>JBBMJY010000022.1:7557786-7693230 GCA_037833715.1 Toxotes lorentzi | reverse complement strand
TATATATATAGAACATTTTCCCTGAAAACAGCTGCCTGCTATGGCTGCAAATAATACTGATGAAAGTGGTGGGAGTGAACCAGAATGTTAAACCGGGACTATATATGAGAAAATGATAGTTTCTTGCCAGATGAAAGGCTCAAAAGACTGAGAATATAATGTTGAGTAACAGGACAATATGCCTTTATGCAGTCAGTGTTGTGTAAATATAGCCACACAGAGTGAAGTCTGCCTGATTTTGGTCACAGGTTGCTGACTTTGCTTTGCATCCACTGATGTAAACTGACAGGCTGGCATTTACACAGATGACCTACTTAGAAAAGCTGTCAGTCAACTGAGTAACAGGGTGTGGTGTGTAATTTCACGCATGTGCTGTAGCTATAAGGACATTCATTCATCATCAACGCAAACTACCCCAAAAACCAACATATACATACAGTATGTACATGCAAGGACCAACATGTACTGTACACGTTATTAATACTACACACAGTTTGTTCTGGTAAAGGCAGTACCTCCCTGGGTTAATGACTCAAGGAAACAGATTAAAAATATAAAAACATTTTTTTAGGAAATCATTCCTCATGAAGAGTGACATACCATCATACAACGTTTGGATGAGTCTGCGTGGCCATAAAATGCAGAAGCTTCTTCTTGTGTGCCAGTGCACCATCCCCCGCCTTTACACAAACACACACACACGCAGTGTGAAACAGGGCGCAATGCCACTGTTATTAGTTAAATGTCACATTCCTGTGCTTGTGTGGGTGTGTGTGTGTGTGTGTGTGTAAAGGTGGGCAGTGGCATGATACCCTGACACGCAAGGAGCAGCACCTGTGTTTTGGTATGTGAAAATGTGCAAATAAAGGTATGTTTCTCTTCTTTTGCACCCTCGAAGCTCAACAGGGTGCCAGGGACCACTGGTCTCCTGGGGCAGATTTTTAGTCAACGGGCTACATTACAATGGTCACAACTCCTTTTCTTTTGAAAAATCTACTAAAATATCTCCAATCAATCATCTTGATTAACAAAAATAAAAATGCATTTCCAAAGATAATTTTGTATCACAGTTCAGTTTGTCAGGAAATATATTTTCCAATAGACAATAATGCAATTCCTTTGTTAGTCGTTTGAAAATACATTTTATATTAGCAAAGGGTCACTGTTGTCTCTCACAGCCAAAGAATGAGTTAAATTGTAGTGTCTTCCCTATTTCTGATCCAAAGTCTAAATGTGAAAGAGAGATGCTCCAGCTTTGTGTGGCAGCTAAGTTCAGCTCCTGACGACTCTCACAGAGCCACAACAATTGGTCCATGAATCGTGGAGTCATCAGTTATTTCTGTAATTCGTGTTACTCACTTTGCAACTATTACAACATACATTTTCTAATATCATCCAAAAGGGAGCTGTGGCTCAGGTTGTAGAGCAGATGGTCAACTCTTTAAAGGGTTTGTAGTTCAATTCCGGGCTTCTCCTGTCCGTGTGTTACGTTTCCTTGGGCAAGACACTGAACCCTAAGCTGCCTCATCTATAAGTCGCTTTAGATAAAAGTGCCTGCCGATAAATGTGATGGCAAAGCTAAATGCTGACACTGTGAGAAAAGTTCTACTTACTCTCAAGCAGTAGCTGTCAGCTCAAGCGTAGACCAAGATATGTTTCCTTTTTGCCTAGTTCTGAGAAATAGCTGCTTCTGTTCACAAACAGCCTTTGGGCTGTTTCTGCCTGTCAATTTTGCTAAAGTGACTCTAGTCTGCAGGCTTTTTGAAAGTTAAACAGAACTACTTGCCGAATACTTTGCAATACTTTTGAAACGTTGCTCTGATACTTAACCGCATTGGCAGTGATTAAGCGCAAATCATTTTTTTCTCCATTGGGTAGAAGAAGCATAAACTCTATTTAAAAGACATGGAAACTTTGCGTCATACAAGACAGTTGCTTTCAGACGTCAAGGATTTGGGAAACAGAGAGGAATGTCACATTGTCTGCCTGGATGTAGCACTTTTTGCATGAAGACACACTCCGAAACACACAGCTGGCCATTCAGTCTCTTTCTGTATGCCAAGGAACAGATGTTGTGCAACTTCCTGTTTAGCAGTGAGACTACAGCCTCCACCCCCTTTCTCACTCGCCCACTTTCACCAGTGCACCATGAGTGATCCCCGGCAGGCAAATATGTATTGGGGCCTCCCTTACTTTCCCACAGAACCGACTGGATACAAGATATTCCTGTACCATAAACTTTAAAAGCAGCTAGCTCTTTATACTGTGTGCTATGGCATATAACGCAGCAAAATATTCTACCTAGATTTAAGTTGTACAGCAGTGGGCACGTATTCCCAACTTTCTGGTGAGCATTTTCATCTAATCAACGAGCTTACGTAATGGATGAGCACAGGATGAGTACAGCATGCACTGTCTCAGTTTGTGAACTGACCCTTCTCTTTATATGCATGACAAATTCCGTTCGTGGCTCATAAAGTTCTATGCTATTCTAGAAGTGCTGAGTAGGAGATATAGTAACGGGAATATCCAGCCAACAATGTGCCAACATGTTCTCAAAGACATCCAGACCAACAAGTATCCAGATGTAAAACACAAAGTTAAAGGGTGTCATATGGACCCACCAAAGACAGACTGGATGTGGTAGACTCACAGCAACTTGAAGGCAGTTTTAAAGTTTTCAATAAAACACCAAACTCTTGGGAGTCAATCTAACCTCCAGTATAGGTCATTGAAAACCTCACACTCAAAACACTGCCTAATACGCTTGAAATCAAAACTCAACATTATGGTTTGTAATTAGTAATGTAAAAGTCAATGTACTAGATTTAGAGATGATCAGAGGGCCTGAAACTGCTTTGCTCCCGAAACTGTATTCATTTTACACTGCTAGAAACAAGAAGAGAAAAATCTGAAACTAATGCTGAGACGATTAAGTAGACATTAGTAAAAACAATATTTTCAAACAAACTTTCTCTGGTTCCACCTTCTCAAGTGAGACTACGAGTCACTGATTTAGATTACTGTAAATTGAATATCTTTGGGTTTTAGACTGTTGGTCGCACAGAACAAGCAACTTGAAAACATCACCTTGAGCTTAGAGAATTTTTGTCACAGGGGAGTGTATGTATATGTGTGCGTGGAAGGAGGCCAACATGTTCAGCAGAGGAAGCATAAATCGGCCTGGAGCAACTCAAAGGGCCTATCCTCAAATAACCCGACTCAACCGGCTGTTCCATCTCCATTCTATGTAAATCACCTCTATACAAAGAGGTTTCTGAAACATACAGCCCTGTCACACGTCACACAGCAGAGAAAGGTACATTACGTTCACAGAAAGAAAAAAAAACACTCATGGTAAGAAACTTGTTGAATTTTCGCAGATTTAGCTCCAGTGCTTCCTGTCAGTCTTTGTTTAAGAGCATCTGTTTGAGAGCAAACAAACAGACAGAGCAGTGAAGGGCACCTTTGACCGCTGGCGTCGCAAATCAAAGGTCGCCTGTTGCCAAACTCCTGAGCCAAGTTTAATAGAGTTCCTATCTCCAGCAGCCAACAGTCACAATGATCATTCCCAGAACTTACTGTGACGAGGGGACGTAAAACCTTCAAAGTGACCCACCGGTGACTAACATAATGCTATTATAACAGCAGACCATTAAGACTGGATGTTATGATCTAAAATGTACTTGTGTCATGATAAACTGTCATTTCAATAACAATAAATGTAACAATTACGATTTATTTTGGAAAACATAAATTATATTTTCTTTCTTGGATACAGAGGTAGTGCAAGCCATACTATAACCTAGTGCTGATTGACAAAAATTTAGATAATTGATTCTTCGTTTAAGTCATTTATTAATCAAAACTGCAAAATATTCTCTCTGTTTTATATCATTGTGAATGAAAAATATTCGGGTTGTGGACTGTTAGCTGGACAAAACAAGCAACTTGAAGGCATCACACTCGGCTTTGGAAAATCATGATGGGCATTTTTTTTTTAATCATTTTATAGATTAAACACTTAGCCAGATCAATGGAAATAAGACCCTACTGTTAAAAGTATATAGTATATAACTAATCATATAAACTCACTATGCTTTATATCACAATGTCAACAAGTAAACAGAAACCGAGCTTTACTGTAAACTCTCTCACCACATTATCATCATAAATCAGCTGCTGTATGCTTTAGATGATCATTCATGTGGGCCAACCACCCTGGGGCAGCAAACAACCAAAGCCACAAATATAGTCGCAAATGTATCACATTGACCCAATGCTCAGCAGGTTTAAAGAAATATCACAGACCACAAACCATCTAAATCCCTCACTGTTAATTACTGGGTAGTGGCTGGATGGAGCACTCCACTGTGTGGTAATTCAATAAGCCCATGGCCCACTAACTAATAATATCTCCTGTCTGAAGAGCAGACCAGCACTGGGAGTATATGGCGGACGGGAGGGAGTGGGCAGCGAGCGACAAGCGACGCGGGTGGGAGCGGCAGATCCACTCCTGAACAACGACACGAGCCTCAATATTTACAAGATTAGCCACCACGAAGAAGCATCCTCAGCATGTGCTGTGATCTGTCGGATACATTTTTTAAAAAATGTGTTTGCGTGTGTCTTGTTTGTGTGTTTATGTACAGAATGGCTGCATGCTCGTATTTGTGGCTGACAGTGCGGCGACCAAATGACAGAGAGCAGAATGCATCCTACAGTAATCAGACGGACAGCCTGTGGAGCTCAGTAGACACTGTGCACATGTAATTAAGAAATCTCTTCACTGCCAATCCAGCTCACTAGTGCTGGCTGTGAACCCTGACACACACACACACACTCCGCATGCACGCACGCTTGTCGTCTTTCACATTGAAAGAGGAAAAAAAGCACACAAATTTTCCATGCACACTAGCACAAAATCACCCTTTAAGCATTCATTTCATTGCTAAATGAGGCTGATGTCTGATCAATTGTGTCAGTAAATCCTCTTATCCCTGGGTAAGTATCTGCAGCTCAGCAGGCCAGCTGTCAAGAAGGTGGGAGGCCGAGGAGGAGGGGACGGAGCCAGATTGGAAGGAAGGGAGCAATGGATGGATAGACGGATGGATGGGGGAAGGAACTGTGGCACTGGCAGGATGCCGCTTGCCTCCCCAACGCTCACATGATCCCACCACCACACAGGCCTAATCTCTCCGCCTGGCTGAGAACATTAGATCATCAATTGAGAAAAGCCCCTGTTTTTTTTCTGCACAGCTGTGATTCAGGAGATAAAAATAGTTACTGGCGAGAGAAAATGAAGATATTCTGTACTGTTACATAAACAGCAAACTATTCAAAGCCGCTTCATGGACACCTGTTCCATTGTATGACTGTCTTTTTGGAGTTCAACTGCAAAAATAAAGCCCATGATTTCAGTGCTACAGGAATAGCACATCTGTATCATTCCTCTCTTCTTGAAAACTAGAAAAACTAGAAAAATGTTTTTCCCATAAACCCATACGGCTGTGACAACACAAGCACTTCAGCTAGTGAAGTTCTCTGACCTTAAATTCTGACCGGAGGTAACTCTCTAGTGAACTCACGCACACTATCCCTCCAAAGAAGAGAAAGCTTCCTCTTTTTCTATCACCCTCGCTTTGCAGTTTCCCTGTAGCTTAGCTTTAAACTAACAAAAGAAACTGTCAGTCAGGCTAATAAACATAAGTAACACTCTGTATTTCCCATATGGAGGCTGTCGCTGCCATGTCGTTACATCCACAGACCTGCCAGTGTAATACCTTTGACACAGAGGCAAAGAGGATCGATGAGGAGGCCAGGGCTGAGACAGGGACAAGATAAAGATTGTTTTGCAAGTGATAAAAAAAAAAGTTTGGCGCTTAAACAAGAAGAGCTAACACAAGCACGCTTGCATGCACAGAACAGGCTGACCAAGCAGTCCTGGAAAACAAACAAAGAGGTGGACCAACAGGTCCAGTGCAAACTGAAGCATCCACCCTCGTGGCTCCGTAAAACTAGTTCCTGGAAGTAGTCTCTCGCTGTTACAGAGGGCTATGGAAAGATGAGCATGTGCTCTCTACACACTGACACAGACACACACATAATACACACTAACCTAGTCATCTCATGCCGTGACCCAGTGAATGTGACCAGGGTGACCTGACCCCTGGACCTGTGACCAGATCTTAAAAAGACAGCCAACCAGCTTACTGACGACAGTTAACTTGAGTTTAGACTTAGGGTGATGTGGCCAGGGGTGTGTCTGAAGAGGTGGCTCCTGGCAATCACCCCTAAATGTGGCATCAGGAAAATATCTGAGAAAACATGTTCTACATAGACCATATTCACCATCTCGGTTAAGGGTGATTTACTGAGTAGCACAGCATAAAGTAAATATGAGGCTGATGGGAACTTCACACACATCATGTCACAGGAGGAAAAGTTAGCTGATCGCCAAACTTACTTCACAGTTCATCCTGAAGGGAACATGAACATCTCTACCAAATTTCACTGCAATCCACGCAACAGCTGATGAGATGACCAACCAACAAGGTGAAATGATAACATGGCTTAAAGGGTCTTAAAAGTTAGATTTTGCATATTTGCATGTTTTACCCCTTTTGACCTCAAAATGTGTTCACTGAATTCCATGTTACTGTTTATCACCATCTTCCAAAGCATATTATGGTTTTTTGACTGACTCTCTGTAAATTTATTTTCACATCAAGGAGAGATGTGAAATTCGAATGAAACAGACCCAAAACTGAAATATTGTTTGTATACTAAAAATAGCTCTTGAACACACTGTATCTGCATGAATCATGCTGGCATGAAATGAAGCTATTGGCTGTCTGGAACATAGAAAATCATGAAAATGTATGGTCTGCTTTGAAAATGGGCACATTTAAGGTAAATTGTACTCAATTTGTCTTTGATGGCTGAGAACATGCAAAATCCAGTATTGTTTGACCCTATAACATTCATTAAATCATTTATTTAGGTTGTTTTTATTTTTATAATTTACTCCTAATAATAAACAGAGGGAATGCCCGTTTAGCTTAGTTGGTAGAGCACGAGACTCAATCTCTCGGGGTCGTGGGTTTGAGCCCCACTCTGGGCGGAACCACCTCCCATGGGCCCACCACCTGTGGGAGGTGCCACAGGACTTTGGCGCATTGTGGACTGGGTGGCAGTCGCCCCCGTGACCTGGGCCTGGACCCAGATAAGTGGCAGAAAATGACATGACATGACACTAAATAGAGGTTCAAAAGTTCATTTTGTATAGCTTCTTCAATAATCACAGGAGCTCTGAATATTATGGATTTAATCACAGCTGTATTAAGTATCCTGCAGTGCTTTCTGGAGGATCCAGAATAGAAAACCTAGATTTCCTGTAGTGGACTTTTTTGTGGATTAGAATTTAAGTTTTGTACTTTATGGGTCAAAACTGAAAAATGCTTTGTGAAGTTTGTGCACTTTCATCACAGGCCTGGAGAATGAACGACCCTCTTCATGGTTTTCAGTGAGGAGGAACTACAGTTGTAAACAGAAGTGTCACAACAGAGAAAAGAGTTAGTCTTCTGCTATCTACACATTACCCATACACACATGCATATACACAAAGTGAAGCCAGTTAATAGGCATGTTAACAGCATGTGTGTATGTGAGCTCACATCAACACTTCCCACACCTCTTCTAACACAGGAAGGAGGAAAAGAAAAATAAGTCATCAGAGCGGCGCTGATGGAAGGGTGCAGGGTGACAGACACAAACAGAAAGAGAAAGCAGAATGGTGACGGGCTAATAGGAACGGACAAGTGTTTAGAGATAAACAGATAGTGAAGGACAACGCAATGAGAGCTGGAAGCGTCCTTTTAAGTTGACTGGCATCCCTGCTGACCACATCTGAACCCTCAAGTGAGTCACAAGCTCTCTACTGTAACATGCAACAGTATGCCTTGTACCTGGCACAACTGGTTAAAATGATCCAGTGATTTTAAAAGCAGCAAGTGAGCTATTGGGGGCCTCTAAGATCATGAAATCTGGAGAATCCCTAGCAAAATAATGTCCTCCAAGCACTGTAAAAATGTATGACGGTATAGATCAAACTGTATATAATGCACATGGAAAAAAGCAAATGCAAACAAGTTCCACAAATTAATTTTCTCTGCCATGTTTTTCCTGCTGGGGCAGGAAATCAAAATAACTTGTTTAAAGAGTGCACAGGGATTAAAGGCATTACCGTAATGCATCTGTGCAGTGTTAGCTTTTAGTGCTCAAGCTTCACTGATGGAAAATCATAGAGCAACCGTGGTGCAGAGAGGTAACATCCATTCCATTAAAAACAATCCCTGGACTGATTCTGATTGGTGCATTTCCAACAACAGACACACACACACAGGTAGGATGAAACCCAGTTACTCACAGTGGCCATGACCTATCTCCCTCCCAGGGCTTCCTCCAGTTGCAGGTGATGCCATTGGGTGCCACATGTCTTCAGGTCCAAGTGTGGCACTGGCAGGATGCCAGTCACTGAGGAGCAGCACTCAAGACTCAAGTGTTGGATCGGTGACAAACTAAAAAGTGATGTGTATACTCCGGACATCAACCACTTTTCTAGACAGGGACGGTAGGGTCGCCGTGGAGAAGGAGGGGTGGGGGAGTGTCAGTGAAGAGCAAAAGAGGCGGAGTCCACCAGCGCCGGTTATAGGATTACCCAGATTATCCTTCCCCAGAGATCAATCCCACAGGAACTGTTTGCTGCCTGACTGCTGCACAAATCAGCTCTTCTTCCACCCACTCATCTCGTGTCTCTCCCTCTCTCTCTCTTTCTGTACAGAGACACCTGTTGTAGTGGCAGAACAGGGCGCTTGGCATGGGGAGGGAGTCGGAGGGAGGGGAGGGTGGACATGGTGGAGGGGTCACACTTAAGAGTACAGTATAACCAGAAGTTTCCGATTACTCCCCCTTAAAAGGGATCAAGACTAGAGAGCATGGGAAGACAGTGTGACACTGATGTTGCTTTCGTTTACAGAGGTTATTATATGTCAGTGACATTGCTTCATTTTGTTCTCTTTTTTTCTGAACAGACTATCTAATACATATATATATACTGTATATATATATATATATATACAGTCACATATATATATATATACTGTATATATATATATATACAGTATATATATATATACAGTATATATATATATATATGGTATAAATGGTTTATGAGTGTTGACAAAAGAAGTGACAAAAAGTGGCCAAAGGCTAAAGAATTCTCTCTCCTATCTCCCTCAAAACATCTGTAATTTGCCTCCATGCCAAGGAATAACTGTACCAGTGTGTATGCTTAATGGTACTGCAGTGGCATGTGGAGTCTCCTGTGTGCACATTGTTAGTATGTTTGTGTGTTTAACAAGTGTTATAGCATTCCAGGAAGTCAGGAATTGTCTTTTTCAATGCTCTAGGATGGTCGAGCAAACATACAGCAAAGCGAACACCCAAACGAAAACACAGGCTAAAAATATACCTTAAAGGCAATGAGGAACAATACATGACAAAACTTTAGGGATTTGAAATAAACTGCAAAATACAAGCAAAGACAGATTAGATCTTTAATCTGATCCTTGTTACAAGACTGCAGCTAACAGAGCATGCTTTCAAAAATTGTAGTAAAATGGTTTTAGTGAAGCAAACACCACTAAAATCTGCCTGCAAACAGTGGGAGTTAAGTTGGTCCAATGATAACTGAGGCAGCATACATTCTTGGCTATGGAAGTATGTCATATCATTATCAACAGAAAATAGCCCTAGCCAATAAATGTGAAATTGGCACTGATTTAAGTCTGCAGCTGCGCCTTTTAATTTATCCTGCCATCCTATCAAATGTCACCCTGTCTTACTTCGAACATTTGCATTGAAAGATAACACACACACACACAACCCAGCATGTGTGCATCTATTTTACTTACATGACTTAACAGAGTTTGCTTGTGCAGTACACCTGCATGTGGCTGGATCAAATGTCTATACAGTGCTTGAAGGATAGTCACTGGTAACCAGATCCTCTCAGTGACAGTAACATGGCAAGAGGCTCAGACTGGGCCCGACACAACCAGAGGAGAAGACAGCCAAGGAAAAGAGACACTTGCCTCTCTTTCAGATTTAAACAAATCCCACAGGGAGAAGCTAAAATAATACAGTCCTTCCTAAATGCATGCAGTGTTATAATAGTGCGTCATGGCCCACATAAAAACTGTCAAATTAACCCTGTGAGCATTCATAGATGTATCATGGACTATTAAGACTTGGGGGGAGCATAATTGGTAACCCTAAATTTAGGGTACATTCTGAAATGTTTAATCTGAAGTTTTAAAAATCTTATTGTCATTATGTCATCAAATTGTAAATCTTTTATAGGTTTTACTGGGAACGTTTTGACAGCAGGAAGGACATTATCATGTAACATATTTGGTTGAGTGGACATTTGGAGAAGGCAGCATTGAATGGCAGAAAAGCAGAAAAGAGCAGAAAAATAATAATAACCCCAAACAGTGGTGTGTGCATGTGTGTTGTGTTAATGGGTACAAGCTGGCATTTGTAGGACCAGCACACTAAAATGGTACTCAGAGCACTCAAAATAGCTCAGCGAGGTTTACAGCATGTTCTTCATATCTCTCAATGGAGAGGTGTGAGATGTAATGTACTCAGCTGTTACCTGTTGAAGCCTTTTGAGCTGTTGCAGGGTGCCATGAAGAACACAGTGGCCCTCATCAATCCCATTCCCAATCCCTGTGTGCTTAAACTTTCTAATCACATACTTGCTTTGGAACTGACTCTGGGTATTCATTGATGAATCCACTGGTTAATTTCATAAAGCACATAAAGACTAGTGGTTTAGTCCATAAAACGTTAGATAACAGTGAAAAATAGCCATCACACTCTCCCTGAGAGAATGGTGGTGTTTTCAAATGACCTTTCTTGTCTGTCCAAACCCCAAAGATACTTACAATGATATAAAACAGAGAAAAGCACAAAACCCTCACCTCTGAGAAGCTTGAACCAGAGAACATTCTTTTTTTCTTAATAACTGAAACAATAAATAAATAATCAAAATTACTGAAGATTAAACTTCTGTCCATCAGCTAGCTGATTAATTAACTCATAGCACTATCTGACTGTATTACAGGGCACTCATTGACTATACACAGTGGTCACTGCATACATTTCCTTAAGTACAATTTTTTTTCTGATACATTTCAGAGGAAAATCTTGAAAATTCACTACATGTCTTTCACAGCTGTAGTTAAGTATTTTTCACATTATGATTTCAATATAAAATCTATAATCAGTTTATAAATATAAATAATTCTGTATTAAACCACCCAACAGTATATGTAGGGATTAAAATGAGCGCTGCCTCGACCAAGAAGTACTGTTTCTGTGGAAATGCAGCAATAAAAACAATCCAGTAATATAATGATATGACACTGACAGGAGCCAATTTACATAATGAGCACTTTTACATTTGACACTTTCTGTTACTGCTATTTTTGTAGTTGTACTTATGTAAAACTTTGAATGCGCAACTTTTACTTGTGAGGGAGTATTTTATCTCAATACTTCTTCTCCCCACTAACCATAAAATTTGTAGCAGTGATGACTGGTAATAACTTTTGTTTTTCATCAGCAGCTAAAGCACCACGTGTGTGCAGGTACAAATTGTAGCGTTTACTCTGGCTGCACTCAGATACGCTGTTAGCTGTTATGCCTTACATTTGCTGAATAAATTAAAAGCAAACCCTGAACAGATCGGATGATTAAAATCAGAGTGATGTGTAATACATAAATACATGTTCAGTACATGGAAAATAAGAGTTAGTGTCTTTCCATGTGTGACAGGTATGCTGTTGCTGCATAATTAGCAAAGAAATAGCTTAATACGTCTCATAACCAAACACAGCTGCAGCCCGTAGGCCCTTCAAGGTTCTCTGCTTGATTAAAGCTGGAATTAAATCAAGGCTTTGACCTTCTTCACAAATGACTAATTAATGGCAATTAGCCCAGAGAATGGCCTCCTTACGCCCCTTCTTTTCCCTCATCCTGTTCTCACAATTAGCAACCGCTCAACACACAATCAAGGCAAGCACAGACTTTTACACTGGCGCCATAAATACACACACTCAATCAAAAGTGCCCGGGAATAAAGCTGTGGCATGTATTGTGTGCTAATGCATGTGACAGCACTGAAGCATTGCAGGTCTCAAGCTATAGAATCCTTGAGCAAATACCTGCAGGGAGCCCCACCCTCTCCACCTGTGTGGTTCATTTAACTCTGTAGGAGTGGGTGGAGAATGTTCTGAGCAGGAATCGGCCATTAGAGAGAGAGCAGCTCTTAATGCTGCTGGAACTTCACAGTTAAATTTCAACACCCACATTGTTTAAGTCACGTGATGTCGTGGTCACATTTCGTTGTCCAATAAACTATGCATATAGGAAGTCTGCATGTTTGTAGCCGTGGAAATGTAGGCATGAGCATGTGATTGGGTGTGTGTCTCTCACTGCCTGTGTGTGTGTGTGTGTGTGTGTGTGTGTGTGTGTGTGTACACTGGGAGGTGAATCATTGACCCCTGGCAAGTGATGAGAGTTCACATCAACTAAAGTGACCTCTTTCCCCTCCTCCTCACCCCCGCCCCTCCACTCCCCCCAAACCCCCTTCACCCTACACTTCCCCTTTTATTTTGCTCCCTTCACTCTCCCATCCCGTTTTTCTTTCTGCCATGACTTCCCTGATCTGTGAACTAAATAAGTTCTCACTGTCAAAAGTTGCGAGTGGGTGCTTGTCAGCGTGTCTAGAATCACTTCCACTGACGGAAAATAAAAAAAAAAAACGCTGAGAGAGAAAAATGCTGATTCCACTTAATGCTCAGGGCAGGCCTGCATCTGAACTGCTGAAACATAACATGTCTGGGAAAAGCTGAGTGTCTCATGAAACAATTCGAACATAATCACCAGACTGATTTTTGACTTCACACAGCTTCACCTTCGCCTCACACTCATGACAGATTCCAAAGGGTGATCATCTCCCATTCAAGAAATAAGTACTATTTATAGCCCTGTTTTCATATCTGTTTCAGTGTGTGGGCTGTTTATGCTAAAATACATCATAAATCATAGCTGTGAGCCAACACACAGACAAAACAAGACTTGGAATGATCTTTCAGTGGTTGTGGCTTTCACTCAGAAACAGCTCAGTGGTTTTACTAACAACTTTTTTAAAAATGCAAATCCACTAAAAGATATGAACTATCCTCATCTAGGGTTCAACTGATAACAGCCAGTTTCTATACCGTTTCTATATAGTTGACTATTTTAGTACTAAAAAATTTAGAATATTCCATTTTGAACCAAGATTGCTTGACGGTGTGGGATGGGAAAAGCTGCAACGGAATTACTGTAGGACCATAATGAGACAACAAAACTCCCCTCTGAAACCAAGACTTAAGACATTCTTTGAAAGAGTTTAAATGACATACCAGAACTTTAAATTAGAAATGTCTCAATCACAACCAAAGTTAAGAATTTTGTTATTTTATGTATCCATGACCTGAGAGGAACCTTGGGCTTATTAGCAGGGGAAAACATTGCGCACCAATATCTGATTCTTTATAAACGATCAATAACAGATAAACATATCTGCACAAAAGTACTCTGACGCGATACTGTCCTCATCTGCAAAAACATCTTGGGATGCCTCTACGGCCTGATCAGAGTAAAATCTTTAAAGACAAGAAAAGAAAGACTGTGTAGCCTATAGGGGACTGCTCTGCTACTTCTGTACGCCATGGGCTTCCCTCTGCATGCTCTCCCATCCAGATGTCTCTCTCATTCCCCTGGGAGCCACATTCATTATGGAAACAATTTTCAGCCCCTCCAAATGGTGCCGAGATATCTGTGATAACATAAAGGGGCTGTACAATTTTGTCTTCAAAGACTGCTTTTTCATTTGTTTCCTTGTAGTGCCACAATACTATCTTTCATTCCCCCCCACAGAAGACAAAGGTTTAGAGGCACATGCCATATTTCTGCTGCAGTGGTTTGACAGTGAGTGTATCTTTCAGAGAGAGAGAAAAAACATCACATGATAAATGATGCATATAGTGTGTGACTCAGTGAAGCTCAAAATGCCTCACACTCTCTTTCCACATAGAGTCTTATCTAAACAAGGTTTAGCTGACAAAAAGCCTCAACACTTATTTGGCAAACTGTACAGTATGTACTCCACATGTTGCTAACTCCACAGTGGAAAGAGATCTCGTCCCATTTCCTTGTCTCTGGGGATTTTAGAAATCCTGATAGGCTAATAGAAAAAAAAAGTCATCAGTCGGTTCAAGGGCAAAGTCACCGAGTCAGACCAGAGTTCAGCTTTACAGAACAAAATCACATCATGCTGTCATTCCGCTGAATATAGCCACAGCGCTGACCAGGGCGCGTCTTACTACACCGTTTACCACAAAGTATAAGTTTGATTATCAGTAGAAATCCACCATTCCTAGAGGCTGTTACATGCACTTCTCCCTGGATCTGACGACCATCCCAGACCAATAAATTGTCTTTCTGTCTCAAACAGTTTAGCAAGAGACGCGCGACAAGCGCCATAAATTACATAAGCGCAATTAAAGTGCCAACCTCTGACCTTGCCTGACCGGCGCAACCGCGATCACCTGACTTTAGCATTTGGCCGCAGCTTTCGTTTCAGTTGGGACACTTTGAAATTTTAACGAAGAGAGAGGCAATAACAACCGGATTCGTCGGCATAAGAGTCGGTCGTTGAAGTCCGCGGACGCTTTCGCGTACAGCTCGCAGACTGGAAAGAAGACGCCATGAAAACAAATGCACCCTCCTCTTAAGTCAAAACAAAACGCAGCAGCGTCGTAGAGGAACACTACAGTCAGACATGGGCTGTAAAGAGATCGTTGAGGCGTACTTACTGAGGTGTAAATACGGATCATTACTGTCCATACTGTGCGAGTTGTTGCGTCGATTTCCTACAGTCGGTGCTGCTCTCGCATCCCAGCGCATTCCTCTCCCAGCCCGACTGAACTCTGCAAGGCGGCTCTACACGGGGGCCCAGCGAGGGGGGGGCGGAGGGGGGCTGTCGGCTGAACAGGGCTTCTCCCAATGACAACAGTGGTCGATATCAAGCTCCAACACGACCATGACGAAACATCTCTCCTCTCTGTGACACTGTGTTGCAATGTTTTCCACAGTAAAATGTCATTTTCTCGACAAATGCTTTTTTCCCCTTAAAGCAGCCTGTCCATTTTTTTTATTCCAATCGCCTTTTCTCTACATAGCAATCGAAAAAATGTCCCCTAATACTAAAAACAACTGCAGCTAGTAAATTAATAAGAGAATTTCAACAACATATTGCTGATGCCGGGATACGATGATAGCAAATGTCTATAAACTTAGATAAGACTGGATACCATAATGTAATAAAATTATATTTATTCCGATTATGTTGAGTAGTCTATACAACATTTAGGCTTGTGCAGATAAGACACTGATCGTGATGACCTACTTTTGATCCAGTCTACCATAATATTTACATTTATTGTAAATTTCTTGCAGTTTAATCAGCAAAAAAAAAAGAAAAACTGCAATCCAGCTCCCTGATTGTCCATGATAATCTTTTTTTTTTTTTATTGGATATTGCTTAAAGTCGATTAAATCAATAAATACAAGCCTCTAAAATTTCAAATGCAAAATACTGTTATTATTCTCCTGCCGTCTTCCTCTGAGGGGATCTCTCCGGTGTTTACCTATTGCTAGTGTGAGTCCTGGTCTGGGTACCCCCCGGAGTCCCCCCACACCCCTGTTCAGAGTGCGGGGTCATGTAGGGGTGAAGCTCCCGGTACCTCAGAAGGTTATTCAAGAGTCAAGCCGCACTGTGGCATTCAAAGTCTTGAACTGCGGAGCGGGCAGACGCTCCGTCAACGCCGGCCTGCTGACCACTCAGCGAGCCTTTGGGCTGCCCCGCTAATGGGACAAGCACCCCGGCTCCTCCGTCCTTGTAACAGCGACCCATAAAAGAGCACAGGAGGATGCTAACCAAGATGAATGGCATTTTTTTCTCAGCTCATTCTACACTAATCAGAGCTTTTCATTTGTTATGGCCTTGCGCCAGCCCCTCCACCGCAGCATCCATTAGGGCCAGATAACGTATAAATTCATTAAAGTCAAAGTGGGACATTAAAATGGTCATTTGTCAGGTCTCTCTTTGTGTGTCCCTAATGGTGGCACATGGTTCAAGGCATTGAGATGATTTTGGTAGGGCTTTTTTTTGTCGGCATGGGGCAATAGGAGAGGAACGTGGGAACTGGGGAAACGTGTCTGTTTTTCTATTTTTATGAATGGAGCCTGTTTGAATTTTAAAAATTCCACTTTTAGCAGTTTGTTGGTTTGTTTGTTTGTTTTTTTTTTTTTAAATGCTTTCTGAAAACAGAGGCATAATTTCAGAGATCGCTGCTGTCCAAAAACTACTATGTTATCATTACAGTCATTATTACCATTATTATTGTTTGATTAAAGGGCCTAGTTCATTTACTTTGCCTAATTACAGCAAATGTTTTATTTTGGTGACTAATCAATCCATCCATCAACTTCAGATTCCTACTCGCCCTCCTCCCCAACAAACACATGCCAACTCACAGTCAATGAAGCAACCCTTTGCACTAATCCCTTTGTATTCACAGCACCATTCCCACCAAACAATGTCCTAAAGCCTAATCCTAAACCAAGCTCAACAAACCTGGGCCACCTGCTAGCAAGTGGCACAGTGCACAAACTTGAGTGACAAAGTCTTTTTTAAGGTACTCTGTATGTCAAATGCATGACATACGACGAGCACATACAGTAATGCATGAATTGAAACACACATCCAAACACACAACAAATGTGCTCATCGCTTTTTCTCTCTCTCTTTGGCTCCCATTTTCTATTTCTCTCCTTCCCTTTCTGTGTCCGTCCCTCTCTGGCTTCAGGATGGAGGTTCTGGCTGCGTCGTCATGGGAGATGGCTCTCTCCATCTGCCTCTGCTGTCAGTAGCCCATCTCCATCACGCTTTATCGGAGGGACCCCCACCTCCCTCCACCCTCCTGGACCCTCTTCACCATTCTAACAACCCCTGCCCCCTGCTCTATACATAAGCCTGAGATGATAAGTGTTCTCCCTCTTTGTGTCGGCCAGGATAAGACAATGCCACACAGCACTACAGAACATCATCCATCTCATAGGTCATCAATCTGGCACACAAAAGATGAAATGTAGCTCGAACTCCCTTTTGCAAAGGGGGTTTCTGTTTGCTCAGAAAGAGCTCGTCCTGCACCTCTGTTGCTCCTTTTCACTGCTAGTTCAAATGGGAGGAAAAGTGCATGTCAGCTATTTTAAGTATTTCTTAATGACACCAGTGCATAATTGAAGTTGCACCAAAATACAACAGGTATCCACACATTACCTCCATTTTAGTTATTCTGCAGCATAAAATATAATTTATACATGGACAGCCTGATTGAAAACAGGCCGAGGATCAAGTGTGTTTAATTTGAATTTATTTGGTGGTAAATACTACTTCTAAGTGTCACAGTGTGACATAAATAACATTTCTTCTCCTCTCTGCCTAATTGGGTTTATATTGTCTGATCACCAGCATGGGGCTTTTGTCTTTGGTCATTGTCTGGGACAGCATTATCTTGGTAGGGGTCTTCATTTTATTTACATATTTTCTTTTCACAACTCATTTGTGACTCAATAACCCACTGAGATTAACATTTTCATTCCAAAGAGGCCAAGAATCAAAATTACACACACACACACACACACAAGTTTCTCTGAAATAAAATCAAAATAACAGAGAGGGTAATTACTAAGATGCATGGCAGTTTTATGACAGTTTGTCCATCAATCAGTTCAGTGTCATGACGTGACTGTTTTTCATTTGTGCTGGTTTTAAAAATTCAGCAATGAAGTTGCATACAGTTGCTGCTGTGTATCCTGCAAACCAGGTCCAAAGCTGTACAGACATTAATTGCTGGATCGAAGAGGCAGGATTTGTGGACAAAAGAAGATTTGTGTGTACTGTAATTGGATTCTAGTGGATGAGTGGTGGGCTGTTTTATCTCCTTTCTTGACTCTCTAATGTGCAGAAGTTTTATCAGCTTTAGCCATCATGACTACAGACAACAAAAGGCACAAAGCATAGCCACCCGTGAGTTAAATGCTTAAGTTGGGTTCAAATTGGATGAGCTTGCTTTGTTCTAAGTTGATCTAATGGCTGATCAACTAACAAACATCTCACTGGTATACAGAGCAAGGCAGTATATTGAAATGATGGAATTAGAAACTAGATATTACCTTGAATTTTGTTTATTTTAACACATCATATGTTAATTAATCCAATTGTTTGAATGTGTATGGTCGCAGAGGCGTTGCTGCGCCACGGCCACCCCACTAATAAAATGACTACTGGACACCTCTAATTTCCATCAGTTCCACATTATATTAAAGAGTGAAAGCTCCAATAGTCCAAAAATACTGTCACAATTTTGAGGCATTCATTTTAAAGTATTGTAATCTTACAAATTGTCAGTTGCATGATAATGTCAAGTCTGCTTCATTACCCAAGGATTTTTTTTTATCTCATGGTGATTGGTGTTCTCAATCAATGACAAAATTATACTCTACGTATTCTAATATTTAACAAAACATTGCTATGGACGTCATGCGTCAAACAAAAGAGGAGACTGTTGTCGCAGCTTCAACAGCAACAGAAATGTGCCCAAAGTCTCTAATCCATTGTTCAGCTAAACCGTTCTGCCAACCTATGAGGTTAACCTGTTAATCTGCTGTCCGTGTCCAAGTCTGAGGGGCTTTAGATACAATCAATATGACGAGCCCTGAACTGTTCACAGACTAAAGCAGCTGTGTGTAAAGCTGCTTGCATTATCATTACCACCAGGACACATGATGTGAGGTAGACACATGGCTTATGTGGGGGTTTTTTCAGCTCGGTGGAAAGTGTCTGACACTTTGACTTTGAGGTAAGGTAACCTCAGACTCCAACAAGATGTACAGTTGCACTATCACATCAGGAATAAAGAGAATATAAACAATATACTGCACTTACCAGTGATTCATGAAATAACATTGCCTACATTGGTTGATTAGGTATTATGTTACAGGTGGACTGCAGACTTCTGGCAGATGGTGGACGACTTTTTGTCTTTGCCTTGCCATAATAAGTTAAAACAGACTGGGGGCTTGTTCTTTCAGAATAGAGTTAAACCAGTCCAGCAGGGAATAAAGCAGACCACCTCAGGTTAATCTCACAATGACCTGAAATGCTCATTAAGGATTAGGCCCAGCATGCACCTGCTACTGATTTTTAGCACACAATGTCACTTACTGCTGTGACCGTGCCATTTCAAAATTACAAACAGAGTATGAGAACATAACTCGTAAAACCAGGCTTATTTTGCGACAGAGCCACACATACATGGCATGTCTATCTGATGACGACCTGATTACAGCTGTTATTTTAGAATATATGCAACATGAAGGGGACATAGCTTTTGTCCAGACATGTAATGCATATGTCATGGTTGTGTTTTCCTTGTGAACAGTGTATACTCAACATGCAGGACCTCAATGTGTGACCATCAGTTGCAGCAGTTCAAACACATTTTGTACTGTGAGCACAGGACACAGCACAGAACTACACCAAATTATAGGTGCACTGACATTTGCATGTTCTGATTCAAATGATTCATTGACTGATTCAGTCAACCAGGACTGGGTCATCAAACATCAGAAACCCTTTTTAAATTTTCTGCAACGTGACGAAGCACAGATTCTTTTTATAAGCTGTTTTGATGAGTGTTACACGCAGTTCCCCAAATTTAAAGGGTAACTGCAGCAATTTGGTATTGCCCTTCCGTAAAGTTGGAAAATTTGTAAGAGACGGATCAAAAAGCAAAGGTCAAAATTTAGACAGCAAAGGATGAGATATTCTAGTTATCAGAACACCAAACCCTGGATCCTACATTTCCCATAATGCAACTCTACAACATCTTTCATTAGACTCCCCTTGCATGGTAAACACCATGTTTAATAAGTTTATTAAATAATTTTCTCAGACTTGACGGAGCATATCCAAAGCCAGAAAGGCATTACACAGTCGTTTTCACAGGCCTTTTTGTACGTGTTTTTACTAGAATTTTTCAGTTTATGTCTTACTTTAAATGTTATCTGTCTTTTGTGTCTCTTTGTATAGTGCTACATGATTAATGTTTATCTACTTATTTGCTCATATTCGCGTTCAGTTTGCTCATAGAAAGGCTTCCAGCCTCTTAACAGGTTCTGCATAGGCTTAAATGGGTTCAAAGCCAGATGCTTGGCCTCCCTGGCGTGACACCAAAGTACAATTCACACCAGAAGTGACACATCACTGGCACATAAGTCCTATGCAGAGTCCATCTGTCCAGTCCACACCAACTCCGGCCGCTGTTACGGCTGTCAGTGTCCTCATAACCAACTGTCCTCTCAGCTAAATGACAGCAGACAGCCACGCTACCTTTATCTGGCTGACCAATATAAAAAATATCAAGCCAATGAGGACATTCAATGTAAAATGTAGTTTTCAAGACAACCACATTGGAAATATTTAGAAGTTTATCAATTTACTTGTTTCCCAATAAAACTTTTTATGCCCATAGTGAAAAGGACACATCAAACTGAACCTTCATTGTATAATTCATGCATTCACAACATATGGGCAGTAACAGTGGAAATTTTGATTTGAATACTTGGAAGAGATCCACCAGGCCAGCCTATGGACAGAACATCACTTGGCTAAGGGAGTTCACATTTTGCAGGCCATTCAGTTTTGATGCCTTCTAAACTGGTAGACTACATCATTTGGACTACCAGACACTTGCTGCCACCCTGACACTCATTCCCAGGTGGTTTAACATCAGTTCACACCTTGATTTATGTGACTCTGACAACTCTCACATGACTTCCATGAGGCCTTAATAACTCATGTGACATTATAATGTCACATGAGTCCCTATAGGGAGTGAAAGACCCAAAGAGGTTTGAATGACTGGGGAACTGACAAAGCCATTTAAGTGAGTGTCTCTCACTTAATCTTTCTACAAGTATGAGCCAGCGGATGGTTTCATTTCATCTGTCTGTATCAATGAGAGGACATATACAGCTTTGTTCAGCCATAATTATCATACTGGCAAAACATATGGAATGTATGGTATTTCATTAAAAAAATATGAGGGACTGTCAGGTATTATCCCCCCTTTTCTTACAGTGCTACACTTGCAGTTCATGCTCACTCTGAACAAAATGTCATTCGCAAATCAAGAATTTAAACTTTAAACCATCAGTTTTATTGAGACACGTCACCTCTTCTCCCCTCTGCCATTACACATACTTCAAACAGAGAGGTCGACCCTGCAGATCACACCACCACGCTTTCTCACCACGCTGCAGAGACTGCAGTGCTATCCCGCCGCCTTGCGGTCTGGTTGGGCAGCACCAACGGCACCGTATATTTCCCGCAGGGCCCCTCGCTACTTCACACGTTTGTCCCTCTGTGGCACCCGTAGCTTTACGGTAAAGTCCGACGTGTTGCTTCGCGTCAAAGGGGAAGTGTCCTACTCAGCAGCTGAAACATGAACGGTGCTATGAGCCATCGCTTGGTCGAAAGTTGTTACAGCCGGAATATTTACGAATGAATTCAAACGGAGATGTCATCCGCTTTATTGTTAGACTTCGAAAATCAACAGCAAAATCCAGTGATGGATAGTGAGGCAGGTATCATCTCCATCGACCAGGGAGGAGAGTGGGGTAAGTGTCGGTGAACTACACTTTCTAGAAAGACGCACACGGGGAAAGCACAGGCAGCTGTCTCTAGCTACCAGTTGAGTATAACTCATTACTAATGTGCCCTTTAAATGCGATTTGTGAGAAGGCTGCTGCTTCAAAAACACTTGACTTTAAGTTTATCTTAATGTGGTGTGAGTGTTTCCATAAGCTTCAAGTCTTAGCAGTTAGCATTAGCTGGCAGCCATTCACATACATCAGCGATATGGTGATGTAACCTGCTGAGCCTGGATGTAACATGTAAATAATAAAACCTAAGCAGTATGGCACCTGAATGCTCTCCACTCATGGGTGACACAGTGTTTAATCTGCGCCGCTGAAGATGGATTGCTGCATTTGTTTTGGAAGTAGTCGAAGGAGCAAGTTAATAACAACAACAACATTTGGTGTCGATTTTCTTTGTCATCCTTAATTTTGAATTAAATGTGTCTGTGTTGCTAGTCTAGTGTGCTGTTGTCTGTATCTGCTCTATATATGAGTATCTGCTGGTTAATGACTTTGTACTAAACCAAGAAAACTCTTAGAGAACAGATTGCATACGCACAAGGCTACAGTTAACAATTATCTTCATTATTGATCTTTTTTTAAATTAATTGATTAGTCAATAAAATTGTGAAAAATTGCTATTAGGAATTTCTCACAGTCCAAGCTGATGTCTTAAAATTGCTTTCTTTTTCTGACCAGAAATCCAAGACCTAAAGATATTCTCACATATTCACATATAGATATCTACAGTGAAATATGACAAAGAAAAGCTGCAAATATTCACATTTGAGAAGATGCAATCGCCAAAGGTTTAAAAGACTAAAATTAATCATCTATTATTGTAACAGTTGCCAGTTATTTTTCTGCCAATCAACTAATCAATTAATCAACTGATTGTTTCAACTCTACGTGCATACATTAAGCAATGAATGCAGTAGAACTAACTAGTTACACAATATTAGTTTATATTTTCCAGATCTGTAAGAAACATCAACTTAAAGCCTTTATATGACTGCTTACACTTGCTGCAGGGAGATGTGCTGAAGTATTTGTTTCATTACTTTTTGTAGCCATTCCATATTTTCTCTCAGTATGCAAATTCATGATTTGTAAACTCAGCAATGGACTGAAAGCAGTTTGACTCATTTTGTGGGCTCTATGCTTGTCATCACTCAGACATAAGCCTGTTCGATGAGCTGGACAGCCTGGGAGATGCAGATGAACTGCTTGAGGCCCTGGAGAATGCTGGCTATGTAAGTAACTCATCCACTAATCAGTATGCAAATTGTCAACTGAAATGTAGTCTAACATGAAATGGCCCCAAAAGGAAATGTGTAAAGCAAGAAATGTGGTGTGGTGCAGAGCAAGCGATGCATGTGAAACATGGTAGTATAGCATGTTTTGCAAAGACACAGGATACGGTGTGTAGTTAGACCATAACTGTAGGTAATAGCAGGTGTTTTACTGACTGCCTTTTGAGCGCTTGGAGTTTACTGCCTACTGTATATGACATAACAACAGTTTTCTCTACACTTGGCAGAAATGTATTCCTTGTAAACTAAAAATGAATAAAGTAATTATATGCCAATTGCCTACACCGTTGATCAGATACTTTTGTTTCCAGCTGGCGCCCTGATAAGGTCCACTGGTTTAAACAGTGTGTGTTTGGTTTCTCAGGCCAATGAGGGTCCAGATATGGACTTTGATATCAACATACCTCTATGGGATGAAGTGGACACAAGCAGCATCTGCACAGGTACAGCAATACGTTGACATCTGTGTTTACCGTGGTTATCACATCTCAGTATGAAATAACAAATCTGAGCAGAACTAAAGGACCGTCTGATGTCCGTCTCTTTGATGTTTATGTGATGAAACCCATGTGTGCTTTTGCACAGTGATCTTATTGTAGCTAAGTTGATTATCATAAATTTCTGAAGTCATCTACAAGTCTTAATGTTTGCTAGTGTAGTGATACTGTATTTCTTAAACATATATATCTTAAACATATGTTTTTTTTTAATGATAAAACATTACTTGAATAACTATTTATTTGCATAGCTGCTTTCTGATTGAAATGCAAAGACAGCAGGTGGAGCTTATTCCTTAGGTGTGCATTTAGGGGACACGGTGGCTTATGCTGAATTAGGAAAAGATATATAAAGGCTATTTGTCTTAAGCTAAGATAAGATTCATTTTATTAACCCCACCATGGAAGATTTGCATTGTCACAGCAGCAGGATATAGACGAAACTCAGTTATCAAATGTATCAAGTTATCAAGTGATTTACATCATCACTGAATTTACACAAGGTGTAATAATGCACATTGTTTACATGAATAATATTACACATAGTCTTGAAGTAATGTGTGGGTATACACACTGATAGTAAATAACACCACCCCATGCTGATAAGCCTACTTATATGACACATTTGTATGTGTCTTTGTCCTTGTGTATCCAGATGGTGAGGTGAGTGTGGACTCTCTGTCACCTGCCCACACTCTGAGCTCTGTCCCCTCTCCTTCCTCTGTGGATGCTTTGTCCCCTTACTCCTTTCAAGTAAGTCAGTGTCTTCAACTATGTCCTTCTGAGTTTTCTGCATTTGACTTGCATTTCCAATGCAAATTTTACCTTTGTTACTGGTTCTGAGTATTTACATATGTACCCATCTTGGCACATGGTTGAAACAAACAAAATTTTCATCCAGATGGTGTCCAAACAGTGACATCTGCTCCTTGCTTTTTGATAGACTTATACACACACACACACACACACACACACACACACACACACACACACACACATACTCTTGAGACACTTATTAACAAAAGCCTTAAACACCTTGTCAAACTAATAATTTGCTGTCCGTCTGAGCTGTATCCTGCCCCCTCGTTAAATAAAAGGTGCTGACAACTTTAGCCACATTTGCATAATTTAGCAGGCAGATGTTTTCACAGTGTGTCAAAACAAGGACAAGGGTTACATCTTTGTCTGGCCCCAGCACAGTATGCACACATTTGTCTGCTCACTGAATCACCCTGTCTGAATCCAAGGACCCATTTGTCTTTGAATATTGACAAGGACACTTGATCCATATTAATTCAGATGTGTCTGAAGTACATGTATTCTATAGAGTATGAATGGATTAATAAACAAAGTCAATTTGTTTAGCAGCTGAAGCAAATAATATTTGAACTTTTGTAAGCAGTAATTGTATTTCAGATGCATTTTCAGGTGTGACTGTGCTACAGTCAATGCTTCCCCCAAACCTTTGTTAACTGCTGGCATTAAAAAAAAGTGTCCACTAGATACAGAACCTAAGTCTTCTCTGCCTCCCTATTCAGGATGAGGCCATGTCGCCACAGTCGCAGCCCTCTCCCATTTCAATCTGCTCAGAGTCCAGTGGCTTTTCTAAAATCTCTCCTCCAGCTAAGACAGCTCCAAAGAGGACCAGCCAGACCACACGAGGTGAGGCAGCATCTAACACTGCGCATCTGCTCTTTTGATGGTCATTTATTTATATATGCTTTGTCCAAAGACCAGGGGAAATTCTGCACCACAATCTGGGTTTTCAGAATCCTGGGATTAAGAAAACAAACAGATATAAAAGTAGTCTCTCATCAGAATAAGAGTGGGAGGATTTGTCAAAAAAAAACACAGTTCCTTAAAAATACTGTTTCTGTAAATGCAAATTTGCTCACTCGAGCCTTTTTTTGTATTTACATAAATTCTGTTCTTATCTCACTCCTTCCATCCCCTGTCCCATGACACACACACCAGCCAAACCAGCTCAGCCAATTAAGAGGCCGATTCAGATCGGCCCGAAAGTTTCCATCCAGCCCAAACCGCTGATTACAGCTGTGCAGTTGGCTCCTGCAGCTGCTCCCCTGCAGGCCAAGACAATCATCATCCAGCCCCTGCAGAACACTGTGCTGCCTGTGGTCAAACCAGCTCCAGTCAACATCCAACCAGCACCCCCTCCAGGTCAGAACTGACACTGCAACATATTGAGACTCATTGCAACTCATTGCCTCACATCACACATTGCCTCAGATCTGTGCACTGGACATATTAATAAGTAGTAGAATGATGACTACTTAAAAATTTAGTAATTTATTTATTATAATGTTTGTGAAGAATCTAAAAAGTTGACATTCTTTCTCTGTCATTTATTTGTTGGCCAGCAGAGGGTGCTATAACCTAAGTTTTTGCATATTGGTGAACTTCATACCATACTATTCTATTTAATGTTAAAAAAAAAAGTAAATCAGTCATTTGGATGTTAAATGTTTACATTTTATAACCAAAATACATTCAAATTTGAGCTACTTTTGACAAAAATCCAACTTTGGGAATCAGCCATCATAAATATACAATCAAGAAAGTTTGTTTTATAACCCACTTGTAAACCGCAGACTATTTATGAGCTGCTGTGTGTTTCGTGCATTAAAGTTATTATTGCTCTTGTTTTGTGGTCCAGCCTGCCTGGTTTACCAATCTGGTCCTCTCTGTGTGTTACATCAACAGCACCTAGGCCAATGTAAATACTTATGTCATTGTGCATGGGACCCAAGTGGGTGGAGTAGCTGACCTCTCTCGACTTGAATTTGAACTTGGCTCCTCTGTCTGCCTGGTAATGGCCAAGATGGCAGATGACTAAGGCCGAGACATCCAAGTTTAGGACCCCAGATGGAAGTCGCGTCAAGCCTGCTCAGTCTTAGGAGTCTCATTGCTTTAAGATGCTCTCCTCAATATTTACAGCTGATGAGTGAGAACTATGCATCATGGAAATGAAAGAAAGATATTTACAGATGAGTTCACATTTTGTAGTCTGACCTGGGTAGTCGTGTATTTCCAAAGAACAAACGGGCTGACAGGTGTTCCCAAGGCTTTTAATTTCTTTTGACTTTCAGCCTCTTGCATTCTTCTTGCAGATGGAGAGCTTGGGCACAAGACAGAGCGCTGGCACCACACACATTCATTAGTGGGACTGGCTAACACTTCTGCGCTATTAGCACTGACAGGATGTTTAGTGTTAGAGGTGAAGGTTGCTCTGTCGGTTTTGAGGAATGATTCCTGGCACAGTCTCACTGGGAGGGGTGGGCTAAATTGTGGGAGGCTCCTACATTAACAGTAACCATTTATAAACATGGGCAATATTGTGTTTTGTTGAGGTTTTTGCTAGTTTCTTTCTTTCAGGCCTTTATGTAGTTTAAATGCAGGCACATGTGCAAGTTTATGTGTGTTCATGCACATAAAACTCACACAGCTCTCAGACATGTGGACGTTAAAGACCACAGGTCAAGATGGCAAACATCCTCTGCACCTGTACCTTATACACAAAGAGTCCCGTTAAAGACAATGGGTTAATGTAGGTCACCAGAGGTGAGGGGGGTTCATGGAGCTGGACTGTACCATCTGCAGCAGGAGGCTCTATAAGTTGCAAACTGATATGGTCTACAGCTTGTATAAAATATTAGAAATGTATAGAGAAATGTGGGATAAGAACATGCACACAAACAACAGAACAAACTGACAGACACACATAATCACAGTCAGCGTGAATCAAGGTTAATCATACAGTAAAAATATGATTATAGTATAACTAACCCCTGTAATTTAAGAGTGTCGGTGTGTTGTGTGCCTCTTTCAGGTCGTCCTATAGTGCTGTCTCAGCCAAACCAGGTGCTACAGATGCAGACCCCACATGTCATCACCAGCAATGTGGTCGCCCTGCCAACACTCAGCCAGGACAGACCTGTCCCCGTCCCTGTTGCTGCCCCACCAGTGGTCTCCGTCACACTTCGAAGCCCTTCCTCAGATGATGATGTGAGTCACTTGTGCTTTCCTACCTGATAGTTGCCACATAGTCACAGAGCACTGAGATAATTAGAGTAAGCATGTTTCCATCCACCTATTTTTATGTGTGGAAAGAAACAGAGAGGAGATAAATCTTGATGTGCTCAACTCCCAGTGTTTTCCATAATGGCAGTGGATGGACATGCAAATTCATTTGCATTTTCTTTTGCTGATTTTTCTGGAGATTTGGTTAAAATTTGCACTGCATTCAGTTTGAACAAAGAGTTAGTTTTTTTTCTATGGTCACAAAATGTGAGATCATGCGCTGTGAAATCAAGACAGTAAGATTAAATACAGGTGCCTCTGTGACGTTAAAGTGGCGTCATGGACATCTGATTGCCCAAACAAACTGTCCACCACAGTGTTTGACAAGGATGTCAAACTTTGTGCTTGTGTGTTTTAGAAGCACATGTGACTGTAATTAATACCACAGCGATCAGTCTGCTCTCAGGAGAATCACTCTGTCTCTCCTTCAGTTTGTCTCTTTCTGATCTGTAAGATTTTTGGCTCACAAGCTCTTCTGCAGGTCAGAACCTTTTAATTTGCCACCTAGCTAAGTATGCGCCTAAGCAATTTATTAGACAAAGCGTCTTCATAGGTATAAATAGTAGCTGCAACAGTTGTGTTTGTGTGGGGACATGCGAGGACTTGGCAGTTCATGCAGCTGCATGCTTGTAAGTAGCCACATGGGCGTGCATACACTTGCCCACTATTTTACTATGATGTTGTGGTTGCCATGTTCGCACTTGGGCTGGACCTTGTCCAATGTAAACCCTCTCATCTTACCCTATTTATTTTCATTTCACAAGCCATTAACTTTAATTTCTGAGTAAAATATGAAAATAAAATGTTGAAAAAGTTTATACCTTTTTTTTTTGTTTTTTTATTGATGTTGCTGAATGTATTTTTCCACACTGAAGGAGGAGTCATTACACTGTGTGCACCATGTTAGTCTGTAAAGACCCAAATGACGCCTCTGTAAAGTGAGTAAATAACAGGAATGTTTTTCTGTTATAGGCCAAAATCTATTATGTCAGAATGAATGATTTTCACACAGTAACTGAAAGATAGTTCCTCAGAACTTAGTAAGAAAGACAGCAGCATGTTCAGGTTATGCGATTTCAAGTTTTAAACATGCAAACTGATGTTTATTATGCTGGTTAACAGGTTGTTTCATGAACCTATACAACATAGTGGTGAAGCCACGAACAATCCACAGATGATCATTATTGGCCTGTGCATGCTTCGTATCTGTTTTTATTGGAAAGATAGACATGTTATGTAATTGCAGTTCAGACAGTGTGAACAGTGTCACAGAAGGACATTACTCTCTGTGTGGGTGACGGAGGTCCTTCTGTGTGTTGCATTCAGGGGTGATGTCAGGACAGCTGCAGTGGACAGAAAACACACGCACACAAACATGCAGAGTGAACACACAGTCTCCTGACCTTCAGTATTTCTCCTCCTCACACACTTATTTCTCGTAGGTCTGTGTAATGACAGCACAGGACAGTACGGAGCTTTCAGGGAATCTTAAAAGGTGCTATTAACTGCAGCAGGGACTGCCCCAGAGATTTAAAAGTTAAAAAGAAAACTCAATTATAGTATGGTTTGTTCATGGTACAGACTTTGTGGTCTCTCAATTAAAACTCCCCATCTTTTGTGCATTCTGGTCTTATTTTAGGTGGTAGAGTCTGTCATGTTCTTTTAAAGGCCTGAGGCTGGTCTGCTGTTCTGACTTTATTCTCTTTGTTGCTTAAATAAACTGCAAATGCTTCTTCCTCTAGTCGGAACTGTCAGCCTCCATTGCACAGCCATGGAGATGGCGTGACTTTCAGCAACTTCAGTGTTGTTTCAGGCCTCTGTCTCCAGAACAACACTTCCTGATGGCTTGCTCTTGTCTGACCTTTTAGTGAGCTGAGAAACATGTTCTCACTCCATCTTCTGTTTGTCTTTTTTTTCTGAGCAACACTTGAGCATTCACAGAGTTTCTCACTGGGTGTCTAGCTCATACTGGTGTGGCAGTGAAGCCGCAAAAATACATCATTGGGCATAAGAGTAGCTTTTTTAATTAAGGAGAACCAAATGTGTCACATTGGTGGAATGTCATGTAAATCATCTGCAGTGATTTCTGCGGTGACACTGGGACGACCGCAGAAAATGGATCCAATTTTCAGCTATTATTATCTTATAGGAACAATCACTGTGGGGCTCTGATACATTACTCATGATTGAGAAAAACATTAGTCATAACCTAATGTCAGAATGCTCTGTTTTACCAGTCTCTTTAATTTATCTTGACATTAATGATGTTTTCCATCAGGCTTTTTTAATGATTAACCTTAAATGAAAATTCACAAGTGGTTGTTGTTTTATGAACAGTAACGGCTGACCTGTGGCTGTAAAAATAGTCCGCCCCTAAAAAGAGGCTGAGAGGAACTTGTCCAATTATCATGGGCATAATTGAGTCTGGAGAAGCACTTTATGTGCCAGACCTCTAAAGCAATGTCAAGGAATTCCAAACCCCGAAGCCAAAACAAATACGCCTCTTGGCCATTTGTAAAGCTAACCAAGTCAATAAAGTTTACAATAGGTAATTAAAGGGGAGGGGCTGTACATGTTAATTTTGAGGGGAAAAATAAGATGTTTTTTGGAACTTATACCTCAACTCACTTCTCAGTGAAGAGCTTCAGCAACTTAAACAGCAAATACATTATTATTTGCATACAGGAGAGGTACATTTAAAATGCTATGCACTGATTTAAATGGGCCTTAGAGTTGTTTCTGTGGCCCACCAATAAGCTCTTGAGCCGTGTCATGCCGTGTGAGTGTGTATGCTAGTGCTCGGACTTGCTGCAGCTGTGTTCACTTTATAACCTCACTGTGGTTTAGCTGCAGCACAGTGGTGGACTTGGTGGGCCGAGGGATGTGTAAAATGCCTGTTAAAGATGGCATGCCTGTGCCAGGTGTTGCTGCATGTTGTATCTACTGTATGTCTGTGTGTGTGTGTGTATGTTACTGTTCATGTTGTTTACAGTTCTGTATTTTGGCCTATAGTTAGCCTATATAAGCCTGGGTGTTAAACGGCTGCTAACGATTACATGCTTCAGACAGGTGTTGTGCAGGACGAAGCATTTTGCGACAGCTGTAAACAGCCATCAGGGATTGGGTCAGTGTAATGTAATGGGCTCCTATACAGCCAGAGATTTAGCTCTGTTTTGTGTGTGTGTGTGTGTGTGTGTGTGTGTGTGTGTGTGTGTGTGTGTGTGTGTGTGTGTGTGTGTGTGTGTGCATGTTCTAGACTGAAAATCAGTCCAGCCTGGAATTATAGGCCTCAACAAATCCCCCCATTAGTTGAATGGGAGGATTTACAGGAGGGGACCCCAGGAAAGTATGCTGTGATTCCGACGAATATTTCCTGGACAGCTACAAGAGAGGTTGATTAAAAACATTACAGCGATCTGAAAGGTTGCATCAGACTGTTCAGGATTCTTCTCAGCAGGCTCACTATTTTCCCTCAGTATTCAGCACTCATACAGGGAGAAATCTATCATAGATGCCAGGGGTGTAACATCAGATCTTATTGGTTTTTTTCACCCAGTCATTTCAACCAGTTACCATGATGTGCTGAATATCTGTTGAATGTTTCAGCTAAATGGATTTGGAGCTCATGCTTTTGTCACCACACATGTCTGCTCTTGAAAACTGCAAATACAAAACTCTGTAGTTTCATTGCACAGTTTCAGATTTTTTATTAAGTTGAATGTTTATTAACAATGGAAGACAGTCCTTTCTTCCTGCATCTAATAGGGAATTGTTACATCCAAAAAAAAAAAAAAAAAGCGGTCACCTAAATACCACAATGTAAAAAACAGCTACAAGACACCAGTCAAACGGAAAAACATACTTTCTTGCTTTTGCTCGGCACCAAAATGCAAACCCACAGCAACTGTAGTAATTTCACTTATGTTCTCTGTGAATTATAAATTGCATGTTTTATTAAATTGAGTGCCTAAGACGTGAATTGCAACACAAAATAGCTCTTAGAGAAAACTGAATATCACAGGTTAACAGTTATTTCACCTGTGGAGTCTATGCCACCGTTATAGGTGTTTTATGACCTACAGTAAAATCAAGCGACATTTTCACCCCGACTTGTGAAATGACGCCCCTCCCATTCGGATGGGTTAGTGGTTCATCACACACTGCCTCCTGGAGTAACCCTTTGGTTGCTGAATGGAAAAGGTGGAAAGAGTATACCCTCAACAGCAGTGTGACAGGCAGGTAAGCAGGGATCTACAGCTATTCTCCTGTTCTTTCTTGCTTTTTTTTTTTTTTTTTTTTCTTGGCTTCACCATTCAGAAGTTGTTGAGCCGGAATTCTTCATTTTAGCAACACCCTGCAACTTAATCATTCAATAACACACATTCACTGGTCAGCATACCAACAGCTGTCTGCAGCTGGCCACTGTGCAGTTCTGCATGAGCAGCTGGGGGCATGTGCCCTGCTGATGGGCATCTTCACAGTTTTCTCGTTGACTTTTCCCACCGACACTTAAATAGTTTGCTTTAGAACCAGTGTTAATGTTAACCTCCCACCCATTCATGTGAGTTTCATTTAGAAATGCCACTCTGCCATTTTTTTGCCCCCCCCATTTCCCTCCTCAGCCTGATTGTGGTACCGATGTGAAGTTCCCCCTGCTCTCCACTCCCTGGTAACTGCTTAGTTGCAGCGTTCCCAGGCTCAGGCTAGTGGCACGACTCCCAGATCTGGGCTGGGAGACAGAGGGGTTTCTCAGGAGACAGAACACAAATACAGGGATCCAAATAACTTAATCACCAGCGGGGCTATTAGGCCCAGGATCTTAGAGGCGTACCCCAGGGAGGGTGTTTGTGTTTGGGGAAGGGCAGTAGAGGGGTAGCTGGGGACTGGATGAACAATGAAGGTGTTTTGGTAATCACAGCCATAGGTTGTGTTAATTTGTGATAGGTCATGTCAAGATATATTCTGTTTTAGTTCTGAGCTCACTGACCTCCAGTGGAAATAAATCCTGCTACTCAAACCTTAACGGAAACAAATTTAAAACTGCCGTTATTTATTTTATTCATTTGTTTATTTATTTATTTGGTTTTGGCCTTTTCAGAGTTTAGACAGTGCTGACTGTTTAGATTCCCTAGATTTGTCTAGGGGGAAAAAAATGCTGACTATCATGTATTTATTTGCAGATTAACTTGAGCATGTAAGACTCTAATTACAGCAATTAAGACTGACTATGGTTGGACTTGTTTTTCTACATCCAGACCTATAGTATATATAGTGCCCCAGTGTTTATGCGTCTCCAATGTGAACCCATTTCTCAGAGAGTGACACACTCCGTAAACACATCCTTCTTCACATATAGAACTGAGGCATTACAGAGTGACCTCTTGACCTCTCAGAAGATGTCGGCGTAAATATTTTCAAGCAGAAGCTTGATCGCGTGCACTTAAGGGCACTCTAGAGCGATGTTAAAACAGTGATTTGTTGCAGAGGTGTCATTAACCTCGCGACACATATTGAACATGTCTATTTATTATTGTGTCGCTGTAGTTAACTGGAGCATCAGCAGCCAGGGAGTTCTCCCGGTGAGAATAACAAAGTCGACCCTGGCTTTCATGTCAGGCTCCCCTTTGTGTCTTCCATTTATGTTCTCGCTATGTCATACTTAAGAGTGACTATGTCGTTTCACGTGCCTAAATGTGTGCATTTTGTTTTTTTTCCCTTTTTATCCTGTAGACATTTGCTAGGGTGCTTTCACAGAGAGATATTGCTCATATGAATGAAAAGCCTTTTTTCAATGAAATACCCTTGATAGTATTGATAAACATGATGTCACACTAGTGAGGGGAACCCATGATCTACAACCGAACAGGTGGCTCAGACATTTCACTGAATTCTAACAATAACCACCCCCTTTCCTGTTTGGATAAGCGCTGAGTGGATGAAGGGTGAAACAGATGAGTTCCCGTGAGCAATAACCTATGTGAAATATTATTCTTGTGTCTTTGTGTCTGTCTCTCTACACTTTAGTCGAAGTTGTCGCAGAGGCAGCAGCGCATGATAAAGAACCGTGAGTCAGCATCCCTGTCTCGGAAAAAGAAGAAAGAGTATCTGCTCTCGCTGGAGGCTCGCCTGAAAGTGGCGTTGTCTGAGAATGAGGTGCTCAAGTGTGAGAATGGCAACCTCAAGAGACAGCTGGAGGGCCTGCTGAGTGAGGTGAGAGGCTAGAAGCTACAGCTTCGCTAATACTTCCATACAGCCTACACTAAGGATGCCTGTGCACTGTCGAAATGAGAGACAGAAACTGTCAGAAAATGTGCTTTCACATATGATTTCTACCTGTGATTTGTTGTTTGTGATATCATGTGGTTACTTCCTTTTCCCTGCAGAACACAGTACTGAAGGCGACAGCACCCAAGAGGAGAGCTGTGTGCCTCATGGTGGTTTTGGTGTTCCTCGTGCTTAATGTTGGACCAATGAGGTGAGCATGTGACGGTGAATGTCTTTACACCTTCAAGTTCTCTACAGAATAACTTCATTTAGTGTCCAGTGACTTAAATAACACAGATGAAGGCCGATGCTGTAGCTCAGGATACACAAAGATTACTGGTAATATATTGTGAATGCACACGTATTTGATTACTGAAAGAAAACAAATGGGAAGCCCCATGACTCATTGTGGGAATCATGAACTCATGTGAGAAACAAAAAAAAAAGTTTATTGAAAACACTGCAGAACATTTTCCATTGACGCGATATGTTCTTTTTACCCTCAGAACCTACTTCATCCATATCACAGTTCACAAAGTTATTAACACATAAGCCTAAAAATAAAAGTAGACTAATAACTCTGATTATCTTTTTCCCTACCAATGCTGTTATTAAAGAAAAAGAACTGATGCAGGCTTTGTTTCCTTGTGGTATAATCCATAATAACGTAGCCCAGTAATGCACTAGCTATACAAGGCCAGTCTTATCCTGACTGAAGGAGATGTAGCTGGTAAAGCAACTGACGATTAATAGTTCATCCATGCTGAATTGCTTGTGTGTGTATCCTCCAGTCTTTTGATGTTGTTGCCAGAGTGTATAGGACTTGGAGACTAATGGGTGAATAAGTCTGGAAACAACCTGTGGAGTTGGGGGGAAGTAAACATTTAGCACTTAAAAATGTTCAAAAAAGAAACGTCTGGCTACAAAAGAAGTATAAAACATTTGTATGTGGCAATTTTTCTTATCTCTGCACATAATACTAATAATCTTGACAAATTAAAATGAGTTATATAAAACTACACAGGGGGAAAAGAGCTTGCTTCCACCCAGCTAGCAGATGGAGGGATTGTGTAATTCCTCAAACTGAAGGTCACAGTCCACCTCCAACTGTAACGACTGATTCTCTGTTCTCATGTTATAAAAATGTTTTTGTTTTCTCCTGAGAATAACTTTCTTCACAAGGATGCAAGCATCTACTTGTTGGACTTGTTGGCTTTGATAATAAGTATTCGCTCTGTGCTTGGAATGTGTTCTTTCACTTGTTCTCTAGAGCTTAAACATGAAAACGTTTCTTGAGACCCATGAATGAGTTTGCTTTTGCAACTTGAGTGGTATTCACAGTAGTTAAACTGTGTGTGTGTGTGTGTGTGTGTGTGCGTGTGTGTGTGTGCGTGTGTATGTGTATGTGTGTGTGTGTGTCTGTACCTGTTCTCACATCTGTGTGTTTTGTGTCCAGGCTCTCCTTTGGAATGTAAAATATTCCTGCTTTTGAGGTCAGATCCCTTTGAAATGAAAATGCCACCCAGCGTAGTAATACTGCTGAAAGAGACAGTGTATTTTAGCTTGTGTGTGTGCCCTGGCGAGCTTTGGGTTATTCAGTCTAGATCAGAGTTCAGATTCTGTTTGTGGCTAAAAACGAAAAACCCTCCTGTGCACGGGACGTGGGCCACATGGAATTCAGTGGTCATTTCAGTCCAGTACCAACTTCTACTTTTCAGTTTGTTTCCTCCATCCTACAAAGTGTCCTGATGTTACCTCATTTGTCTTGTGTTCCATCAGCTTGTTTCAGGGTGGCCCAGGGTCCAAACTTGAGGTTGTTTCCATGCAGCACAGTGGCAGACACCTGCTGGGTTTCTCTCCAGAGGCAGAAACTAACTTTGTGATGGGGCCTGAGCACCCCGGCAGCGGCCCCTCTGAGATGGCCGACAGGTAATGAGCTCAACCCCTACAACACCTTTCACAACACTGTATTTAACCACCATGTCAGCGGACCAGGATGCACCTGTGCATGGGCTTAGTCTGAACTGGTACAGCTCATTATAGCATGTGTAAACACATGCGGCAGCCGATTACCAACTCTGTCCAAATCTCTGCCTTTCGAATGCCTCCAGGCCCCTAGCTGGTTGGCCAGCAGTTATGCTTTGAGTAACAAGGTGGGAAATTGGGGTCAGGTCTTGTTTGACATCTAGCTTTATATTGCTAGTAACAGTTTATTTTTCTAAAGGGTTATATATTATTCTTTCTTTTTTAAAAAAAAATGCACTAGAGGCCCAGCAGTCTCATTTGTAAATTGCATAAATAACATTCTTGTTTGCTACATTACCTGGACCCCCATGTCCTGAAAATGATGTTTTCCAACGTGGTCAGAGGGTCTGATGTCTGCATGGCTTTGCCAGCCTGTGTTGTTTCAGATCTCTGCGTAGGGTATGTCATATGTTAATGCAAACCATCCATCTGTAGTATCAGGTTTCCCAGCAGCATTAAACCAGCACAGGCAGGAAGGAACACATTAGCTTTTACAAAAGGGGTGACAGCACCAAACGCAGCAGAGAGGCGGATGATGAGGGGGGTATGCAACCTAATCTTGGGGTTCCACTGAACAGGAAGGTGTGTGTGCAGGAAGGTTAATATGGGCCCCTCAGTTAGAGTTATGATCAGGCCTCTGTGGTCTGACATGTTGTCTCGTGGAACCATTTCCAGGACGTTAAGAGACAGGAACGTGAGGTGTAGTCAACGTTTTGGCTCAGATCAGGGAGGCCCAGGGGAGGGATTACGTCGATGGCAGACGTTTTTCTTAACAAGCCCCGTGCAGGTGGGCACTGGCTGTGGACAGTCTACATCAGCACCTCAAGCAACATAATCAGTCACTCGCAGAGAGTTATAACGGTTGTAATTAAAGTTACAGTAACATCTGACTAAGAAAGTCGTACATTGTGCTGCTAACCCATAATGTATGTAAATATGTAAACCCAGCCCATGGTAACAGCCAAGGCTTTTAGGCTGTTGTTGGCCATAATCAGACCAGGTGTGACCTGCTGGGTGGCGCAGCATAGTTCTGTGTTGCATGTTTAGGATAATTCTGAGGAGGATCTATAGCAGCATGTAGACATATCATGTTTTCTTTCTTTGCGCTTCCTTTCTCAGTGTTAGTCAGCATTTTTGTGCGTACATTCAGTGAGTGAACCTGTGCCACCTCTGCACATGTCAAGTAAAAATAAAACTCATTAGTAACCAATGAAATTCAATAGAGATATAATTTCCCCCAGATTGACACCATGCCGGTTTATTTATAGCACCCTTTAGCTTCCCAGTACCAAATCCACTCTGGGTGTTTCACTTCTGCCTGAGGGCAAACAGCCATGTTGGCGCTCAGTTTGCATTCAAAGCATATTCTCGACATGTGGAAAATATTTTTCCCAGATTGTCGTTTGAAATTGTTAAACTGGTTTCAGAACATCTGAACTGACTTGTAAACTTATCACCTTTCTCTTTGTTTAACGGCCTCTCCCTGATTTTTATTCTATATTTTAGCTCTGAGGACAAGGCCCTGATGGTGGTGAAGGATCCTGTCTTCCTCAGACCTCTTCCCCCCTGCCAGCCTCTTGTTAACAGGACCAAGTGCATAGAGTAAGTAATGAACTCTTTCATGTATGTCTTAGGTGTATTTTTTTCTCTTCTCACATAAGACCACAGAATCAACCATGTCTAACCTAAAATGTAAGTACATATGCTGTGTTAACTCTGAATGGCAGGTTGGCCCATGAGTTGAGAGGCTGGGTTCACCGTCATGAAGTGCAGCAGACCAAATCTCGGCGCATGAGTAACAGCAATCACAAAGCCACCAGGACCATTCTGGTAAGTCCCAGCAGCATGTGAGGAAAAAAGGAAAACATATCTAATGTTCCATGCAGAAATGTACACAATGCTTAGTGTTGGCATTAAAACTAACAAATCAAACTCCACTTGTATTTCAAGCCATTATTTTCAGTGTAAACGATTTTCTTTAGTGTGTTTATTTTTTTTTTTATTTTTTTATTTTTTGGCAAATCGAAACTGTTCTTTCACCACTGATTCACCTCTCCTCACACCTTCCCCTTTTCTGCCTCTCATTTCTCTTTATTGGGCTGAGTTTAATCCGGCAGCCCTGAGAAAGTAAACACAACACTTGGAGGGGAGCTGTAGGATTAGTACCCCCTGCTCCTTTTTTTCCATCTTTTTTTTTTTTTTTTCAAATTCTGTCACACTGAGTCCAATCTACCAAGAGCTGCCCAGTTAATATATACACATTCTTCATATTACTGTAAACAGAAAGGTAGATGTGTTTACTTCTCACCTGTTTTGAGATTTTTTTTAAATCACTACACACACTTAAAACTTCATAGTATTTTAACTAGTCAAACTCTACAATACAAGTCTTTATTAAATAACTTAAATTGCATCTCTGCTCATTTGAAAGATTCTACGTGTCCTTGTTTGTAAGGTACTGTTTGGCAAGTAGCTGTTACCATAGGATCTGAAGAGAAAAAGTTTAAATCTTTAAGATTTCTAAACTACATGTGATTTATTAGGAGAAAACCTCTGGGCTGGAATGTGTGTGCTGATGTCTAGATGTTTTTCATATGATGGTCACTTGTAATGTTTTGCATGGAGTCTGTGTTAATGTGTTGTGCAGTGTTGCCAACAGTTTATCTTGCTCTCTCTAATGATTACTTGATGTTATTATAAAGCGATTATAGCCAATTCTCTCTCTTTTTTTTCCAAGCAGAAAACAGAGAATAAGGAGTCAGCCCGGATTTTGACCGTCCAATACACAGAAACTGCTGAGGAAAAGTGAGTATAAAGGCCTGTTGCAGTGCATTTATGTCACATTCCAACAATTAAATCATTTTTCAGGGTTCAAATCTTCTTTCTTGCAAACAGTTCTTAATTGTTGTTAAAGCTGCATCGAGCATTTTTGGACGGCTAGAGGGGAGAACATGCTCTAGAAATCAGAACAAATACACAGTGACTGCTACTTTTGTGGTAAACCAAAACTGTGTGGTAAACTAAAACGGTGAGCCGAAACCTGTTTAGAGTTGCAGACTGGAGTGTTTATTGTCAGCAGGACCCACAGAAGTAGATGGCTGCAATACTGGAGTTGTATTTTTGCAAGTCCATTACATAAAGCAACTGTAGACATAACAAACTAGAATGTTTCATTGTTTTAGAGTTGTATTTGACTAAAGAGGGTCGTTAAATGGAACAGTTCTGCTTCTATTTCCACATTTTTGGAGTTTGTCCACTTTTCAGTTTTTACAGTGTGACATGATAGAGTGATTTATTTTTAAGAATGACCCTTGTACACTGCTTCAGAGGTTTGGCGGTCAGTAAGAACCTTTCCTGCTGGGCTGCTCTCTGTGGTTTAGATCAGACAGATGGAGTCAATAGTTTTTTGGCCACCTACGTTTTTTTTTTCCTTAGCCGTAAAACTGGCTATGAAACATCCAAATCTACAAGAAAAAACAGGAAAAAAATCCCTTTCAGCAATTGACCTCTGGAGGTCTACCGGTTGGACTGAGTGAAACTAAGAAATACAGACAAAATTCCAATTTCAAGCATGACACAAAAGTTTTATTTTGGTTCTCATCCTCATGTCTTTGACCTTCTCACTGTGTATATCATGTTTTAGAGCGATTCTTGCAGATCTGACCGCAGGAGTAGAGTCTACCTCTGTAATGTGTGTGGAAAGTGTTGTGTCTGCATTGGATATATTGAACTAGTGTTTAAAAAAATCTGATAATCAAACTGTTAAATAATTTAATCTGCATGAAATTTGCCCAATGTAATACAGATTTATCTTGCGTTCTTCATATTTATCTGCCATCCTGTAATTCTTCCTCTCCCAACAGGAATCCTGGCAGTGAGCTGCAGGTGTACTACGCACCTCATCACACCTACAGTGACTTCTTTGATGAGCTCAACCGGCGTGGCGACACTTTCTACGTGGTGTCTTTCCGCAGGGTAAGTTTCAGATTGCGTGGGGCGTGACACTGATTAAAGAAGAGAAACAGGCACTGGTCTCCACACAAAATCTGACTCTGTGGTTAATTGATCACGTAAAGTGAAATTAGAGGAGCTTCCAAAGGAAGTTTTCACAGCTCAACACCAATCAAATTTTATTCCATTTTTGTCTCTCATGAGGTTTCCTTTTCCCAAAGTGACTAATTACTTATGGCAAGAGTAACTTATAAATCATAAATTATATGTAATAGGTCTTTTCCTCAACAGAGCGGGTTGATTTGAGTGGAAAGTAGAGTGTGAAATGCACACGTCCAGGGTTGTAACTACCGCTTTCTAGTCCAGTTTCCGTTTGCAATCATCAAGACCATGTTCTAGATTTTTGGGAATGAACAAATGTCGCTTTTAATCTATTTGGTCTCCATTCATTTGTCCTTTTTCCACATTTGACACTCTAAATCTGATTTTTCTTTCTTGATATGATTAATACCTGAACATCATATTCTGAAAGAGTTCTTTGATTAGTTTTGGTGTGTTTCCTTTGAATTCTGTCCTTCCTTCCCAAAAAGATATTTTTAGAGCTTTCAGCCGTACATCCTTTTCTTCTCAAGTGCTAACCAAACAAGAAAAAAACATTTTGCTGGGGGGAAGCTTTTTCCTTTGTCTTTTATCCCTCTCAATATGTGTTTCATTATTGCAAAGATTTGCTGCTCCATCTGTTGTCAGTGTTGTCCAAAAAGTATTAGCGAACAAACAGCCTTGTAAACCTGAATCACCTATTGCTGATAACACATAAGATATGTTTCTTATTAAAAATGCATTTGGCAACTGTTCTGAAGAGCTGGATTTGTATTTCATATCACATCTAAAAGCTCTAAATACTCTGGATGATGTTAAGCTTTTAAATCCTTAGGATTACTCAGTGCGGTGGGAGCTTTGAAGCATGTGGTCAAAGATCAAGACCCCTTGTCACCAAGCAAGTGACAAAGGTCTGGCTTTGAGTTGGCATGGTGACAGCAGGGACAATGGCAGCAATGGTGTACCCGGTCCGAGGGCCTCCACAGGTCAAGTAGCCGTCCATCAGTTTCTAGCAGCTGTTGTGTGTTGTGCAGGAGCAGTGAGGGTGTTCTAGTTTATCCAAAATAAAAGTAATATCAACTTCTGTAACTTAGAGTTAAAAAATTTACATCAAAGGGAAAAGACATTTCTGACACTTTAAACAGAATATAAATTGTAAGTCCTGAGGTTTGATTCTAATTTAATTTATAAACAATTTGCTCTGTAAATATCAGAAAATAGTGGACAGTGCCAAAGCCAAGGGCAGTGTCTTCAACAGGTCATATTTTGTCAAACTAACAGTCCAAAACCCAAAGATATTCGGTTTCTAATCGCTTAAGAAATGGAAACAGAAAATCTTAACAACTGAGAAATTGGAACAAACGAACATAAACGCTTAAATGGTTATCTGAATAGTTACAGATTCATTTTCTTTGGTTGATCTTTTCAGCTCTGTAAAGATATATTAATCGTTACGATTTTCTCTAATGCTCCTCCTTTCACTTTGCACGTTGCCTGCAAGTCCTGCCTCCTTTACTACATGCCTAGTCTTTTTGGATGTGAAGTGAACTTATCCTGGTTGTAGTAAGCAGGAAAGGGTTTGCGTAAACAAAGATCCTTTGTTGGGTACAAAAACACTGAAAAAGCAAAAGACACAGTCCTTTTGAAGAGCATAGATTACAGACCTGTTATTTAGTGTGACATTTTTAATTCTTACAGACCTTTTTAGCTTTTCTTAGTCACTTTATTTGCTTGTATTTTGTTTCCTGGGATTCAGGGCGTGTGTGTGTCTGCAAAAGCGGGTGTGCTTTTGTTTTTCTGTTCCAGTCAGTATGATTATGTATGGTTATTACAAGACTGCCAAAGCTCTGTATTAAATTTGGAATTTGTTTAGATTTTGAGGCCAATCACTACCAATTTTGACTTTTGTCCCTTTAGGCAAAAATTTTTCATTGAGTTCATGATGGCCTCTTCTTGCCCTCGCCGGTAGTTGAGGACTCTCTGTGCAGTGTGTTGCACACTCAGACATGGTCATGCTTAGGTCAAGATTACTTAAAAGCCTCCACCAACAGATATATTACCACCTGTGGCTTTGTTTACATGTGAACTGAGGTGAGGTGATGGAAAATGTAGCTCAACAAGACCAAACTGCGGAGCTGCTCATACTCTGCAGTCATTTTGCGGTCTTGCTTCACTTCTCGTGCTGTTTTAGCACCTGTGGCTTTATGTAAGTGTGCACTGAGGTGTGGTAGTGGAAACACTGGTTGCTTTCACTGTGGACCGTGTCTAATAAGGATAGAGGGAAAATTCACCTGTTGTCATGGCATCTGCAGCTGTTGCGTCAGCTTGACAAGCTTGTCGGTCCCATGATGATGAGCAGTAATCTGGTTGCTGTTTTTCTTCCTGCCACCCTCCAGGCACAGTCAAGGCACCCTCTCATTCATTTTTAGCATTATAATACTCCCTTTGGTGAGTCCCATGAGCATGTGCAACACATGAAACCCTTTATTCAGGAGAGGCTATTCTTATTTGCGCAAGTCTTTGAAAGATTGGTAACCTTGTATCCCATTCTTGCTCCATGTTGTTTTCTCACCATTATCCCTTTCTCAACCTCCGACCATACTCCCGCCTGTCACCACCTTAACACCCCTCATTTTTCATTTTACCCAGACTGAGTTTTACAGGCCAGGTGTGATAGAGTTAACCAGTTTTCAGGCGGTCTCTTGGTAGTTGCAAAGCCACAAAAAGCTTCATTCTAGCATTTGATAGAGACCATACCATGGGATATTACTTAATTTAAGCAGTACTTTTTGAATGTGTTATTCAAGCTTCAGCTTAATGCTACCCTTACTGTACGAGTGTGTGTGTGTGTGTGTGTGTGGGTGGGTCATTAACATTAACATACCTCTCCACCGTAGCTTGTTGTGAAAGGATATGCTGGTGTAAAACCTTTCCTCTCATTGTCTAATGAGTTGCACAAAAGCTATTTTTAATAGCGCCAGTAACTGAAGTACTTTGCTGGTAAATGCCATTTTGATCACTGACTTCTAATGAATTAACAAGTACAATAAGTGCTTCAAAGTGGCCCAAGGTGAAGCAATTGAAATCAGAGTGGTTTTAATCGTTTAGGTGATGGGGTGAGGCATGAAAAAGTGCTCAATTTGAAGAATTTTGTGACAGGAATGGCTTTTATGGAAATTATTGCCTTATGCTCAGACCTGTAGTTGTTATTATAAGCTCTTCCGTAGGTCTACTGTTAAGAGTTATAACTCCAATTCTTGATCAACAACAACCGACAAATCTTACCCAGCTTACAATTCTATTTGCTTCCAAATTAGTTTCATTTTGTGCTTGACAACCTTCTGTTCTTTGTTCTCAGGATCATCTTCTGCTTCCTGCCACCAGCCACAATAAAGGAAGCCGACCCAAGATGTCTGTAGTGTTGCCAGCAATGAACATAAATGGTAAGTGCTGCGGCACAGAACACGACAGTTGGGGAGTTTGGTCACTCAACACAGTGTAACAGATGAAAGGCAAGCTGGGAGCAGATTCAGAAACACGTCTCCCCACAAGAATGCATTACTTGTGGCCTAAGACACTTGCAAGGAGAATTTCTAGGACCAAAATAGAGCACTTTTGCTTTTTCAACCTATTAAGGTGATACTGATCCTTTTTCTTTAATGGCATTTTGTTTTTCAAACTTAACCTTCCTGGAACTAGAGTTTAGGTTGCCTGTCTAGCTTAAATGAAATTTTCTTTGTAGATGTTCTTTGCCAAAAAGTTTCTTTGACATCTGGTGTCTTGTTAGTAGATGATCTTTGTTCCCTCCGTCAGAGTCCTTTGTGGTCCTCTTACTGTACTCTCTGCTGCATTTAGCAATCCTGTACAACCACTGACTGAACCACACACAGACACATACATAAAAACGACATAAAAATGTGTTCATTTCCTTTTTGGCCATGACGTTTAGACTGAAAATAATGAAAGTGAGACGCGGACACTCGAGACTTGTATTTTGTCGTATGCATTAAAAATATATTTATTATTATATTAAAATTAGCATGTTGTTCAGAAAAACATTTATAAAATGCACTTATACTACCCTAAAAGCCATCACCTGTACAACAGTTTTTCTTAACAAGGACAGCAATTGTTATGTGTTATGTGTTCAGCCTGCTAAATGTGAGTTTGTGAGTATGTTACATGTCACTAAGAAGTCATCACTGTAGATGTATTATTCTGGACATATAGGATTTTTCAGTTTTAAAGCAGCCAGCAGCGCGTCACTTGTTTCTTAAACTCTTTTGAAAATAGAAGCACACACGATAGCTGCATACTAGGGATTCAAAAAGTCAAGCAAATACAGGAACCTTTCAGATTGCAGAGCAGGGATATAGCCCTTCTAGGCTTCTTTGTTTCCTCATAAAGAGTACAATTGCTGTCCACAGCTTGTCATTGTGGGTGGCAGTCACAGAGTACTTGGTTGCATTTTGGGGGGTGGTTTGGACCAGCCCATTTGAGAGGCAATCACCCGTTAATTTGACCGCCTGCCCTGAAAAACAAGCCCAAACATTTTAACACTGGTATACATGAGGCATGTCTCAGTATCTTGCACAGCTGATCAGCAAAAACCTTGGACTACCATTGGTGCATTTGTTGCCAAATTGTTTTCTGTGAATCACTGAAGTGTACACATGTTCTTGATTTGAATGAGCTCATCATAACTTTTCTCCATGGTCCTCAAATCTGCTGGATTATCAATGCAGCATTTCACAGTCGGGTCATCAGAGGTTTCAGTGGAAAGAATTCTTATATGTCCAAATACTACAGAGTAAATTATCAGGTGGCTTGATTTTCACAGAGCCTGCAGGACAGTGAACTGAAACAAAACCTGCCCAAGAGGAGGAGTTTATGAAGGGTGTGAACAATTAGGAAGACAGCCTGTTGTTGTTGGCTGTTTAATTGGCATTTATATCAGAAATCCTCTTGTTCGTCAGTTATCTCCCTGTCTGTTGCAAAACACCAGTAATAGATTTGATTAGTGTTTCAACCAGCTCTGAGAGGAGTGAGTCAGTGGAATATGAGCCTCTTACTCAGCATGGAAGACATGGCCATTGGGAAATAACTTTTTTTTCTGGGAGGGGGTTTTTAGAGATGAAGATTGATGAAGGTAAACATTGTTCTTGGTTGGTCTTGTCAGGGAGGAATGTTAAGGTCTGTGCCGGTCAGATGGCCCATTGAAATGGCAGCAAATAATGAAATCCAAGACCTCCCTCTCAGCTAATTGTTCAAATGGCCAAACGAAGATGGCATTCAGGGAGAGATATCAGGTCTGGAAAAATTCTGAAGAAAGTGCTCTTCAATTTGCATGATCTATCAGTGATACTTGCTGTCGACATACTTGCTGTCATAAATAATATTTATGTTAGATATGTCAGATGCCACAACTGCTCCCTCCTCTGGGTAGATCTTCACTGACCTGACAGCAGGGGCTGTAGTTAAAAACCAAATCAACAGAGATTGAGAAAGCAAAGGATGGTGGTGATTCTCTAGTAGCATGAAACCTGCGTGGTTGGCCCACCCCCGATACATATGGAAACCCCATGTGTCACACGGATTACAATCTTCTAGTAGCATTTTAGATGTATGCAACTTTAAAGTGATTAAGTACAAGTGTACATATTAAGATGGGTGAAACCCTCAGAAAAGCAGAAACGCTGTCCTCTTTCTGGGGCATGATTGCTTGACAGTGGAAGATAATTCTTTCCAGCTCCCTGTTGCTGCACTCCTTTAGGAATGCCTTCCTTCTCCCGTCACTAAATGGTTTTCATCTGGAGGAGGTGGATAGACTCTGCTAATCTGAAGTGATCGTTCGGTCTGTCTTGGTCAATAACTGAACATGGAAGATGGAGACTTTGATGTAAGCCGTCGTCTGTTTCTGTCTTGCTGCATGTCCATGGTTCAGGGGTTCTGTTAAAGTTACTTGACCTTGACCTCCTTGATTCTCTCTGAAAACATATCTGGCTGAGCAGTTGCTCCTTATAAGGACCGAAGGGTGTGTTTATTTAATGATCCTCTGAGTTTGAAAGTAGCTCAATCAAGTGGAAGCGACATGTTTGGAGGAGAGGAATGTTTCGGAGATGACATCATTTACAGGTGGATCAACCGTGGGACTGTAGTCTATTTTCACTGCTCTGAGACTGTACATGTGCACTGTTGCTAACAGGCAGCTTTCACTGGGGGATCAAGGTAGAGCTCCACAACACTGAAGGAGTTGGGGATCAGATTTTCCTACTCCTCTAATCTAAACAGAACATCCCCACCAGTCCTCTGAATGGGGAGTGCACTCTCAATAACCCAAATGTTTAACCCTTGCCATTCTTAAATGACCAAAATAAAATCCTACTTGTGCAAGTGATTATTTTCCTCAATCAGTTAATTCTATATACATAAAACTAGGTACATATATTCATGATCCCCTCAGAACAAACTGTAATAGCTTTGGTGATGTATTAACATTTCCTCTAGTGTTTAATGTTTCCTATTCCCACTTAATGACTAGATACCTGCAAATCAGTCAGCCTCCGCTTTACTTTGCGTTTAGTGCTAAGTCACAAACGTTAGTATGCTAACAGGATCAATTGAGTTGGTTAATATGGTAAGAGTTACGCCTGCTAAAGCAGGTTTGTGAGCATGCCAGAATGCTGATACCAGCATTTAGCTCATAGCACTGATACGCCTAAGCACAGACTCTCAGAGCTGCAATGGCTGTAGTCCAGTCATTGCCTGTGAGGTTCTTGATAAATTCTTGGTAAAACAAATTGCTTTATTGTTCCCCATGGGCTTGTGCATTACTTTGTAGAACATCCCTCTCATTCATATAAAAAATCTTGTCATTTTGTTTAAAAAGATGAGTATATTGGTGGTGGTTTCAGAAAATTGGCTGCATTAGGAGGTAATGCCAATTTCTCATTTGCCCAATTGACATCCTATGACACCCTAATTGATTATTATTCACCCAAATCGTGTGTTGTAATTTTGAGATTATATTTTATGATGAATTGTTTCCTTTCTCATGTTAAAAAAAAAAAAAAACTTTCCTCATGAGTGTGTCCTCAGAGTCTGTGCCAGTCTGGCAGCCGCCATCCTCCCAAGATGCATTCTCAGGTTTCCTCAGATACACCGTTGCCAGACGTTTATCCCCTTTATCAGCACACACCAGCTCACTGTGTCGCTGAAACTTTCTGGAACCTCTCCAGATGGCACCAGTAAAAGGGGGAAGGAGACCACACTGAGCAGGACGGTAGATTTGGCAGCTTCTTCAAAGAGATGCTTTTTGAAGTTGGGGCTTGTGGCTGTGTGTTTGTGTGCTTCCTCTTCCACTGTTCAGGCCTCTCAAGCAGTTAACTGAATAGAAGTTAGACAGTTTGGTAATGCGGTGAAAGATGGATGTAAACAGTGCAGGGAATTAAGTCATGGATAATGGTTAGATTATGGCCTACAAGTTTCAGTGTACTTATTTTCTAACTGTTGTGCACTTACAGCAATTTTATTAAGGGGTAACAGAACACAAAGTCTCAGAATGAACAATTATTTAAAAAAAAATACAATTATAAAAAAATGGTAAAATTTGTGAAGGCATCCCACTGCAATGGCTGATTTAAAGACTCAGTGGGCCTTAGTATGTCCTCTTGGTTTGGTCAAGTACAGTTATGGGCGTTTGACTCTCTTGATAATATAGCAATTATGAGCTAAGTAAGAGATATGTGGGTTGTAATATGAAGCACTGTCTATTCTCTTCTCATTCTTTGTACTCAAGGAGTAATTATACCAACTAAAAAAAATTACAAAAATATATAGATTCCTATGGCTACAAACCCACAAAGTGCTCTCACCAGCCAATAAAACTCGTACCTCTTTTGTGCGAAGGCTTTTTATTTTAATGCATTTTTTTAACCGCTTTTTTATACCTCCGTTTTATTTGCGTTATATTCATTTGCCTGTGAAACTTGTTCACCAATTTGTTCTGCCTTTTGGACTTATATTTATATTAAGCGGTGGTAATATCAGAGCAGTTTGTTTTGCAGTGAACTAAATCAGGTCTGACTTGACTGTGCAGTAACAACAGGACCTTGAACTGAGGGAGGAGAAAATCACTTATGATCTCATGAAGCTATATGGAGATATGGAGAATAACTTTTCCAGCTCAACTCCAGACAGAAGCTTAGTTTGACGAAGGCATAGTGTGAGAAAGAGTAAAATCCAAACCCAGAGGAAGATTTCCAGAGATGTCTGTCGAAACATTGAAGCCATCTGAGAAGTTCCAGTTTCACCGCAGGTGCAAAAGCAGAAGTTCATTGGTAGATGAAGTCATACTCAGCTTTATGTCTGCTGACCTTCTAATGATATGAACATCCGTGGAATCTTCCGGTTGCAGAAGGAGCCATTGTATAGTCTCTGTACAATCTGATAAACTGTCTCTCCCTCCAAAGTATAAGTCCTTGGAAATACTGCAGAAAGGCAGAAGAGGCTGATGTCTTGCACAGGTGTCTCTGGAAAAAGACTGCAGCTTTTAAACAACTTGCAGCAGTCTTCTGCATTTTAAAGACGCCTACAGCTCCATTTCTGGGTCACATTAGGATGCACTAAAACTAACTGAGGTGTGTTTGGCTTGTGTGCTCCACATGGGGAATGCTGTTATCATCTCCGGCGTACAAAAGAAGCTGTTGACTTTTAATGTAAATACATGACGGATCCCTCAGAATGTTGTTAATAGCTTTTTTTTTCCTAGCCAATTTGTTTACAAGAGTGTTCACTTTCAAGGATGTTCTTCCTCCAGGCTGAGAGAAAGTTAGGCTGTGGGAGACCGCAAACCATGAACCATATTGTTGTCTCAGGGCCAGCATCTTCTTCCAAACTTGAAGTTCCCAAGATGAAGCCAGAGTACAGTAATAGCTTTTTTTTGTAGGTCAAACCACAGGATGACCTTGAAAGTGAAAATGTACTCAATCCACAAGCTTTGTGTTGATCATTGCACTGTACACCATCTGTGGTCCCTGCTGTTTCTTCAAACACAATAGGCTGACTCATCAACATCAATCACTTTCCGAGTTTCCTCTTTTCTTCTCTGAACACAACAAGAAGCCTGAAGGATCCTGACTCATCTTCAGCGATCGGGCGCTCTCTGTCTCTCCCACACTCTTGCCAGACTTTCTTCTGTCAAATGTGCATGTCCTGCTCTTGTTTAGAGCTTGTTTTGTTTATCTCTGTGTAGGAGAAATCCAGTAAGTGACTCACCTCTGGACATCTGTAACTAAGCCTCCACCCTTACTTGTGGTTCTTAGCCCCAACCCCCCATCCCTATCCCCCCGAAGCTGCCTCAAACAATACTCCTTTATACTCCCAATATACTCTCGAATCACATCTCTCTACAGCAAGCATTACAAGAAAAAACAAAAAATAACTTCACAAGCACTGTTGTTATCTTGTGTAAAATCTTTTGCCATGATACAAATACGCTGTTGATTGAGCACATACCCAAATGAAAATGGAATAACTTCATTATTCATACACTGACTGATGCATCGATACATAGCAACCTTTCTCTTCCTTTCCTGCCATTGCAGACAGCATCATCAGGGACAAAGAGTTCGAGGTGATGATGCAGATTGACTGTGAAGTAACGGACACGAGGATCCTCCACATCAGGTCCTCTACCATCCCACCTTTGCTCCGGGTCAACCGCACAGATGCGTTTTACCAGCACTCCCCAACCAACAACCAGGCCGCGCCTCCCATCGGTGTGCTAATGGGCTCTGCCTAACTTCACCATCAGCACTTGAGTTATTTATAACTCCTCAACAAAACTCACAAAGACAAACACAAGATACAACCTCAGTTTGTGCTTTTTTTTGGCTCATGAATTATATGTTTATATGTTAAATGTTTATATATATAAAGCTAGTGTGCTCCCACTGACTTATTGTTTGTGATTTAGATGTGAAGGAATGTGCTCTGCTGAAATCCTTAACCATTAGCATACAAAGGAACCTCGAAGGTTGTCGGCACCACTCGGTTGCATTCTTTATTGAGAATGATATCCGGAGGTTGTCTGTAATATGGTCCAGGGAGACGCTCGCTCCTTGTGTGGCAAAACCGACTTCTCCCCGTGACCCCAGACGCCCTACATAAGGGTAATTGCTTAGCAGCAGGGGGCAGAGCACTGAACCCTGAGTCACCCTGTCATAACACAAATACCCCATAGCAGCTCTCCTCAAGTCTGCTCAATTTTTGTATTTTTTTCTTAATTTCAGGACAGAGCCGAAGATTTACTTACTTCAAACCTTAGTTAAAGACAGAACAAATTCAGTGTTTGTATCTTAGCTCGATAGATAGAGTGCTGTAACTGTCTCTCTCACTCAGTTTTAGTCTTTTTGACTCTTCTAAATAAAGCAAATTTTATTTTATAGTAAGAAATGCCATATTAATTGCACATGGCACCAGAGGCATTCAGCAAACTCAGGAAGTCAGGTGATCTGTGAATGCTAACAGGCCAACCACTATGTTGTTGGTTGGTTTCCATGTGCTCTGTTTTTAGCGATTTTATCGATGAAGAATTTCAGCCCTCAGTGTTTGGTTCTTTGCACTGTGCTTCACTTATATTAATGAACAGATTCAGATACTGTACATATTTATATAACAGTAAAGGCAACTTCTGTGGTGTGATGCAGTTTGCTCATGTCTGCTGTTAAAAATGTCTTCTTTCAGGATTTACAGATTTTCATTTTCTTCATCTGTCTGATGATACTTTGTGGAAATTTTTTATTCCAACTGACCACAGAAAACGAAAATAGATATTGTCATATAAAATATGAAAGAGTAGAAAGGAAGGATACAGTAAATGTAGATACTGGGAGAGTTATTTAGTATCAGTTCACTGGGTGAACATGCAGCAATGTTATCCTGGAAAAAGTCATCATCATCAAATTTGAAATCGCCACTAAAAAAAAAAAAAAGAAATTTAAAAAAGCCAGTGCTTGCCAAAAATAACCACTGCTGAAAAACATAGTTAAAGTCCTGACTTCTCTGTCCACAGGCTAAGTTGCACTTTTATTTTGTGCACATAAGCCTGTTTTGAAATTGCAACCAACTGAAAATTCTTATTTTAAAAACAGTGTGGAGATAGATGTGTTAGGATAGGTTTTAGTACTAATTTGATGTAAACATTTGCACTATAAATGCAGAACCTGAGAAGTTCAGTTCTGGCTTAAAATGCCTTATTTTAATTTGTCTATAACTTTGTTTTGACTACCTGTAATTTGGGGTAAAACTGATATTTACTATGAAATTATACATCATCAGAATTAGTCACCTTTTCTTATTGCTGGCTTGTTTGTGTATGTGTTAAAACAACATACTATACTACTGTGGCTGAAAGTGCATTTCTTTTAGCTACGATTGTACAGATGGTTATGTTTTAGCTCAACAGATGCTCATAAAAAATTGTTCAGAAAAAAAACACGCCTTTTACTTGTGTCCTTGTAAAACAGACATTCTGTGTGTAATTTTTTTCCACTTTTGGTTTCAGAATTATATTTGATTCACCACATTCTTTTCACTGCATCCCAACAGTACTTCAGCACAAGACAAGAGTACAATTAAAAACTTGTGAGGTTTTGTTTTTTTGTGTTCTATTATGTGCATAAACCAAAATAAACACTGGATTTTCTCTAACTATACCTGTGTGTATATCCTTTGGCTGATTGGGGGAAATCCTGTAATTGCATTATTTAAATTTTTTGTTCAAGTACAATAGATTGACTGTTCCGGTGTATTTTCTTCCGCTGTAACTCAACTGTAACCATAAATTACAGGCTTGAACAGTTCTTTTCTGTACGTCTGTATTTGTTTTGTTTTTCTTCTAGTCTTTTCCTGCCTAGTTGTCTTGAGTCTATCCTCACAGTCTTCCAATTGGATTAACACTCACAAGCTGCAATTAAAGCCACTTTAACATCAACTGTGGTTAACCAAACAAAGAAGACATTTTCTGTTAGTATTTCTGAACTTTATTGCAGTCTCCTCAAAGCAGTCTGATATGGAGGGAGTAAGTGCTTTCACAAGACAAAGGACCTGTGGCATATGATGCAAAGAAAAATGTTATATAAAATAATATGTATAAAACAGAAAAATGGAAATTGTCCACAAAAGTTGGGGATTTGTTCAAAGGTCATGAATTATTTTTGTGATGTGTTTTTACCTAAGCCATTCTGGCACCTTTTTACATTCATTTAGCTCATAGGGCTTCTTCTTCTTTTTTTTTTTTTTTTTTTTTACAGCATTACAGTATATACAGTACAACTTGATGTGTTGACTGAGAAACAAGGCTCACTTTCATTTATTTTCTGTAAAACCTTCTTGCAAAGAACAAAGCAATTTAATCACAATATACTGAAGTATATATATGTACATTTGGCCCCAATTTGCCTCCGTACTGAAGGCCATGTGGACTGATCTACAATCCATCCAAACCATAGAATTAACTTTTAAAATAACTACTGTCAGACCCTTACTAAGGGTCTACATAAGCAAACTTAATGTTGTATGTGACTTGGTGTCCATTGTCCCACGCATACAACACACCCTCTTTGGGATTGTAGTCAATCTGCGTGGTATAGGTGTAGTTATTGGTAAAGGGCATTCTGGGAATCATCTGAGTGTTTGTGTGTGTGTCGAAGGCGTATTCCAGGTTGGCGTTCCTCTGGTTGTTGCTGTCAACAGCGTAAAGGACGCCACACACAATGAAGCAGTTCCCGTAGTGGTTTCTCCTGAGCCCAGTTCTCCAGGTGGTCTCCCTCTGCATGCTGAGGTCTGCGGGGTTCAGCCGACTCAGGACGATCACTTCCTGTAAAAAGCCTTCATCATCCAGAGCCGGGTAGATGATCCACAGGCCACTCTCGTCCACGGCAAAGTCAATGTCGGAGTGACTGCGCCACTCCCACGGCGATGACGACTCCTCGAACAGGGCGTCGTGCAGCATGGTCCAGGAGGCCACGTAACGCTGACGCAGGTCAAACTTGATGATGTCACGGGAGAAGGCACGGTTGTAGTAGAAGGCCCCATCGTAGACCACATGGCCTGTGCCGATCCAGTTGTAAGGAAGCTTGTAGGAGTTGGTAAAACGGCCTAGGAAGAATAAAGAACAATGGTGAAGCCTGAAAAACCTAAAGGAAAACAAAAACAATTGAGTGAAAGCACAGACTACTGAACCTCACCTTGTTTGAAAACCTCCAGGTTGCGAAACTCCAGAAGGTTGTTTCCATAGTAGAAGTTTGTGACATAAATTTTGTCATTATCAGACTTTGGATCCTTCATCCACGCTCCTTCATTCCTACCATAGGTGTTGTGAGTTACGGGCTCGGAGATTGTTGCCAAAGTGTCCTTACACTCCCCTGTAAAAAAGACCCAGCAAGCCATGAGTGAAGATTTGGAAGCAGTTTAACATCACCCAGACCTACATCACAGAGTCTGAAAATAATTAGAGCTACTTGTTTTAACCATCTTAAATCACGGAACCTCACAGAGTGAGGCTGCACAGATGACAGAGCACAAGTTTAGACCAAAGACAATATACCCCATCAGCCTCAGCTGTACTTTGTATTGAATGCTTATTAGTAAGTGTTGATATGCTAAGTAAACTAAACTAAGTTGGTGAATGTAATGAGCATTACCTATACCTGCTTATTGTCAGCATGTTACCACTGTTATTGTGAGCATGTTAGCATTTAGCTCAAAGCACCACTGTACTTAGTAAGTCCATCCTCACAGAGCTGCTAGCGTGGCTGTAGACTCTTAGTCTCAATGCATTTCTAACTTGCCGATCAACGTCTTGAACTGTAACCTATTTTTAACTTGGGGTTTTTGCAGGTGGTGCTGATGGTATTATCTTCCCCTTATTTGATGCAAAAACTCAACTTCTTTACCAGGTTTATCTAAAGCTGATTCTTCCTGTCTTTGCATTGGCTCATCTAATTCCAGGTGTCCTTCCTCCCGCTCTTCTTCTTCCCAGCTGATTTTGTATTTCCGTTTGACTTGAGCAGCCTGCTTGGTAGTGGTTGTGATGGTGGTAGTGGCAGTAGTGGTGGTGGTGGCTGTAGAGGAGGTAGTCACAGGTGTGGTGAAAGGCACAGACGTGTGTGAAGGCAATGTGGTCAGTCTCTGTGGGGTAGGAGGCAAAGTTGAACCTGAAAAGAAGGTGGATCCATTTTCTTCCTCTGGTGTTGTGGTAGTAGCCTGTGTGGAGGTAGCCGTTGTGGAAGCTGTCGTGGGGTGTGTTGGTGCTGAGGTCTGGGCAGCATAGGTTGTGATGGCCAAAGTGGAAGCTGGGCTTGTGGTTGAAGTTGGGCTGGTGGTTGAAGTTGGGCTGGTGGTTGAAGCCTCTGTGCTTGGATTAGCTGCAGTGCTGCCAGGTATGGTTTGCATTTGCTCTTTCAACTCAAGGGTAGACATTTCCATCATGGTAGTTGGTGTATTTCTTGCTGTGAATGATGGTATTTCCTTTGTAGCTGTAGAGGGATGGGTTGTGTACATTATAGTTTTGGTTGTTTCCTTGGCAGTGATGCTTGAGGATGTGCCAGCTGGTTCATCCATCATGGGCACTTGCCATTTAGTGATTCCAGCTGTGACTCTTTGAGTAGTCTGAGGTGCAGTGTCTGTGGTCCTGGTTTTTTGTGTGGTAGTGGTTGGTCCAAAGGTGACACTTCTCCTCGTGGACATGTCACTCTGCATAACTGTAGAGACATCAACTAATGTGGTTTCAATGGCACCGATGGACTCCTGATTTTCCAAGGGGGGCTCAGTTTCTTTCGGTTTTCTTGATTGGCTGGTCCTCTTGGAACCGTGCACAGAAGCTGTTGTCTTCGGTCGAAATGATCTTGGTCCAGCCCTCATCCTGGGGTGAGAGTCTCTGTGCTGAAGAAGGTTCTCTTCAATGAAGAAGTTGATAGAGCCATCACCACTGAATCCATACTCAAAAACTGAAGAGAGAAAATGAAGTAAAGTCAAGTAATCTGAACTCTGTGGGATACTGTGAAGTCATGGGTTTTTTTTTTTTTTAATTATGCAATAACCTAACATTTGTAAAGTAAGTCATCTCTGATCATGCAAATTACAGGGCAAAAAGTGCAGCTACAAATGGGTTTGTAACCACTTGTGAATAAACCACAACGCTTGCACTTACAGTTCTCTCCAGGCTCCCCGTCATCGGCCACCATCGGATCTGGCTCAGATTTATAAAAAGTCATTCCTCTGATGATCATGCCGTTGGAGCCAGTCTTCGACACCCGAGAAGCCTCCTTGTTAGCCACGTTTTTGGGAGTCACCTGAGGTTTGACCTCAATGATCTGAGCAGAACCATCTGTCTGCAGGATGGACAAATTTTCCCCAGTGAACTTCTCCTCATACTTTCCCTGTTAGTGGACAGACAGACACACAAAACATCTATAAGGCAAAAAAGAAAAAAAAAACATGCATTGCAATGACACCAGTAAATCTGTCTGATTACATGCAGTACTGGGCCAGTATTTGTCAGTATCAGATATTGACTGATTGATTGTACTAAAGACTTTTATTGTCACGTGATAGTGTGAATGACCTGGACCTCATTCTGTGGCAAGAATATGGGGGAAAAAAGTTTTTCATTGGCTACATTACTTTTTTTCGTTAGTGAGCTTCTGGCTGCACTGAGTTCACTACGACAAATGACAAGAAAAAAGCAGTCAAACAGTCAGATGGACTGTAAAAAAAGCCAACTGATTTTCTCTATTTAGAAGTACATCTAAAAGTTAGTACACTCAAAATGTAAATAATGATTCTCCACTGCAAAGGAAACCACATGTGCATACAACTGCAGCAAGAGTCGGAGGTCATATTTGAAGCAGGAAGTCAGTCTGCAAACTGTGATTGATGTTTACAGTCAACATTTACATACTTTTATTTCTCCAATTAACCTGGGGTTTGGTTGAAACAAGTTAGATCATCTGATTGTTTGTATTTCTTGCACTTTCTGACTTCTTCTTCTTTTTTAACCATGTAGCCATGTTTACAGAAACTACAAAACCAAAACCAAGTACCCAAATAACCCAAGTTACAATAAACCTGAATTACCCTTAAATAATGAGGAAGCTTTTAGAAAAAAAAACCATCTAAGTTTCATTTCTTATTAATTACCTTGTTTATGTTTCTTACAACTTCTCTTGCAAAACATATTAACCTAGTGAATCACTTCATCACTCCACCCAACAGTGGTGGACATGTGATGGATCAGGGCCCAGTGGCACAGTCACTGGTCTGAGGTCTGCTATTGTCCACTGGGGCTGCCAAACCTTCCAATTACCTCAACAACTCTTTTACACATTCTTGGTCCCTAATCATGGAGATGAAGGGGACTGTGGAAAGAACACGTAATTGTTCCTTTTGTTTTGAAGGAACACAAGACCAAATAATGCTTTACCGGCCCGAGCAACAACATGTGAATCCAATCACTTCTTTTATATTTGTTCCTTTCCTGAATTCAGTTAATTCAGTCACAGCCTCTACAATTGCTTTTAATACAGAATATATCAGGACTTCAAAATCTGTCAATGTTGACAGATGAAACTTTGCAACTGACATAAAAATAAGGTGGTAGCACTTCAATTTACAGCACAAGTACAGTAATTATCTAATATTTATTAGTTGAATATGCAGAAATTAGCCACAAAAAGGTTTTTACGGTCTGCGAATTCCTGGAATGAATGTGATGATAAATATCCCAAAAAATATGTATGCACTAGGTAAGTGTACTAGAGCAGTTGCCCACAACCTGTAATTGTTTACAGTTAGAATAGTCTTCTTTAATAGTAATTGCTCTATATTTCGAAAATACTAACAATTACTGTATAATTTGCTATCATATTTAGTGATATGAACTAACTAATAATCTTTATGCGACAGTGAACCTTTATTTTTAGGTGAGTAAGTAAGTACATTTTTTGTACAATTAAAGTATAAATAACTAGTGAATACTTACCAAGAGTATGTTGGTATTATTTGGCAATTAAAGGAATTCATCTTTTTGCATCAGTAATTATAACGTAAATACAAAGTTATGTTAAATTATTACAATAAAGTGTCATGTCAATAACTACAGGCAAATAATTTCTTTAAGTACCAGTACTTACGTAATTATTACTATGTTATTATAGTACAGTACATTAAAGAATTACTAGTAACATTTACGGTATTATTAGTATTAGGATGTCACACACCTCTGGGTTCTGATATGCTGCTGCCCCGCTGACTTTGCTGAGCCTCGTCTTGTCCTGATGCCAGTGAGGAGGAGGGGTGGGTGGGCTTTCAGTCACGTCTGCCTGAATAAGAGGGATCTCCTGGAGCGTCACCTCATTCATGGTGTTGTTCAGAGACACTGCCTTCATGCAGCCATGGACAAATCAACAACATTACACTGTGCATGTGTTCAATGGAAAAAAGGCAGCATTCGTCAGCAGTCATAATCACTAACAGAAGGACAAAAAAGGAAGTTGAGCTCCTATTATCTGAGTCACTAATGGGCTTTTTTCACTGCTGAGTTGTCATAGTAGGAAAAGAACAGGTGTAACTAATAACATGAATGCTGTTCTTTTCAAATGTCCCAGTAAGCCATGACAGTGTGGCAGTGAGCTAACAAGCACAATACCCGGGTCCTGAAACTGAAGCAGCTAAATGGAATTCAGCCACCATTCATTAAAAACATTTTCCTGTAAACATTTTCCTACTGTGACATCTTACTACTGTGAAATCTTATGCTAAAAAAGTTTAGTTGCACAAGATGCTCATCTCACTTTACACTCCCCAGTGCTGGCACAACCACACTCTCACTTCTCTACAACTGACGTGTCATAACAGGACCGACACAGCTGAAACTAATCAAATTTATGATGGATACACTTCATTTTCCATGTATTAATGTTACTAAGTGCAGCTGTGTTAAGACAACTCTGTGAAAAGGGTCATCCCCCACCCCATCACAGCAAGTACTGTAACTCATCCAGTTAATGTTAACTCAAAACAAAATATGATTTGGACATCACAACCGACTGGACCAAGGTTGACTAAGGCAGATGTAGTTAATGATCAGGAGATAAAGCCCACAGTGAGACATGTAAGGACTGTAATCTTAAGTCTTCAAATCAAATCATCGCCAGTTGTTTCAATCATTATTCAGAACATTATTTTAATGTAATGACTAACATCAAACCCCTGCTACAGTCACACAGGTGTGGTTAGTTTAGATAATTAGATGCTCCTCTGTGTGGGTAGGTAATCCTCCGGTTACCTTGGTTGCACCTGTTTGGGTGGGACAACGTTATGATTTCTGACATTTATGATTCATATAAGTATGTGGAGTGTGGTGACTTCAGCAAACTTTCAGCACAACTCTACCACAACCTGAAGAGAGGTCTACTCCTCAGCCAACTTATAGTAACTGAAAACACCTGGGAGCCTTTTTTCATGTTCAAGAATTCTTACTAAGCTTAAAGCCATTTCATTTTAACTGTTTTCAATTTGTATGTAGCATGTAATGTAGCAAAGGGGAAAAGCAGGGAAGGTGTTTTGTTGGTCCATTACAAAAGGCCAGTCAGCTCATTTTTTAAAAAAAGGGGTGAATACTCAGTCAGATAAACTTCCACATGTGATGGAAAGCCTGGGAACTCCTTCCAGGTCCAGACACTACCAAATCTGAAAACTGATAGCGCTTTGAGACAATTTGATTGTGGAAGGCGCTATATAAATAAAATTGAATTGAATTGAATAGCTTTCAGATTGATAGCTATTGAACTACTGAATTTGCTAAAATGTGATATCCATGCCTACAGTGATCCAGGCCTCTCTAGAAATCAATAGACGTGGAAGGGAGCAGCACATTGGCTCTGGATCTGAAAACTGATAGTTTTCAGATTGTTTCACTAGACCCACTGAAGCCACCAATATACACACAGCTACCAACACCAGTTTGTGTTTGCTTATGTTATACTGACATATTTGCATGGATATGACACTTTTACTATACCTTTTCAATGTGTTCCACACGATCCAGGAGCTTACTGGTGATGGAGTGCAGCTTCAGTAAATCCATGCCATAGAAAGAGCCCTCCAGCAGCTCAAGGATGGTGGACAGCTAAAAATGATCAAGTGGATTCCGTCAAAAGTGGGGTTTACCAAGACATACCATGCCTAACACAGGCCCATCCAAACTGTGAGTCTCTGGTTATGAACAAAATGAGGGGCTATCCTTCAGTGAATTTTATAAAACGTGATATCCATGGCTCCAGTGATCCGAACCTCTCTAGAAATCAATAGACGTGGAAGGGAGCAGCCTATTGGCCCTGGAGCATAGTGACTTATGTGTAAAGGAGGCTCTGGTGTGCATGGAAATTGGACAGGATGACACTTCACCTTGACATTCTCTTTTCCAGCTTCCCTAAGTTTTTTCAGCCTGAACTCTCCCTCGCAGGGGTTGACCGCTGACGGTGGAGCGATGCAGGCGCACTTGCACTCTGGTCCAGAGGTGATAGTCTCCACAGTGTAGAAGTCCTGCGCAGTGGCGCTCCCTTCTTCTATCCGCCGGCAGGCGCTCCTGCTCAGGGGTCTGACAACACATTTACAGCGACAGTCAGAGCCTTCCGAGAGGGCTTTCACTTTGTCATAATCACCCAGCAGCTACAAAGAGAAGAGGATGTGTTTTCCAAGACGCTCAATCAGAATCGTTTCAATTTGAATGCACAAAAATGGTGAAATGTCCATAAGAGAAGTTATGCAAAGAAATAAAGAAAAGGGACATTTTCTCCTACCTTAGAGAGAATGCTCTCTTGACCTTCTATCTCCTCCTGCAGCCTCTCATTTTGCTCTGCATTCATCTCAAGCTGTGACCCGGGATCTGCACCCATGGTCATTGGGAATGCAAAGCCCCGCGGATAAAACGCACAGCACATTGCGATGGCAATGCATAACTTATACATGTTGTGAAGCTCGCAGAGCCCTGAAAGGAGAAACAATGCTGCGAGTACGCTATGCAGGCACAGCCTGGCAACAATTAATCTAGCTCCCAAGAAAATTTCATAGCCTACGTCTGGCTAGCCTATATCCAAAATATGATCAGCTAGAGGGGTAACGCTTTACAGAGCCATGTCATCTTTTTCATAGTCGCAGTGAATGTAGGCTAATGAGTCCAAGAGACACCGCACACTCTGTGAGAGAGCAGCCGGCATCTGCTGCTGGAGCAGCGCTGACAGGAGGCGGACCTGATCAAACTCCTGGCAAAGGAGGAGTTGAAGTGCTTCAATAGACATCTCACAGGATGTGCAACGTGTTAGTAGTAGTCAGAAGTAGGAATTGCACTGAAAGCTTGGGTCGAATGTTGAATTTTCTTTCACATTTAACTTGCAGTTCACGGATCTGAGGCATATTTTCAGGTCAAATGCGGCTACAGCCTCCTGCACTTCGATTTGATGCTGTTCCGTCACCCTTTCAGCGGCCCGAGTTTCAGCTGGGGTCTTGCTGCCCTCTGTCGGCATCAGCGTGCAACGAAAAGTCAAACAAGTATTTGAACTTGCGTGTTTATTCGAACGGTAAGGCACATTTCACTGTGTACGTATGTCCCTTCATAAAACTTCAAGTAGTGTGACATGGATATAAAATGGTGCATGACAAGCTCAGTTAAGGCACATGGTGCCGTGCAGGTTTGAGAGTCGCACACAAAAAAAATTGTCATAAAAATAATAAACCTTATGTTATGATGCCAAACCAACAGTTCTGCCATGTAACTCTTTTGATAGTTACCCATAGAATAGAGGAACAATACTCCTACATTAAATAACTTTTAAAATTTACACATATTACAATTTACACAGTTACAGCTGAATATACCAACAATCCACACAGCTCCCCAACAGAATCACTTTTCATTTTGCAACTTGTCTATGATTACATTTGATCATGGGATTAATAGAATAAAGTGCCACAGCCTTTCTGTCAAATGTTTTTTTAATGATGAATGTCCAAATAAATTTTCTTCATGTCCCATAGCATAATGATCTTATGTGTCTGATTTCTACTTGATGACTTCATCTGTAGTGACCTTCCTTTGGGTCTTTGAAAACCACTTTATCAGTCCCAGAATGACTGGAGTCACCCAGTGAGAGGTCTGATATGTAAGGCGGTATTTTAGTATTCATACATTAATGTGTCTTAGCATCCTTTACGTTCTATCCTTTCCTCTACTGCCACAGGAAGGATGAGGTGAGAAATACGGCTCCACAGTCCACCGTACTTGTCAAGGTCCATCCTGTCAAAAGAAACAGGGCGGCCATGAGAAAGGAACTTCTTCTGAAGGTGGTCGTCCACCATCTCCTCCACAACATTCAAATTAATTTTGGCAGGAATCTCCTCTTCATCCTCCAGCAGCACTGTGAAGATGAGAAAAGTCTTCTTGTAGGCAGCATTCTCATGGTCACAGTAGCGGTAGAAAATGAGCGTGGAGCCTGGAGGCAGCTCCTCAAAGCGGTGAATGATAGCCACGGGTTTGTCTCCCTCGAAAGCTCCTTGTAACTTGCTGTCAATGTCCAGTTTGACCTGGTCACTGTCCTGGCTGGCTGTGCTGGCTCCGTCAATGTGGAGGACGGAGGCGTTGAGGGCAGAAGAGAAGGCGGACGCCAGGCCATGAGCTAGGCAATGCAGTGTCTTCTTCGCTCTGAGGCCGGCAGTCAGGATGAGATTCACTGGCGCTGTGGGCTGGTCTGTCTGGAGGTGCCTCTGAAGGTGGATCCTGCTCCTGTTCCAGAGTTCAGCACGCTGGTTAGGAAACTGAGCCTTTACTGCTTCCATTTGGCTGAGGAAGATGTCTACATTGTTTTCCTGAGGTCGAGACTCAGGCTGGAGGAGATGATTCAAAAGGATGGCGACAACTACCACTATACTTGCTGCTATCAGGTATCTTACACTTCCTGTGGAGAGAGGGCACATTTTATCTTAACTAGCATTTCACAAAGTAATCATAATCATAAATAACATAAACTATTGTATACCAAGTAATACATAACACAACATTAGATAATTAATTTCTAATGACAATCACTGAGAGAGGCTAATACTCATCATAACACTGAAAACAGGCAATAAAAGATAAAGCATAAAGAAAAGGTCTCAAAGATTACCTCCAAGAACTCCAGTAACCTCTGGAACTGTGGGTTCAGTAGTCTCCTGAGTGGTGGAGCCAATGTTTTCCACATTATTTCTCTGTTCACCTGTCTCTTTCTCCTCTGAGCTTTCCTCTGGCAATGCTGTCTTCAGGGAAGTTGTATTATCCTGTATGTCCCTTTCTTCAGGAGGTAAAGCACACTCCGGGGCTCTTCCATCACCTGAATAGTGGCAGTAAAAAACAAAAAACAAACTAATTAACATACAGTTAAAGAACAAAAATAAAGGGAAAAAAAAACGAAAAAAAAAAAAAGCCTTACTGACTTCCCACCAATGAACACAAAAATTTCATAAAAGAAAAGTCAGACTCACCCTCTCCAGCTCTAGGAGATTCTTCTTTAAGTCCATCTTTGGGTTCATCTACGGCGCCATCCTCTCTGTCACTCAAGGTTAGTGAAACAGTTGTTTCTGGTGCTTTTTTCTCCCCAATGAGATCTTCCCCTGAAAATAGAAAAAGGGAAAAAAAGAACAATTTAACTTCCACAAAAGCTCCATCATCCGTGTCTCCGCATTCCCATTTTAAATGGGGTTTTAAAAATGTCCACTGTGACAATGGTTCTGTTTTTAACCTCACAGTATTAAAGGACAGGTTCGCAATTTCACAAAAAAAAGTCTGTCAAAAACAATACCCACATAACAACATGTACATCGAAATGCTTGTTAGTTACTGTAATTAGTCCTCCTGACAAACATGATTTCAGTGAAAGTAATGGGGGAAATAATCCATTGTTCTTTGTCAGTATTAAAAAAAGCTTGAGAAAACTGTATTTCCTTGTTGAACTACAGGGGAGGCATAGTAACACAAAGAGAGAATTTCACACCAAAAAGGACACGTCAGTATTATTTTAAGACAGCCGTGAAAAAAGTGTGAACCTCCCCTTAAGGCTGGAAATACACTCTGAATGAAACTGAATAAAGCATCTGTGTATAAACAGCTGCTGAATACAGCACTCAGGCAAATGCCAATATTCTGTGACTGAAGAGCCATTTGTCTAATGACAACCAATTACAGGACACGGCTGATAAAATGGTGGTTATGTGGTGGTAAACAAGACTGTGTGATGTTCATCTTACTACTGCGTACACTGCAGTGACCACATTAAGGCCATACGAGTGCTGTGTTTTGGCCACAGAGCTGTAATTTTGTAATCCACACAACACTCGCAACTCCACTAACCCATTTCCAAAAGGAAACCATGATTTTAAATGTGGAACAAGACAGAAATTCTGTGTTATTAAAGGCAAAAAAGGATTTCTGTATCTGAGCAGTGACTGTGGTGTCTGTGGCAAGACCAATAACTCGACAGGGATAAAGTGTTTATGGTAAATGCCTTTGCATTGTGTACATTTCAGTAGAGATTCTTTGTCAGAAGTAAATGTTAATTCAAACCCTTGGCACTCTGTAGACCTCTGTAGCACTAATTGCACCACAGTTAGGGTCCTAAATTAGAACCCGCCACTTGCCGAATGTGGGTAAAAATCTACATTAGCAAATGTTGGGCTGCTGAAATAGGCCTGCTTCACTACACAACATATTAGTCAGTTGACTACTTTCAGCAATTCTTTGATTGACCCTCACTGTTCACGAGATGAGATGACATCATTTTTGGCACCAGGGACACTGCACTTAGCTGCAACCTAGCTTACTTCACAGAGCCCTGGTCTGAGAGAGCCTGTATCAGAGGATGATTACATTTAAGTTGCAGTAGGCTGTGTATGATATACAGCTGACTTACTGCTAATAATAATAATAACATCTGAATCACTTGTCATAACACCAGGGAATACTCACTGGAAATCTCAGCTTTCGTGGTCTGCTCCTCCTTTTTTGGTGTCTCTCTCCTGCAATCACCATGACTTCCATCATCATCCAGAGAAGGGCCGCTGCTCTCCTCATGTTGAGGAGAAGATCCTTTTGTAAGAAGAGCAATATTCTCTTCAGCTGAACCACTGTCACTGTCTGTAATAAAAAACAGGTGATCAAGTGGTCATCTAAGTTATAGTCTGACTGAACTCATTTTAACTTTCAATGTCCAAGAAAACTATTTTCATTTTTATTCCAGATTTGGGTTATGGTCAGAATTATTAGCTTTCTCTTCAACATAACTTTTGCCTAATAAGATCAGTTAAAAACAAAAGACAAGACCTTCACACAACTGCAGATGTTTCTTTAATTTTTCTGAAAGAGCATTTGATAGGAATCAAATACTGATATTATACTCTTTACTCACTTTTGACATCAGCTTGCTCTGTGGTTTCACCATTGTCGTTTTCAACCTCTCTGTTTGTGGACGCACATGAAGAAGCTGAATCTTGTTAGGTGAGACAGAAGCCATATTTGATTAGTACAGTAAATGCAGAAACACCTTAGGTAAAGATGCACTGCCTGGATTACAGCCGACGCTGTTTTAATGTTTTACCTTCTGACTGTTGCTGCATTACATTCAGCCCAATACTGGTCTTTTCTGGTTCATCCTCATCACATGGTGAGACATGGTCCATATTTGTGGACTGTGTTTTGTCATCCCTGTTATCTGTAAAATAAATAAATAAAGTAAAAAAAAAAAAAAAAAAAAAAAGTAAACCATTGCTGTGAATGCTTTGTAAGTATGCAAGTCCAATATAAGTGGTGTCTGTTTCAGTACCTGCTGCGTGCTGGTGAGTAATAACTCTGTCTTGCTCTGCCATTTCTTTGTATAGAGGCACTTCACTCAAGATGGTTCACTGAATGGTTCAAATCTGAACAAAACAAGCGCAACATTGGATGTGAATGCCCCGAGTATAGCTTTATACTGACTCTCGTCACACGTTCAGAGTCCAAGCTGATGTTGCAAGGGCCAGGCTGAAAGACACTGTTCCGTTTTAACACGGTCTAACCTCCTCATGTTTTCAACTAACAATAATTTCAGACAGATAAACATGCAAGGCTGTAAACACGCAAAAAAAATAATGTTCAAGCTCAACACTGTCCATTACTGAATTTTCTGTTTTGGCGTGTGTCTAAAGAATATTTGGGGGCTAACTTACAAGTGAATTTGTAATGCGAGCAGACAAGTAAGTAAACCGAATGAGAAAGTAATTAACTAACATTACTTTGTGGGCAAACCTGCTCACCGGCAACCAAACTAGTATCACGTATAATATGTGAACTGTTGGTTAGCTAACTAGCTGGCGGGTTTACTGACAAAGCTAGCTACCAGTTAGCAAAGCAATACATGGCTTCAGTCTGTCAGAACAGGCCTCGTTTAACTTATTTAATCCACTCATAGGTGGTTAATTTTAATGGTTTATTCTTACCAGAGGTGCCCTCGATTACATCACCGTGGAAAATGAAATGACCCATATATTACTGCCTTATCTTTCGTGTACGCCACGGACAGAACTCCCGGGCGGAACGTTCAGTTGGGCGTGCTCTTGTTTCTAGGGGGGGAATCACTTCTGAACATCGGCTCAGTACGGACATAAAATGTACCCCTCAACAATAGCAGGAAATGTGGTGGCTCGTCGTATTATTTAACTTATGTTTCTGGTATCGCTCGGTCAAATTATCATAAATGGATTCCGAGGTTTCTGAAAATACGTTGTCTCGCCCCTTGAGACGATCGACGAGGAGGTCATCCGTTAAAGGTGAGCAGATGGACTTTGATGTCAGTTAGTTAGCTTAGCCCTTGGAGCTAGCTCATACAAAGTTTACCCTATTAATAAAATCCCTTTAATTTCTGCTTTGACTAAGGTTAGCTGACTTTATCGGTGCAGACTTGGACCGCTTGGAGTTCTTTGGCATTTTATTTAGCCTACAGCGCTTGAGAGTCACTTATGTAAAGCAATCATTTCTTCCTGTCCTTTCTTTAGTACTGAGTGTTGAGCCGACCCCTAGGGGTCCTCTGAAGAGAACCAAAAAGAGCTTAGAAAACCAAGCTCCTGTTGCAGCTGTAAATGGTTCCAGAGATAAGGAGAATGGCTCGGAGGATGAAGGTGGGATGCCCCATTTAATAGTATTTATCTTAATTACAACGACAATTAATCCGCAATATATTCTGTACAGGGCAGTGTGAACAGCTGTTTTCATTTCCTACTTCAGAGTCCGCTCGCAAGAAGAGCCGGCTGGAGGCTGGAGGAGCAGTGGGCGGCGGTGGTGATGAGACTGAGATGGATGTCCAGGACTCAGCTGCAGACATGGAGAACAATCAGGACCACGAGATGGATATGGAGAGGCAGGATTCCTCCCATGGCACCCATCCACCCAAAATATGCCAAGGTTAGGGCTGTTCATTACTGATTAAATCACATATTTTTTCTATTGATTACTTGCTTTAAAAAAATGTCAGATATCATTAGACATTTATATAATATACACTGAAATAACATTCTCACATTTGAGAAGCTGGAATAATTGCTTGATAAATCCCAAATAAGAGCGTTATATGTCAGATTTTTTTTTTTAATAATGAAAGCATTATATTTGTACTAGGTTGTTAGGCCTCACCACGTATTGATTATATGTGGCAGATCAGTGACATGAACACATTCATATTTGTCAGAGGTTATTTGTGTGTGTGTTTTTAATGTTCTGCTAATGGATGCATGTGCTATTAGATAAGAAACATGGTATCTGTAATGGAGCAATACAATGTACAGGTGCACTCAGGTGGTTTCGGGCCACCTTACATTTGACATAGTTTGACTCTGTTTACCTTTGTTTTTACAGGATTCGCCAAGATCAGATCTAATTACACGTAGTTTAACAGGTTTTATTTAAATTTAGGTTTTTCCGTCTGTTTAAAACAGGCGCCATTGGAGATTTGAATTTATTTCCTCGGGTAGTGCTCCAAGAATGCAGCCGTCCTGGTGCAGTTGTAAATGAAGATGCAGACTGGATTAAAACCAAGAGGGGTAGGGAAATGTTGTACATTAATTCTGCATGGGAATGATTACGTTAAGGGAGCATAATGCAGCTGTTCTAATCTCTTTTGTTTTTGTTTTGTTTTGTTTTCAGAAAAACTATCAATCAAAGGACCTGCAGCCACCACCAAGTCTGCAGTGCAAATCAGATCACAACCAGACAGACATGATGTGCCGGTCTCCAAGATCCCCAGCATGGCTGAGTACAAGAGAACGATGGAGGTCAAAGCCAAGAGTGCTGGTAATTCTAAATATTTTTATTCAGCCAGATTTCAGTCAAGAAAACTACACTGAGCACCCGTTCAGTGGGTTTACATCTCAGAAATTATCAGATTTCTAAACTGATTAATTCTTCCTCATCCTTAGCTCTACCCAGAGTTAACCGTGTTACCCCAACTGTGCATCCAGCCTCGGAGAAATCCTACACAACGCGACGTTTGAATAACATTCCAATTCAAAAAGAAACCATTCAGGCCAAGAAACAAGGTATTGCACCTTCAATTAAATTTTACAGTCTTGAGCAACATGTAATGCAGCTGTGACAATTTTGACATTGATTTAAAGAGATTTTCTCTTGTAGAAGGGATAAAGAAATCTGCTGTCATCAAGACAAACTCTGGATATTCTCATAGAGGTAAGCTATACTTTTTTTAAATGTACATTATCTTTATACTCAAAGATTCTATATTATTTTCTATACTACATTTGAATTGTGTCCTTTCAGGATTTATGTGGCATTTATGGTGTTTGGTTCTCCTGGTGCTGCTCAGTTCTGCTGCCTTGCTGGCATACAATAAAAACCCTGTCCTCCAAAGGATCATAGATCACAGTCGTAATTTAACCAGGGCTGTGAGGCCAGGAATTTTTGCAGATCAGTTGTCTCTTCTTGAGGCTCGGTTCCCCAGCCAGCGGCCTGAGTTGTGGAAGAGGAGCAAGATACACCTGGAGCAGCACCTTAAAACAGCCCAGCCCACAGCGCCAGTGAGTCTGATCTTCACTGCTGGCCGCAGGGCTGAGAGGACGCTGCACTGCCTGGCCCAGGGCCTGGCCTCCACCTTCTCATCTGTCCTCAATGCCTCCGTCCTCCACATTGATGGAACCAGCAAAGCCAACCAGGACAGCGATGAAGTGAAGCTGGACATTGACACCCAGCTGAAGGCAGCCTTTGAAGGCGATAAGCCTGTGGCCGTCATTCATCGCCTTGAAGAGCTGCCTCCGGGCTCTACCCTCATTTTTTATCGCTACTGTGACCACGAGAGTGCAGCATACAAGCGGGTGTTTTTGCTGTTTACTGTGCTGCTGCCTCAAGATGAGATCAGCAGTGAGAAGTGTCTGAAGGATGTGGAGGAGATGGTGCAAGACTATGTTATGGAAAGACTGGTGGGCTCCAATAGCAAAACTTCCTTTAATGAGATGGACACTGACAAGTATGGTGGACTGTGGAGCCGCATCTCCCACCTTATCTTGCCTGTCGTGTCTGAAACAGAAGTAGAGCAGAAAGGATGCTGATGAACCAAGGTGGCATCTCAGAAGGAGTCAGGTTACTACTTTGGGTCAGACTGATCTTTCTTGGTACTGTGCTGGAGCTATGAAACAGAGAAGTAATATGGAAATATGTGCTGTGATATTTCACATATAGACTTGATTTGAAAATGTTTGAGAGATGAGATTGTACTCAAGCTGCAGTTCAGTTTGTTTCAGTTTAACTGCTTACAATGGTTTCTACACAGTTTTTAAATATGTGTACATGTACAGCCTTTGTGGAAGGACATAGATATGGTGTTAAACCATCATTCCACTTCCAAAGAAGGGCATTCAGTTCACATTCAAATGCAGATTGAACGTACAACATATACAAGATAGAGAGCACTTTGTTCAACTGCTTTTTGATGGACATTTCCAAACTAAGAAGAGTTTCTAGTGAAGGATCAGCATGGATTACACTGGTACACTTCTTTGGAATTAACTGAAACATGTTTCATTTTCTGTGGAAATTAACATTTCTTGTTCTGTATCAAAATCTCAGAGACAGTTCATGGCTTGCTTTATATCTCTGTTTTATGTCTCCATGGAGATGTGTGTCACTTCATTTAATTATTTTGTGCACACAGTTGGATTGGTTTTGCACTAAAAATGTTTTTTTTCTCTGAGTACAGGCTTTTAATAAGATAAATGATTTATATTCTTTGTTTTTTGTGAATGTGTATATTTGTGATATGTTGGAGTATTTTTGACAGCTGTGTATATACATAGGTTTGTGTGTGTGTGTATATATATATATATATATATATATATATATATATGATATAAAAAGGTTTGTTCCTCTCATCACTCAAATGTACTTGCAATGTTGTCAACTCAAAAACACACAGATTCTCATTAAGCGATTTGAATTTGTAAAAATAATTTCACTGAACATCATCGCAAAATGTGCCTTAAACACAGAAGTGGAGAAAATTAAACTATATTTGAAAAACAGAAACATTCATCAGTAATTTGATACTGTATCTTTCCGGTACATTTTTCTAATTTGCTTTTGATTATAAAGTGTTCTTTTGTGATATCACTCATTCCTCTTATGTTGTTATTCTGAGATGAATTTTGTGTTGCTCATATAAAAACTTGGATATTTTCAATAAAAATTATTTTGATACCTAGAAGAGTTTCTTACCCACTGTCTTGTCCTTAGTGTCTTGTAGTTTAGTTGCCCGAATAGTGGTAGAGAAAAAATGTGAAAATGAAAGTCAGGATGCTACATCATCATTGTCAGTTTTGTGCTAAGAAACAAAGAAGTTGCAGCCAGTTGCTCAGTGGTTAATAGGTGTATATTCATATCTTGGCAGAAGTTTAATGATAGGGTGAGTCATCGGTCTCAAGGTGGACAGAGATTAAGGGTTTTCATTTCAAAAGAATCATAAAATGAAGAATGATTTACAAATCAAATGACCATAACAAGTTTCAGTGCCAAATTATTTTTAGATATGGTATATGAATATCTGTTTACACACAAAACAACTGTGATTTTATTTTAACACACCTGACCTGATTGATACACATGACCTATGTTAAAACATTAACAATTCAGTCTCAGCCATTCACAAGTTTAATGTGGATTTTTTCCTTTTTGAACTCAAACTCTCTTCAAACACACACACACACACACACACACACACACACACACACACACACACACACACACACACAAAATAAACAAACACTGGTTTTACTGTGCCGATTTGAAAGTCTTGCAAATCTTAGTAAAAATCTTTTGGGGCCTCTGCCTACTGCATCCCAGACTTTAATGTTGTACTTTCTGTAGTTTCATCTGGCTGACCCTAAACACAAGGGGGAATTTACAGTTCGTCATTATTGAGTTCTGTACATGAGTACAGTACTTCAGCTACATGAAGGGCTTGTTGTTTAATAGAGCAGGACATTCCACAAATGACCACACCACTGAAACACCCCCTCTGGTTGTGCCTGGTACAAAGAGATAAATGCCTACTGTAAAAGCATGAGTAACTACTGCAAACATTTCACTCTGATTTCAGACTTCCTTGGAAAATGAAAAACAATGTCGGTCTGTTTACTGGTATGTTGTACTTGTACATACATAATAAATTAGAATCATTTTCAGATTTGGCTCATGAGGCACCACCCAGGGAAAAACAGTTTCACATTATTTATACCGTTACAATCTTTACTAAAGTAATAATTTGTAATCAAATTGAATTTATACTTATGAACAACATAAAAATATGTGACTAAATAGAAAAAAGATGTCCAAAAGAGAAAAACAGCAGTGCATCACATACAACAAAGTGCCAGAACATCTTTACGAATCAGGGTGCACGAGCCTACTTTTCCTGACATCTGAATATCCCAACAATGATAGCTATAGCGAAAGTCCCGGTTCCAACGATGATGATTACTGAAACAGCAACAACAATCTGGTCGGCCGCACTGAGCTTCTGAAATTCAGAGATGCAGTGGTGGAAAACAGGCATGAGCTTGCATTTTTGCCGTAATGCCAGATTTCTTATGGCGCAGGCAGTTGTCATTACAGCACGAAATGTTCAAATCAAAACATGTAATATTGCCATGATGTGGACAGGCTCTCACCTTTTGTCTTTGTTGCCTGTTTTGCTCCCTACTTTTTGAACTCCCTGTGAGAGAAAATAGTGACAAACATTATTTTTGTATTTTTATTATTTTATAAGAATCCATTCTGTATTTCATGCATGGTATTATATTCAAGCAAGTCATTCACCTATTTTGCTTCTCCTCAGCATTATTTTTATGTGTTTACTGAATATGAAAACCCAGACTGCAAACAGCAAAATCCACACAGAGTAAGTGATCATCACTTTCAGAAGCCAAGACTCTCTTCTGTTCTGCCTGCAGCTGTCAATCTCTAAAACGCCAAGAAAGATGACTGCAACTGTGTGAAAACAGAGAGTAAAAATCAGAGCACTCAACAGGCACTGGCAACTGTCCGAAGTGATGGTGTGAGCTCTTACATTGGTTAGCCTGTCTCTGTTGTAAAGCAATAGTTCGATATGTTGGGAAATGTGCTTATTTGCATTCTTTCTTCAAGAGCCAGATGAGAATATGTGTGTGGTAAATATATGGGCACTGCCAGCAGCTGGCTAGCTCAGCATTAACTGGGATTGGGAGTCAACCAGCCTGGTTCAGTTCAAAGGTCTGCAGTGTCTCTAATACTCACTAAATGAACATGTTATATCTCATTTGTTTAATCCAAACAAAACGTTCTTGGCCTGGAGCAGTAATAAATGAGATATGTAGTGTTAATTATTGGGTTTTAAAGGTGCTGGTAGGTGGATTTGATTTTGTTACCCTCACACAGTCAGACTAGTTCTTTACCCGCTTCCATTTTTTTAAAAACTAAGTTAAGCTAATTGGCAGCTGGCTGTTGATTTATTTACCTGACAGACATGAAAGCAGTGTCAATCTTCATATCTAACTATAGACAAGAATGCATACAACAGCATTTCCATAAATGTCACACTTTTGCTTTAAATACATTACATTACAACAACAAATCATCTCACAGACAAAAATTCCTGTACTAAAGATGAGAATCAGATGAATGTCCTTACTTGCAGAAATCTCATGGATGACAGAGCACACTTTGACAGCCAGGTGACAGATCTCCTTCCTTGAACAGATTAGAAGAGAAACAAAAATAACAGTGCACAAATTGTTGATGTCAGGGTCACGTTAAATATTCAGGCAGAAGAAGAGGCCTCAAACTTACAGTTCATGACTGGGTCCTAGTGGCAGAGTGATGATTAGTAGCTCTATGAAATTAATTGCTATCACCACATACACAAGAGCTACAAGAGTGACCTACACATGCACACGCAGAGAAGGAGACATAAGTACAGACATTTACACCCACATTAAAAATCACCTTGCAACAATTCAGAAATTGTATATAGAAAACTAATCATTACTCACTTCAGAGGAATCCCCCAAATAAAACCAGACCACGGCAATTATTTCAACTACTGCACAAACCACACTGCACAATATCATTAACCCCTGCAAAAGAAATAACATGCACTGTCAATAATCTTAATAAACCTGAATAATTAGCGTTCATTTTGTTTAGTGGTTCTCAAACGGTGGGGCATGCCGTTTCAAACTAAGTTGAATGAATATGATTTATGTAGGGAAAATAAACAAACAAGAATTTATTTGTTGATGCCATCTTCCTCACTCAACTTGGATCCTTTTTTTTATCTGTTGCTTCTCCCATCATTGTTAATGATTGATAAAAACTGCAGAGGTGGTGGTGTGTGAACTTTTTCAGCTTCTGAATGGGGGGCTTGCCACAAAAGTTTGAGAACCACTAATTTAGTATTTGTTTTTAAAGGCAGTACATAAGCACAGGACAGTGACTTCAGTGTCTAGGCAATTCAGTTTACAATGCAAGGATGCAGGATGAGAAGATCCCAAAATAGTAGTAACTGTGGCAACAAAAGCCCCACATCGCAGGCCTTACCTTACACAAAGAAAGAGAAAAGTGGCCATTGATGGTGGTGGCTATGTTTAACAGTCCCTGAAGAGAGACAAGGCAAATATATAATGTATACTTACATATATTTTGTGATAATAGTATCTCACCATGCTACAGCGTGGGGGGACTATGGTGTAATGGCATTTACTGGGTGATGTGAGTTGTACTACAAATACCATACCACTTTCAGTATCTCAGTATAACTGTCGATACTCATCAGCACAGGAACTCCTTCCTAAAGATAAATCAAAGAGAAACAAGTCTTTTAGGTCAGAAACGTGTCTGTTGCTGTTCGGTGTTGCACTGGATGTAAGTCTTGTAATAGGAGACAAACTGGCCATACTTGCCTCTGGAAGTGTAGCACTTGGCTTTTGAGAACTTGTTGTAGTACTTGATTCAGTACTTGTTGTAGTACTTGGCTTCTGAGTACTTGTTGTAGTACTTGGTTCAGTACTTGTTGTAGTACTTGATGGAGTAGGTGAAATGACATTCACTTCCACTCCTTCCCAGAACATACTATAAACCTGAACAAATGTGGCTCTGAAACATATCAAACAGGAACAGATGTTAATTTAAATCATTTGTGCTCAGTTTTGCTCAGGTTTGTCCATGATTTTTGGAGGTCAGTCAAGGTGTACAAATATTACCTGAAAGTGATTTTTAGCTCTTCTCCCTGTGCTGTCCAGTTAACTCGCATCAACGTCTTTCTATCATTGTTTATTTGACCAACAGCCGAGCCCTAAGGAGAGTTCCAAAAGTAAAGCAAACATTACATTCATAAGAAAGCAAGAAATAATAATAATGAGAAATGGGATGTTTACTTACTTCTAATCCGCTGCATGCCATCAGTCTAGCCTCATAAGATGGAAGCAGGATGAACTTTCCAACAGGACCCATGTCGCTGGCCACGTCTGTCTTTCGAGCCTCCAACATAAATCCCCGGAATGATGTGGATTCTTTGCTACGGAGAGAAACTGAAACGTAGTTTGAATAAGAGATCGTAATAACTTTGTTGTAATAAGTAAATGACCACTGCAGCAACGGTTTTTAGTGATAAACAAGCATCCAGGAAAAGGGAACCAACCGTCTCTGTACCTGTTATAGGCTCTCCCTCTTTGTCCTCTGTATAAGAGACCTCAAAGGGCGATATACTGGTCTGAGGAGGAATAAGTTGCCCGGCTCTGGTCTTGTGGTTAGGTGACATTGTTTCACACGACTCCAGGAAGGGAGAATTTGGATACCCATGCACCTTTGTGATGAGGTCAAGGCTGATCAAAATCCACATCCACATCTGTAAAACAAGTGTGCAATGCCATCCATAAATGCCACAAACCAAATGTGAACATATCTTTTTCAGAGTGATAACCAGCTGAGGAATTGGTACCCAATGCAGATGAACACTCTTGGACTAAAGTCAGGTACTGTCTGATCACTACTACAGTTTGAGGGAGTACAGAGTCACCACAAGGAGTCTAACTCTTTGAATCACTCAAAATATGAAATGTGTGTTTGATTTTTTTTTTTTTTTTGAAAATAGGAATAATTTAAACTAAATTAGGCCTAAAAGTAAATAGCAAGTATTTTTAGACATCTCTCTGTTTCATTCAAAATCAAACTGGCAAATGAAACAATATACAGTGACAGTAACAACTGTTTGCCCTTACCTTCAAATAGTATTTGGATACAACGACCAGTTCAGAGTTAAGTTAAGATATCAAAACACAAATCTGGACTCTCAGTGAAAACAAGGCCCTGTTGACGTCTCTTTGAGGAAAACAGAAGAAACCTCATAAATGCCTTTGCAGAGAGGGCTCCTCCTTCAAGGACAGTTAGGTGAGCAACAACTCAGTGGACCGAATGAGGAAGTCAGGCAGGGCAATCCAAGCGCACGGCTGAACCTGCCCACTCGGGCAAGTGAAATGATAAACAAACACCATTTCCCTTTATCTGCTGTATATCTCTGATTTATTGGTTTTACAACAGCATGCAGTTTCCCTGTTTGCTCTAGTCTTTCTTAAGAAAACCTTTATGACAGTTCTGTGTCTGTGCCTATGTTTATATCCAGGGTCCTTTTTCAAGGAGCAGGTCAACTATTGTGTGCAGGGCTTTGTGGTTTTACAGAGCAAAGCTATTCCAATAGCACAGGAAACCTACATTTTAACACCAGCAGAGCCTAGGAGCACACAGAAGAAGACATTAAAGCTAAACTAGTAGTCATTGTGTCAGGCAAATGTGATTCAGACAAATTATGCACATTAATATCACTCAGTGTTGTAAATAAATAAATATTTATTGTGATATGGATTTTTTTATTCATTTATTTATTTTTTTGATAGAGGACATCCATCTCCATCAACACCATCTTCTTACCGATCGCTGGATCATCATCTCCTCTATTCATCATATCCAACCTGCTTCTCCTCTTAGAACCTAGATAGTCTGATAACCTGTTAAGTTGAAATACAAAACAGGTGGGTTACATTTTCAATGCTAAGACTGGAATAATGATTCAGCAAACATCCACATGTAACCATAATAATGATCACATTGATCAATGGGGGGCAGTGTAACTTCTGTGCAAAGGGTGTGTCCAGATTGAAGTGTATGGCAAAGGCCCAAGTGTTTCAGTGCAAACCAGCAATACCACCTGAAGAGGGGCTGTTGCCTAAAAAACAGTTGCACCAGCAAGCAGATGAGCAGGTCTGATGCAATGAGTTGTTACATGTAAAATGCTTTATCTGTCTGACCTTCCACATTGCTGTTGTCCACATAAAGATGCCATGTTAAAACTTTTTTTTTAATTCATTTTTTTAAAATGTCTTTTTAACAATACAAATCTATGAACACAAATGCACATTTGTTAATGGGCACATAATTTGGTGATATCAAAACCGTTAGGCTTATAATAAAAACAGGAAACAGTGATCAGTTGAAAAAGTTTTTGTTTTTATTGCACAAAGGAAACAAGAAGTGCAAGTAGCATTGGAACAGTTCAAGCACAAAATTGTTTTTGAAATGTTTGACATGATTATGTATCAAGTTCTATTCTGTGAATCTATATATGAACCACCCGAAAACAGAGAATTTAACAGATGAAAATGTGGATAGACTGTTAACATCCAAGCACATTTGCTGGTATTACAAAAAAAGGGTTTTTAACAAAGCCCTTGCACAATTACATGTAAAAGCAATGTTTATCTGTTCTATACAATGACATGAAAAAATTACATAAATTACAAAATTACAGTGATGAGTGAAAACTAATTTGTCATTCTCATTAAACATCATTTACACTGTGAGGATATGTGCTAAAGTAGTTCCACTTCCACTGTGACTAAGAAACATTTTTTACATGCCCATGAAAAACAAGTTCTTTTAAACTGCCAGTAAATAACTTTATGTAAGAATTCTAGCCACATCCCACACAAGCTACATGTTAAGACAAAGGTTTAACACAGACCCTGGTATGCAACAATAAACAGCAAAAGTACAATCTGAATTTTGAGTGCAGCTTGCTACAAACTACAACATGTGAACCAAGTGGATTTTACCAAATACATTTTTTAAATCAGTGATGCACAAGTAACTGTAAGAATGACATACTTGAACAGCAACTAGTACATTGACCCCTGTGAGACAAGGTTTTGCATTCTAACCTGCTTTTCCTCGACTGGACTTTGCCGACTGAACACTCGACGCAGCATTAACTTCAAATGACTCCTAAACTTCACACCGACGAATGCATAAAAGACGGGGTTCAGGCAGCAGTGGGAGAAAGCAATGAGCCGGCACACGTAGAATGCATAATCGAGCTGGACACTTGCTTCACATTGAAATGGTGAAACCACATCGTCAGCCAAAGTTCTCAGAAAGATGACCACATTGTATGGCACCCAACCGATGAAGAACACAGCCACGATACAGAAGACTAACTTCACTGCTCTGTTCTTTGTGTGGGATCTTGTTCTTCTAATTCTTCTCAGTATTTGGATGTAGCAGAAACCCATCACCACAAAAGCAATCGAGAAGAAAATATTCTGTTGGGTGACAGCAATTCTTTTCCACGAGGTGTTTTCGTACTCACAGCCAAGGGAATGTGTACCATTATGAGGGATCGAGAGGAGAGAGCTGTAGAGCAGGGACGGCATGGCTGCTCCACTGCTGATAATCCATGTTAGGACACAAAAGAAAATGCCAGTGGTGAGTTTTTGTATGCGCAGGTCAGAGAGAGGGTGGACCACTGCCAGATACCTGTAGATGGTCATGATTGTCAGGAAGAGGATGCTACTGTAAAACCCAGTGAAGAAGACAAAAGTTACAATTTTGCAGAGAATCTCTGAAAACAACCATCCATAGATGTGGTAAATGGCCCAGAAGGGGAGACCGGTGGTGAAGATGAGGTCAGAGATGGCCAAGTTGAGGATGAATATGTTAGTGAGAGACTTGAGGTTTTCGTACAGAGCCAGGATTACAAGGACGAGGATGTTTCCTGTGAGGCTCAGTGTGATGACAACAGAGAAGAAAATAGGAATGACAATGGATCCAAATCTGACCACATCGTCTTTCTCACACACTTCATCGTCATAGTCAGTGTCATATTGGATGTCATTCCAGCTGACATTCATTGTTAAAGTGGAACCTGGAATAGAAATATAGGATTAGTATGTGCATTAGGCTCATGGTTATTTTGGTCTTAAATAAATTAATTAATTAATTAATTAATTTCAGTGACTGAAGGAGGATACACTGAAATCCCATTTGTGAGCATAAAATAGTATTGTGGGGTAAAAAAATTACCTACCTCCAGTTTGATGGGAGTGGTATGTTGTTGGATGTGATGCTTTCTCTCTACGAAAAAGAGAAAAACAGCACGGCTTAAATAACCTCGTGAGAGGTAGCGTTTTCTGTTCCTAGTCCTAGTTCTTGTAGGCTGACCTTTTTTTTTTTTTTTTTTTTTTACCATACTGTGTCCTCATATCCTTATATTCAGCTCGGCTGAACCTGTTGGTTGACACCTGTGCAAAAGGACATTTGACAACTTTCGCATCACAAAACCAAACAAGAAACGATACAAGAATATTTCAATAGGTAAGGGGAGACGATCCTGCAAGAACCATTATTATTTAGCCTAATGCAAGTTCTTGAAGGGCCAGTTTACGCAAATCACAAAACTTATTAAGCCTCTGGCTTCATTCTTAACCTTGGGAAAAGTTTTTTGATGAAAAATTCTTAACTCAAGTCCCATTTACTGGATTTCTACCACATCATCGAAAACAGAAATCCTATATTAACCGTGGTTCACAAACATCGTACATATAGACTATCTAGACCACACAGGCCGCTGTATAAACTATTGTTTCAATAGATATCTCACAATCAGATGTCTCACAATCTGGGGAAGTAAAATTGAAACCATCTTTATGACTTTGGATGAGTGGACACTTTAACATATGAGATTTTTGAAATGAAAAATGAAACTTGTGGTACTCCAGCAGCTTAGTGTTGTAGTTTCATAACAGAAACAGATAAAAATAGATGAATAAAAACAGGACCGACAGTGATGTACCATGGCCAGAAATGCACAGACTTTTAGTCCCTAAATGTGATCATAATGCAAGCAATAACAGCTTTTCATTAGATCCTGTCCGGTAGATGCACATCTTTGAAAAAAAGCTTTCTGTATGTAGGGCAAAATCTCAACAAGGTCATATTAACTGTTTCCTGCAAATAAATCTGAAATAACTACGATTAGCTGACAGATAAACAAAGGACCACAGCAAAGTGGGGCACGCAGTTAGTGTCGTTGATCACATGACACCTCTGTTTACTCTGCTACTGCAACCAAACTACCCAGTTTGGGGATCCCGCCTACTAACTTCCGAGGGCTACAAGTCGCCTTCTCAGTGGATGCCACAATGTCAATCACGACAGTTTTAACAAGTTTGTGTGCTCACATAAACGACCTGGGTTGTTATGGGCTTGAGTCATATCTCTAAAAGTATGTCAAAGTTATTATTCTTTTTTTTTTGCATTTTTTTTCACCACCAACTATCTAGAAACGTTTAACATTACCTAAGCTATTGTGTCCCGCTAATGTCACGGTTGTTTTCAAAATGTCTTGCCAAATGATCAGTGTCAAGCTAAATTTTTACTGAGACAACTAAAAAAGGTCGTTTGTAAACGCTTAAACTGACAGATAGGTGTTCTGTTTGTCGTTAATAGATGTTAGAGAAGTAATATTAGCGCTGTAGGAGCCGATAGTTAATGCTGTAAAATTGTTATTGATGTTTTCACTAACTCACTAGTTAGTTAGCTGTTAGCTCAACGTCAAACAAATCACAAGATGAGGTTGAACTTAAACCGCAGTGTGAATGCTCGTTATGAAAATGGAGGATGTTGGTCTTACGCTGCCACAGTATAAACGCTTTGGTAACGTTATATTTAGGTGCCATATTCAGCACTTATGTAATGCTTTGTTTACTTCCCCATAAACAGGAGTTCGCAGGGAGCCACATTAACAAGTAAAAGCACCTACATAATGTCTAGTATCCGGTAATATCTGCTATGAACACTACCTCTGTAAACGTTATAAATGTCATTTTAGCTGACACTGTGTCAGAGAAGTGTTGACTCAACCCCACGGTAATTTTTGCAGCCATGATTTTATGAACACAGTTGAAGCAGCATTTCTTTTTACACTCTTAACGAATATAATAAAATGAACTTTATATGAAAGCAGTGGCATAAACTCAGATGTATGAGTTTTGTATGATAATACAAAGCGTGAGAACTGTACGTGTTGCATCTGTTGCGGTTTTTTTAGAATTTAATTCAATTTTTGGTTGTGTCATTGAATGTAACTGAAACAAACATGCACCATTTGACAGATAGGAATGAAATATTACAGTTGAATAGTAGTTGATAGTAAACAGTAATGTACATTATTACATATACAGGATCAAATTGTGTATGTGACAGACCATTACATCTCTGTCAGACTGGCTTTCGAACCCAAGAGCTGCACTTTCTGCACAGAATTGAGCAATGTAGCCATCGTGAAAGCTGTGGAAAAATTCTCATTAATGTTTAGCAAAATTGTGTGTACACGTTTGCCCATGCATGAGACAGTATGTTGGACTATTCATGTCAGTCTTTTGTTCCTGACTGATTCTGATTCTCTGATTCAGCAGACTGGATGTGACCCTGTGACCCCTGGTTGCCAGGGAGAGAGCGGTGGGGCCATGGCTACTGGGGCTGCTGTTGGGGAGAGCCAACTCCAGAGGATTATCCGAGATCTGCATGGTACGCCAGCCTTATGTGTGTGTGCCTGTTCGTCTGTGTGTGTGTGAATAGACTGGCAGCAGGCAGTCGTTCGCTGACATGGTGTGACTGCAGAGAAGAGAGAGAAGAGTCCGAAAGGTTTGCCGTGGTGTCATGACCTCAGTCTCAGTGTCGGGTCTGAGCACAATCCTTAAGCCTGGAACTATCTAACCTCTGCTGGTCTTCAAATCATTTGGGAAAGCATATTTCTGGCCTCATGTTTGTGTAGTAAGGGTGTGGTGGAGGCCTCTGTCAGCATGCAGCGAGACAGAGAGAGCGTGCTAAGAGTGCATCCATCACGGGTGTCCTTCCAGTTTTTACGATGGATACGAGGCAAGTTAAATGTACAGCCTGACTGTGGTTGAAGAGAGTGGCACTGCAAAAAATGGGAAGATTAAGGCACTAGAAAGGTCTGTGTGTGTGTAACTGAAAATACACCAAGAAGTGAAACCACAGTAACTTTGCATTTCTTCTCAGTTATTTTGCCAAATTGAACTTTCTAAGGAAAGATTAATTGTCCTATTATATCCTATTATATTTTTAATACTGTTTGCCTTCCTCCTTCTTGTGTCCCTGATAAAAGGGCAAGTGTATTATCTGCCCTTGTTGTTAAAATTAATTTTTAATTTCATATATTTATAAGACAAGTATATTTTGAATGGGTTTTCCCAGGTTTATGTTGGTGTTACTTGTTATCTATGAAATGTTTGTTCATTCTTGAACTCATATCTGTGTTTGTATCTGCAAATTTCAGAGGCTGTTGCAGAGCTTGCAAAGGAGTACAGGGAAAGTGGGGAGCCTATCACAGATGACAGCACCAACCTGCACAAATTCTCGTACAAGCTGGAGTACCTGCTACAGGTGTGAATCCGAATTATTCACTGAAGATATGAAAAAATAATTTGATACTCCTAGCTAGAAATATAAAGGGGTTAAATACTAACAAAACACAGATTCTTGCATGATTAGCTGTTTTTAGATATTATTATATTACTGCACTTTGTGACAGTTTGCAAATTCATTAAATGAAGAAATCAGATAATTAGTTCCAAATAAGGATAGCTGTTTGGAGGAGAACTCTTCGAAATGCTTCTTTTTCTTCACATTGATTAAAAAGTAACATATCCCTCATAAAATAATCCACATTTAACAGTTTTTTATTGTAAGTGTATCTTTTCTTTCAGTTTGACCAGAAGGAGAAGACCACCTTTCTTGGTACAAAGAAGGATTATTGGGATTACTTCAGTGACTGTCTGGCTAAGATCAAAGGGGCCAATGATGGGATCCGCTTTGTCAAATCCATCACTGAAGTATGAAGGTTTTTGGGGTTTTTTTGCGTACACTGACAGGACGTACGTGGCACTGATTATATATTGATCATTGATAATATCAGTTTACCCTCTCAGATGTTTGGTCTTCTTTTAAATTTTACATATTTCTCAGGAAAAATGACAAAATAGTAGCTGTTGCATTTCAGCGGGCTTTAATTGGATACATACATATATCACTTTATGAACAGTTATGTGTTTTTGGACAAGTTGAGCAATAAATAATCAGTTCTCATTTACTTTGTAGTTTTTGACGTGTGGAATATACCTGGAGTGTGAGTCTGAGGTGAACTCTGTTTAAAAGCTCAGTGTAAAACAAGGTCTTCTTCTACTTTGATAGCTGAAGACATCTCTGGGGAAGGGACGAGCATTTATTCGCTACTCCCTTGTACATCAGCGACTGGCTGACACACTGCAGCAGTGCCTAATGAACCACAGAGTCACCAGGTAAAACTGTCAGAGTCTAATGAAGTCCTCTTGCAGTGTTGTTGTTTTTCTTAAATTTAGACATGAAGAATTTGTGTTGAATGTTTGTTTTTGGATTACAAGGTCTGTAAACATTGGATAGAGGCTATGAGACACTTCATTTCCTCTCTCTGTGAAATGGGCCTGCTGCTTTAGTAGAAATAGCAGATACCAAGGTGACTGTAGAGAGAGCCGTTTAATTATTAATAAATATTAAATTGCTGTTTTCAATGATTTACCATCTACCCTGCGTATCTACAGCATTACACTGTAGAGCTGTTGATACGCATGGTGCCCAATCGAGAAACTACAAATAACGATCTTAAAGTGGAATGTCACTGTTATTTGGTGCTATAGACCAGTTACATATTTTTGAGGAATTTCTTAATTTCCTGGTTGAGATGTCAATTTCCTCTCATGAGCGTTAAGGACCAAAATATGAAGTTCCTTTTCAGCCACTATAATTGTTTCTGATTGTTCCGCTATGTATTAATTTGACCTCTACCGCTTCTCCTTTCCTGCAGTGACTGGTACTATGCAAGAAGTCCCTTCCTGAAGCCCCACCTTAGCGTTGATATCATCAATCACCTGTATGAACTCAATGAGGTCCAGTTTGATGTGGCTTCCAGAGGGCATGATCTCGATGCCTCTTGGCCCACTTTTGCAAGGTAGGGAATCTTGAAAACAACAGGTAGAGCAAATAAAAACTATAAAAAATTATGTCAGATATCTGAATGAGCATCATGAAATGGTTACAGAAGCAAATGTGTCCAAACACAGGATTTCCTTTGCTCCAGCTTTGGAGTTTAGTCAGGATGTGTGATATTTACAATGTTTACAGTATTACATTTCTTTTTTTAATGAACAGGAGGACACTGGGAAGTGCAAACTCACCTGGCCACATGTGGAAACCACCCAGTCGCAGTTCCAGCATTAACAGTCTGGCCAGTACCTACTCTCAGGTAACTGACCTATATCTCCAATCATATCCTGTCATTTTATCATAATTATTACAGTCTGTTCATCACTCCTTCCCTTCTCCTTTGGTTTCTCGTACAACTTTCTAGCAAGCACCTGAGTTTCCCTCTAGCCCTGACTATGGTCATGGCCTGCTCAATGACCTGAATGAGTCCCTGCCTGCCTGCACTGAAGATGTCAGCACAGTTGAGGACCTTCGCCTAGAGCTGGACCAGTCAGAGCTGAAGCAGCGGGAACTCCTTGATAAGGTGCAGCAGCTGGGCGAGGAGGCTGCTGAGCTCAGGGGCGTAGTCGTGGAGCTGCAGAGGCAGCTGGATATGTCGCTTGCTGCCCAAGAGGAGCAACGGGGCTTGCAGGGAGAACTCAAGGCTAGGAAAGTGAGAGAGGAGGCCATGTCCAGAGAGATGGAAGCACTCAGGACTAGGGAGAAAGCCATAGAGGCTGAACAGTGCCTGCTCCAAGAAAAGTTGGCAGTAGCTGAGGCAAAGAACATAGAGCTCATGGGCAAGTTGGATGGGGTTCTGAGTGAGAAGGGCCAACAGGCAGCCAACTACTTTGATTCAGCACAAAAGATACATGAGTTGCTGGACAGACTGAAAGAGGCAGAGAAAGGGAAAATGGAAGCTGTTGCAGAGGTAGAGGAGAAGAGGAGGCAGGCAGCAAGGCTAGAGGAAGAGCTGAGACTCCAGGAGGCAGCTGTAAAAGAAGGTGAAACAAAATTTGGAGCATTACTTACATCGACCTCTGAGGAAAAGGACAAGTTGGAGGCAAAAATGGAGGAACAGTGCAGTGCCCTTGACAAGCTGCAGGGGGCATTGACTTTGAGAGAGAAGGAGGCAAACAACCTACAAAGGCAGCTGCAGGACCTCCAAAGAGCTCTAGAGGAGAAAGAAGAAGAGATGGAGGTGGTGAAGAGGACGGCACAAGAAGATAAAGATGAAATGCAGAAGAATGTTGGAGGCTTAAGAGAGAAGTTAGAAGTAGAAGTCACTGCTCTAAAAGATCAGGTTGAAAGGAAAGACACAGAGCTAACCTCCACCTGCGAGACACTACAACAGCTAGAAGCCAAGTACCAAAGCCTCAACATGGAAAAGGAGAAACTGACAACTAGCGTTGCAGAGCTGGAGGGTAACGTCAAAGAAAAGACTACAAAGATAGAAGACTACAAGACACAGTGCGCAAATTTAATGGAACTGAACGAGAAGCTGCTGATCACGGTGAAGAAAAACGAGGAGTTGAAGAAGGAGATGGCAGACAACAGAGCAGCACTTGAAGCTGAATTAGCAACTCTAAGGGCTTCAGAGAAACAGCTTCGAGGCCTGCTGGATGATACCAAGGTGACAGTGGATGAAAAAGAGAAGCGGTTGCGTGAGGAGAACCGCATGTTGGATGAGAGTCTGCAGCGAGCCACCATGGCCGCAAAGCTCTCCGAGCGTGCGTCCAAGCAGCTTGAGCAGGAGAACCAGAGTTTGAGAGAGGAGCAGGACACTGTGAAAGCAGCTCTTAACCGCATGCAAGCAGACCTGAAGAGTGTTCATGGGCAGATCGGCGAGTTGGAGAAGAATTTAGGAGCTTCACGCAAGAATGAAGCCAGTCTTCAAGAACAGCTCCAAACCAAAGAGGCAGAGCTAGAGAGCAAAGAGAAGAACGTTGTTGAGCTCCAGTCCAGGTTAAAAACTCTGGAGGACAGGGAGAAGGAGCTCGAGACTGCCAAAGCTGATGCAGAAGCAACCTGTGCTAGACAGACAGAAGTGATCGAAAGGGTGACCTCTGAGAAGCAAGCGATGGAGAAATCTCAGCTGGAGAGGAATGATGTCCAAGCAAAGGAAAACCAAGAAGTGACAGGCAAACTGAGTGTGGTTGAGGGCCAGTTGGAGGTAAGCATGAAGGAAGTGTCCAGGCTCCAGGCAGAGATCCTGGACCTCAGGGTGCAGTTACAGAGGTCTGAGGAGGAAAAGCTTAAATCCCAAGCACAGCTGGAGGTGACAGAAGCCCAAAGAGATGAGCTCAGGACTCTGACCGAGCAGCTTAAAGCTCAGACAGAGGCGCTGAATCAGAAGCACATATCAGAGCTTATGGAGTGCAAAAAGAAAGAAGAGGCGCTGATTGAACAGCGTGACAGAGAAGTAGCTGCCCATGCTGAGCTGGCTATCTCTGTAACTGCTATCCGAGAAGAGCTGTCCACCCTCAAGGCAGAAAATGGCAGGCTGGTCCTAGAGAACAGCGAGATACGTGAGGGTCTGCACAGGGCAAACACAGAGATGGCAGAGCTGGGGATGACCATCTGTAATCTAAGTGCAGAAAAAGAAGAAGCCAGAGAGCACTGGGCAGGCGACGCTGCCAGGATTGAAGAGCTGGAGAACGAGGTAGAGCGAGTAGAAGAGTGCATGACAGAACTGCGACTGGAGGCTAACAGACTAAGAGAGGAGCTGACACAGAAGGAGACACTTCCAGAGACCATCCTGGACCTCCAGGAACAGCTGGGAAAGGCCAAGAACCAAGTGCAGGTCGTCAGGGAATACAGCCGAGAGGAGATGGAGGCCATAAAGTTCCAGATGAGCTCAGAGAGCATGAATCATCAGACCCAGATGAAGGTGAGTCAGTCAGAACCTGTTAACTATGTATTAGTGGTATATTTTATTTTTATTTTATCCAGATCATGCTAGCAGCACTCTAGGAACAACAGTTTTGGGCTGTGTATTCGTCCACCACTTGATGGATTGCCAGGAAATGTGGTACAAGCATTTATAGTTGACTCTTCTTTCTCTTTCTTTCAATTCTCTTATGTTCCTGTCACATTTCAGAGTGTGAACGAACAGCTGGACAAGGTGAAAGCCCAGCTGCAGGAGAAGCTGGAGAATGTATCCAACTTGCAGGCCAGAGTGTCTGAACTAGAGGTGTGTGTCTGTCAAACATCAGATAATTCAGGGTTTCATAATGAGGAGACATATGGTGGTGGTAGAATGTGTTCTGCAATCTCTGGAGACTAGTTGCCTTTACAAAGAAATGCTTGTATATAAAAATACACTGCCATCAAAAAAAAAATCTGTGATGTACTGTACTATAGACTTTTTCAAGTCTATAGAAAACCATGTATGATTAAGGGAATGCTGCAGACAGACAGCTGCCAATAGTGCAAGATTGTAAACATAGCCTGGAACAGACACTAATGCCTTTATCGTTAGTGGATTTGCAGAAGGCGTGGGTTAAAAAAAAGGAAACCTGCAGATTGCAGAAGGCACAATCGTTGCAGTGTACTAGTCCTAATCAAATGAATAGCTCCATGAAATTGCTTTGACCCTAATTTTTTCTCTATGGTTTGATGCCTTTATAGATCTATATAATAGGATTTGATTTTAAGGGATGTTTTAGATTGAAGAGGTCGACTCAGTCTCTCTTAAAGCTGTTATTGGATTTTCCTGAATGACATGTTCAATGTGCCCTCTAGTATAAGATGCATATGAAAACGTTTTTGTTACCTACAACAGGAAGTGAAAAGAGAGCAAGAATATTTAAGAGGACAAAACAAATGAGTTGTTGAAGTTATTGTCACTGACAATTCAAATGTTTGTACTGACGGGTGTTTTTATATGTGTCCTGATCATCTTTAATAAAGGCTGAGAATGAGCAGTACTTGCAGCTAACTGGCGAGAAAGATGCTCACATCACAAAGACAGAAGCAACCATTCGTGAGAGTGAGGGTGAGATTCAGCAACTGAGAGACGCAGTAAGCAGGTGCGTCCATGGCCACTCGTACTTGTGAATTTCATCTTACGGTTAAAAACAAAAAAAAGAAATGCTGATTCATTTTCTACTCTCTTCAGTGCTGAAGAAGCACACTTGGCTATGCAAAAGAAGTGTGAGGAATTGCAGCAGAAACTCAGAACGGCAGATGCTGACAAGCAAAGCCAGTACCTGAAGATGGCCGCAGAGATCGATGACCTCAACAGAACCAAGACCAACCTTGAAGAGCGGCTCATTGAGCTTATCCGGTATGACCTGTCTCTATTCCCGCTGTCAGCCACGTCGAGGCTGTCAACAGGCAGAGAGATTCTTAATGAAGAAAAAGTTTAAAGTTCATTTTCTCTTTGTGTCTACCACCTCGTTATGGTTGGTGGCTGCCTGCTCCCTGATAGTCCCACTGGGGAAGGTGCATTTTGGATTGGTTCTTCCTGTGAGAGCCGTTCTCTAATGTTGTACTTGACAGTGATGTGGGAAAATTAGGTCTGAGGAGCAGGATGGGAGAAAAAGGCTTCTTTGAATGCTGAGATTGAGACGGAGAACAGGTCTGAAAGAAAGACTGAGAGAGTGGGGAAAATAATTCCAAGGGTCCAACATGGGTGTTACAGAGGCACTACTGAAGAGAATGGTAGCTTTTTATTCATCATTCCTCACTAGATTCAGCAAGCACTGTTTCCTTTTTGCCTCACAAAGCTTTCATCTCCTTAAGGGATACACAAATACAGTGATTCTGTCAACTCCCTTGGGAGGTGCCCACATCATTTCTTTTGTAATCTTGGATTATGCGTGCCTTCATTGTTTTTTTCTCAGTTCCATCATTTGGGAAAATAAAATTAACCAAAATAACACAATGTAAAGTATATACAATAAATATATTATGAAATCACAGTCCAGTACAAGTAGCTGGTGTTCTAAATTTGTTCAGTCTTCAAAGATCCTGAAGTGTGAAACATACAGTATACACAGAGATCACAAGGTTGGAGCAGTTTATTTACAGTATAGCCAGCATGCATCTGCCTCCAGAGCAGCTGTGAAATATTGAGCATTAAATGTTTTAATCCAACAGAACACCGTTTATTAGCAATCAAAGTGAATTCATCCAAGGGCATTTTTTTTTTCAAAAGTCAGGTCAGGATTTGCTAAGACAGCACCAAATGACACTTGCATGCATTTGTCTTGTTTGTGCATCACAACAGGGACAAAGATGCTCTGTGGCAGAAGTCGGACGCCCTGGAGTTTGAGCAGAAACTGCGAGCAGAGGAGCGTTGGTGGTTGCTGGATAAAGAGGCAACTCACTGCCTGGGCTGCCAGGGCCAGTTCACCTGGTGGCTGCGGAGACATCACTGCAGGTGAGCTTTCAGTTGGCATTGTGGCCTACTGTACCCACTACATACAGCACTTGTGCACTTTGTCAACATGCACGACACCAAGAATATGTTTTTAGTAACAAAATTGTCTGTCTAAAATTGACTTTTTTTGTTCTAGGCTTTGTGGTCGTATCTTCTGTTACTACTGCAGCAACAACTTTGTGATGACCAAGCACAGCGGGAAGAAGGAGCGCTGCTGCAAGGAATGTTACACCCAACACAGTGCAGTGGTGGAGAGGTTCACAGAAGCAGAGCTGAGTCCCTCAGATATCCAGCCTCCTCCACCTGGAGCAGGACCTCATCCACCTCCTGAGCCAGCCCCTTACAAACCCACCCCTAGGGTAACAGGTGAGAGGCACACTGGGAAGAACAACACATAACTAACTACTACGTGCTAACTTGGCACCGCACACTTGTTTATCACTATAGTTCTCTGGGCCTCAGTCTTTTCTTTCAACTGCAGAAGTGAAAAGACCAACTTCGTCATATTGGGGAACAAGGACAGAAACTTTAGCTACAGAGTTTTTATTTGGTAGATAAAACAGGAAGAAGTTGTTTTGCTGTTATTGTGAAGACAAGAAAGCTGCATAAATTTCAAAATAGATTTTTTACAATGCCATACAATGCCATACATGCATACGCTGCGTGATCCCCACAATGTAGCATGAGAGGAGATGGTGGTTGTTTTCTGTACTGTGTTTCAGTTACGTAGTCCATTAAACCTATCGATCGATTCCTCACAGTTTCTGACCCCAGCAACAGATCTGATGATGGAGCTTTCGATATCATCACAGAAGAGGAAGTGAATGGAGTCTACGACAGTGACACCACCTCCCAGACCACAGGAGGCTCACTGGATGGAGAGCAAGACCGACGGCCTCCAGGAGTACTGGAAATGTGAGTGTAATGTGTATCTGGGGACAGAGCAGAGGGGATGAGAGTGATGAGACCAGGTTCAGCCTCGGGTGAGGTTCAGCCAGAGATGTCTAATAGTAACAACACAAGATACCAGAGCAGCTTAGCATTGAGCTGCTGCAATTGCACATTGACATCAGGCCATTGTGGTCTAGTGCTGTAAGAGGAGAGTACAGTTGCCATCTTAAAGCAACCAAACAATAAGGCTTTTGTGTGGGTTGCCATGCTTTATCACCTCATGTCCTTGAGTACTAGAAGGTAGGAGGCAGGAAACTGGGAATCATGAGCACACCATCAATTGGTTCAGGGAAAATCAAAAGGGTTAGCGATGTAAACAAAACAGCTGGAGACACTCAGCATGGCCCATTCTCTAGCTTATCTCGTACCTGCTGTGAATGTCCCACTGCTGCTTTTAAAAATCATAAAATAAATACAGCTTCAGCTCCACTACATTCTGTTTGAGTGTAGAAATCTCTGTAGTAGGTACACTTAGAGGTGTTTGTTTCCTTCGTTTCAACCCTACCTGACATTTCCCAGTCACAATTCCCCTCAAAAGCATTCATCAATAAAGGCTTTAGAGGGTCCTGAATATGTGTCTCTGTCCCCCTTCAGGTGGCAAATAGCAATTAGGGAAGTACTTTCTCTTCTCAGAAATGAGAAGTACCACAATATGTTCAATCGCTCAAGTACTCCATTTGTGAAAAGCAGGTTTCCTAAATGGTAACTGTCATCCTGGAATTTATGCAGCTAAGTTGTGGAATATACAGAAATGTAGCTCGGTGATAACAGTGAGGAAGATGAGGTAACACTGAATCATCTTGTGCTGAGAATCAGGATAATTAGCAGTATAAAAGTTACGCATTATGTACGTGAAATTAAGTAAATGGTATAACACAATGACCTGTGGGTAAAATTAATTATTCATTTATATGCATAGTCGTGGTTCTGGAGTGTATAGCACTGAAATGTTTTGAAGGTATACTGTACCTGTCATTTTATCACCGCGGCACTGAAGAGTTTCATACATCGGAAATAAGATGCGTCTTGTGTTTTTGAATTTGCAGAGGGACAGGAGATGTGACCCCTGACGACCCTGACGAGCATGTACCCACTGTACAGGACTCAGAGATCAACCTTCTCAAATCAGGAGAAGTCACGTGAGTCTTTGATATACCTCACACTTATATAACTTTTTAAGTCAGCTTGGTGTTGGTAGAGTTAGTTCCATTGTAATGTGTCATAAAACTAATTTGTTGTTATTACAGGATGGCTGTTCCTCTCAGCATCAATGATATTACTCAGTTTGGTGACGGTTCCAGGGAGCTCTTCATCAAGTCCAGCTGCTACAGTGTGATTACCGTTATTGTGAGTGACTGTGGGCCAACCATCAGCTGGATGTTTTCCTCTGAGCCCAAAAGCATCTCCTTTAGTGTGGTTTACCGGGAATCTGCTGACACTCAGGTGGAACAGTCAAAGGTAGATGGGGTTATTGTGTGTATTTCTATGTTTGTGCACAGAGTTGTGAGATCCAGGAACCACTGGCAACCCTTTTTAACTTGATGGGGCCCCTTGGAGAATACAGTATAAGGCTCCAATTAAAGTGAGGATAACTTGATATCATTAACTCCTTGAACATGGAGGGAAAAGCCAAAGGCATTGTTACATAATTTCAAATTGAAGTATATCATAAGGCTGAATGAAAGGCTTTCCAATTGTTGGAAATTGCAGCCATTTCTAAAGTCACAGGAGATGACTCAGAAGCTGTAATAATAAGTCATTACCAAACACAATGGACTGACCCTGTGCGTGCGTTCATGTGCGCCCCCTACTGAGGGCTGAGGAAAAACGCTGCAGGTTGGCAGTGTTGCTCAGCAGGTTGAGGTACACATCCTGCACTTGAAATGTCAGGGCCTGTAAACAAGTTATGACCTTTCGTCATATTTCCATCCCCCTCCCTCTCTTGCCAATATTTCCTTTGTGTGATTTTTTTCTTTTTTGATTTGCTTTTCAACGTGTGTTGGAATTGACTACATATTACAATTATTATGATAATGATGATGATTGTATATTTGCTGTTTAACATAAACCGTTATGTAAGGTAACATAAATGTCATAAAACAAGACTAGAGAGTTAAAGATTATTTTAGTATTTAGGGAAATTTGTAGAACTTCTGGTAGAATCTCACTCTGAGTTTCACTTCAGACCAATGTCCCCGTTCTGCTCTCAGGTCCTGATTCCTCTGACTCGCTGCAGTTCCCATAAAGAGACGATTCAAGGTCAGCTGAAAGTCCGTCATCCCGGCCTCTATACACTCATCTTTGACAACTCATTTTCACGGTATGAAACTCCTGACATCCAGCGCCCTTCTCTTGATTATTCCCTCAGAGTGGCAGAAGCATGTGAATGACTGAAATGTTTAAACTCTTATTGTCTTGGTCATCATTTTCTGCCACGGTTCTCTTCCAACAGGTTTATCTCCAAGAAAGTCTTCTACCACCTGACCATGGAGAAACCCATAATCTACGATGGAAGCGACTTTCCCTGAAGCGGGATGACTCATGCTCCCACACAGGCATCATCAGGATGTCACTGTGGCTTCAGGGAGGCTTGGCAAGAGATGGCAATTCAATGACTGTTTTTAATTAATTCCGGTCTTACCCAAAACCGGCTTTTACCCAAGTATTTTATGATTTCAAAAATGTTTCTGTATTATTTAACTCTGTGGTGTTAGTGTTTTGAGGTGTGCTCTTGTTTTAACTGTAGCTTAAATGAAGTGAAAATGAAAGAGATTTTAAAAAGAGAAACAGAACAATTGTCTATGCAAGTTTTATGTTTCTTTTTTTTTTTTTAAATATACACCAAGTAACTTTACCTTTAGTTCAGTTAAGTTTAAAGTAGTACGTTGTTCATTTAGAGAAAATGTCTTTATTTTGCTTTTTCTTTCTGTAAATGTTTGTTGGTCTTAGTTTTGGTTTGGCCTGTCTACGCAATTATCTTGAGGAATGCTGATCACTAAAAGTTACAAGTAACTTACCAATATGAAATCTGATATAAGACTGGTCAGATGACAAATATTTAGCTGCAAAAGTTGTCTATGAACACCAAGGAAAGATTTTAGTATTTTTCAAAGTCATGGCCAGTTTAAAAACTTTTAAAAAAAAGTTTCCAGTTTTATGCAGTCTCTTAAATCAAAAGGCCAGAGAAAGCAGAAGAAGTGCAGAAAAGCGGTTTGCTCATGGTTTGTTTATTAATTGAATCATCTGAAAGTATTTGCACTGTGCCAGCGCAGGAAGTAAGCAAAGCAGGAACTAATAACTGGCCTGGAAAAAACACAGTTTCTGCATGATAACAAAGCATATGCACTTTGTGCAAATCTCAGGAGTGGGACATTAAATTGTCCTCCAGTGGTAGCATGTCCTAATTTTATGTTTTTGGAAAACAAAAAAAAAAAGAGCTAGAGAGAAAAAACTGCCATCGTAATTTCTGTGTAAGGAGAGCTTTCCCCATCCAGTTTATAGGATCCAGTGAAGCAAAGTGCCTGTACTTACTGTACACAGGCTGACTTTGTCTCATCACAATTCACTTAAAATATATTACTCACTGTCAGCTGATGAGTACTTTTAAAGTGCCTATTAACTATTATTGCCAGACATTAGGTTTCTTTTGTAGCTGTATATTTTACACTTTGTTATCCGTGGTAATTTGTAATAATTGGTATGAATTGGCACTAATCTATAAAAACTTAATTCCGTTTGGTTTTCATTTCAATCTCTGGAATCCGTTTCTCATATGTTTAGGTAACGCTCTGGCTTTTCATGTACTCTGTGATGATGTAGTGACGAAGTGGTTTGGAGTATTGTTTGCTGTTTTTTGTAGTTGTTTTTTTAATCACAAAACAATGAGAAAAAAATGAGCTTGATCACTTTTGGACACAACCTTACACACCTTAATGAGGCAAGGGCTCACCTCCATGCTGCTTTTGTAGAGATCTGTTTGTGTTTCACAGTCAGATCTCTTGTATTTTTTGATGGGTGCAAATTGGTGCAATTTCTATGCAAAGCCTCATATTTTCTCTACAGAGCTGCACTTTGTGATGATTATTTTATACATTGTTATGAACAATATGAAATCTGTTAAGTTTACATTATCTTTGTCAGAAGTCACACAGGGACAGATTTTTCTACTCGCTCTTTTTGAAAGATCGTAATTAATAAAATGTGCATTAATTATCACTGCTAGCTCTCTGTGTAACTAGTAACAGACAAGTCAAACACGCAGGAAACATGAATAAAATGTGAGAGTGATGACGCCTCTGACAACCACCAACCTGTGTCTGATTTAGTGTTTGACAACTTGGAACATCAGAACAAGAAGATCAACACATTACATTTGTGTGCCACCTCACTCATTCACAAATCTGACACCAAACGAAAAGAGGTCAACACACACACAAACAAGTATGTTTCCTTTCTAACAAAACCTAATTTCTAAATTTATATCTGAAGGGATGTGGAGTAGACCAAAAAAATAAAAACAAACAAACAAAAGAAAAAACAGTTGTATACAGATGGCAACAATAGTCAACATAGGAAAAAAAAAACCTGTAGAAGTTTGCTCTTCTTCATAAATCATGAAGTGTGAAAATAAGGCAAATGTCACCTGTCAGTTCTGTTATGATTCGGTGTGACAAAATGACAACCAAAATTTCACACATCCTCACAGCTGTAGCTGAAGAAACTGAGGTCATGTCTGATTTTCCAAAAGAAAAAAAAAAAAGATTTGATTACACCCCCTCCATACAAGGAAACGCCAATTCCCCCTATGCTGATGCAGCTCATGGTCTAGTCCGGTTCTTGGGCCTCTGTATTTGAGTGGGCTCCACCCTCAGCCGCCTTTTCTGACCAAACCAGGAAGGAGGAGTGATGCAGCAGACAGGTAACACAAAGACAAATAAAAATTCATTAATGCTACATATCTACAATAATTAGGATGGAACAATGTAAACTAAATACATGCGCCTCAGAAAATTAAGATGTCATCTTGGAAATTACGATAAATTATGAATTATGAAAAATGGATCAAAGAAAACAATTGTTACTTGAAGCCCTAAGTAAATAAACATTTTTTTGTTTGTTTTTGTGAAAATAAAATGGCCTCATGTTCTTTTACATGTAATCCATAAAAATTGTTTTTCCAAAAAAAAAGAAGAAAAAAAAAGAAACGGTTTGAAAACAGACAATGGTCTATGTTTGAAAAATAAAAATTAACATAGGGAAAGATTTCAGGAAAGGGGAGTCAGACCTTAAAAAAAACCCAAACAAAACTAGTATCACTTACTCTATCCTGTGTGTGAGCGTGTGGGACCCTGGCCTCAAATTTCCACAGCACATAACACAAAACCAAATTTTCTGTTTGTGTTTGGCGACACACAAAGATTTTGACCCTCAAACCACTGGCGTTGTCGCAAATCCCCACCGCTCAAGCTGTAAAGCTTGCATGCTAATCTAGAAACTGACTTTTGCCTTCAAAATAAAAGTGAGATACAGCTCTTCACAGGTGTGCATCACTTCGTTAATTAGACTTTAATCTCCCTCTCGTAGTCTTACTGGCTTTAGTGGCGATTCTTTGCTTGGCTGTTGATATATATACGAAAAATAATTAATCTACAAATATTTCTTACCGGGAGCTTGGGAGCGCGACTTTTATTCTGAAAACAAACAGGAATTCCTTTATTGTAATTCTTGCACTTGATAGGATATTTTAATTATACCTGGGGAGAGAGAGAGGGAGAGAGAGATGGGCTCAGCGTCCCGTCCTGGCGGAGCGCGCTGCAGTTTCATTTAAGAAAGCGCCACGTTGGAGGGAGCGGTGGATACGGAGCCGTCAACATGTCCCGTCTCCACATCAGAGGGATCTTTCTCACTCTGTGTTTGGCTCCAACTGTGAGTGATTTACTTTTACTTCATCTGTGTGTGTGTGTGTGTGTGTGTGTGTGTGTGTGTGTGTGTGTGTGTGTGTGTTTGGAGGAAATAATATAATCATAAACTTGCAGCTCTTTTTTTTGCAAGAAATTAGTTGTTTTTCCCCATAAAAACTGCGGCAACTGTTAATGAGACAATAACCACCTTTTTGTACACATTTTATTGAAGCACGAAAAACAATGAAATACTCTAAACAGATAGATTCCATGTCATCTTCACCTCTTTCTCCTGCCTATTATATTCATGAGTCTGCAGGCGCCTGATATGCGGCAGTTTGTTCACAGTGGTCCAAAGTAACTGTCTTACCATTAACGCGTTGCTTCGTAAAAGACGCCGCGGGAGAGTAGTATCAACACCCTGATCACTTTCCGAAGACAGAAATGTCTCATGCATGCACTGAATGTGAATAAGTGTGTGTCAGCAGTGCAGCCCCATCAGATGATTTTAAGAAACACACAGCAGTATGCTCAGTGTCCTCTGCATGTGTGACCATGTGTGATCATGGCTTTAACGTGTGTAAAGATTTAACATCTTTCACATTCAATCAAAATCAGTTTGGAGCAGATTTACATTGGATAAGGGAACAGATTGTGTATGTATGTGTGCAAAATGACATTAAAGCGTGTGTGTGTGTTTCTGTGCATGTGTGTACTGTTTATATAGTATGTGCCTGTAGGTTGTAAGTATATGTAATAAACACGCATTAACATTTGTGGCTAAAATGCCAAAAATCTGTTGGTTCCAGCTTCCATACTGGTTCCAGGTGTGAATATGTGCTGTTCCTTATGTCTTTTATAATAACAGAGTGAAACTTTGGGTTTTGGACTGATGATCTGACGCAACTGCCCTTTTGAATTGCTCACCTCTGGCTCTGCGACGGACACTTTCACAATTCCCTGGCATTTTATAGTTGGTCTATAAAATGCCAGGGCCCGCAGATTGACATATAATAAAAATAATCACTTGTTTAGCCCTAATGTACTGTTGCTGTTACAGGTGACTTACTGTTTATTTGTTCTCTTGTATTCAGTTATTTACATTTTAGAGATGGGTGTGTCAGTGTATGTGTGTGTGGGTAGTAAGGTTTTGCTGTGAGGGTTTGATGTAAAAAGGTAGTGTTCATGCATTCACATCAAAAACGTGAATATGTGTGCAAAAACTGAGGAATTAGCATAGGAAATGTTACATTTTTTTACTGTAATACCATGAAATTTCAACCTCTTCACACACACTATCAAAATCAGGAAAGTGAAAAGCCATTTAAATAAAACGGAATATCTTTGCTACTTTGCTTTTACCACTCTATTTATAGTCTAGTTTGTACATTTTGTTTTTGCTAATCAACCGTGAAGAAGCAAGATAGGCAATAAACAGTACACGTGTATGCGCATTCACACGCTGACACTCAGCAGCTCTTTTCTTTAATCATCAGCTTTATAAGCCTATTATTACATGGCCACCTTGCAAATTTCCATAACGGAATAGAAATATGGGAAGCAAGCAAACGGGTGGTATGATGATCAGCGTGGCAGAGAGAGAATGGGAACAGGGCAGACGCTCATCACCGTGTTCCACTTCATTCTATTCTTTCACTGCTCAGGACTGCAGAGAATTATAATGAACTACCGGGGTCCATAAAACACACACACACTCTACACATTTCAAAAGAAAACTCTAATCTCTACAAACAAGACCAATAGTATAGTACACTTCACTTCCTTTCCACGAGTTAAGCTAGTTAAGAGAATTGGTGCCACTCTCATGTTTGTACCATAAATAAGACACTTGCGTCCAGCAGCCGTTTAGCTTAGCCTAGCATAAAGACTGGAAACGGGAAAACACCTTGCTAACACATAAACCCCACCATAAAACCACAATTTATCCTTTTTGCACTTCCTGTTTTTATTAACATATTAAACAAAGATATAATATATGGTTTGATCCCTGGCTCCCCCAAACGCAGGTTGTGTCAGAAGGGTGTAAAAACCTGTGCCAAATCAAGCATGCGGATTGTGATCCGCCGTAGTGACCCCTAATGGGAGCAGCCGAAAGACAATAACACATAATGTGGCTCTGTTCGAAGGTCTGCCTGCTAGCATCTTTAATTCCCATTAATGAACACGTTATATTTCATTTGTTTAATATGTACTAAACGTGAAGGGAAATAAAACATCTAGTTGCAGGTTTATGTGCTGGAATATGAGCTTTTTAGAGGAAGGGTTAGAGGTAAGCAGACTTTTAGTCTGTGTTAGGCTAGTTGTTTCCCCTTCTTTTCAGTCTTTATGTTAAGCTAAGCTAACATCCCCTGGCTCCAGCTTCATATGTAGCATCCAGTTATGAAAGTTCTATCAAAGTTCTCATGTATCTCTCAGCTACGAAAGCAGAAAAGCGCATTTCCCAAAATAATCAGTTTCTTCAATGTCTGAACTTCAGAGACTAACTGTGTTTGTGCTCTCTTTCCGACTGACTCAACATGTTTTATATTTTTATACTGTGCCAGAGTACCGTGGCTGTAGCGTGAAAGTGCACCTCATTCGTTGTTGAAAATAGAAGGCAACATCTGCAAAGTGAGCCCAATCCGATGGCCCCTTTTTGGGTAGTTAGTGGATAATGGGCTTCACCTCTCAGAGAACATTTTTACAGCATACTGCATGCTACTCTGGCAGTGTGAAGGGGACTTTGGCTGGGCATTTAGTTTCATGGCTCATATTATCCAGACTTACCTTATGTGGCACCCCACCACGCCCCACATCTTTATATCTCCACGTCTCCATCTGTTTTTCTGTTTCTTAAATGCAACCTAGTGTCTTTATCCCCTCATCTTACAGCTGAAATGCAGGAGCACGTCATGCGCCCTTGGGGCTCGTAACCACCAAGTCTTGGCTTCATACCTCACCCCAACTGCCATTCACAGCCTTGTAGAATAAAATGTCTTCACAGCATCCCCTTTGCATATAAACAGGGAAAGCCATGTGCGGTACATGACCCTCATCCGACAAACAGTGTCTGATTTCGCTGATGTCCTTGTCTAGTGAGCTTCCTGTTGCATCTTTATGCTCTGAATAAAAGTGCCCTAATTCTCTGGTAATTCATAGCTCAACAAATGAATTATAACAACACAGTTTAGCAGTACATAATATACCACTGTATCTGCATACATGCCCCACCTTGAAGCACACTTACTGCAGACTCATTCAGTTTCCCTGCAGGAGGTAAGGTAGACCATTTTTTTTCACCCATCCCTCTTCCGCCTTTGAACAGGTGGAGCAGTAATTGTTAGGTAAATTGCACAATAACACCTCTCATTAGATTATTAGCATTGCATTAGGAACAAAGAGGACTAGTAGCAATTTGAACAGGTTACTTCCAGCACGTCCATTCACTGATGGAGGGAGAGCTGGTGCTAAGAGCTTGCACATTTGTTCCTACTTACTTAAAGAAAATGGGGGAAAAACATTTTTCTGTCCAACAACTGTCAGGAGAATTGCGTTCAGTAGCAACTAGTTTTGTGTATTGTGTTTATTCTGTAGGTGTTTTTGTCATAGTTACTAAAGTGGTTTGTTATTCTGCACAAACACACGCTTTGGCTTTTTTCTAAGAATCTCGTTATCTTGTGTTTGTGTTTGTCTGTGTGTGAGACAGAGAGAGAAAGAAATGGTTAACATGTTGACAGATAAGACACAAAATGAGGCAAAAGGGCTGAGGTGAATTGTTGCATTGGAGAAACAGAAATGAAGAGTTTCCCTTCAAACCAATTTCAGTTTGGCTCTCAATTTTCAGATGAATTTCAAGTTACATTATTCCAGATTGGACTCATTGTATTATGTTTAAGTCCTTCAAACAGTCTGACTTTTAATCTCAAAGGCAGGCTCTTTTTTCTTGTCTATAGATAAAACTGACACTGTGTTCCCTCAAAGAAATTCCTTTGTTTAAATCTAAATGTGTATCATTGTTTTCATGATAAAGAATCCAATAAAAGCGCTTCTAATCATAAGTACAGTAAAAGAAAACAGCAGAGGACAAACGCTGATTTATGCTCTGCTAGTTTTGCTTCTCATTCACACTTCTACTCAACCTTGAAAGTCAACTTGTTGTTGTTGAATTTCAGCATGTTTTCCAATAGCATTATACCCTCATTCAGTTCAAATCAACAACGCATTATGATAATAAAGAGCTATGTCTATGCAAGGCTATGTCTATGCAAGGCGATGCTCGGTCATGTAATTTCATGAAATGGCTCCAGGTGGGTTTGTTCAGGTGCAGATGTTGCTATTTTCCCCTCAGAGAAACTCATAGATCTTTTTAATGAAAATGTTTATAACACACAGCCGGTTCATCCTAGTGGATGACACTTGGAAAGGTGGCAAGTGGGGGAAATCAGTATTCTCCAGGGGTAGCGTTTGCGGTCCCAGAGAAATTTAGCTTCTGAAGCTTCGTTTCATTAAGAGTTTGGTTGCATCTTGTCGCGAAGAGACTTTCCCGCTGGTCTTTCCAACTGAGATGGAACTGAGCTGAAACGAGGACGAAAGTCTGTGCAGTATGCCTACAAGTAACACAGATGACTTCATTAAGACTGTGCCTGCGACCTGTTGTGGTGTCCTGTTTTTGTTTTACTGAAAGTGCATCTTCTAAAACCAAAGGTGCAGATAAGAGCTTGAAAATAACTCAGCATTGGAAAAAAACAAAGTGCAAAACATTCTCAAAATTTTGAGTAATTTTGGAAATGGAGGGGTTTCATGATCACATGCCTGCTTATGAGTACCTCATTTGTCTCCTTTTTTCTACTTTGGTCCTCCTTTTTCCTGCATGTGCTCTTCTCTGATTCTTTTTAACACACACACACACACACACACACACACACACACACGTACTGCTCTCATTCGTGCTGACAATACAGTGTGCCTCACACTTCTTCACTGCCCTCACTAGACAATGATGTCTTCAAGCCCCCTACAGAGAAAAAGCTTATGCTTACATGGAAACAAAAAACAACTCACTATTTATTTATTTATTTTTTTAATTATGAACATGAATGAATCTTTTCCAATTTGCCAGCATGATTAGCCTAAATGCATAAGAAGATCAAAAGGTACCATATGAGGGCAGTTATATAATGTCAAAATGTAGGTAAATTAAAAGAAGAGAGATTCTCCACTAAAAATATTCAAGACCTTTCATCAGGAAACACAATGTTGTGGCATGTCGTCAAAGTTAACATAACAAGACCCAGCCTGCTGCTCTGACCTTTAGATTCAGACCACATAAAGTACAACAACAAAAAAAGACACTTTAGTTTAACCCACAGTGTTGCATCCCATCCAAACAAGATACTGCACTCACCACCAGCTATCTTAGTAGGTGCAGAGGTGGGGCTGGACCTCAACAACGGAGCCAGCCTTATGGCCAAAACGCGAATGTCTTTTCAGTTGAGTGAGTGATGAAGTGGTGTCACTAGGCGTTCACAGGCAGGAACTCACAGTTCCACTTGGCATCTGAAGGCAGCATAATGTTGATTTGATATTTTGGTTCATTTCCAGTTTGAAATGGCTGTAGCAGGAAAAGGTAATAAATATGGACTGTGTGAAGTTGACCCGAGAGAGAGTCTAACACCAGACTACAAAGCAGCAGTGGATACTTTGAACTCAGTGCTCAGCTGTCTTGCCGCTTTGACCCTTTACCTCAGCATTCCTGTCATCTAGAAGTCCCTTGCTACCAATGGATACTACAAATTCTGCCAAACACAAGCTTTCTATATTCATTTCCACACTGTGCTTTGAAATGTTAGTAAGGAATTCACACTTTGATCAAAACACAACTCTCTTTCAAAACTATCACTTCTCTACAGCTCTCATTGCCAACAAAAACATCTGGTGTATTAGCTGTGATGTTCAAAGACACTTCAATCTAATTAACACATGCCTACTACAACACATGAATGTTTATACATTTTCACAGAAGATAGATAATATGACCTTATAACAAGGTACAGCCAAAAGGATAATTACTACACAGTTATGATACTCCAGTCCTCTTTGCTGTATTTCTTCCATCCACGCTCTCCCCATGTTACCCTCATCTGCCTTACATCAACCTTTTTTTTTCTCCGAAAAACAAGATGTTCTTATTTGTTTTAGTCTGAGATAAATGTCAGGCCAAAGTCAAATGCAAATCCAGTTACTCCATTTATGTTTGGCATCTGGAAATGGAGGGATGAACAGGGGCAGAGAAACACAAGAAGCTCTGAGCGTCACTAAATGGATGGAGTGCAGAGTTGAGACAATCATCTCTGTCCTTAGGGACAAACTCATTTAATGAAGTTTTCGAGGTTCCACTCTCTGTGCACTGTAGTGAGAGATTGTTTGTCTTAATGCCACCAACAGAAATAGGTGCGTTTTGCCAAAAGGTCAGTGGTTTAGTGGGAAAGCATTTCTGGCTAAAGACTCACTGTCCTTTATAAACTGACATTCATTTTTTTCACACAGATTAAATGCCCTGTCATGTAATTACAAGTGAGTGGCCACCAAATCCTCTGCCTAAATGTCTGTATGTATCTAATAGAGCATCCCTTCCTTCTAATCGTCCTTCCTCCCTTCTTTCCTACCTCTAGGCCTTATCGAGTCTGCATCCTGAATGTGAGTACATATTTCAGCTGGAGAAAGAGGAGAATCACTGCCTTCAGTACATTGCAGCGCAGGACAACAGAAGCCATGAAGGTGTGTTTTCCATTTCAAAATCGCTCTGCACTTGCAGCAAATAATCACATTAAGTACGAGAGTCTAAGCTGGAATGAATACTCCACAGAGAATCAGCAGTTGTCATGACAGGTTTTTGATGGCGTCTCAATTACAGAATGAAAACACACTGGGTGATCTATCGCCATGATGCATCTGTAGAGGAGATCATTAAGGATAGTTACATAAGGATTTATGTATGTAATCCATCTCAAGACAACGGTCTTGCTTGGAGGTCTATAGTTCTCCCTCATTCTTGTCTTAATACAGTTTTCACACAGATGGTATAGCAAGTTTTGTGCATGATACACCCCATTTATTACACTTTAAATCATGAGAAATGCTGAAGCTGGGATCAGTCGAGTACTCGGCTCATGTGACTTCATGCCAAAAATAAAAATGTAATCATCATTTGTATCAAAATTCAAAATGGAAGCATATGTGGACAAAGACACTGGCCATGTGGTAAGTGTTGTTGCTTTTTCATGATTTTTAAAAATTTGTTTAATAAACAATTGCTAAGTATATTTTTTACTTCATGGGTTATACGTGGAAGACTACGTTTGATGGTGCAAAAGTTCCAGAAACCTCTCTGACTGCATTATGTAATTTGGTAAATATTTCACTTCGTTGTGTTTGATAACTCATCTCAAAGAGTCTGTGCTCCTCAATCCATCGAGAACCGCTTGAGTTGTAGATTAGAAGGCGATTGAGGCCTCCCATGAAGAGGAAGAGGCAGCTTTGACTTCCATATAGACAACAATGAAAAATTTGCTGTGGTTAGATGGGTAGACCATAAAATATCTTGGTGAGCTCCTGTGCTTCTGTCAACCTTGTTGGTTGGAACGTCACTCCAAAGGAAATGAAGACAACACCTCACCAAGATTAGTCAAACAGCCGAAAGTTCCCAGGCCTGTAGATGACATGAGATTTGACAGGACTGACCTCTTCCCTATCATGTCAGTGAAAAGCCAATATAGGATGTGCCAGGATGGACAGACCTCCATCATGTGTCAGAAGAACAAAGTGAGGCTTTGCATTGTCACTGGTCAAAATGTTCGCTACGGTTTCCTCAGCTTCGAGTGCCGATAGGATATTGCTGGTAGGGAATATTGTTGTTAGGGGTAGATGGTAGTCTAAAAACAGGAACAATATATTTTGTTTATAAATGTTAATAGCTCATTGTTTATTCAAAGAGAAGATTTGTTTCAAGTGTTCAAAACATGTAAATAACTATTGTCCAGGTTTTTTTTTCACTTAAAAAAAAATGTGTATGCAAAACATGAAAGAAAGTAGGTATTAACTGTTGTTTATGATGTTTTAAAAGTTGGCGCATGAACTATTAAAAGAAAAAAAGGAGAACATTTTTTTTATTTATAAAATAAATATAAATAAATGGTGATTGTATCTTGGAAGATACAGAGTGCAAATTGGAAAATAAGGGTAACATTTTGAAAACAATAATGACTTTGTATAGTTTTAATTAATTAATTATCCAACGATATTTATATGTGCCTTCCCATATAAGGGATTTGGTGTTTACAGAATCTCTAATCTGATTAACTACCCCATCAGACAAATATTTACATCTTTTTAGTTAAACCTTCTTTCTCCTCTTAAATCTCCTTGAAAAGGTTGTCAGCCATTCTGGGATGCAATTGTCTGCTGGCCTCATGCTGTCATTGGAGAAATGGTCCACAGAGGCTGTCCTGCAGTCTTCTCCCTCTTCAAAAACAACACAGGTGACTAAATGATCACATGATGAAGGGGGGGGGGGTGAGTTCAGGCTGAGATAATGATGAGAGCAGCTTGTTCACTAGTGAAGCAAAATTAAGCTAAATTGATGTTCTAATTAAAGCAAAGAGTGTTTTTGATCCTGATGTGTTAATTTATTTATTTATTCATTTAGTCATTCATTTACTCATTTGTTTTAACATTAGACTTCCATTTTGGATATATCAGAGCTTTAAAAAAAAAGTCTTTTTCAGTCATAATTACAACTTGGATGATGAAGTGAACGCTATTTACAAGTCTGAAACTTGTAATGATGCACTCAATATCAGTATCTTAATTTAGCATATTAGCATGTCAACATATTCTTATTATCATTAAACACAGTACAACTCACAGTGTTGCTAGTTTTGCATGTTTTTGAGACTGTTGGCTCTAAACCTTATGCCAGCCTCATGGTGGCAGTAGAGGAAAAATCAGAGGATCACCAAACCCAGGAGGATTAATCCTCTGGAGACCACCAATGTCTGAATGAAATCTCATGGCGACCCATCCAGTGAGTCATTTAATTGAGAAATCACATATGTAAACCTTATGGTGGTGCTAGAGGTAAAGTAAGTTGATCACTGAAGTCATTCGGATACATCCCCTGGGAACCATGAATGTCTTTATAAAGCTTTGTGTCAATCCATCCTCTTTCTCTCTGTAGTGACTCTAATCTGAAGCTGAGTTGAATTCTTGATCTGTTCCCCTCTCACCTCAGGTTCAGTGAGCCGTAACTGTACTGCTGGAGGTTGGTCCAGGCCCTTTCCACCGTACCACATTGCCTGCAGTGTGGATGATGACATTCCTGAGGTGAGAGTTGCTGGGGCATGGCAGATACAGAGGTCAGCCTGGGGAATCAGAGACTCCAGACTGAGAGTACAGAAGTCAGGGAGAAAATTAGAAACAGGAGCAGAAGCTGCAGGAACATGGAGACAGCCAAGAGAAAAAGGGAACACGCCCTGTTTCAGCTTCAGAAATCGACACACCAAACAAGCTAAATTAGAACGGAAAAATGTCCCATGTTTCAACAGGTCCTTGTCAGAATTTTTAGTGAAGTTTGTCAGATTATAATCATTTTCTGGCTTGTTGAGATTCAGATTGGCTCACTGGTTCACTGCCTCTCAAGAGCAGAGAAGAAAATCTATTCAAACATTCATGTGCATCATGTGAAAATACTTTTGCAAGGCAGTAAATGAATCAGATGTCACCCATCAGGTAATAGCTGAAATTATCTTGTTTCGCAAAGAGAGAATGGTGCTTAACTGTACTGAGCACAGTTTTTGGAGGATAATCATGAGAAAACTACTGGTGCTATACAGAGCCGCAGTTGAAATGACCTTTTAAGTTTTACACAAGCATGGGCGGAAATTCACTAATTACACCTTCTAATGCTACTGTATTTAAGTAGCTTTTTCATGTACTATTTTTGAGTTGATCCAGTTGTCTCCTTAGTCCAGTCTTACTGCCATTAGACACAGCCTCTAAATATGGAAAAAGCTTTCTTGCAGTTACGCTGCAGTCATCTCTTCAATACAGCTGAGTCTGAAGATAGTCTGCAATTTGGTCTCATTTTGAGACATTACATTCATTTTGAAGCCTGACAGCGTTTTGAAAAGCTTTGATATTTGAGTATAACGACCTTTCATTCAAAATCTTCTTTCTCATCTTGCTTTTAGACCGAAGAGTCATACTTTGCCACTGTGAAGCTGATATACACCATCGGCTACAGCATTTCTCTGGTGGTGCTGGTTGTTGCTGTGTTGGTCCTGTTGCTATTCAGGTAGGAACAGATTATGTTAAAATAAGTTTACACTGTCACAGACAGGGTTTGAATCCATTTTTCATCGGTGTATACAATTTTTCACTCGCATATATACAGAAATCTAAAACCACTAAACTGTGGTTTTATGGGGAGTTATGTAAGTTCTTGGCTTAATACTTAGCATGCAGACATGACAGTGGTGTCAATCTTTTCATCTAACTCTCCAGCTGATAACCGTTTTAAATGTTATTTACTACCTATAAGTATACTGTTATATCAGAGCCATTGACTCAAAATACCCCAAATACCCCAAACTGTCATGAAAACAGCTGTGATGGTCTTATAATAGAAAATTTAAAAAACCAAAGAAAACAAATTACCATCATTTTCCATCTCATAATCTCTTGTGTGCTGCTCCTTTCTCTGTTGTACCACTCAGCTCCAATATTGTCCTTCTTGGAGTCTGGTCCTCTTTGGCATGGTGTAGACCTAGCAGGTCCTATAGTCCACTCAAGGGTCTCCTCACAACAACCTCCCAGCTCTTTGGTTCACTGGATTAATAGAAACAGAAGCATGCAGAGACTCAAAACCTCTTAATAAATGTTTTCTTTTTTGTGTGTCTTGTGTGGTTTTTATAAAGCTAGTTTGTTTGCCATGAAATCACTTTGAAATGATACCACAGCACTATCACTTCCATTCATTCATCCATTCATTAGCTATACCGCTTATCCTGTGAGGGTCGCGGGGTGGTTGGAGCCAATCCCAGCTGACACTGGTTGAGAGGAGGGGTACACCCTGGACAGGTCCATCACTTCCATGTATTTTTTTAATTCTTTTTTTAATGGTTTTTATTCTTCCTCTTCAGTACATCTGGTTAATGGTTTTATTCACTTGGTTTGGTTTCCCTTCTGCATTTTTTTCCCTCAAAACTGACCTGACTTTGCCTATTTTTTCAACAGGAGGCTGCGATGTGCCAGGAACTTCATTCACACCCAGCTGTTCATTACGTTTATCCTGAAAGCTGTGGCGGTGTTCATAAAGGATACTACTTTGTTCTCAAGTGACGACATCAACCACTGCACCCTTTCCACTGTAAGATAATGACGAGAACACAAGGTTCTAAGCTGTATTAAGAAAATGCAGATATCCTTGTTCTCATAGTTACGCACAGTCCTCATCACATATTGCTTGCATGTCTCCTTTTTCACACTAATCCCTTCTTACAACTCGTTTTTGGTCCTTTTCCTTCCTGTTTGTTTCTCTCAGTTTGCCTGTAAGGCCTCTGTGGTCTTCTGTCACTACTGTGTAATGGCAAATTTTTTCTGGCTCCTGGTGGAGGCGCTCTACCTCAATTCCCTGCTGCTCTCCTCCTCCTATCACAGCCGCCGATGCCTGTGGGGTCTCAGCCTGCTGGGATGGGGTGAGTAACCTTGACATGCAGTTTCCCCAACCTTTGTTACGCTGAGCAGCAGAGAAAAAAAAGATCTGACCACGCTAAAATCAACATGTATAACACGTTTTCTGTGCAAAAAAAAGTTTGTGAGTGTATTCAAGTCCTTATTAGTTTTGCAGTACTGCTTATTCTGTTTATGCAGCCAGTACATTATGTGCAGGATGAGTTGGTGCTTTTTTGATCTCAGAAATTTGATGTCTTTTTTATCAATATCCCTATAATTTGATGGCCTAGAGAGTGTTATTCTTCTTGCACTGTGTCATTTGTAGTCTCCAGTCCATCAGACTTGTGTTGAAGATATGAAGCTTTTTTTTTCTTTTTTTGGTCAGTGACCAGCAACTATCTACAACTACAATTGTCCTCCAAGGTCAGATTACTTATGAGACATATTGAGATGGACAGTTGAAATAGTTTGCTTCCATTTGAGGTTTATTATAGTTCTGTGTTTTAAAGGACTTTCACAACAGTCTTTAGGGACAACAGCAAGCGGAGAGACTGCTATCGGCAAACATCCCCCAGCTTATTATTTTAATACAGCCAGAAGCTCCTCTGGCTCAGTGGCGTCAACTGTAATTACCAAACTGAATTAAAGTTTACATCCCTGTGGTAGTCACTCCTGTTTTATTTGATTATATTTGTCGGTTGAATCTTTCTTCAAAAAAAAAAAAAAAAAAAACAACAAAAAAATCTGAGCAGTTGTACACATACACCACTATAGCCTGTTAATTATTGCATTGAGTTCTTGCTGCAGATCAATGCAGAGAATAGAAAAGCTGGCTTTCAGCCAACAGGGTCGGGCACTGGTAACTCCTCTAATGATTCAGCCAGCTCAGTCTGTATTGATTGCATCTCACTGACATTACTTTTGGTTTTCTGCCTTTCTTTTGTTTTGTGCAGGTGTACCTGTGCTCTTCATCATCCTGTGGATTGGATCCAGGATGTATTTTGAGGACACAGAGTTTGTACAAACTTCCTCTACCTTTTCCATCTCAACAAGCACAATTATATCTTACAGATATTTCCAGGATACTGCAACAGATTTATCAGTGTCCAAGATTGCAACCTGAAGTAAGGAGTGCAACAGTTAAAACCACATTGTGGCACTATAGCATGCTACTATACAGATTTCATCATATACAGCATGGGTTTTAATGTGGAAATATACTTACTCACCAACATTTGTTGCTTGTTAGGGGATTATTTTTATCCTGCAGTCAGCTGAACTCATTGTCCATCACCCTGGAAGAGAACTTGCACAGACTGATTAAAGTGCCCATTTCAAAATGTCTTTCCACACAGATGTTGGGACATCAACGAGGACTCACCCTATTGGTGGATCATCAAGGGACCAATTGTTGTGTCTATAGCGGTAAATTCCCCCATTGTGCTGAAACAAACAAAATGATGGACCCTTAACTATGAACCTAGCAGATTACAAATTGTTATGCAGATGGTTTGTTTACTTTCGTTTTTAGTGATGGGTTCTGAGAAAGGATCTGAAAAAAAAAAACATATTTTGTGTGCATTAGAATAGCAAACCCAAAACTGTCCTCACTCCAGTCATGGCCAATTACACACTTGGCTGCCCATATTGTTGCCATGACATTGTCGTAAGCGACATTTGGTATAATACCCGTCAAGGCTTTAGCCCGGTAAAGCTGAACATCATTTTTTTAATTTTGTATTCTTGCTGTTTCTATCAACAGGTCAATTTTATGCTTTTCATGAACATCATCAGAATCCTAATACAGAAGCTCAATCCTCGGCTGATCCAGTTCAATAACTCCTCTCAGTACAGGTAATCATTTAGGTGCAGACACAATTGTAGACACAATATGAGTGACTGAACTCTGCAGAGATACAGTATCTTAAACTTGTCATTACTGAATTCTGAATACAGAAAGACCTTGAAGAAGAGGAGGTCCATTTTAACCAGAAATTACCAACTGTAAGCATTCACTAGGCCTGACATTTGCTTTATCAAATATAGCTTTCATCTTTTCCTCACACCACCTTGCATTTTCAAAGTTGTGGCTGTGACTTGTTTATCTTGAACTGTTTTTTGCTTTTTTAGTCTGATGGGCAGATTGAAATACTTTTTCACTCTCTTTGAAACTCTTCCACTCTGATAAGGAGACACTTTGATGTTGGAAAAGATGCCAGTTGTGTGAAAACTGTTGTGACACCACTGTGGGCAATGTATAATTCATTGAGTCACCACTGAACCACAAACTAGTCAGTCTGGCCACGTCTACCTTTCGTCTTCCCAAGAGGCTTATCATACTTTCTAATTGAAATAGACTCACTAATTGGCTGAAAGTGTTCAAGCACATCATGCATATCTGGATCTTATAAAAGACGTACTAAAGGAAAGTTAAGTGATGCTTGACTTAATTGTACCAGCAAGATTAAAATGCTTCCCTATACACACACACACACAAAAAAACTTTACCTCTACACTCACATTTTAATGTCCTCACCTTGAATCATGCACCTGCTACTACCTTTGCACTCACAAATAAGCTGTGTTCAGACTGAAGCACACACTAGTATCCTCTTGATTGGCATTTGATGATTGGCGTGTCTATAAGCATGATGCTATCCAGAGCAGCAGATAAGATATGCAATACATGCCTCCCCCAGGTAGCTTCATCTCCTGCATCTTGTTTCTTTGCTTCTGTGCAACAGACGCCTGACTAAGTCCACCCTCCTCCTCATCCCTTTGTTTGGTACTCACTACATGTTCTTCAATTTTCTGCCTGACTACTTCAGTGTTGACCTGCGCCTCTGTATCGAGCTCTGCATGGGATCCTTCCAGGTACACACATGGTCTGTACAGTGTAAACACAGTATTCTGACAACCATTTATTGTGGGTGCTCAATAAAAAAACACCCTGAAAACGCTCACACACTCTATAGGATAATGGATGTTGTAATGCACCCTCATTGGTTATCTGATCAGTGACCATGGGAGTAAATCACATCTATCAAAATAAGTGCATCTAATTTAGACATTATCCTGACTCCTAGACATATATATTTCATTCATTAATGAATGTTGCCTGTGTTAACAGTGGTCCTTTGATCTAAATTGTAATATCAGCATGCTAACACAAAGTGCTTACACGCTGATATTTACCTAACACACAGTGCTTACACGCTGATATTTACCAGGTGGAGCCTGGTAGCATGCTAACAGTTGCTAATTGCCACCAAACACAAAGCGCTGCTGAATCCAATAGGAGTACAATTAGTTCTAGAGGTAGAGCTGCAAGCTTTGCTAAAACAGAGTGAATACTACATTGCTTGAAAAAGCTTACGAAAGAATGTATTAATAAGTTAATTAGTGTAAAGGGGCTTAAGTGTGCTGGGATTTGAAGGGAGCTTGGCACATGGTGTTTATATCTGCCAGAGACATAGAAAAGTCAAATGGCTTCCTCCACTTCATGTCACATCTGGCACAAGCTGATTTGGTAGCCAGTTCCCCAAATTGGATTTTGTTCCTGTAACCCTTCCTGTAGAGAATTCAAATTAATTTGGCAGAGAGGTGTGAAATAAGTCTGAAATCTACCAGTTACAACATTGCTCATTTTGCTTTAAGTCAGGCTTTGTTTAGAAAAAAAGCTTAGACCAATTTTATTCTGCAGGTTTTGATAAGATAAAAGGAAAGGCAGCAGAGTTTACAGCAATTACATATGACTTACAGCAGTGTATTACAGAGATATAAATCCAGACCATTATTTATTCTGCTCTTGTTTGCTGGATGTGTGAGTGAAACATAATAGATTTTCCTGACCTGTTAGTATCATTCATCAGCTCTCATTTGTGTCTGACATTTAAGCTGTCTCCACATTAGCAACCTTTTAATGATGCGTACTCGTCCTAAATCTTGATGATTAATATCCTCTCTCTTACAGGGGCTCCTTGTAGCAATTCTCTATTGCTTTTTGAATCAAGAGGTCAGTACCAGCCACACCACTCAACCATTGTCTATAACATATTGAGCAAATCATACTTAACGGTTCTTTGTTGCATAATAAACCTGTGTACCCAGATCATATTCCAGGAAGGGGTGAGCGGTTTGGAGTTGTCAGGGCTTAAAACGCAAATTGATCTGCCACTTCTCTCCCCCTCATTGCGTAAGAGAAGGACCCCGAGCACTTATGTAACCACCAAGGTTAATGTGAGGCCAACCCCAGACAGTCTGAGGGCTGCACCACTCTGTTTTACATTCACTATAAAAATAACTCAAAATCCATGTGTTTGGACTTCCCTGGAAGTCACTGAATTGGCATAAAGACAAATGGGTTAGTTCATTTGATCTAACTGTACATGAACAAAAAACTGAATTTCTCTGTTAAATTTAAAGACCAGTGGAAGTTACCACTCCCGGTTAAGAAATGGTTTAGCACACAACCCTTGTTAAAACAGTAAATTGTCATTTTAACTGTTTGTTTGTCATGTGATTAAGGAAAGATCTACGAGTGGATTTGATTTTCTCCTCTGAAGAAAACAAATGAGCATATTTCTCAAAATGGCAAACTAGTGCTTTAAGTATATTATATTGCTACACTGCCTAAGCATATCAAATAAAACAAGTTATTTTGTTTTTTTTTTCTGTGCATGTATATGTGTGTTTGACAGGTCCAGAAAGAGGTCCACATGCAGTGGCTGAGATGGCAGGAGAGGAGCTATGGGGTGGTGTCACCTGCTGCAAAAGGCAGCCAGATGGACACGCCCTTCTAGAGCATCCTGATACGCCTTGACCTTCTTTCTGTTCACGGAGGGTTTCCTCTGTGCACGTGATCATCTTTAATGGGCTGTACATTAACCACGATGTCAGAGGCTGCTGGCCATGCGCCATCGAATCCTAAACAAGTCTGTAAGTTTTCATTCAGTAGCACTCTGCGACAGAGTGTTTCACTGGCTGCTCTCCTTTCACACAGAACCAGAAAATTGAGGTGCACGTTCCAATGGAGAACGATTCTGAAATCCTCAGACTGTAGGAAGTACAGATTGATCATTACAACTTGACATTTTTAAATAAAATATTTATTTATTTGATTATTAATTCATTCACTCCAAGGATCAAGGCAAAAATGAAATACCTCTACTGATAGTGGTGTTGTGGAGTGCAGCTTAATACATGAAAATCTTTGTGCATCTTTTTCTTTTTCTTTTTTTTTTTTTTGATTGGAATGAAAACCTGCACCCTGCTGAGTTTCGATGGCACATTGCTGAAAGCCACTTTACTGTATATGTTAAAGGTTAAAGCTAATGCAGCGTTTTGTGTTCTGTCATGTCGACTCCAGTAATGTAAAAGAAATCTCTGCATCTCTACAGCCATCTCAGATTCAGCACAGGACTGAGAAAAACATGAAAAAAAAACAACAAGAATATGGTGATAATTTTAAATGATTTAATATAGACTTTCAAGCATATTGTACACTGCTTTAAATGGCATGGTAATATAAAGAACAAGAAACCTGCAAATACTTCGACCATAATTACCAAATTTGTGTTAGAGTTCTTTATGTGAGATAATCATATTAGCGTTTGTATTTTTCATGTGTTATTATGGACTAGTTCATATTAAAGGTAACACAAAATATTGAATTACTGCCTGTTTCTGCACTATCAACAGTCATCTCGTTACAGTGATGTTTCCGTTATGTAAATGAAACTTTTGCCTTAAACTGAATGTATAAACTAGTTACTGACAGACTGTTGTTTTTCAGTCACTTTTCTCTCTCTGCATTAGGGTGTTGCTGCTTTTCTTGTGCCTCTTTCTGTGACGTTTTGATGCCTCGTAAAGTAACAGGTTTTACTCAGCTGCATTATAGCTCTCAGCAACCGCCTTCATCATGGAAGATAACATCAGCTGGCAGCTACAAAATGTTAAATCACGGATGAGAGCTAAAGTTATTGTGCCAGATACAGTCTTGATACATTATGTGCTGATAAAATATTTTTAGGCAAAAAACAATGTACATAACTTGAATTTTAAAAAAGCACTGTATTTCATAAAATGGTATTAAGGTTTTTTTTTGTTTTGGCTTCACAAGAAAAATCTTAATAAATCTGACTAAATCTTTAAAACACTGTTGTGAAATTAGTCTTTTTTTCTTAGGGATATATTTGTTTTTTTTTTGTTTGTTTGTTTGTTTGTTTGTTTGTTAAACTAATCTACTGTAACTAGATATTAGACTATAGATGTTAGACTGTATCCATCCATGTGGAGATGTGAAACATCAGAAGCCATTAAAAGATTCCCTGTGGTTTCCAACGGGAAGAATGATTAAAGTAACCATTACCCATTAGGTTTTTCAGATAATGTCATAATTGACGTGATAGTTTAAATTATTCCCACTGGTCCACCTCATACTGAGGATTACTGACATTAAAAAAAAAAAGATCACAATCATGGCTATAGCACAAAAATAAACTGCTGTTCTAGGACATAAACGCTTTATTTTTTTGCTTGGCTTTGGCTTGCTGTAACTTTAGTGATGTATAATGAAGCCTCCTCCTTTAGTGTGTGTCTCTCTGGATAAACACCTTGTAAATGCCAAAAATGTAATCCCTGTCTTTTGGCACACATTTATATAAAATGGTTTGTTCTATACTTTCTTTTTTTTTTTCCAGTACAACATCTGGAAAAAATATGGCAACAGCTACTGTTGAGACATCCTTGAGAGAGCTTTTTTTTAACCTCTTTTTAGTTTGTCTTGCAATCTGAAAATCTGAGATAATTGCAAGATGAAGTGGTAGACGGAAACATGCAGCAATATGATCACACACAAGTTTTTCCAATCAGACAAGATGCCATAGGTTGTTTTTTTTTCTCTGTTGTACCTAACAAAATGGAATGGCCCTGAAGGTATTCATTCGAGTCTACTAAAGTGCATCAAATTACCATAAAATGGGCCCCATGGTTCACACAGCTTGATTTCTCCAAAGCCAGATAATAGGGCTGTGGGTCTAAAACACCTTTATTTATTTTACATATCGCCTACTTTTTTTTTTCTCCAATCACAAAGCAAAGTGGCAGAATGTTGTTAAAAATAAACTGGATCTCTGACATCTCTGAAACTGAACTGCAGCAGTTTGACAACAGAAGAGCTGTAACCTGCTGCCATCATGTGCTCTTTGGGGCTAAATTGACTTGATATTTTCTGTGATCACCTTTATGTTTCTTCTTATGAACTCTCTGGGAGAGTCTCTTTGACCTCCCGTGTTCCGTGGCTGACCGAACATGTCAGGGTTCAGGGCAGGGGCATCTCCCAGCAGCCCGCAAGCCTGTGTGAGGCAGCTTTTCTTTGGTGGTTTAGGATTTGTGGAATGGGAAGTTCAGAGTCCCTGAACAGGATGTGGAGTCACTGCTGCAGCGTAAAGCCCCCCCACCCATACTACAGAGCCGACTTGCGGCTGCATGAATCCGCATCTGGAGAAGATAGGAAGCGCTTTTCTTTTTTTTTAACATCTGGAAATCTATTTGTCTCTGACTATCTCCCGGTGAACCGTTTCTAAGTGCGAGTATATCTAACTCGGGTAAGTCGGCTTTAAACCATGTGTTTCTTTTACTTGTGTATCGCATCATTACCCTGTGAGTTAGTCCAACAGCTGTATGCTTTTTCGGAGTTTGTTTCGCAAACGTTTTACATAAACATCGCTACTAAGTCTTAACTTTTAATTAGAATAACTTGACATCAGACAAAATTCTTCTCACTGTATCTTAACGGTATCTCAGCGGTGTTGCAGCTGCTGTAAGTTTCTTTTGTTGTGTGCAGACAGCCCAGGGGGTTGATGTTAACTTAATAACAGGGTGCTCTTACCCATGTTGTTTTGCCTGCCTGGACATGCACTGTGTAGCTGGTGTTACTGCTGCACACAATGCATGCTCACAAGTATAATTTTCACTGTGTTCTAGTAACTGCTACATGCTCTCATTTCTCTCTCATTTTATGCATTACTGATCTCGTTGATCTGTTTTCCTTTGGCTTGATGATAGCTCAGTAAACACACCTCCTTCTCTTCCTCTCCACTCAGATTCAGGTGATGACTCACCTCTGGACTCTACTGCCAGCCCTGCTGCTGGTTTCGTCTGTGGCCGAACCTCAGAGCAGCCCCAAGGAAAATGAAAATGAAGTCCTGAAACACACGGAGACTGACTTCACCAAGAGCCAGGTCAGTGGCCGAGGAGATCCTCTGTACTATTTAAAAGATTCTGGTGTTCAGCTTTCAGGATTACAAATGTCCTAAAAACAAGATCCCAGAAGTCTTGTTGGATATTGAATAATACTGACAGCTGTAGAAATAATATTATATATAATTTATTCCTATAGGCAAACAGACTTCTGTGATTTAGTTTTTTGTACTTCTACTGGCCTCACCTGTCGATCAGGCATACAGCGCTTCCTTGCTCCTTTGTAAACAAACATCCTTTTTATGTGCGATGGCATGAATTAAACCTAGTTTGTTGCTCTCTCTGGTTTTCAATCAGGTGGTTGAGAATGCAATTGGAAATCTCAGTGAACCCACACCAAGCCACACACCCACCACATGTGAGGTTTTTTTTTTTTAATGCAATTTCTTTTGGCTTGCCCTTTAGTTTCTCCTAAAGTTGCCCTTTTTCTTCTACATTAGCAGCTCCCTTGACTACCACAAATTCTCCGAGCTCCAGTCTTGTTCCTCAGTGTCCAGGAAACCAGGTGATGCTGGAGAGCAGCACCAGCTGTGGCTGCTCATCTGGCATGGTGAAGGTTGGTGACAGCTGTACCTGTCCTGTGGGCTTTACTTTGGAGGGAGCTGCAGAGTGTAAAGGTGAGAATGGAGAGAATCAGGAGCAGAAACCAGTACTTAAAGTTTCATCAGAACATGAATAAAATCATTACTGCATTCAATTTGAGAAATTAGAGTAATGACTGTATACAAGTCAGGTGACTGAAGAATGGTGCGAAGCCTTTACTCTGCATCCTAAATAATTTACAACCTTTTTTTTTGCAAGAATTCAGCAATGAGATATGGTTCAATAAGCGAAAGGACAAATATGAAAATGTGAACTGATTCCAACATGTTTAGGATTTCCATCAATGTACCACATGCAGCATCGTGACACCAGGACATGTTTCATTTGCTTATGTTCATACACTAATTACAGTTAGATGCGGTGAATTATCTTCTCTCTATTCAACAGATGTTGATGAGTGTGAAGGAGAAGGGCCAGGACCATGTGGTCTCCACGCCAGCTGCACTAATATTGCTGGCTCTTACTCATGTAGCTGTCTCCGTGGTTACCTGATGGGTGCTGGAGGGTGCCAGGGTTTGTCAGCATCTGTGTGTGTGTGTGTGTGTGTGTGTATATGAGGCAGAGAGGATTTACTGTATGAGTGTGAGAGCATGTTGGAAGGAGAGTTTCAGTAATTATTATTTGTATCATTCTGCCTAAGCTGTATGGTCATAATGCGTATGTGCCTCATGGGTTTACAGATATAGACGAGTGTGCTCTGGCTGCAGTGACGGGCCTGCAGGCCTGTCAGGGTGACGCTGAATGCAAGAACACCCCTGGTTCCTTCACCTGCTCGTGCCCTGTGGGATATGTAATGGCCCTAAATGGACAAAGCTGTGTAGGTGAGCCTCATGTTCATGTCCTTGGTGTGTTACTATGGAATGTGGATACAAAGTACAGCATATTCAGAGCACCTACACTGAGGCAGCAGTGAGATGTGTATGGGCGTTGGAAAATACATTTACAGAATAGCAGGCAGAATTCTTGTTCACAGTTGATCAGAACACATACAAAGTCTCCTCCCTAGCTCAGCCTGTAATCAACCCAAATAATTAAAGTAACAAAAAAAAAAACATATTTATGGAAAAACATAGGTTGAGACACAAAATAACCTTGAATTACTTGGAGAGAAAAGAACGATGATCATAAAAGGTGAACCTCTGCAACTCTGTCATTCATACAGAATACAGAGTGGAATCCATACAAGACTGTGAAATGAAAGCTTTTTTTTGGGTTTCTCTCCACTGCAGATGTGGATGAGTGTAGCTTCGAGGAACAGTGTCGACGTGAGCTGGGAAATGTGTGTGTGAACACCCCTGGCAGCTTTATATGCCAGTGCCAGCTGGGCTTCAGAGCGGAGGCCCCCGCCTGCGTTGGTAAGTCTGTCGTTAAGCCTCACCGCAGCAGGATAAGACTGATGTCGAGATTTGATCTGGTGTCATTATTTTTTCATATTTCACTCAAGTTGCCCCAGAGTTAATAACTTGTGCTGACATGAAGGAAGTCTTTGCAGGAATAGTGAGCTTTGATCTGCTGCTTTGCTGCTTGCCTGCTTTGTTCCTCTTTGTTTTTGACTCCCAACCCCTCTTCCACCTTTCTTATAATGACTAATTTCCTCTCTTATGCTCTAAATCTTATCCTCAATACTCTTATCACTTTTTTTTTTTTACACCTTCCTTTTGTTTTCTCTGTGTCTCTTCTGCACTTCTGGTCTCTGGTCCTCTATAGGTCCTGTGTGTCCAGATTACACCGTATGTCAAGGTATGATGTGCTTTCCATGCTTAACACATGCTGCTTGCCAAATCATAAGCCAAGTTTGGAGTCTCTGGAAAAGGTCATCTTCAAAGGAGTTTTGTTATATAATGTTATTTTTGATCCATATGTTACTACGTTTTCCACAGTTGCTGTTTGTTCAGAAATTTCTATTAGAAAGTAATGGAAGTGTTGAGTTAGACAAAGGGGAATAAAAGATCTGGGAAAAGAAAATATTGTCTTAAATTAATGCAGCAGCTTCTCATAGTGTTGTAGGGACAAAATTTGACACCACTTATGCCTAATAAGGACTTGATTGAGGTTTGATGATATGAGAATGCTTTGTTAACTCTGCTGCTTGGAGCCAAATTGAGGGGGGGGGTATTGCACAGATAACAGCTGTTTTTTAAATGATGGTAAACAATTTTATTGCAAATTGTCATATAGCAATAAGTCAATGAAAAAGTCTGAAACTGTATGTATCACTCTCTTCCTCTGTCCCTCATCTCTGTCCCAGATGTGGATGAATGTACGGAGAGTCCTGCGGTGTGTGATGGTCAGGGTGTGTGTGAGAACACGCTTGGGAGCTATAAGTGTGTTTGTCGGCCGGGTTACCGGGGAAACGGCACACACTGCGAAGGTAAGCAATTAGTGCTGACTTCGCTCCATGGGAAAACTCTGTTTCCTGTAGACGGGGTCAGCTTTCCTGTGTGCGTGTGTTTTAATGCTCGCTGTTATGCCTTCCATTAAAATTATCCCGAGTGGCAGAACAACGTTTATTGAATAGAAATGAACTGAGTTTTGGATCTGGTTTGAAAAAAAAAAAGAAAAAAATCATCTGTCTTTCCAGATGAGAATGAGTGTGCATCAGGTGGTCATGGGTGTGATACCAACGCACGGTGTGGCAACATCATTGGCTCATATTTCTGCCAATGCTACCAGGGCTTCAATGGAGATGGACACTCTTGTTTTGGTGGGTAAGCAGTGTGTGTGTGTTTGAGAGTGTGTTTTCCATATGTGCGTGCCATGAGTAGTGCTTAGTACCATTAAGTGTCTGCTAGAGACACTTGTGTCATACAGACAACACTTGGTGTGTGCCAGCAGCACTTGGACACACGGCACTCACCAGACATCAGCCCTTTAGGATTGTCCTTGTTTACAGACGTTGATGAGTGTGTCGTGAACAACGGCCACTGTGAACACAACTGCACCAACGAACCGGGAGGGTACAGCTGCCAGTGTGCCTCCGGATACCAGCTGGACCAGGGTGGACACAACTGCACAGGTAAAGCACAGGTCAGGAGAAGGGCCTTGATTCATTCACATCAGGTGGCGGCAGCTGAAACAAGCTGTGAATGCAACACTGACATTATCATCACATTCATTATTTGGCAGTTAGTAGTGAAGAGGTGGACGGGAAACATAGGTGAGAGAAAGAGAAGATTACATGTGACAAAGGCCCATGGCTGAATTCAAATCATGGACGTTTATGTGGCATTTGCTGTAACCATTCAGCCACCAGAGCTCTCTGCTTTTTAAGATGATATGGCAAATTTAGAAAACTGTTACTTATTTACACAACCAGCAAATAGAGAGCAACATTATTATTCACTTGGAGTGTGCATAGCCACGTGATGAATGTACATCTAATGTTCACTCTTCACTTTTACATACCACTTTTTACCAGCTCATGAGGGAAATGTTAGATACTCTTGCTCTGTTCGACTGCTGTTTGGTTTTGCCAGTCAGGTAGTGTAGGGTGGGTTTTCAAAACTTGTTATCTGAAAACAGCTTCCTATTGCAGCCAAAAATAACCCTATGAGAGCAGTGAGAGGGAAGTTAAGTTACAGACCAGATTAAGCAATGAGCTGAAACTCAGTATAAAACTCCATAAAGCAGAGGGGAGCAGATTACAGATAATTATCTGTAGGTCCATCATTACAAACGACCCCTTTCACACTGTCACAAAAATATTGACTATGGCCGCTTATTAATGAGGAGTGACAGTTAGTGACAGTAACAGGCCAAGAAACATAGTAATGTACTTTCAAAGACAAAAAGAAGACTACCAGCTGACCTAAACATGGATATAAACAATGGAAAATTCAGATTATCCCCCCAAAAATCTGCTTTTGAAATGTTTTAATGAGGAAAGAAGTGGATACATTACTTAAATTACTTTTGCAGCCTGTGAAAGAATTTATAGGCTGGCTTCCTGCGAACAAGATGAGCCCTAATCCCCAATTTGCACTCAGGTAAAGGGGAGTTCAGAATCACAGTAGAGGCCGGCAAAGGGATTGTCTATCCCTGGACCAGTACATCATCCTCAACAGCCAGTGCCACTTTTCGTCCGTGGATCCAAACAAGCCACCTCTTATTAACTTGTCCTCTGCTGCAAACCCCTCTCACCTGGCTCTTCAAGCCTGTTGAAACAAGTGCTAAAGTGAATTACAAATAGTGTTTGGCTAAAGTCTGAATGAGCCCCTTACATGGAGCCATGTTTGGTCATCACAAAAGAGTTAAATAAATGTCTCTGATCCCCCAGATGTGGACGAGTGCTTAGCGCTGAATGGGACCTGTGAACATATTTGCATCAACACTCTTGGATCTTTCCAGTGCTCATGCAGGCCCGGCTACCAGCTGCACATTGATGGCCACACCTGTGTGGGTCAGTCACTCGTCGACACTCATTCACTTCTCGCTGCTGTTTACCCACTCATTTTCAGTCATTTAAACATGATGAGCATCAGCAATTTACTAGCATACAGAACAGGCCAAAACTGCCACGAATATGTTATCTCACTGTTTCATTTTGTGTGTGTGTGTGTATGCGTGTGTGTGTCCATCTCTTCTGCCCAGACATAAGTAAGTCCCCTAAGGGCGCATTTTGGAGTATTAGAGAGATGACAAAAAGCCAGACTCTGTTAGGAATCTGTTGCACAGGGTAGATAAGGGTGTCCAAAAAGATGTTTACCTGGTGCCTGTGTGTGTGTGTCTCTGTACGTGTGTGTGTGTGTGTGCGCTCAGACATTGATGAATGTAAACTCCAGAATGGTGGCTGCTCCCACACTTGCACCAACTCTCCAGGAGGACACACTTGCCACTGCCCTCCTCCTCTGCTTTTAGACACGGACAACCTCACCTGTGGCAGTAGGTTCATTACAGAGTTCATTACATTCTTTTCAGTTTTAAATGCACGTTGTTGTCAGATTTTTAATAAGACATTATATTTAAATTTTGAATTTAAAATTTTTCCATGGTCTTGTTTTCCAAATGTTCCATCCCAGTGTAGCCAAGATTTCACAGTTAATCTTACAGTGTTATATTGATGTTAAAAATGCTCCACAAACACAGAATAGACTTTCTAACAATATTTTTGCTTTAGGACTTGTATAAAACTCTGGGTATACCTTCTATTACTGTAACTTTAATGTAACATCAAATAAAAGATTTCTCTTTAAAAATGCTTCAAACAATTTTTAAAGCAAATTATGTGGAGCAACTGTGTGTTTCTACCATGATCCATGACTTTTTAGCATAGTCATTCATTCTTTCACTCTAAGAATGAAAACTCTAAGAACGAGTTTTCATTCTTAAAACTCGTCAGGTACTTTTTTTTTTTACTTTTCACAATCTGTAAATATTGTGAATATTTCTTTTGCGACTGAACAGATGTTACATCTTGTAAGCTGAGGAATGGCGGGTGCGACCACATATGCACTCTGAGGGCTGAGGGCCACGTCCAGTGTAGCTGTCGGACAGGCTGGAAGCTGGGGGAGGACCTGAGGAGCTGTGTGGGTGAGAATTCATTTTCACTCCTCACACTTCCACCACATTTGTCAATGTGTTGCTCTGTTCTGGTGACACTGTGGGCTCGGATTGTATATATTTAGACTTTCAAAGTTTTGATCCAGAAATGAAGGTGTTTATTTAACCGTTTCAATGTATTTTTAAATGGATTTTGGGAACAGCTTATGTTATTTAATGGGAGGTTATGTAACAAAGTTTGAAGGGCTTTTTTTTGGATATGTCAATTAAATTCCTTCAGACCTAACTATCTGTTGAAACAATCATACAGAGATTCTCAAAGGGAAATTCTAGAAACATTTATTGCTGTAGGCTTTCAGATAAAAACAGTAAAGAGCTGGAAAGGTTTGAGTAGATCTAATCAGCTTCTCATCCATTTCTCACTCGCCAGCCTGAAGGCATTCATAAAAAGAAATCACATCAGTTGGGAAAAAGGAAGTACAGAAATTTGATTGGCTGTTAACAGCGGTTCAGCTGTGGCCAAGTTTTCTTGGACGATAAACTTGTTACATTCTCTGGTCACTCAGCCCAGCGGGAAATGAACAGACAGTCTAATAGATTGTTGTGTCGAGGTGTAAATGTCCACCTGCTTAACTCTCTCTGTCCCTCTGTTGTCATGAGATGTGAACGAGTGTGGGGACTTCATGAAAGGAGGCTGTGAGCAGCTCTGCGTGAACCATCCTGGTGGGTTCAACTGCACCTGCAGGGAAGGGTATGAAGTTCGAACTGATGATCTCACCAAGTGCCAGCGTGAGTCAGACAACATACATCTCATGCAGCAATCATGATGGATCATGCAGACAACAGTATTAGCAAAAAGGGGCTTATTTATTCAGGTTTTTATCCAGTTAAGCTAAGCATAAAACGTTATGCTCATTAACTTCTCTGCTTTTCCAGCTGTGTGTGACCCTCCCTGTCAGAACTACGGAGTGTGTGTGGCCCCAAATAGCTGTGACTGTCCTCCAGGATACCCTGGTGTGGGCTGCTCAGGTACAACCTGCACTATCGTACATGGATAGCAAATATGTATAATGGTTATATTCTGGCAGTATAGGTGCCAATACATTATTTGAGCTGGTGGTTGTGATCTCATTCACATAATAATGAACAGTCAGTGAGAAAACCATTGCTGCTTTAAGTATTATCTGATGATACAACCATCATTATGGTTGTATCATCAGAGAGACAGAAATGTCATCTTTCCCCACAGATAAAGACAAAACATGACATTAGTAACAGTTTTAAGATGATGAGCAGGAAGATATCAGGGGCACAACATATTTCAAAGGTTTCAGTTGTAGGCCCTGCCATGGAAATTACTGCAATGACCAAAAAGACATGACTCTAATCTATGGATGCATATATTACATGTAAGTTTGTGAATGTTCTACATAGTATTAGTGGAACATTGGCTGGTGGAAGGTTAAGAAAAGCCTTGAAAAAAATAGCCTTAAAGTTTTTAGGGGAATATAAAACATGCATTTGTGTTTCTCTGTGTTTCATTTTCGTGTGTTGTTAAGTGTCATATTGAGAGTGAGATGGTGATTATTGGTGTGAATGCAAAACCTTATGCTCCTGTGAGAAATGGATGAATGCGACAGAATAAAATCCACATTGGTTTGTGTGTTTCAGCCATGTGTTCTCCACCCTGTGCCCATGGAGGTACCTGCATGCGCTGGAACAAATGTTTGTGTCCTCCTGGATGGACCGGAGCAGGCTGCCACACAGGCAAGTCTTACATGAAAGTTAATGGAGACTGCACCACTTCTGTATAAGCAAGCACTAACAACAGTGTTCATTAACACAGGGGCACAGGTATTATATAAAAGGACCAGTGTGGAGCATTTAGTGGCATCTAGTTTTACTTTTCTTTTTTAATAATATGTCAGCCTTTTGTGTTTTGACCGCAAACCTTATATATAACACCAAATTTCTCCACTTGGTTATAATTAAATTTACTGCATTATATCTTTTAGCATTTTCATCTCTATTTATCCTGCTTTGATTTTTCTTCATGCTTCTTTCCCCGTGCCTCTGTCAGCGGTGTGTGAATTGCCCTGTGCTAACGGCGGTCGCTGTGTGGGGCCTGATACCTGCCAGTGTCCCTCTGACTACACAGGCCACCAGTGCCTTTTGCGTGAGTAACAAAACCACCAACACATCTAACATCAGTTACTTCAGACAAGCAGGTACTTCTTGGGGGAAGCTAGATGCCTGTCATTTCTACCTCTTTGCCTCCAGGCTTGTTGGCAGCACTGCTTGATAAAATATAAAAGGAAAAAAAAATTCAATAATGTGTGTGTGTTTTGTAGCCCTGTGCACTCCTGCCTGTCAAAATGGGGGAAGATGTGTAGATGTCAACAAATGCACATGTGTTGGTGGATGGCAAGGCGCTCGTTGCCAGATAGGTGAGCTTCCACACGCTCATTGTCACTGCATCTGTCCATTGTTACATGATGATGAAACACTACAGTAAGCAAGCATGTTGTGCATATATCTTATTTAAGCCCGTGTTTTAAATATAATAATACCCAAACCTGTAAGAGTAAAATAACTGACTGTTCAAAACAAAAGTCTTGTGCTAAATTATGCAAAGCAGAAATTGCTGCCAGGTTGACCACCAGATTAAAGGGATACAAGAAAAAGAAATATTTCAGTGACACTGGTTTTTTTTTCATTTTTTTTTCATTTTTTTGTGTGAAATACTGTATACTTACAGCACATGTCCTCAGTCCCCTAAAACTCCTTCAGATGAAACAAACTGAAATAAAAGTAGAGCTGCTAGAGCTGAAGGGATGAGTTCATTAACAGAAAATTAATCTGCAAAAATTCTCATAATTGTTTCATAATTCAAGCTTTATTTCAAGAGGTCTCAGGTCAGAAAGATTGGTAATGTTTTATGATTTGCAGTTCTCCAGGCAGCCAGTCAGTGGTGCTGTTAGTGCAGCACCAGGCCCACTGGTTCAGTTCAGGCCTGCAAAAAAAACATCATGTAAAATAAACAGACCTTTATCCTCATGGTCATGTTCCTTACAAACAGCCCAGTGCAGTAAACAGCTCTCCTGCTCACTGTTTGCTGTTACTATGAGGTCATATTAATGTCCAAATTCAAATGAGAGACAATGAATATTCTCTTGTGATGTTCTGTGAATTTCAGCCATAAACTTTACTGCATTATTGCTTTGTGAGGTGAGGGAGGAGACTGTGTTGTAGAGTTGAGCTGGATTACTGTTGACTGAATTCCTGATTTCTCTTCCCTGTCTCCCTCAGAGCCTGTTCAGTGTCAGAAACCTTGTAAGAATGGTGGAGTGTGTGTTGGCCTCAACAGGTGCAGCTGTGCCAAAGGCTTCACTGGGAGCCTCTGTGAAACGGGTTAGTCTGTGTGTGTATTATATATGTGTGAAAGACCTTTGCCTTCACTTTGTATTAAACGTCTTGCCATGTGCTGTGTCTGTAGCAGTGACCACCCCTTGTGTGCCACCCTGCCAGCACGGGGCCACCTGTAGTCCTCACAACACCTGCACCTGTCCAGAGGGCACTGCAGGCCTGCGCTGTGAGAGACTGTAAGTATGAATAACAATAGCAGCACAAACACAGTCACAAATAACACCCACTTCTGTGTGATCTTCAGTCAGTGTTAACCAGGCTGCTATTCATCATGCTCTCGTCTGAGAACAGACGAAGCTTTCTAAAATACATGGGAGCACATCCATTGTTTCCCTTAGTCAGACCCATAGTTACAGCTAATGGCAGCATACAATTAGGCATGTGATGTTCTTTTGCTTTCCTGGTACAAATGGCAACGCCATGTTTTCACAGTAGTATTTAATGACTTGCTAAAAAGACCAAAGAACCCGCATGAATACTTACTGTCAAGATAGTTATAATGTGAAGCATGCTGCTTTGCCATTTCTGTTTTTGTCTTGAGAGTGAACCATCTTTCAAAACGTAACTGCTGAGCAGTTGAAAATGTGCGTGGGTTTGGTCGAAGAAAAACAAAAACAGTTTCTGTTCTGAAACAATGGCGTGGAACAAAAGCGACTCTTGTAAGAACTAATCATCGTAATCATTTAATAACGTTTTCAGCCTATAGATACAGAGCTGTCATGTAATTACAATACTGTAGCTTATTCTCATGGCTGTGTCTTTGTGCTTGTGTCCTAGGACGTGCCCTGTGGTCACCACGGTGGTCAGTATGGCTCGAGCAGTGAGAAAGGGATTTAGGGAGAGTTATGTTGACCGCTGTGGACCCCTGGGAGTTCAGCTTTGCACAAAATACAGGTTACCGGTTTTCCTTTTACTGATGCTGGCGCTGCCTCCAGCATAAAGTAGTTCATGAAGTTGTTCTCTTCTGGTTGGAGGAGCAGATGGGTGACTTTTTATCACTAAAATATTCAGTGATAAATTTATTTATTGTTGTATTAATGAACTGACCTCCAAGAAAGTCCCAGATCTTCTCTTCTATATGCACTACATACTTGTGTCATAACATTACTGATAAAGAGTTTTTCAAGGTCTTGAAAACTGTCTTGAAAAACTATGACATAAATAAATGTAAGATGTGTGTTACAGTAGCATTTGTGGACTAGAGTTTAAAAGGTTAAATTAGATCAAAGCATAATTATAGAACAATGTGACAAAGCTGTGTCTGCTGTGTGATTGTGTTTTCCAGGATAAACCAGGCACGTGTCTACCTGCAGGCCTACAGGGTGGGCTACAAAATCCAGTGTCCTGAGACAAAGGGCAGATGAGCCATGCTGTCTAAAAGCTCCTTGTCATGAGGAAACCTCACATACAACCAGACAACCAGACAGACACAGGCATCAGACAAGAAGTGAAATGAGACAAGCCTCCATTTTGACATGAAAAGGGACATAATTGTATCATAGAGGCTGTTTATTTGGTTTGTGATATATGTTGACAGTTTTGTACACAATCATATCTTGTTTACATTTCATGATAAATTTTCCTTTTTAAATCAAATGTACAAAGAATTCATTATTTGCAATGTTTTTATGGCAGCTGAACGTTAAAACTGAAACTGTTACATTTATTGTCTTTTTACAAAATGATCTGTGATCTCTTGTTGATGATTGTCTAATAATAATGACAGTCAGAGAAAGGTCGTACTGAAAGAGTTCACTGAATATTCCCAATAAAGATAAACCATTAATTTCAATTTGAAGTGACATAAAAGAACTGCAGTGCGTGACTGTATATCATTCTTATCGGCGTGTAGTGCTGATATCTGCCCTTATTCTACTCACAGAGCTTCAGGACATTGCATTCCTGTACAATTTCAATATATAAGCAGGTAAAAGGCTTCTGCGCAACGCACTGTGATTCATAGACTCTAGATGTTGGCAAATGTACTCATACCGAGTTTTACAGATGAACATGTTTTTATGAAGTGAAAAGCACAGTTAATGAAATTGGATGTGCCAACGCAGAGCTTCCTTCCTTTTTATGTTATTACTTTAAAACTGCACTGATTATGATGATGATAACTTGACTCCAATGACTTCTCATTGGACAATAGTCTAAGGTGATACTATGTTAAGCTGTGCGTCCCTCAGTTTGTTGCTGACATCTTCTGTGCAGCTTTAAAATGTCCACTAGGCCACAAATAAAATCGTGTCACTTCACTAATTTTAATGTATATTAAGAGCTTTATGATAATGCTTTATATAGTACAATTGATATTCTGAAATACCACTGGAAAATGACTGAAAGCTTGAGGTGGTGTATCATACTTAGCGTCGTGTGGCGCAAATTTCATAGGGGATGGGTGAAAGAGTGATGCTAACACGGGGCTTTAGGACAGCCTCCACCCCGGGAGGCATAGAGAAGGTGAAACGCTGCATAAGAGAGGTGAAGAACAGGAAGAGCTCCATCCTGGCCAAGTTCTCCCCAAGACACACCCGCTTACCTGCAGCAGAAATGCACAACTACAATTTAACAAAGGAAAGTCCATAGATAAACCCAAAAAATTAAGTTTTATAATACAGTTTATCTTCTGAACAAGTGTGCTACGTCTCTGTCTTGGGGAGTAGCTTCACTACAGTAGAGCCACGTAGGGATGTTTGTGAAATTAACACAAAATGCTTAAGCAAATGGAACATTTCAACTTAATACTCATCAGGTGATATTTGATAAAGCTAATTAATTATGGTAATAATTATAAAGCAAAAATAATTATAAAGCAAAAATAAATAACAGCAAAACAAAATGCACAGGGCATTAAAATGATCTTGTTCTGTCAGTCTCATCCATGACATTAAAATGTTGTCAAATGGTACTTGCCAGCAGAGAAAGGGATGAAAGCAGCTCGCTTCACAAACTTGCCCTCCTTATTTAAAAAGTGTCCTGGGTTAAAGGTGTTGGGTGTCTCCCACTCGTTCTTGTCGAACAGCGCTGATGTCAAATTGGGAATTACAGTAACACCCTGAAAATGGATTGTGATGACTGAGCTTACTGAAGAGCAAGTATACAGTATATGTGATGGGACAAGGCAAAACACAGTATAAGAAATCACCTTTGGGATTGTGTAGCCTTCCAGCTCGAGGTCTCTGCTTGTAATGTGAGGAAGACTAAGAGGAACTATGTTTCCCATCCTTTGAATCTCGTGGATGACAGCGTCAGTGTAGGGCAGGTTTGCACGGTCGTCCATGGACGGCTGTCTGGACTGTCCAATAACTCGGTCTATCTCAGCCTGGACCTTTTCTGTGCAACATCACAGCAGAGAAGGGAACATAAAATTAGCCTCTAACACTAACAATGAGGCTCAGTAAGTGTAATTCAGGTGGGCAATTGTTTCAGCAAACAGCAGCTGACTTCTTGTCCACATTTGTGAGCTCCTACCCTGAATCTCAGTGTACTTTGCCATGTAAAGCAAACCCCAGCGCAGGGTGGTGGATGTGGTCTCGGTGCCAGCCCCAAAGAGATCAAACGAACACATCACCAGGTTCTCCTCATGAAAGCCAGCATCCAGTGTATCCTTTGTGTTCTAATGGTGAACATTTCCAAAATACACATTGGAATACCGTTAAATGTGATGTTTAAATTTAAATGTAAAACATACATGTATGACTACAACAAGTACATGCAGTAAATAATCACAGAGACTGTTATTGTTACACTGGATCAAACAACCATCCTTTTTGTTTGAATATTTAACTTTTGTGGAACAGATATACAGGGATAGAAATTGATTGGTAATGATTAGTAAAGTTCTAATCATGTGATTTAAATGATCAAATAAACTATCAAAGCGTCTACTTAACTTCTTATTCTACAAGTGTCATACAGACCTTTTTTCACTTGTGAGGAACTCTGCGAGAAAGCATACATTAAGAAAACACAATCACCACTGCTCAACAAAGGAATGTTTTCATTGCCAACTATTCTTCTGGGTATGTTCTCCATTACTCAATTAAAGTATAGTCCCCAAAATGTCAAAATACTGAAAAATGCCCATCACACTTTCCTAAATCCAAAAAAAATGGTTTACTTTGTCCAACCAACAGTGAAAAAAAACCAAAGATATTTGATTTACTGTCATATAAGACAAAGAAAAGGAGAACTAAGAAGCTAGGATTTAGGATTTAAGATATTGCGTAGAAAATTACTTAAAACAATAAATCAATCAACAGTAAATATTAGCCCATTTATTTGCTTGTGTTATTCTACCCACCTTCTGAATCTCACTCAAATAATAGTCGATGAAGTCCCTGGGCTCAGAAGGGTCCCAGTCCTTCTTGTGCTCACTGATTTCGGTTTTCATGAACTCTATGAATTCACCATAAATTTTTTGAACAGTGCGGTGTGGCCCCGGCAAATGCCTCATCACCATGGGAAATGCATTGTACAGCTGTTAATATCAATGAGAAGGCTGAAAATGAGACTACTAGCAAGAGCACATCTGTTTCTAGAAGCAACACTTAATATTTGCAAAGTGGAACATCAAAAGAACCAATGAATCCACAAACACTACAAATCAAAAAGCTTTCATTAATACTTTCAAATGCAGTACCTGTGACCAAATGGAGCCCTCTATTTGGGACACTCTGTCAAACAACTTCAGAAATTTTATAAACTTCTGATCACCGTAGTTGAAGCGATGACCAAAAACCAGTGTGGAGATGATGTTGGAGACAGCATTATTGATGGTGAGGTGTGGATTGAAGGGTTTGCCTGGATAGGTGATCACATGTCAAACTCATCAGGCATTTACATATTTGACTTCAGTTCACTGCATCTCAACATTTCAGTGGGGATTTGTGCATCCAATTCTTTACCTTTATGATTATCAATTTCTCTAGACATGTGAATGATTTCATCCAATATGGAAGATTCCAGGGATTTCTTGCCAAGTCCAAAATATTTGAGAGTGAAGAGGGCGAATCGCCTTTGCTTTTTCCACAAATGACCATTGCTAAAAATAATGCCTGATGAGAAAAATGGAGTTTGGACACAGAAAAAGAACTTGTGATATAAATGACTTAAATTTAACAAAATTTAAAGGGTGCTTCTACTTCAACAAAATATTGTGTCAGTGTTTTTCTTACACCAACAGTAGGAACTATCTATGCACTATTGCAGCCTTGGTGACGGAAATTAGTTTTTAGGCTATAAGATTAGAAATAAGTCTTTACCTAGTTTGGGGAGTACATCAGCGTGGAGTGGAAGTATTGGGCGGTCAACAAGAATGTCTCCTTTGGTGAGTAGACCTTCTTGCAGGGTGCTAATGCCATTCAACACTACCATCCAAGAGGGGCCCATTTTGAGGCTGAACACATTCCCATACTTCTCTGCTAACTGCCACAAGAAGAACACAGATGAAATAAAAAGTGAGAAAGTAGTTAAAAAATTCTGGTTAAAGTTACATTCTATGACACTTCACACTTCCAATCCACTACATTTCAGAGGCAAATAGTATACTTTTTTACTCCCTTATATTTATTGGCTGGCTATAAGTACTACATACTTTACAAATTAGGACCCAAGACACTGTCAAAGATTAAACCAGTAGTTCCACGGCTCAGTGACTAGTCTTAGAACTCAGTGACTCAGAGACTATTCAGTCTATTCAGGACTTGTAATAGATTCTTTTTACATTGCTGTATTGGTACCTTTATTGGCATAAAAGATATGAGTGGTTCTTGCCCCTAACAGTTTAAGAGCTATTGAGATATTCATCTCATCTGAAGATAAATGTACACATTATCTGAATCCTACCTTTGTCATTTCTCTGTGGACATTGTTGAAATTAATGGAGAACATGTTCCCTACAAAAGGAAATACCCAGGGTCCTGGAGGAAAGCTGCTGGGCCGACGGTTCCTGAAATACTCTGCTACAACCAAGAAGACCAGAGTGAAAATGAGCAGACTGCGGCTGTCCAGCCACAGCCACACAGAGGAAACAGACACACCAGAGAGTAGGTCCATCTTCACAACCTGCTGCTTCTTGATCTGCTGGGAAATTTACAGTGTTGGCGCTCTAGCTTTATATTTGCCTCAGGGTATCACAGAGGTAATAAAAACACAAAAACCTCTTCTCTCAGCTCAATGATAAAGACTAGGGTTGATGGCTGAGCTGTGATTGGCTGTTTCCTGGCCTACAAAATCATTGAAAGTGGGCAGAGGGTTATCGTCACTGTCTGTTCAAACACTTGTATCTCCAAAAGGAGAGACAAGCTTGTTCACACATTGGCTCCAGTTGCTGTTGAGTTCATCAGGAAAGTGTTATTTTTGTATATGTTCTTAAAAAAGGGCAGCACGGTGGTGCAGTGGTTAGCACTGTCACCTCACAGCAAGAGGGTTCCAGGTTTGAATCCAGGTCTGGGCTCTTCTGTGTGGAGTTTGCATGTTCTCCCTGTGCCTGTGTGGGTTTTCTCCGGGTACGCTGGCTTCCTCCCACAATCCCAAAAATATGCACATTAGGTTAATTGGCAACTTTACAGTGCCCCTATGTGTGACTGTGTGCCTTTGGTTGTCTGTCTTTGTGTGTCAGCCCTGCTGACTGACTGCCAACCAGTCCAGGGTGCACCCTGCCTCTTATTGAGTAGTTGCTGTGTTATGTAACAGTTATGTACATAACATTAACTGTTTCATTTACAGTTTAAGTATTAAAACCTTGTCATAGTTCATAAATAATGTTAAGTTGTGTTTTTGTCTTGTGTCTATGTTGTCTTATGGTCAAAATTGCATTTTGAACTCTTGCCGTCAGCGTATCCTACCGAACGATCCAAGGTGGGATTCATGCTCTCACACCTCACTGGGAGAGCTAAGGCGTGGGCTATGGCTGAATGGTCTCGCAATTCACTGATCTGCCAGTCCCTTCGTGACTTTTGTGGAGGTCCTCAGGAGGGCGTTTGATCCCGTCTTGTCGGACAGAGAAAAGGCAAGAGAACTATGTTATATCAAGCAAGGTATGGACTCTGTCAGTGACTATGCCATTTGTTTCCACACCCTTGCCACAGACAGTGGCTGGAATGCCTCAGCATTATGACACTTTTCTCAAGGGTCTGTCTGATCAAATCCAAGATCTGTTAATTCCCCTTGACCTACCACATGATTTTGACTCCCTAATCTCCCTAGCCATAAGAACTGATCATTGGTTGCAGGAGCACAACAAGAGTTCCAAGGCAGCGCCAACCCTCCGCTTCCTGAACCAGGCCACCGCTACCAGACCGCTACCAGGCAGAGGGTCACCCACACGATGCCTGCTGGGCAGCGTGAGCAGCCCTCCTCAGAGAAAGAGGAGGAACCCATGCAGCTGGGCAGGGCTAAACTGTTTCTGGAGGAGCGTCGACAGCAGTTTCAGGAGGGTAGGTGCTTCTACTGTGGGAGATTGGGTCATGTTCTGTCTGGGTGCCTGGTAAAAGAAAAAGGCTCACCAGTAAAAGAGAGGGTCCTGGTGAGCTGGCTCTCCTTGTCCGAATTCCCTCTCCATGCTCTCACAGGTATGGAACTCAAGTACCATGACACCTCTGTGCCTCTAGGGGGATTTATTGACTCTGGAGCCGATGAAAGCCTCATGGACTGGGGCTTGGTAAAAAGACTCCAGCTTAAGACTGAAATGTTGCCTCAGCCCCTGGAGGCTAGTGCTCTCAACGGAAGCTTGATCTTCAAAGTGACTCACGGAGCCGCTGGAGGTCACTATTGGGGAACACAATGAACTCATGGACTTTCATGTATTCAGCTCCAGCCAACATCCCCTCATTTTAGGGTTCCCCTGGTTAAAGAAACATAATCCTAGCATTGATTGGAGTACGGGGAAGATTTTGAGCTGGTCTCAAGAGCTGCTTGTTTGAAAAAATGTAACAATGTTAACAGAAATGTTGGTGGTGAAACTTTTCCTGTAAACCAGGTTAAACGTTCTGAGAATCCTGATCTGTCTTCTGTACCTGATTGTTACCATGACTTAGGGGAAGTGTTTAGCAAAAGTAAGGCTACCTCCCTTCCGCCTCACTGCCCTTATGATTGCCCCATTGACTTTATTCCTGGTGCAGCCATTCCAAAGGGGAGAGTATACTCCATTTCGGGCCCTGAAAAGGAGGCCATGAATGAATATATTGAGGCATCTTTAAAGGCAGGTTTGATCCGCCCTTCCTCCTCCCCAGCTGGGGCAGGTTTCTTTTTTGTGGGTAAAAAGGATGGGTCTTCTATACCATGTATTGACTATGGCCCCCTCAACAACATAACTGTCAAAAATCGCTACCCACTACCACTCATGTCATTTTCTTTCGACTAGTTGCAACAGGCTAAGATCTTTACTAAACTAGACCCGAGAAACGCCTATCATCTGGTTCGAAATAGAGAGGGGAATGAATGGAAGACAGGGTTTAATACTCCTCATGGACATTATGAGTAACTTGTGATGCCTTTTGGGTTGACTAATGCTCCAGCTGTCTTTCAAGGAATGATTAACGATGTGTTAAGAGAGTTTCTGGGTAATTTTGTTTTTGTGTACCTTGATGACATCTTGATCTTTTCCCCTGATCTTGACACCCATGTACGCCAGGTTCTTCAGCGGTTGCTGGAGAACCAATTATATGTTAAGGCGGAAAAGAGTGAGTTCCATGCCGATACAGTATCTTTCCTGGGCTTCATCGTAGCCCCTGGGAAGATACAAATGGATCCGGCTAAAACTAGCACTGTGGTTCAGTGGCCAACACCTGATAGCTGTAAGAAGGTTCAGCAATTATCGCGTATCAACCTGGCCAGAAGGTCTGGCTCTCCACCCGGGACTTACCTCTACATGTGGCATCCAGAAAGCTGGCTCCTCGTTTTGTGGGGCCATTCCCAGTTTCCAAGGTCAGGCAATTCTTGGTGGACTGGGAAGGGTACGGTCCAGAGGAACGATCATGGGTTCTGACTAGTTTCATTATGGACCCTGAGCTAATCCCAGACTTTTACAGACGTCACCCTGAGTTGCTGTCATAGTCCGTAAATAATGTTAAGTTGTGTTTTTGTCTTGTGTCTGTTGTCTTGTGGTTTCCACTTTTATTTTGAAATCTTATCTCCTCTTGTTTCAGGTTGCTTGCCCTTCCTTCATGTTTCCCGCCAGTGTGATTGTTTTCCCCGCCCTGATTGTTTCCACCTGTTTCCCATTACCCTGTGTCTATATATTGTCTGTGTCTCCCTTTGTTCTGTGCCAGTTCGTCTTGTCAAGTCAACCAGCGTGTTTTTCTCGTCAGTGCTCTTGTAGTCAGGTCTTGTGTTATTTTGTACTTTAGGTAAGGTGATTATTATTTATTACTTTGAAAATGAGGACTTTATTTTTGATTCTGTTTCTTGGAGTCGTGCTTTTGGGTTCAGTCTTTGCTCAGTCGTGACAAACCTAATGTTAACACTGAACTTACAAAATATTAGGTGTACATATGATGAATATTTCCCTCTGGGGCTTAACATCATACACATTTTTTAAATGAATGACACGCTTTATTTTCACTGAAGAAAACAGAAATGCTTGAATTGTGTAAGTGTTGATTAAATTTCACAGGTCTCGTAACCCACATAAGAAGGTAACACAATTAAAATAAACCAACTGCACACAGTTTTGCTGCCTGCAGACATATCAGCAATGGACCCTATGGAATATTGTCTATAATTAAAGCCAAATATCAGTTTGATATATTCTCGATACCCTAAAACATTATATAATCATATGTGATGAAAATGAGGGAAAAAAAGTTTTTTGCTTTTTGTAGTATTTTTTTAATGTCAGCATGTTAGCGTGATGTTGCACAAATTTCATATGGATGCGGTGCCAGAGTGATGCCATAACGGTAGTCCATCATGGGCTTCACCCCAGGAGGCATGGAGAAGGTGAAGTGCTGCATGAAGGAGGTGAAGAAGAGGAAAAGCTCCATCCTGGCCAGGTTCTCCCCAAGACACACACGTTTACCTGAGGCAGGAAAACAACCTGAATCTAACTGAAAAATTTTCTGTCCTCTGTTAGTTCAGAGGTGAAACTAATTAACAGTGGTGGTCGTTCTCATAAGGCCTTTATAGGACATAGATGTGCTAATTGTTTGGGTCACCATATCATACATTTTGTCCTAGTATTAGAGCTAGAGGAAAGGTCAGAGGGTGACCATGGTCATTAGGCAAACATCACCATTGTTAGGCCCTGCTGGCATCAATTAGTAGGGCGGAAATAATGATCGACACATCTCAATCATCTTTTCAACTGGGACAGACTTCAGGTTTCTGAATAACTGGAGAAAGACAGTAATAGAACAATTAAGAGAGTTGCTCCTCACCAGCAGAGAAAGGGATGAAAGCAGCTTGCTTCACAAACTTGCCCTCGTCGTTTAGAAAGTGTCCAGGGTTGAAGGTGTTGGGCGTGTCCCACTCGTTCTTGTCA
>JBBMJY010000022.1:7533041-7550902 GCA_037833715.1 Toxotes lorentzi | reverse complement strand
CAAGTGACTTCTTTCCAAATCCAAAATATCTGAGGGTTGAGAGTGCAAAACGCCTCTGCTGCTTCCAGATGTTCCCATTACTGAAAATGATACCTGATGGGAAATATACAGGGTCAAACAACCTTCTCAAAATTAAGAACCAGACTCTTTGTTTTTAGCACTTTGACAACAGCTAAAAACATTATAACAATATGTAAGACAAATATTTTGTAAGCATAGTGTGAAGTGAATACACAAGTCTTCTAACTGTGTTTATGTTGTGCCCTCTCACCCAGACCGTGGACTATGTCCTCTTGCAGAGGGAGATATGGGCGATCTGCCAGTGTGTCTCCCTGCGTTACCAGAGCTTCTTTCAGAACCTCAAAGCCGTTCAACACCACCATCCAAGTCTGGCCCATTCGCAGACTGTACACATCTCCATATTTCTCCCTCAACTGTCAGGAGGTTTGAGAGACAAGTCAGAGCCATGATGACTGATAAACCTTATAGCAGAAAGATGAATTCTATCAGCTGACCTGTTGCAGTTTTAGAGGTACATTTTTGACATTGGTTAGTCTACCTGAGTCAGACTCTCATGGGCCCTGCTGTGGTCCACAGTGAGCATGTTGCCCACAATAGGAAATGCCCACGGTCCTGGAGGGAAGCTGGCCGTCCGACGGTTCTTTACATAGTCTGCAGTGAGGATGAAAACTGCCATGAAGAGCAACAGACTTTTGAAATCCCAGTCAATATAGGATCCAATCATAGAAAGTATTGAATCCATTCTGCAAGCATGGACTCAAACCTGACTAACTATGTTGTCCTTGCCTTCCCCTCCTATGAGACAGAATCACCTTCCTCCTGTCTCCTGTGAAGGAGAATCTAATTTATTCTACTAGTTGTAGTGAACTCTGACCTCGTTATACATAATCTGATATCAACAACTGTTAATCAGTGACTCCAAAATAATTAAGGTAGAAAAGAATATTTTTTGTATGGTGTGAATAAAGTTTGATCTTATGAGATATAAAAAAACAAATTAAAACGACCTGATTCCAAAACTTAATGTATTTTCTCCACATCCAAAACAACTAGTAAGGTTTACCAACACCTACTGTCTACTGGAAATGTTTTTCTCTACATGAGAAGATTTTGACCTTGTGAAAGAGTGGAATCGTACCTTTGCCAACATCTTCCTAATCCGTGGAAATGGCATGTTAAATATTTTAACTGATCTTTATTGCAATGCGTTCGAGCAATGAGTTCACCCAGAGGTGTTTGATGGGGCTGAATCAGAAAAACCAAATGCAGAAAAACATCTCTTTATGTGCCTGGCTTCATTCAAAGGAGTGCTGTCATGGTGAAACAGGAAAAGGCATTCTCTAAACTACTTTTTAAAATATTATTGTATGCTGTTTCCATTAAGTCTAACTTAGGGGATTGATATAAATCATGAATGGCATTAATATTGCACTTTTATCCAAAATGTTTAACAATTTACCTGTCATTAAGCCATTCACACACCCACTGATGGCAGCATGCTTTTGGTATCAATTTAGGTTCATAGTCTCTCCCAAAGAGACTATGAACCCACCCACCCTTTGATTCGAGGATGACCTGTCCTGCCTGCTAAAGCACAGTAGATTGTCAAAAGGACACAAAAGCGGACCTATACCGCTGGTGTAGTGGTACTTATCAACACATGATGGCGGTATAGAATTTCATAATTTAGGCCAAGGGGATGTAGACGATTGTGACTTCAAAGTAAAACATATTTTTCGCTTAATAGTGATTAAAAAATAAGAGATTAGCAAAGTTTAATGGGTAAAACTGCTACTGTGTGAGTGGAGGGGTAAATGGAAATGAAAAACTTGTGTCAACAAATTTTGGAGACATATTTTTCCATGGACAGGAAAATAAATATGAAGTGGTTATTGTCAGTTTGATAGCTTCAGGTCTGGCTTTTAAAAAAATATTTTGTCAAAAGTGTATTTTCTCTAAAGTTTTCAAGGATTATGTATTCAATGAACACCGCGAAAGCAGAGCTGGCAAACCGGAAACTTTCGTTATGAATGACCGTTGACCGGAAGCTGTGTGGTTTGTTTTCTCTGACTTGTTAGCTCGTGTGACCTGCTGTGTCCTCCAGCAGTCGAGATTTGACAGCCAGTCGTCTAAGGACAAAGGCACCAAAATAATGGTTTTCGAGGAGAAGATGATCATGAACGGGGAGCCCGAGGATGTGAGTAGTGTTTACAGATTTAAAACAACTCTGCTATGCCAGTAATGTGTGGTTAATTCAGCTAGCAAGCTAACACAACTCGGCTAACTAGGCTACATCATCACCTAGCTTAAGTTAGCATTAGCCAACGTTAATGTTCGCGTCGTCGTTCAAAAGTATGTCAAAGCTAATTCATTCAGCTGGGTCAAACCTACGTTTTAGTTCATCGTCTATAATGTTTGTTTGCCAGCTGTTTTTTTTATAAAGGTAGCTAACATCTGTCTAATACCTGGGAGTAAATGATGTTAACTGATTTGGTCTTGTATGTCTGTTTCAGGAGGAAGAAGAGGAGGAGGAGGAAGAAATGGTGGTATGTTAATAAAAATATGCTGACTTGCCCTCGCTGTTACTTTTTTTTTTAAATTGAGCGTATAAAATTGTCAGTCGAGGGAAAGGGGTATTTAATTTGAAGAAGCCAGACGAAAAACGTAATAGAGAAGGGGAAAGTGTTGGACAACACTTAGAGCTACTTTCTACACTTCGCCATATAGTCAGTTAACCAGAGGTGGGGTCCTCTGAGGCTTTCTCCATTGCCTGCCCCTCCTCTTGGGACTAATTCTATAAATACATGAAGTATTGCTGCTCTCTTCATATTAAAGAAATCTCAAAACTCAAAGCCCCCCCGATTCCAAACATCACACAGTTTTGCTATTTTACTCGTTGAAGGGACATGAGATTTCTGTGGGTGTATATTTGTGTGTCATTGTGGATAAAGGGAGTTGCACACTCATATTCTCAGTTGCAGTTGTTTAGTTTGTCCTTGTTGGTGCACATGGGGGCGATTTAGAGTAGTTCTGATCATCTCCTCAATGTGTGTCTCCTACTGAACGACACCTCTTGGGGTAGGTATTATGAATGCTGTGTGTTCTGTTTCAGGATCCTCTTGAAGTTGTGCGACAGAAGTGTGCTGAGACGGAGCACTGCATCCACACCCAGGAGCGTCTGGAGCAGTGCGAGACCAGAGTCGGCTCTCGGTCTTCGACGGAGGAGGATTGCACTGAGGAGCTGTTTGACTTCCTACATGCTCGGGACCACTGTGTATGTGAGACATTCACCTTCTGGTCCAAGACACAAAAAATTACACTCCAAAGCAGAAAAAAAATAGTTATTTTTCTTTGTCATGTAACAGCTTGGTTAGTTCTAGTTTTACCAGGGGTGGACACTAAAGCTGAAGTAATAGTGGCACTGATTCATGCAAGGCTATGTCCGTTGGAGTCTATGTGAGCCACCTAAGCATGTTATTATTTTAATGTGCTATTTTTAAACAGGATATGCTTAATGCTCTTTTGGCAGGGTGAAATTAGCTGGTAAATGGGGACGGTAAAATTATACACAGCTGATTCATAATACAAAGTAGAATTTAAACAAGTAATATCTTTTGTATGTAAATGAAATGTTCTCAACGCCACCCCTCAAGGCTGATAGTGCTTTTAATTTCAAGGATGGATCTTCACAGATTTCAGAATTAATTGCCTCCCTGTGTCCTAGAAATAAAGAAATAAATGGTCTTCACCAAACAATTTTATCTAGCATTTGTTGTGAGGCTTCAGTGCTCACAGATGGCTTTCATCCTCATGCAGCAGCAGTGAACACGTTTTCCTCTACCTACCAAAAGGATTTATTAAAGTTATTTTTTTTGCCTTTCAAAGTTAGGCAATGTAATTATAAGTTACCTTATCCTGTACTGGATGCGTTATGTTTTCATAAATGAATTACCTGTCATGTCCTCTCTCTAGGTGGCACACAAGCTGTTCCATTCTGTCAAATGAAATCCCTCCTGGTTGTTACACCGCTGGCTGATGGCATTCTTCAAATATTGTATTGCGAGGAGAACATGGTTTTAAATACATCCATATGTGGATCTGCTGTATGTTGTAACTTGTATGTATACTATACTGTATCTGCTTATGTGAAGAAACCTAAGTATTTAACGAGGTACTCTGAGTCAACATTTCATTAAAGTGGATGGCTTGAAAACCTTACGTTGTGTCACAAGTTTATTCTATAACTATAGATATAAGTTTGTAAATGATATTGTAAAGCTGAACCTCTGTAAACTGATGAATTTAGGATTACATTTTAACAACACTTACACATACCTTACTGTAAATAAAAAAAAAAAATCAGTTTGTTCAAGCCCTGTCTGAAAAAAGTGTCACGGAAATAACAGTTTTCATCCAGGGAAACTTCACTATTTACGCAGAGACACAGGAGGGAGCAAAGGACACAATGATGTGACTTTAAAAAAGAACACAACTGATACAAGTGTTGCTGTCATGGCAGTCATATAAGAGGTCATATTATTTGCCCTTTTTGCTTTCCTCAAACCAGATAACTGGTCTGGGCTTCTTCCAAGAATTGACATATAGACTCAAACACTCAAACTTCTTATATTTATTCATGGGGTTTGGTGACACTGTAAGAGAGAAGGTATTGAATATTATTCCTCTGAAAATTATGCAAAAGCCTCTTTTCCCCCTCTAACATATCTTTTTGGTCAAATCGGAAGAAAAGGGCATTGTACAGAAAGAAATGAACAAAGACTGGCAGTAGCACTGGGGATCGGGAAACAAGAGGAAGACATTTGCGTTAGAGATGTTGTGGGAAGCAGGGAAAAAATTGAAAGAAGGAGACAGTCATGAGAAGGTTAAGAATAGGACACAGTAACCTGAACGGTACACTTCACATTATAGGGAAACATCCAAGTGGCTTTTGTGATTATTGCCAGGTATCAGAAATTGTAGAGCATGTACTTAAATGCAGGAAAAATATAGTAGAGAGAAAAGATACAAGAGCAGGAGTAAAGAGTGTACTGACGATAAAGGGGACAAGGCAGAAGATGCTCGCATCCTAATGAGAACAGGACTGGTGATGAAGATGGCAGTAGCGCAACATTTAGGATGTCAGCTGTGGTTAAAACCCAAAGAAGAAGAAGACTTCTTTTTGTCGGTGTTGTACTTTGTAGACGGTTACTGATGGCTGATCGAGGCTTTGTGGAAGCTTCGACACCTGATTCCAAAAAATGGTTAATTGGCCGAGGCTTCAATGACACAGTGCTCGAGTAGGACATGTAGTGGTTAATGAAATGAAGTGCAATCAAGATGTGTCATTTATTGGTTCATGGATTGTTTGAGATTTGATTCCCCATGCACATTCTTGTTCGACTACACTACATGTTTGTATGGTTTTAAGCTGACACAATAAAATACAAACATTAAATATATATATTAAATACATAGGCTATATTAATTGACACGTCTGATTGTTGTAGGAAACAAAGATATACTTGGCCTGATATTTTCTGTTATGAATCGTAAGCTATCCTAAAACAAGTCTAAATAGTCCATAGCTTAAAAGATGTTGAATACTGGGTGTTCAGTCCCCAGATGGCAAATGTGATCTCGTTCCAAATGTCTAATTCATGAGCTAAATAACACGCAGCTCTGACGGGAATCGAACCCACGCTACATTGTTGCAAGACAACTAAACCAACGACAGGGTTTCGATGCCGAATCAAGCAGTAAAGTGGTTCATACGTCAGTACACACGTGACCAAACCACACCTCGTCACAGTGGTTCGGTGCAACTGCTTCAAAAGCTACTGCACATTGGTCGAAGCCTTGGGTGTCAGAGAACAATCACTACAGACGGTCCCTACCCATTGGTCTGTCTAGGCAGGCTACAAATACAGACCTGTATCAGTTCTCCAGCTCGGAGGACGAGTTGTTTGGGCTTAAAAAAAGGTTGTAGTTCGTTGTCTGCCTTTCTAAGGCTGTAAAGAGGCGTCGTTTGTGTTTTCACAACGTGTCGCTTATGACTTATTGAGCCGTCACACTCGGATCTGCGAACATCTTTTCCAACTTTACCGTGTGACCGTTGACTGCATTGCTCTGTCAAGTCCAATAACAACAGATACATGGTGTCACAACAGTCTGTGTGTGTTAGCCCGAGTTAGCCTGCGTTCATCCCCGTGCATCGAGTGGGAAGACAAAACAGGAGAACCATGGAAAAGGTGAAACAGGTTGTTCAGGGAGCGGAGCTGGACGGCCGGACTGCGGCTCTGCTGACGGGTGCTGCCTTCGGCGTGGGAGCTCTGGTGGTGCTGGTCCGGAAACTCACCAGCCACCGAGAGACAAAGGAGAAGATCCAGAGAGCCAGGAACCGGCGGACCGAGAGTCTGCAGCGGGCCGAGGAGGCTGTGCTCCGGTACAAGGAGTCGGTGAGAGTTAGCTAAAGCTTTGGAGGTTAGGGTTTGCCTGTGTGGAGGGAAAGGGAAAAAACACTTACACACTTACATGCTTTTATTTCAGTTCAATGCATAATTAAGTTATTTTAAGTTAAATATTCCGGTTCGCATCACTAGTGATGGGAATTCCGGCTCTTAAGAGAGCGGTTCTTATGGCTCGGCTCACTAAAAAGAGCCGGCTCTTTCGGCTCCCAAGTGGCTCCTCAGATTTTTTCGTTTCTTAAATTAATTTATTACCAAAGTATTGTAAAATTATGTGTCAAATGAATTACTAATGTACAAAACACACACCACATTAAATGTTTATTATTTATATGGCTTATTGTATTTAGATTTATATCCATGTAATTGAAATGCATCCAAATTTTACTGCGTTTCCTGCGATCACTCATTTTTTGTAGTCTGTTGGAGCGGCTGCTCTCTCTCTCTCTCTCTCACTCGCTCTTGTAATTTGTCTAAGACTTTTAGCTAATTTTGAAAATGAATTACTATTATTTGGTGTGTGAACTCACTGTAATTACTTTGTTTCTCTCTCTCTCTCTCTCTGTGTGTGTGTGTGTGTGTGTGTGTGTGTCTTCTAGCATCCAACGACCGACTCAGCTGACATTTTGACACTGTCTCTTTCTGAGTTGACAAAGCGACTGCAGGAGGGCTCGCTGAGCCCGGAGGAGGTGTTTTACACTTACATGGAAAAGGTTCTGTACCCAACATAACAGCTCATTTATAACACATCAGCACAGACAAACAACCCTGGAAATAAGTTACCAAGTTAAATTTCCAACCTACATCAGCGTTTCATCAGTATTTGTGCCTTATTCAACTTTGGAATAATCAGAGGTGGGTAGAGTAGCCAAAAATTGTACTCAAGTAAAAGTACTGTTACTTCAGGATAATATTACTCAAGTAAAAGTAAAAAGTAGTTATCCAAATAATTACTTGATTAAGAGTAAAAAAGTACTTGGTGAAAAAATACTCAAGTACTGAGTAACTATTGAGTAACATCTGATTTATTTACTGAGCATTCAATCAGACAAAATTACAGAGTAGAGAGAGTTTATCTCATCAATAAAATAAAATAGATTATAATTAAGTTAATGGACGGGGTAGATCCGTGGGCCGAAGTCTCTCTCTGACAAAATAAAAGTAGAGATACTGGATAGCTTAAAACTTTATCCTGTTTCTCTGATAAAAGTAACGAGCTAGGTATAACCTAATGTAGCAGAGTAAGAGTACTGTTTCTTCTTTTTAAATCTACTCAAGTAAAAGTAAAGAGTATATTGATTTAAAACTACTCCTAGAAGTATTTTATTTTCAAAAACTTACTCAAGTAAATGCAACTCGTTACTACCCACCTCTGGGAATAATCACCATAAAAGTCATAAAGTGAATCATTATCTATTCCGATTTTATACACTTCATCTAAGTACAAGTAAAACCTTGCATGTAACCTTGTAAAGTATACACAGTAACTCCTTCAAGGCTCCTTTTTGGAGGAGAGATGTACATATGAACCTGTTTTTTTTTTTCTCTTCTTATTTGACAGACTCTGGAAGTAAACCGAAGGCTGAACTGCTGCACAGGAATTTTGCTGGAAAGTTTTGACCAGCTAAAAACTATTGGCTCCAAAAAGGACGGCCTCTTGTATGGAGTTCCAGTTAGCATCAAAGAAAACTTTGGATACAAGGTAATTCGTGGTTTTATGTTACACTGACAGAGTTTCCTAATATGCATGCACTTGTAGAAGTAGTTCAGGTTCATGTCTTTAATGTGCCATTATCTGACACTGCTCTCTTTGTTTATCCTCATTTTACAACACAAGAATCATGACTCGTCTTGTGGTTTGATCATTAATCTGGACCAACCTGCCCAGAAGGACAGCGTGCTTGTTGAAGTTCTGAAGAGACAAGGAGCTATTCCCTTTGTGAAAACCAACTTACCACAAGGCCTATTGAAGTAAATCATTCCTAAAATAAGTTACCACAAACTAAAGCTGTTACATTATGTTAAACACTACACAATCCCGTGCAATAGATGTGCAAAGGCCCCTATGCTTGTTACTTATCTGTGATTTTCTTTTATTGCCTCATCTCCAGTTATGACTGCAGTAACCCAATTTATGGGCAGACTCTGAACCCCCATAACCTCCAGAAGACCTCTGGAGGTTCCTCTGGTGGAGAGGGGGCTCTCATTGGTGGAGGAGGCTCTGTGCTTGGTTTAGGTGGTGATATAGGGGGCAGCATCCGTATTCCTGCCTCTTTCTGTGGGGTCTGTGGCTTCAAGCCAACAGCGGGTCGGCTAAGGTGAGTGTTTATACTTCAGCCAGTTTTATGGATTATCACGGTGCAGTCACGACACTTTACAGTTAACTTTTATCGTTACATTGTCGTTTCTTTATGTCTTGGTTAGTTCACAGGGTCTGAGCTCCTCTTGTCAAGGGCAGAAGTCAGGTATTGACGAATACATTAAATATACATACAGTAAATGTCACCATCATCACTTAGCAATACTAAGCTGCTAAATTTGGCTACTGTTTCTTATATTTCTTATAAATTCAGTGCTGTCATCTCCTGGACCCATTGCGAGGGATGTGGACAGTCTGGCTCTTTGTATGCAGGCTCTGCTGTGCGACCACCTGTTTTCCATGGACCCTACTGTTCCACCCATACCTTTTAATGTGCAGGTGTGTCAAGTCAAGTCAAATTTAATTTGACTTGAGATTAAAGAAATGATTTATAGCATGTTCATTAGTGAGCTTTAGGGGCGCTGGTAGACAGATGCTGTTACCTTTGAACAGAGCCAAGCTAGCTGTTTTCCCCTGTTTCCAGTCTTCATGCTGAGCTAACAGGCTGCTGGCTTCAGATACATATTTACAGCCTGTGCACCCTAAAGAGTGGTGTCAGTCTTCTCGCTTAATTGTGGGAAAGTGAATAAGTGTATTTCCCAAATGTTAAATAATTACTTTAAGGGTAATGTTACAGCATACAATGATATTTTAGACAATAGTGTGCTTCCGATATTGTAGCAACAGTAAACACTTTGGGATAAACTGGAGACTTCCAGCCAGGCTTTATTAGCCAACTTAGTGTTCAACCTCACTAATTGGAACAAATCCCTGCGACTAGGTTCTCGAGTTTCGTGGAAAGCCTTCCCAGAGGAGTGGAGACTACCTGTTGCGCTAAGCAAGGCCTAAGAAATCTCCCTTGAGCTGTTTGCTGCCTGTTTTTCACACCAGGGCTGTTTTCTCTTAGGGGTGGGGGAGCGGGGTGTTCTGCTCTGATGATAATGAATTGAGTTCACTCACATAAGGTGCAAAGTAAACATGAAGGCAGATTATTATCCATGTCCATATTTATCTTCAAATTAATCTATTTAGGTGTGTTTCCACTCAAATGTTTCACGGAGTAAAATGTGTTGTCCTCAGGTATACCAGAGCTCCAAACCTCTGAGGATCGGTTACTTTGAATGCGATGGCTACATGCAGCCATCTCCGAGCATGGCCCGGGGCATCAGAGAAGTCAAAGCACTGTTAGAGCAAGCAGGCCACACTGTGAGACCAAACCACACACTGACACACACACTGCATGATCTACGACCACCAAAAATATGTGATATGAGGTGCATGTTTTTAATGCAGTCACTTGTTTTTCCCCTTCATTTGTTTTGTGCCTTAGTTGGTGCCCTACAGTCCTCTGAGGATCAATCGCATTGCCACTGATCTGTTGATAAAGGGTATCCTCGCAGATGGAGCTACCACCCTGCTACAGAAACTGTGAGTTGAATTTCCCTTTAAGATTAATGTAGTTATTTATCAGGCTAAATAATTTGTATGACAAAGCTGTGATACTAGTTTTTGTTTTTTGAAGACTGTGTTCTGAAACTTTATTAAAACTCATCATAGCTGTGTTCTATTACAGTAAACCTCAGCTTTGAGCAGGTTGTTCCATTTTATGCCAGTGGTCTCTTACTCATTCTCTAACAGGGAGGGAGGCCCTGTTGACCCCTGTCTCAGAGCACAGATTTCTCCTTACTATCTTCCCAAGTGGTTGAAGAAAACCATCTCATTCCTCCTAAAGCCCCTGGTGAGTTAAAGACAATATAAATCTTCCTCTGGGGCAATGAGTATGACATTAGTTTGAAAATGACCTCAGTTATTGACTATTTTCAGCTATAATGTGTCTTAAAGTGTGTTTCATGTCACACTTTTGCAGTCTCCTCGCGGTTCTAGCATCTTCACCGCCATCTGTGGAGTTGGGTGAGAGAGTTTTGTCTTGAAGTTGACAGTTTGTACCTGAGGTTTTGTCACATAATCACATTTGCCAGAACACACTGTCCCTGGCCAGAACACACTAACCCTTTCTCTGACTTATTTTTAGATCCATTTCAGATCTGTGGAAGCACCATGCTGCTATTGAGGTACTGTTAGCTGTCAGCTAGTGTGACTTGTGCAACAACAGATGCATATAAGGGGAAGTTGAATTCTCATGTGTTTCCATTAGGACTACATTCAAGAAACAATCGCAGATTGGAGAAGATACAACATAGATGTGCTGCTGTGCCCTGTGATCGGACCAGCCTACAACTTCTTATACTGCGGCAAGGTTACCAGTACGGTATACTGATCTCATGTTTGTCAAATACCTGAAAGGGAATTGTGAGTGAACAGAGAGTGTTTGAGTGACAACAATGTCCATCTGTTATCTGTAGCCTTTAGTGTTGTCTAAAGTATTTTCTGAAAAATAAATAAGAGGTGAGAGGTGTTCTGTTTTTTCTGATAGTTTCAATAAATCATGGATATCTGTGCAACATAAAAAGCATATCACTAAACTAACGTATCATAATACTGAAAAAATGGCTAAAAACAGCAACCTTCACTTCCTGTGATGTTATGCTATTCACACTCTGTGGTCACTGAACAAGAAAATGAAAGTGAATTTTTAAACAGTGTAGCAAAGGAGGAATTCACTGTTTCACACATGAAAATTCTATCTTTGTTTACACATGAAAGCCATCATGTTCTTTGAATAATTACCTTAAAATACATGCAGGAATCTAGCTTAATTGTTCTCCAAAAATCAAGAAAGTGGTAAAACACTTTCTGCACGGTACATCACCGTACTCATGATGAACTCATGATGAACGGCAATAATATTACTATATGAAACTCAGTGTAATGTAGTGAATAACCTATTTCTATTTTCTGTCCAGCTGTTCTGACATATACGATGCTTTACAATCTCCTCACCTTTCCCGCCGGTGTGGTTCGTGTGTCCACGGTGACGGCAGAGGATGAGGAGGAACTCAAGCACTATAAGGGCATTTATCAGGACTACTGGGATAAGCTCTTCGGACAGGTAAGAAAAACATGCCAATGAGAGGTGACAGTTGTCCTACTCTGTTAAGACTCAAATTTTATTACATTATTAACAATTACATTGTTTATTCAGTGTCTTAATAAATGCAAAATAAACAACTTAAATTGTTCTATAAAATGAAATTATATCAGTAAATAGCCTACAACCATAGACAAGTTATGAGACCCTGGATGTAAAAGGACACCCACCCTTCCTGCATAAGAACGAGTCCCCAAAATAACTTTTGCATCTCTTGGTTGTTTTGCATTTCCTCGTAGTCATTTTTGTCTCTTTAGTAATTTTCTGTCCCTTTATAGTTGTTGTCTCTGTGTATCACCCCAAACTTGAGTGTCAGGCCACATTAGTGACTCTCTCAGAACTGTAGTTCCACAGGTGGTCATTAGGTGGAGGCAGAAGACTGTGGTTGATCTGGTTACTGACAGTTGGCTGACCGGAGTCTGTGTTTGCGTTCAGGCTGTAGCTGGAGGCGAGGGTCTGCCCTTGGCAGTGCAGTGTGTCGCCCTGCCGTGGCAGGATGAGCTCTGCCTGCGCTTCATGAAGGAGGTGGAAGAACTGGTCAAACAGAGCAAAAAGTGAAGCCTGGAGGCCACGGGTGGAACATTTATGTCCTCAGGTTAAATTTGCTTTGAGTACAGCCAGTGTACGGTTTGTGAAAACACAATGAGCCAGAATCATATCTGATGAAGGTACTTCTTGAAATAGTAAATAATAACTGCACAAAACAATATTTTTAACACAATCAAAACAAACTGAAATATGAGTAAAAGCTAACACAGTTTTAATTGTTTTTAGAAAAGGTACTTGAGTTTATTTAAAGATTTGATAGATAGAGTTTACTCCTCTTCTCAGGCGTTTTCTGCTCTTTGGCTTTTGGGGTCATAATAAAGATACGTGGCCTGAATGTTGACTGTTAAACCGCGGCTGTGAATTAAGCGTTCTGTTCTGTTTTGCCAGCACTGGCACAGGTCGCAGAATAAACTGAATTTACATCCCTGTTAAGCAAAGGGGTACTGTGACCACATGCAGAAAATAAAATTAGAATTTATAATGAGTATGGAAATGAATATTTTCTCACTGATTGTGTTTGACTCTTTTTACTAGAACTGATAGTCTATAATGATGTGATCTATAAATAAAACAAAGTCACTGATTTCTGACAGAGGAACATCCACTGTTATTTGTTTCCGCACCTGAAGTGTTGAAATTGTATTCATATGTTGGAAGTCAACAAGTCAGCAGTCACAAACACTGTTCAGAAAAGACATGATATACTGTTCCTTCCACTGTTCATACGTCAGGGTAAAAAAAATGTAATATCTTGTTTTTCATTTGATATTTGCAGCTTATCAAACCTGTGCATTCAGTCCTTTTATGTCCTTTAATATTTAATGAACTAACTTCATATGGTGTGGTGCACGTTCAGGGCACCCAGCAGCTGTGAGAGCACACACTTCCTTTACCTTCTTCTTTACCCTGTACCCTCTCCATCACTGTGCCACAGATGAGCGCAGATCATTTTCATTCTTAGCGTGAGTGATTGTTGCACTGATGCCATAACATGAAACAGAAAAGAGATAAAGAAGACTAATGACACATGGCGGCTCCATCTATGAGGCCAGCGCACCATGGCGTCATATTGTGATTACCCTGTGCTATTGTAAATATGTGTTTCTGTTGGGTTTACATAAATTTACATATGTTTTAAAACTCTCCTGGGATGGGAAACCATTAGGGACAATGTTAGTGTTTTCCATTACAATTGGCCACGTTTGCACTGGTGTCTCATTGAATGGAAATGGCTGTGTGCGTGCGGTAGAGGAAGGAGGGCACATTAGGTGAGGAGGAGAGCTGGAATTGAGAGGTTGTTCTTAGCATTATCTGTGGCACATAGAGAGAGGGTGTGTGGCTCTCGCTGTGCCACTCAGTCAGGGAGCATTAAGCTTTAAGAGGCAGTGAAGAGACTCAGGTCTTCAGAGGGAACTTGACATTGTTCATAAATCCCTCAGGATCTGAGACAGAGGCAGTGACATGCACACACACATATGCACAAATTCAGCCTTCAAATTGGCCCATTAAATACGTTTACCAATTCGAGTTAGGCAGTTGTGTGTATTACACTGTATTAAACATATTAAAATCAATTTAAACATTATTTATATACTATAGCACTTAACACATCACAGATGATCATATCACAAGTGATATAGTGCAAAAGATTATTTATTATTTTGCTAAATTTAGCAGTTTAAACAATATACATATTTACAAGAAAAAGGATGATTGAACTGATTTTTCCATGTAATCCTAACATTATCCTATTTCATTCACATACTCTTGATATATGAAAAAATACCTAATGACAGCAAGTCAACATAACATCTCTTGATTACCCAGTTCCTGGATTGAGATGCATTATTAAAAACATGAACCCACAACCTCATTTAATAGAACTTTTTGCAGTTTATTTTTTTCAGAGAAGACATTTTGACATTTTGTCACAGTATAAGAAAAACAGGTGGAGCTATACAGTCAGTGAAGGCTGAGTTCCATTTAGCTGCCTCAAGTTTCAGGGTCCTGTTGTCGTCATGGCTTACTGCAACACTTGAACTGAACAGAGCCTTCGTTAATATTGTTTAATGTTATTAGACATTGCTAACATTTACGTATATTTCCTGCTATTACAAGTAAAAGTGTTTCCTGTGAAATATGAGGCCATATCTACAAGTTAATAAGAGATCATTCATTTGTAATGAATATATATATATATATATATATATTTTTTTTTACAGGTGTGTGTGTGTATATATATATACATATATATATATATACACACATATATGTCAAATCCACTGAATCAGCTCCTACTATTACAGCTATTGTGATAGTTCTTGCAATATAAATACTGCTACTGACCAAATTCCTCAGTATGTTATGGCCACATCAAAACGGAACTACTCAAAGATTTATGTTCGAGCTAAAGCAAACAAAAGTGTTTCAAGTTCCATTAAATAATTTCAATATTAAATTAACTTGCTTGAAAATATCTCTAGTCCTGTTGATCCCACTGATGATAAACGCCCAGTTATATGGCTTTTCATAACTTAGCTATTTTCAGCTCATCCCTCTGGTCTGCAGGTCTATGTATTTGACTCCAGTGGCTCTCATCAAGCCCCCATATAAAACAAATTGCTGCTGAGTGCTGCTGCATATTTTAAAGCTTTGAATAATTTTACCATCACTGCACAATTTTAAATGAAAAAAATAAAGCCTTGTCAGTATCACCAGTATCAGTCCAAGAAAACGTTGTACATGTCATGATGCTTTAAATAATACTGAGCCAGGATTTAACATCAGAACTTGCAAAAGAAAGTGAGTGAAATAGTTTGATAAGTTAGATGTAGAGGACATCTGACCAAAGCTCAGCCTGCTGTAATCATACAGCAGAACGGTTAAACAGCCCTGGCAGGCCAAGGTGCTCTTCTCATGTAACGTCTCATTGATAAGAGCAGCAAACACCTCATTTACAGGAACCTTAGGCTGTAAGATCAGGTACTTTAAAAGCCATCCAAACACATTCAGACCCTGCCTGTGTGCCAGCAAATAAAACACCTTGATATCGCCACAACTAAACTAGGATGATTCTGTCTTAATGTCCCATTTCAAGGACCAAGGAGCCCATAGTCTTTATGGCTCCACAGAATTGCAGGTAGTAATGTTTGACACAGCAGGGCTCCAGCCTTTCAGATGATCAAAGTGACAAGTTCAGCCTGCAACCAGAGCCACTTACAGGAGACATCAAGAAGCAGCAAGATTGGCAGCTTTTAGGTCTTTGGTCCATTTCATCAGCCATTACTACCAGCAGAGGCGACACGCTGTGGAGGACTAGTGGGAGGAGGGGAAGGCAGATTAACAGACAGCTGATACAGGTGTATAGGCGGTATCAAACAGCAGCTCTGTCAATACAGCAGGGTACGAATTTCTTCAGAAGGAGCTGGGATCCCCAAAGTATGCCCACCGATTTCACTATGACAGGATTAACTGGGAGCTCCATATGATTTTCTCAGATTCTGTGACTCAACAATTCAGTGATCCACGTTCTATCGGCTTTAAAGGCCCCTATCCCAAGTTTGAAAAGCTTACCCCTCGGACAAGGGACACTCTTTTTCTCCCATGCGGTTCCGCTTTCCCGCTTTTTTTTTTTTTTTTTGCTGCATGCAGTTGTTCATCAACCCCCGTGTCCTCGCCAGCTCTCCCATTCTCCCTTCTCTGCACATCTGCTAGGTTTGGGTTTTCCTTTCTTCCCTCCAGCGCCTTGCTTGGCCCAAGGCCCTTATAGCCAAATTGGTTTACATTGGAGAGATAAATGCTCTGCAAATGCGCTTAAACACGTACAGTAAAAAATGCAGACAGTGCGTGTCAGGATTATCACCCAAGTCAGGGGGAGAAAGGAGAGCGTCTCTGTAGCACAAAGCTGGGGAGCCAGAGTGAAGCCTGCAGATATAGTCCGTCTCATCCACTTCTCAGGAGAAAGAGAGGATTTAGCATTTGCATGCTAGTCTGTAATTCCTGGCATTATATAACTTGTCGCCAACAATCAAACTCCTGTGGTATTGTGAAAGTATTGTTTCACATGGGTGAGCAAAGTGTGGAGTTACACTCTTGGAGAAGGGGGTTTTTGGTGGCGGCACTGAAACAGCTGGTCCAAGATGTATGGCAGAGACCACCCTATAAGCCCAGTCAAGAAAAAAAAAATCTACAACACAACCTCAGGGCCGACTAGAAAGGGGTGTATTTATTTAATAAAAAAAAAATCCTCTCAAAATATTCGGCTTAGGACATAAATGACTCACCTGAACACAGGCTCTTGTAAATAAAGTTCTTGTAAATAATACTAGTAATTGTAATAGTAATTGTAAATACTCAGTAGAATATTTACAGCAACAGGATAGTATATGTATCAATCCCTCAATTCAAAATAAACTATAGTGCTTGTGTTCATCAGAATGAAGGAACATGTCATCTAGTGTGCTGGTGTGCCTCACTGATGTGCTGCATTTATAGTTCTTTGTTGGTTTTGGTCTTCACAAAATCAATTTAATCAATAAAAAAAAACAAAAAACAAAACTAGAGTATCAGAAGAATTATCCCTTTAAAAAATTACTTAAACTAATCACAGTAGAGGGCCACTGTTAATAGTCATAGAAGAACCTACAAGAGTATGTGACACTCCCTCATACTTAAGTAGATGTACTATCTCGAGGTGAAAGAGGTCTCACTCGGTGAAGACAGGCAGGGCTTGTGCAGACAAAGTGGATCTTAAAGATTCAGGAAACGGTATTCTCCCTTCCCACCTGCTGCTGCTTCTGCTGCTGTCGTCCCCTGGGGGACACCAAGCTGTTGCCCCTGTCTTCTAGCATCAGTGTAAAACCCCTCCACAAGCTCTGCCATGGAGATTTGGGTGTAAAACTTCCAAGAAAGACCACAGTCACCCCCCCCAAAAAAGCCCCCTTTTTCTCATCCCCACGACCTGCCCCTCCCTCCAAATCAACACCGTCCCCCTTAGACCTCCCAGCACAAAGCCCTCAGAGCAAACCCAGCACAGAAATCATAGCACACTATTCAATCATTGTTTTTTCCCCTCTCTCACCCCTTTTATAGTCCCACTAAAGGTTTTAGCTGGGCAGAGAAGGAGGGCTGTCACTGAGGAAACCTTAGCCCATTGATGAAGTGACAGGAGCTGCCAGAATATGATCCTAATCCTGTTTCCAGCATTCTTTTAGCCTGCTGGCATCGCAATTCCTCCACACATTCTCTAAGCTGTCAACTAGGAAAATCCCTCTAATAGCGCATTGCCCAGATACACATCAAAGAGCTCCTGGAAACCTTCAGCAGCTTAGCTGCCATAGACAAACACACACACATACACACACACACACACACACACACACACACACACACACACACACACACACACACACACACACAC
>JBBMJY010000022.1:7490411-7527825 GCA_037833715.1 Toxotes lorentzi | reverse complement strand
CAGACGGCTGAAAATTCAGCTGATTTAAACAATTTGCCGAATACATCCAGCAATGAAAAAAATAAGTTGTAACGTTTAACACTCAAATGAATATAGTATAGGCTTCCTGAAGTTAAAGTATTTTCCGGCCCTTGTTCTTTTTGCTATTATTTTAAAATGCTTATATTAAGAAACATTTAGCCCGTTCTAATGTAATAATTTGTTCATAGTGGTCCACATCTGTGATGTGTAAATTGTAATAATAATAATAATAATAATAAGAAGAAGAAGAAATAATTCATAAGGAAGGTAAAAAAAAATGGTAATGGACATTTTCTCCGTTAACCCCAAAAAATGGGTTAACTCAAAATAATTTATTATAACGATTTTGTTTCTTTTAAAAGTTATTTCATCACCTACAATCACTATAAATTTTCAATCTGATTTAAGTTTGACTTGAGGCTTTTATTTTGTGCGCTTTCCGTCGAGTTTAAACGCAGGTGAACCTCCGCAGGCTGAACTGACACAGGGTGCGAGAAAACATTTACTTTGCTCCCACAGAGTTTGACTGCAGTGGGGTGGAGGGGGCGTTTATTTCAATCTGTGGCGGGTCCCAGGTCAGTTTCAGACGCCTGGAGGCTGACGGAGATGTGTGACAGGTCCTCAGTGAAATATGCACGGGATCCCCAGTTGGGCTCCTGTCTAATGTGGGTGCAAATAGGGTTCCACTATACAAGGCTATTAATTTATCATCAGGCCTGACACGTGAAAGGTGGGCCAGCGCGTGTGTGTGTTTGTGCGTCCATGTGTGTGTCCGTGTGATCAAAACGTGTGACTAATGCAATAACATTTTTTAATGTGACAATTTCATTGCATTCTTTTACTAAATCAGTTTTTGGCTGGATTCTTGTAATCTGTTCTATTTTTTTCTCTCTTTCTTTCTTTTTTTTTTTTTTTTTTAAATCTGCAGCTTAAAAAAATCAACATAATGCTCTTCTTCCAGGACAATGTCACGTAGCCTCCAGCTCTGATTTAAGCCTAATTATGCTAATTGCCGTGGATTTATGAGTTACACAGCACTGGCTAAAGACTGCCTTGGGGCCGGAGCTCTGCGTACACGGCGTCGATTCAGCAGCGTTCACAAACTTCAACAACACAGGAAAAAAAAATAATGGGAATCAATAAACTATAGTCAATTAAACACCCTGTGATGTTTAACGAAAGCAAATAGAAGACATCTGCCATAAAATCCTTATTAAGCAACGTTTAGAGGTCCCTATAAGAATGGGACTTTGCAGCCTTATTTACAGTGCTATAACTTTATATATATAGTAAGTGATGTGACTGAGAACTTTGAACAGATACACACTTTTAAATTGTTAACTTCGGCAAAATTGTTAACTTAAGCCACTTTAATTGTTTTTCTTAGGAATCTCGGATGGTGGCCAGATAATAATGTGGACATTAAAAAAAAACAACAGAACAAACACAAGTAAAAAAAAAAATAAAATAAAATAAGACTCGTGCAGTCATTTTTAAAATCAGCCTCGTGTGCGATATCAAGACCACGGTCCAACTTCCGCTCAGCAAACTTCTTACCTCTCTCTCTCTCTCTCTTCTCTCTGTGTCTCTGAAGGCGAAATATCTCCACTAGCGGAGCAGCCGAATATTTTCCTCTCAGATCTTCTTCTCTAAAATCCGCTGTTCATTTCCTCATTTCGTTTTCATATCCTGACAACATCCCGCTCCGTCCGCTCCGCGCTCCTCCGGCTCTCCTCTCTTTGGATGTGGGGAGGATGTTGAGCTGCCATCTATCGGCCTTTAAAGCGACCCCCCTCCTTCTCCCCAACCTCAGGTGGGGGTCACCGGGACGCGCAGACGCTCCTTCTCTCTGCCAATCGCGTCGCTCTATCCAGCTCTCCACTCCCCCTCACCCCTCCCTCCCTCCCTCGCCCCCTTCCTCCTTCACATCACTCCGCACTCCATAGAAGAGCTCTGCGTCCGAGCTGCCGACTTTTCTGCTGTTTTGGAAGAAATAAATGACAGTTGTGTATTTTTATTTAATTTTTTTATTTTGTACTTATGTTTTTTTGCTGCAAAAAATGGATAACTATTATAATTTGCTATTGATATTAAGTTCATTGTTGTTATTTTTGCAACTGATAATAATAAAATGTTTTTATAGAGGACCTACACTGACGTTATAGGAGAAGTTCCATCTAAATTCTAAAATCTTTTAATATTTTAAAACTGACTGACTGAACAAATGTCAACACAACAAGGTCTGTTTCAAAATATTCCCAATTATGTGACACTCTTGCCTTTAATTATTATCTCTTCGATATCCTTAATATCTCAAGGTCCACTTCAGTATGTGTTGCTCAATAGGATCTAACGCCGAGGTCAAAGGGCTGCACTTATATGTAAATATATATTTTTAACAATTAACAACAAAATTCAACCATCCACATTAGTTTAAATTAGTTTAAATGTGCTCTACCCTCTTTAATAATATTATTAAATGGATAACAAACACTGAAATGGCCATATGTTGGTTATAGATAATACTTTTTGGATTGATTTTAAGCCAAAACGATCAGTACAAATGTGATGAAACTACATTTTGGAAGAAAAAAAAAGTTTTTTAAGAATAAATATTTGCCTCAGCAGTGGTCTATAGTAGGTATGAGCCTTTTAAAAGAAATCTAAATGTTTGAATTAAGCCCCCAAAAAAGTCTGTAACCCAGGTCTTAATTAAATGATATACAAAAGGTAAGTAATGGCCCATGTCTACTAGCCTACTTTCTCTAGCATGGTGACTTTGAGGTTAATTCCGTGCTTTAATTTTATTTTCTTCCTGCCTCGGTGTGACTGCATGCAGTCGGTGGGAATGCAGCTGAGATCGAGAGATGCAGGCTGGGCTGCACTGCCTCCAGCAGCTCCCCGGCCCCGAGGGATTTAGGTTAGGATTGGGTAGACAAGACGCCATTTCACCCTCCAAAAAAATGTCTTAAAATGACTGCTGGTAAGAGGATTAAAACAATAATGCCCCTCTCTTCTTCAAGGTTTTTAGAAAAGATTTCTTCTTCCGAAGAAAACCCGTTTAGGCTGGAATTAAGGGCAGCGAAAAGTAGCCTTTTAATGTAAAGCTTGCATATTTTGTTGAATTTTCTCCGAGAGAGAGTGAGAGAAAGAGGAAGGTGGGCCGGGGTGGGGTGGCGGGGGGTTAAAATCCTAAACTATTTTTGATCTTTGGCCACAATCAGTTGCAGAGCTTGCAGAGACCCCTGACAACAGCTTGAGGAAAGAAAAAAAAAATCAATGTGCTGTGTAGGTTGCCACAGCGCGTTCACTTTTCAACTTATAGTGTAGTATATTGTATATTAGTATATTGTCCCCTTTCCGTTTGAATTTTATACACGAAGGTTACTTATGTACTTGGGAAAATCCAAAATGTAAAAGCAACAACATGAATGAACGAGTTTAGTGCGTTTTCAAGCAACAAGTGGTTCTCAGTGCGCAAATGGGTGGTTTTTGAAAGGGACAAAATCAATACTAATAATAGTAATAATTTTCTAATGCTTTTTTTTTTTTTAAATTCCGACCTTATGTTTTATTCTTTTCTTTTTTGTCAGTAGCTGCAGTGCATTTGGGCCTAGAGGAGAAAAAAAATCGGATTAACTTGTGAACCGATGGAAATAAGAACTTAAACTGGAGGTAAATCTGGCCAGTGTCTCTTTGTGGGAACCGTTTCTAAAGCAATTAAAGCGAGAAGGAATTCCTCTCAGCTGCTCTTCCTCAAATCAGCTTTTTCACGGAACTTAATGCGGGCTAATGTCCAGCATGGCTGAGGGCTTTAATGCAAGTGTCAAGAGGGCCTGCTATTAGAGTGATATTAGGCCAGTTGAGCAGAAGCAACGGCGGCAGCATCTCCCGACCACGAAAGGATGGAGTGGACAGTAAACTCACACAGTCTCTGTTTACACAGCTTTTTAATTTGTGGAATATAATAGACACTTTCTGAATAAATACGTATATATATACACACATACATATTTTCAGATGTATATATTGGTGTATTATATGAAGACTTAATAATAATCAAAAGGCATAAATTTACAGCTTTCTAAAAGTGTTCTTTTTTTTTCTTCTTGTGATGTCCAATGAATCACTCTCACACGGTATTTTAAGAAGAAATTAGCAGCATATTTTCTGACAGTTTAACCTGTTTTTGTATTCAGCCCTTCAAAGCCAGACAACTGAAGAAGAAGTAGTGATGTTTAATATTTAAAGCAATAAAGGTTTAGTTGAAATCTAAGTGGAGAGTACATCAAGTTGCAGGATTTTAATCTCAGCATAGACCAGAGATGTCTGGATGTCTTTATTTTCTTGACTTATTAATTGTTTGGTCCAGAAAATATCAGAAAATAGTGGGAAAATGTCCATCACAACATTCTAGACACCAAGGAGATGTCATCAAATATCTTTTTTTGTACAAACCAAACCCAAAGATAATCAATTTGTGATGATATGAAACACAGAAAAGCTGCAACCAGCACATTTTTGTCTAAAAATTACTTAAATCATCAATAGATAACTAAAATAATTTTCTGTTGATTGACTAACTGATTAACTTTTTTGCAGTTCTTTTGACTTTAAAAGACACAAACAGTAACTGTTTTCCTCTGCAGGTGGGTTTGAGGCCTAATCATGATGATTATCCTGAATACATGATCTAGTTTACGCATCTCTTTATTTACCATCCTCACACTCCGCTTCTCATCCTGATCACCAGCACTGCTCGCTCCAGGCTAACTTTCTAAACCCCAAATTGATCTCAGATTTCTGTGGATTTCACTGGCACACTCATTGTTCTCTGCACTCTGGCTGCATTCAAACTTTATCGTGTTAAAGCCTCTCCTCAGATCTGAGTTATCGTCTTTGCTCTCAATCATCCCCCCCTCCTGCCTGCTTTCTGAATATCAAAACTTTATCCCTGCATCAGGACTTTGGCAGCCTGAATCAAAGCTCAGCCGAGGAAGCTGCAGCGATTTATAAATCATGTTCAGTTTTTAATCAGGTTTATAACGCATGAGCGTTTGTAATTTTACCCCTCAAATGGCTCCCTATGTTTTCCAAGTGGCATTTTACATCAACTCGAGGGGAAAGTTGATGCCTTCAGCCTTCAAAGCCCATTAACTTTTATCATTAGGGTTTCCTTAACTTCATGAATATATTAGATTTCAATCCAGCTGCTCTGGTCTGCACATGCTCTTAGTCAAGGTTAGCTTGTTCTCATTTGGGTGAAATTAATCATTTTGATGTATGGTTTTGATTTGACTGCTTCCATGGGACTTGTGTGACTGGAGCAACAAAGCAACTTGCCATTAGCAATCCTCTGGCTGTGTATTAGCTGGGCATTCACCTTTAAGACTTTCCTGATATGTGTTGGATACCTGATTTAAACGGACAAATCGCCAACTCCACAGTATTTTTTTTTATTTTTCACTTAGCTGTGTGTTGGAGGACAAGATCACACAGTCTCTTATATATCCAGTTTAATGTATTAAATACAGCATTTACTGTAACGTAACTCAAGACACCACTGCAGAGTTATGTTAATCGCAAAGACTGACTATATTCAGTGAGAATACAGTAAGTAAAACATCAACAACAAATGAGTTGCAAATATTAGTTTAAGAGTTACTGATGGATTTTTTTTGTCCACTTTAGGGAAGCAGAACAAGCTCTAAACACAAAATTGACAAAACCTTTTAAGGTTTTTAAGTTGTTGGTAAGCGCTTGTCTCATGACACATCCAGGAGACATGGAGTCTAATATCCATTCTGTTTTTAGCTCTGTTTTGGCCTCCAGCAACTTCTAAATATAGCATCTGGCTTTTTAGGTGCTAAATGCTCCACTGTGTACCTAACTTTTTCTGTCTACTGTTCGATGCTGAGCAGGTAGTGTACTGTTGGTTTATCTGAGCTCTTTCACTGAAAACAGCTGAAAACATCTGCCCACTGTGGCCAAAAATGATGTAGTACTCTTCAAGACCTATAAATACACTTTGACATGTAAAATCAGCAGCTGTTCAAACTTTTCACATTTTGGTAGATACTGGTGTCGAAAGAATATAATAATAATTGTGACAGAGACGCAGTAATTCTCTATTTGTGAGTCTGACCACACGTTCACACTCACCATTGTTGTATGATCCTGTAGATGCAGCACACCACGCTGCAGCCAGGGCCACTCCTCTGAACGGTTTCTCTGGCAGACTTGACATATCGAGGTTGGCAGGTTTGTTTCCTCCCTCTTTCTCAGAGCTGGTCTTTGGTTGTGGCCCTCAGGCTGCGGCCCAGCACAAGGGTTCCTATTGTCAGGGCCTAATCCAGGGGCTACACAGCTTTAGCAACATGGTGGGATAAAAGCCCATCAAACCACTACTTTATGGGGGCAAATCTTTCCTAATCCCTCGCTTTATCTAAACAAAAGGAGAGAAACAAGAGGATAGAGAAAAATTGTGCAGACACAGGGCAAGACCGGGAGCTAAGATGCAAAGAAGTAGTTTCACTGGAGAAGCTAACCACTTTTGACAGGCTTTCACTAAAGGGTTGACAAAAAACGGACACCGGGATTCCAGAAAGGACCGTACAGGGTCTTTTCTCTTTTCTAAAGTTAAGCTTTAAGATCCTTAGAGGGATATGTTGAAATTAGTGAGATTAAATTCAAAAACCTTAACTATTAAGAGGACTTGGCAGGGGGCACCTGTCAGTTTTGGACGCTATACAAAAAAATAGTTCTTGGTTTACTTGGTTGATGTAAACAAGCGACAACCGTGTGATCTTGAACCTATTCTTTGCTCTTTTCTCAGACTGGGAAAAGGGAGTATGGGAATTTGTCCTTCCCGCCTCACACGCCACTTAGAAAATCTGCTCTATCACACATACTGGGTGACCCCGACCTGTGTCCAAAACACATTTACTTACAACAAAAATGCAAGTCAGCAAGGCTTTACTTAATGTCATGTGTGGGAATTCTTCAAAAGACAGTGAATGACAGCAACAAATGAGGCTTTTTATTCTAAGTCTTTTTCTGACACTCTGTAAGCTATAGTTCATCTGCGGCACTATTGTTTGAACAGACCCCCCCCTCCCCTTCGGTAAATCAGAAGACCCTAAAACTCACATGTTCTGTGTGTGCATGTGTGTCTGTGTCAGGAACAAATCCCCCGACCCCATTTCATGTCTGCTGCCAATTCCAATTTCTATCTTTGATCTGTGGCAACTCGCTTCAAATCCCAAGTGTGGCATCTGCAAATGACTCTGTGAGTTAGAGGCTCCATTTTCTGCCACAGCCCAAATGCTCCACAAGAGGACCATTTGGAGCCCGGCGGTCAGAGAGCCAAGCAGAGATTGAGAACAAGCCAGTTCGTTCTGGCTCTACGTACATAAACCACCACAGCCGGGGGGGCTTTCGGTGTCTTGCTTGCCCTCTCAGGTATACGAACAGAAACATGGTGACATACATAATTCACCACCTGACAGTAAATACACTGTCATCGTCCACACACCATAGAGTTCAGGCATTTTAAATTTAATATACATCATGGGGAACAAAATGATTTGGCTCACTTGCATCATATTCTTTATATTTGTTTGACAGCACGCCCCCTGCTGGCCTATGCTGATGCCTTCTTGAATGGGGTAATTAAGAGATAATAGGCTGGGGATGCTCATCAGGGACGGAGTGATTAGTGATTCATTACATGAGCTTAGAATGAGGAAGAAGAGAGGAGGGAAATGGTCGAGTTTGGGTGGGGCGGTGGGGGGTTTGGTAGGGACATACTGGAACAGCCTGACAAATTGCCAATGGATTTATCCAGGGTAATTAACTATCACCCAGGGAAAGGGCTGGGGACTGGGACTACCAGTAACCTACAGCAGAGTCACTGACTCTGGTTTTCAGTGCTGAGTTAATGGCTTTAAGTTCTTTAAATGTTCCTTATTGTGTATTCAGTAAACAATACACAAAATATGAGACTGTGGATGTAAAAACGGATTTTAATTTAAATGCTTTTACAACTGAGAAGAGAAACCAGTGTGAAATATTTTACTAAAACTAAAACCAGGGATGAGATATAAAGTATTAAACTGTGAAATTCGGCGGTATTCCCCTTTAAGAATCTTTGCAGGCCTCACGCGAATGGCTTCCATCCATGATTTGAATGTCATGATCCTATAAAGCAGGAAAGTCTATATTCCCATCTTCATAGTCCTCCCAAAGTCAGCCTCCCATCCAGGAGTAATCCTCTCTGGTCCATATCAGCCTCAGAAAGCAACACACACTTACATGGAGAAGTTGATTTTCTCTGTCTGTTTTATCTGATTTAGGAGCACTTAGAAACAGCTCGAAGTCTTTTCTCGATTAACGGGATGGGAGAGGACTTCAGCCGTTGTGATAACTGCTCCCCCCTGCGCTAGCTACCTCTCATCCAACATCTGTCTATTGTTGTGAAATCTGCTTTAAAGCATCTGTGGGTCATCTGGATTCAAACATTTAGAGAATTGAGGCTCATCTGTTGAGCTTAAGTCACTGTCGAGTTGCACTCGTCTTTCTCTTTAATCAGAATAATGGCTGCTAAACAGAAGCTCTGTTTCAAACACCTCTGAAAGTGCTGCTTTCTCTGCCTAATATCTGATAAATGAGCAGCAGTGAGGTCAAACACAACTGTGTGCACACACACAGCATAAGCATGCACAGAAAAAAAAACCCTCACTGATTGTTGCTTACTCTCTCACTCATCAGCTTTGAGCCTGCATCTCAGTGGACCTGTTAAATCGAGCTCTTCCCCCATAAGCTTTCTTATACAGTGTTTTATGAAATGAGCATAAGGGATTGATTTATTGTTGTTTCATAATCTGGGTTTATGCCTTGTTCTGCAAAAAGCCTTCTTAAAAAGGCTTTGGCTGGCTGTCGGGGAAGAGCCACATCCAGCATTAACCCACTGGCTGACCGCAGGGACACCAACCCAACATGAACCACTTAAACAGAAGCCAGAAACTGTTTGACAAGAAGAGCCAGTGGCCAGGATTATGTGCCTTGTGGATGCGAAATGCTTCACATAATAAAATTATAATAAAAAAACTAAATAATAGAATAAATAAAATAATAATAATAATAATAATAGAATAATTTTCTTATATGAAAATAATATCATATAGGTTATAAAACATGTTAAATATTGAGATTTTGAGGTGCTGCCTTCAGAAGATGTTTCCCCTTGCTTTCAGTCTTTATCCTATAAGCTCAGGTAAGCTAACAGTCTTCTGGCTCCTGCTTCCTTTTGAAAATATAGAGTCAGTCTTCTCATCTAATTCATCAAACTCTCTGCAGTTAAAAAAATAAGTGTATTTCCCAAAATGTCCAAAAACTGTTCCTTTAACAGTTCTTGTAATCACAACCTCTTACATTTTAGTAAAGTATTTTTGGTGGAACTTTTTTTTTTCATATGCTGAATTTCCAGTATCTATCTTTGTTTCAGGACTCCATTAAATATATATTTGTAGAGTCTGTGTAAGTCAGAAAGGTTCACCTCAGACAAATTACACTACCCTTAATTATTGTGTGGTAACAATAGGCAGCAAAGTTGAGTTCATATTTTATTGGGTTATACTGGCAGATCAGCAGGTCTGCTCCCAGCCATTTGGCTCTAATTACAGTGTGGCGGAGGCCTCTGCAGAGAACACAAGCTAGTGTGGAAATAAGTGCTTAAGACATTACTGTGTGAGATGGCCTGAAGGCATCGGGCTCTCTGTGGGGACGCTGCGGTTGGCCACTTAACCTGGATACCTCCTCGCACAGATCCCACCAATCAGGGACAAATGAAGAACATTTACTGCAACGCTCAGGTAAATGAAGTAGAACAGGTGAGCGGTGTGGCTGGTTAAACCAAGAGTAGTATGATTCTTAATATTCAAATGAAAAAAAAATCAGTCTTTACACCCACAAATTGAGCATGTCCTCAGCTGTCAGAGAATGGGACAAGGGAGGGAGAGGTGGTGGAAATCATGAGAGAGAGGCCTTGAGAATAAAAAGGAGTCTTGCTGGGCCCAACTGGCCATGTAAAGAGCAGGGGCGTCCTGCCTGTCAGATGGCGGCTGGCTGGAGGAACCCGGGAGTGAGAGCTGCTGTCCTCTCAATAGATAATCCCTCCAGCACACAGTATGGGCTGGGGGTGGGGGGGCAATGAGAGCCTGCTAAAGAGAGCCGGTGCTGATGGATATCTGTACGTATTTATCTGTTCCTAATGAGAGCTGATTAGCGGCCCACCGAGTTGGAACATGAGCCTGAAGAAACTTAATACAGGCAGAAAAGACATTAATGTGAACATTTTTATGCTATTTTTAAATATCTATCCTCAAAATCACACACATTTGTCACATTTTCCTTGTAAGAAACAAACAGCATGCTTCATGCTGAGATTGACTTCGATGGTTTATGTGTATATGTGTGTTTTGAGTGTTTTTCTTGCCTGAGGGTCCTGCCGCACGCACGCCACCTTGCAGTGGAGCCCTTTGGCAGAGATCTGACTCTACATGAATATGAATGAGGGAGTAACACACAGGGGAGAGCCAGGGAATCTGATGACAGTGCAGGAAAAGACCGGAGCATCTACGGGGATGTATGACTTCTCAGCCCTGCCAGTGATATGATAAAGTGGCTGAATTTGAATGTGTGTGTGTGTGTAAGGGGGGGTGGGTGTGAGCGTGTGCATGTGCCTTGCCTCAGAGTGTGTCCCATCAGATGGATATGAATAATGTATTGATAGCCTGCCCCCTGTGGCAGTCTATACAATCTCGTCTGTGTGTGTTGTGTTTAGCCTACCCAGCTGGCAGGGTCACAGGGGATGCACACACATTATGTCACAGTCCCAGGAGAGGTGTGGGTGCATGTTCCCTTTTCATCATCAATCAACAGAGCAAACTGTTTAACAACAACAATGAGGCAGTTAAGAGGCCCCTCAGCTCATGCCAGAAGTGGTGATAATTACCTAAACATGAAGTTGTCGGTCTCCCTCTTCAGCTTCTCTCTGCATCTGCCCCTTTTGATTGTGTGCCGAGTCAAGCGTGGCTCACTGAGAAGCAAGACAGACAGTAATTGGTGAGATTGATTTTTAAAAGCTTATTCATTTGACCTGCACCTTGTTCATATGGAGCATTTCCTTTAAGCTTGATAAATGAAACGTCTTCTTCCCTCTCTGTAAAATGAATCTCAGTTCTCACACATTGCCTCTTTTCTACCCTGTTTTCAGTCTGTATGTTTGTAAGAGCTTTTTTGCTGAAAACAACTACATGCTACTATTTGAAACTAGATGGATGGGAGCTGTGAGAACCCAAATAGTAAAGTTGTGGGTCTTTAAACCAAAACAAAGAGCTGAAAGATGCTAAAATGTTCTGTAGAGGTTAGGGGGAGAGCTGAATGATAATTTTTTGTGAGTGTTAAGCATTACACACAAGTATTTGATCTGTTGTCCCTATAAAAAACATAAATGAGTGCATTAGTTGAGTTTAGCTCTAAAAAACAGATCAAGTAACAATGTTGTATGTTTATTTTCTAAATATTGTGTAAGAAGTGAAACATAAATTAATGCATATGGAGTACCACGGGTACTGTGCAGTGTGGAGGTCACTGACACAGCTTTTAGCCTCTGCAGGAGCTAGTTAGATCTGAGGGATACTGGCCTCTGCCCTCTGGAGCAGTTAGCTCTACATTGATTTCTGCTTTCTCCTGCCCTCAGCTAAGTGTCAGCTACAATAAACAGAATTTCCTTGGCTTGATAGTGTAAGTGATCCACTGGGAAGGTTGAGGAAGAGACAGGAAAGGAACAATTCTTGCAGAGAAAGTTATACTTAAAATAAATACTTACAGTAAAGCTGCAGGGCATTACAAGTGAAAATCCATAGGTATGTGAGCACTGATATGGACTGGGAAACTAATAACAACAGGACAAACTTTTCTTTTTTTTTTTTTTCTTTACATTAGCATTGCACAGATGAGAATTTTGTGATGTAACACCCAATGCAGAGACAAAGTTAAAATGTGGGTGAGTTCTTTTTTAGGGCTGAGCAGGCTAGGAAAGGCAGGTTTGAGAAACGTGCTCTCGCAGAGACGCATAGCCTTGAAACACAGAAACTAATCCATGATATTGATCAGTGTGTTTCATATTGGCCCCTGTAATCCATCAAGCTAACAGTGTGGGATAGGCCTAATTTATATCATCTGAAAGGTGTAATCAAAGATGAATGAACCCCAGCGTGATAGAAATGTGCACTGGGTCATAATTTCTACCACTGTCATGTAATGGAAGGAGGGGATAAACACAACAGCTGCTGCGGTAGAAACAAACACAAGGTTTGTAGAGCCCAGTCATGTGCGAGTTTTTCTACCAACATACTCCAAATACAAACTTTTTTTAGATCAGATTTGGGCTAGATGACACAAAATAAAAGCATAATAGGTGAATGATACAGTAAATGTTGATCAAACGCAATGAAGGTTATCTGCAACCTCTACTTGTTTATCTTTTTCTACCATTTTCTCAGATATATACATTACTAGAGCTGTCACCTCAGTCACACTTATGACATCTCAGCATCCAATAACACCATTAGGCACAAATGTGTGTAAAGTCTGTATATCTACAGTCATCCTTGGCTTTTATGAATTAGTCATTAGTGTTGCCATAAGCTAAAACTTCAACAACAAGCTTTGTCCATGGTACAATAGCAAGGCTCATATACATGTGACAACGCAGGCTGACCCAGAGGGTAAAAGATGGCAGTGAAGGAGCCTCGAGGGTAGCTGAGGAGAGGGAGAGAGAGTAGCTGTAAATATATGTGTAAATATATATAAATGTTTCCTTTTAAAAAGCCACTTAAGAACTCCAACCCTTTAAATAAGGCCAGGAATAATCTGTTTCCTTCGTTGCGGTAGATCCAGCAGGGATTTGCAGAAACATTCGGCAGTGACACAGATCTACATAATCATTTTAAGTTTCTACCCGCTACTTCCAATGATTCTCCTGCTGTCACTTTAGATACCGCTAAAACTGATTTGGGCTCCCTAATCTCCCAGTATTTCTTAGACTTTAAAAATCTCTAATATTATAAGGAGATTATTTCATTTATAATTGATTGAGTGCATTTGCTAGAGTGCCACTTCAAAGTTGCTGAATTAAAGATGCATTTAAGAAGCCTGGTGCCGGGCGCTGTGAGTCGCGGGGTGGGGTGGGAGGTTGTGCTGGGGGAGAGGATGGCAGAGGGTGTTTGGTAATGGTGGCGGGGGAAGGCTTGTGTCTTCTCGATGGAGCGAGAAGAGCTATAGCTGGGGCTGATCCACGGAGATTTCTTAAAATGGGCTCTCGTAAAGTGCCTCGCTTGGAGAAGGCATTGGAGGACACTGGCCAACAGCGGCGGACCAGCGGCGGCGGGAATCTTTGTCTGCGTTGGAAAGACTCTTCAGTAAAGAGGTGGCTCTCGTTACATTTACTTCCTCAGAGATACTGAGTCAAGTCCTGTCCATCCTCAGAGTTCCCCTAAGAATACATCAAGAGGATGATTCCCAGGTGAAGTCCGCACTACCTATAAGAGACTTTACCCAAATATCTTCCTTTCCTCTCAAGTGAAACCACTCTGGACTGCCAAAAAGTGTAAGTTTTTCAAAAGCCTTTTTTCTTAAGCTCTATCTTTGGATTCCCAGCACACAGGACCCTAAAATCTTCACAGGCCAGGGCTGAAATATGAAGCCCCCTGATTCCTCATCTGCCCCTTTTCTTAACTGAGCCCCAAACGCCACTCAGGAGCCAGGCTCTCGCTTCCTCATTGGCTTACCAATACCTACAGCTCCTCCCATTGGACCACTCTGAGGGTCTTCATTAACGCAGAGAGCGAGATAGAGCGAGTCTTTAAAGAAAATCCCCCCCAGCCCGAAAGAACAGGAAGAAGATATGGCCTATTGGAGAGCTCAGGCCTATTGGAGTGCTTAGTTCTGACTAAATGAATCTTGACAGTGAGGAGGATGCTCTCCTCCTGCCCAGTATTGTACCAGCAGACTATATGCCCCCCCACATCTCTCTGCCTTAGATACTCTGACTCCCCACCCCCCCCCTTTCTCTACCACCACCACCACCACCATCAGTATGCTATGGCCCAACCAGATCATAATCCTCTTAACGCTCTGCCTTATTAACCACTCATCTAAATGACATGAAAGCAACCGGCTAGAGAGAAGGGAGGAAAAAAAAAGTAAATTATTTGCCCCAGAATAAAGTCCTGGCCCTTTCACCATACAGTACTTTGTATTTCACATTTGATTATGTGACAAGTGTATCTAAGTCTGCTCGGGGCTCAAGAAAAATGTATTTCAGAGCCCATCAGGCACTGCAAATTTAAAAAGAGGGTCCAACGTGTCCTCTGTGCTTGTACATACACACAGTTACACAAGCACACACGCACACCACTAAATTGAATTCCAATTAAGACGATGATGATGAATAAATGGATGATCCATTTGGCTCACTTTTTCAATTGAAGAAACTGTGAATTACTGATCCCTCTTACCCCCAGAGGAATCCACTCATTAGGGTCCATTTTTGAATTAAGAACTCCATTTACCCTCACACCCTTCACCACCACCCTGCCTGTACAACCTGGTGAACCTCTGTAATACTCGATACAACCACCTGTAAATTAATTCTTGGTTCAACCATTTGACCCAGATTTTGCTCCAGAGGTAATATAGGTTTGTCCCTCTGTGCATTCGCAGACTTAGGCTTACACAGGACTAACAGAGCTGGTTACACACACACACACACACACACACACACACACACACACACACACACACACACACACACACACACACTCGTATGCTCTGATGTTAGGTATCTGCCCAAGAGTTAAACAAGAGTGAAGGAATAATGTTTGAGACTTTGAGACATGGCTGCAAGAGCCACATGTCAGAGGTTCATTACACTACCTTGCCCTAAAGGAATATTACAATCAATATTTCTAAGAGTTATACCATCTTTGGTCAAATGTTGAGGCAGGTCTAATAAAACATCTATTTCTCTGTGTACATGTTCTCACAACATCAATCAGGGCAACAATTCATGTTACAAAATCGCTTCTTATGTTAAAAGAAACCTGCGTGTAACTTCTGTACAGGCCAACAGCTGTTCAGGTTTTAAATTCCTCATATACTTCCTGTCTCTCTTAAGCCAGTGTGTGGACTGTATTATCATGGCTGTGACAGAATCTCACACCATGACCATAAATGACTGTGACGGGTCCAGTTCTGGATCACGGTGCAAGTCCATGCTTAGCTTAGATGAACATTGACATCACATCACCAGTGACAGTTTTGACTGCTACAAAATTAAAGATGAAATATGACCTGAACTCCCTAAAAAACCTAAAATCAAACTTTTTTTTTTAATTAATTTTTTTTTTTTTAACGTGGACTTCATATGAAAAAGTGCAAACACAACTAATAACACTAAGTACAGGCTTTTTTCACTCAGACCAGAAAAGAAATATGAGAGAATAAACACATTTTTGAGTAAATATTGTAGATGAGACAGAAAACTGGTTTAACAGGCTGTTCTCCTCAGATTTTCCCTCTATTCTCTGTTGGTATCACTTGGATACTTTTCAGCATGAAATACAGCACTGGTCTGTGTTTGGACCTGCTGAGATAAAATGGAGCTGAAATTTGCCTTTCCTTTTACTCCCCTAAGTGAACACCGTACTCCTGTTAAGTTGACTAAAGACACCATGTCCAGGGCTTTGTAAGGTCTGTTTGGTTTCCCCACATCTTGTTTTCTTGTTGCTCCTCAGCACTCTAAGTCCTTTTCAGGGAGTTTATGAGGGCCTGCCTTGTGGAGAGAGAAAGCCTTGGCTGTGTTTGCTTTGGGAATAGTCTCCTGACAGGGTGCTAAAGGAGCATGTCAGAGCACGGGTCCCAAAGTGTTTGGGTAAAGAGAGCCGCTACCTCTTGCCACTGAGGAATCCGCCCTTCTTCGGTAATCTGTCACACCTCCTTCCAAATAAAATGGCTCAGAGATTTTCACACAAGTCTGTCAGGGTTAATATTTACCCCTGCCCTTTGGTCAAGAGGGAGAGAGAGAGAGAGGCAGACAGAGGGGGAGAGAAAGTTAGAGAGAGTTTGGGTTTTACAAAGCCGGGAGTCATCTGTGTGTCCTTGCAGCTACACCTGACAAGGTGATAAAATACTGACAGACAGCACATTTTATCAGGCATTTTTCCTCAGTTGATGCTTACGACCACCTCGAAAGGTCTGAGAGTTCAGTAGTTAACATGACCTGGTTGTGCTAACAGAAAGAATTTTAGAGAAATCCACAAGTTATTAGACTTTAAAGCAAGAATTTGACACTGTGGGAAATACTCTAAGAATTAGGTGAGGAGAATGATACCAAGGTCTTGTCTGTACATTAAATAAGAAGCTGAAGCGAGGTGAGAGTTAGATCATCATAGCATAAAGACTGGAAACAAACAGTCACAGCTGGCCAGGCTCTTTCCAAAGGTAACTAAATCTGCATACCAGCACAGCTAAAGCTCACTAATTAACATCCATACAAAACCCCAAGTGTTGATACGTTGTGATTTCGCAGGGTTTTATTTGCCAGACTATTTCTTGACCAGGGAGCAGTGAACTCATGTTCTCTGTAGCTAACAGTGTGCCTGGCTCCAGCTTCATATTTAATAAACACATACAGAATGAGAGTGGTATCAAAAGTAAAACAAGTGTATTTCCCAAAATATTCTTTAAGTGAATAGAGGTGTCTTTATTGGTAAAGATGAGCATGAAACTCCTTTCAGTCTGTTTCTGTCAGATTTTGTGTGAGTCTTTGTCACCGCCCATCATACACGTATGGCGGTGGATGATTTGGGGGTGGCGCTGCACGAGAATACAGGAGGAAGGAGCAAGTCGGGCGGAGGGGAAGAAGCGAGGGGGGATTTAGTGTGGCCTGTTGGAGGGCTAATTCCTGTGCTGGCGTTGGAGCTCCTCAGCTCCACCGTGGCTCAGATATTCAGATTTGGGCTGGGCTGCCATGTGGGCTCGGAGATACTCCGCAGCCGACTCCTCCCCCGCTCTATTCAGGGCCTGCGAGGAGCCTTGGGATGGCGTTAAAAAAGGAGATTAAGTTTCCTCCAGAGAGCAAAGCTCCTTAAGGGGGTATCTGTGTGCCTCTCAGCTGCCTGGTCAGTGAGGGATGCGTGAGGGGGGCCTCGCCATGAACTCCACTGAGACAGTGGAGGGTTGGGTGGGGTGGTACTTAAGAGGTGGGGGTGAGGAACACAGGGAGGCTGACCTGACTCCCACCCCATGACTGCCTCCACCCCGGCCATGGTTGCCAGCTCAAAAGCCAAATATCAAATCAGATTCGCAGCTTTGGACGCAGGCTGCAAGAATCCCCTGATGAATGATGGAAATGGATGGTATCAACGTAGAGGATTTTTGCTTTTGTTTGTGTGAATTATACTATCATATAATGTCAGAGGGTTTGTGAGCATGACCATGCATATGCTTTTGAGTGTGTGAGGGAGATACAGTGTGTCCGCATACAAGGGCAAGTTTCATACTCAGAGAGTTTAAAGTTGGGCTCAAAATGTAGCAGATGGCTGTTTAACACGTGAGCTGAGCGAAGTGATGCTAAAACACACACCGTCTTTCTCTGTGATCTTCTTAGTTCTCTGTGGGAGTGTAAACACACAAACACAGGCTGAGCTAAATGTAAAGAGACATATAGATTTTTAAAAACTGCCTTCTACAGTGTTAATCAGTGGTTTGGTTTAGGTCAAAAGCACTGAGGCAGCGGTTAGACTTAATAAATTAGATCATTATTAGCCATTCAAAAGGCAGATTTATAAATATTGCAAATTCTGACCCTAGGAAGCGAATGAAGTTGAAATCAATCCTTCAAAAGCTTTTGATTGTTCCCTTCGAATCAAAAAGGGCTGGAGCGTAAAAAGCAGAGAGGAAAAAACCCTTACACATTCCTTTAGTTGATTAGCAATACTGATGACGGGGTTGAATGAAGGCGGAAAAAAATCTAATGACTTCCTCAGCTTTGTAGCAGGGCTGAAAAAAAAAGCCTTATCTGCTTTATTCAGCAGCGGTCTCTTCTGGGAAGCGAGGATCACTGTGCTGTGGGACTGTCAGGTCCTGCCAATAGCCGTAATGGGCCCTAATTCCACATTAATGCAGTCTAAATGAAGTGTCACAGGAAGATTGATCTGCTGAGGGCGTTGCCTTGATGAAGATTGTTCTACTGAGTGGGCGCCTCAGTGGACACCTGGTTACCCCCTGCAATGCCCCAGGGGCCTCATATGAAGCCCGCAGAGCAACCTGTCAGACTCCGCATGCATGTATGAATGTGTGAATGCACAGTCAAAAAGTCTTAAACATTAAAAAAAAAAAAAAAATCTGTAACTGAGTGAAAACGAGAGAGTAATTTTCCTTGATTCCTGTGAATAAATGCTAGCAGGTGGAGGGATGGAGCCGTCGTGTCTCCAACGTTTTGAAGATTGTCTAATATTTGCTAGGCTCCTTTTGATGAAGGTACATTTTTCGTCATGTTCTGTTGTCTGACAGGTGCACAGGCCGGATAATGCTGCCAGTGGGAGACTTTGCAGGGAGCTTAAATACAACCAGTCCTCCTACTGTACATATCTAAAACCCCATTTTACTCCTTTCCATTAGTAATTCTTGTCCACAGAAATGGATTTTTACTCACTGTCAAGTTTAAACTGCTACTTTTTCCTGTATGTAGAGTATTAGGCTAATCATGCAGTAATTCTAGTTTCTCTATGCTTGTCAAAAAAAAAAAATAGAATGTGTATAGCTGGGCAGCTACTTTTGACAAGGTCGGCCTTACAATGGAGGTGTGAGTCAGGTCCTATCATTCAGCGCGCTTTTGCTTATTTCTATCATTTATCTTGGAAATTTTTCATTTGGGCACAGTGACAATTTTATTTCTAATATATATTTTGAGTATAGTAAGAATACTTAAAAGATCATGATGATGTCAAAATAAAAACCTTCCTGTAAAAGCTGGCATACTTACTTATATAAATAGAACTTTTTTTCCTGAATAGTCAAAATTCTAAATATTATTTCAACACTTATTTTACTTACAACAAAGTTATCTTACATTGTTATATTATAAAGTTTTCACTCTGTTGCTCTATTTGAAGTGATTTTTTTTTCACACTGGAAAGACCTTTAAAGCAAACTGATTTGTGGTTTTAAGCTGAATGAATAAAATTGATTTGATAAACTCCAGTAGTGCAAGAGAGCAAAGAAAATCTTTTACAGAATTTGTCATATGTGTGGGAGATTCAAATTTTCACTTGACTCTAATGATCTAAAGTGCGATTCTAAATAAGACCTATAGGCCCCTTCAAGGTCCCATTTGATGTTTAAATCACATTCAGGAAATGGTTACAGTTAGCCATGAGGCTTACAGTGCTGGACCACACTTCCCTCACATCAAACGCTCCTCCACAGTTAATTGGAACTCCATAAATGATATTTCATGTAGTTATGGCTACTGAGGAGCATTGCGACGAGTGTGTCAGCTTGTGAGTGAGTGTGCATGCATGTGTGTGACTGCACATGAGCAAACACATGCATACTTTCTGCTTCTAATGTGTTCAACATTAGAAGCAGCAGGCCTCTGGATGTGCTTCCCAGGTAACCCAGAAGACTGCAGCAAGTGTGTCAGTGTCAGTTTGATTAACTCTAATACCAGGGCTTTTGGCACATGTGGTCAGGTTAATGAAACTCAGTGAGAAGGCACTTTTTCCTGGTTCCCTACCTGCCAGGAAGCCACGGGTGATGGGATGAGGTTCAGCACCTCGCTCCCTCTCTCCCTCAGCGGCCCCCCTCTCCACCAACGGGACAGGCTGATACCCTCTTTAGACTCCGAAGCTGTTGAGATGTATTACCTCTCTGCCTCCACATACCTCCTTTTCGATCACGTCCTGCTGATTTTCACCCAGTACATTTCTATTCTACTAATGAGATAATCAGTTTGGTTTTGTTTGCTGATGGAAAACTATAAAGTTTATAACAGGAAACACTGTCCAGATTTTTTTTTCTTTACCCTTTTTCCACTCAAGTAATCTATAGAGGTTTACTGACACCTTTCAACAAAACAAACTGCCACTTGAGACTGAATGCATTGAAAACAGAAAACTTTTTCTTTCATGGATGTAACCTCTCAGCGGGTTGATCACCCAGCCATAGAAATCCCAGCAATGAAAAGCTTTCTTTAAACACAAAATTCAGTTAAGGATTGCCAAGGTTATCGTGACACCAGCTCCCCAAACCCTCAAAGTGTCTCTCCTTGCTCTCTCATTCTTCGCTGACACAGAAGTAGGGCACACCGTAGAATGAGCAACACAATTGGGAGGCATCCTGTCGCTTTAAGAGGGGGACCCATCTAATCTCTCCCTATCCACTCAGGCCCTGGATTTATAAATTTCCTGCAATCTCGATTCTCAAAGCCGTCTTGATTTTGTGAGTGTGTATGTGTCTGCTTGTGAGAGAGGAAGTGTAGGACTGGCAAGAGGTACTATTGGGGGGGTTGTGGTTTGTTTGTGCTGTCCTTTAGAAAAAGAGCTTACGGGTTCAGCAGAAGAAACGCGGGGAGCTAATGTGAAGATTTAGGACTTTCTCCGAGGCTTGGCCTCGTCTAAGCTCTGTTTGCTTGAGCCGTTTGTGGGGTCCTGCTCACACTAAACCCAGATTAATATTCCCCCCATATCCAACCAACCCAGACACCGGCTCCCGGCCTCGCTGCCCCCCCCACTCCACCCCCTTCTCCCTGCCTTTTCTGGCCGTGATCGTCTCCCTTCCCTAATCCAAGTCCGCTGCCTCTCATCTTGCTCTTTATCTGGTCTAAGTAAGCACCTTTCTCATGGCTTCTTTCCATGAGGGGGAAGCAGCAGGAGGAGTGTAAATATGTTTTCCCCCATCCCTCCTCATTGCTCACTGACCTCTGTGAGGTGTTATTATCAGAGTGACGGCAAAGCCCTGAGATTGCTTTTAGTCAGGTTCACCGGCGGAGAGCAAGGCTGGCTTTAATGGCTCTGTATTGGTTTACATGCCACCCAATGAACACATGAAGAGTGGCTACTTATTGCATTAGACAAATATTTCAACCGTAATGATTAACAAAACAAATACACTCCCTATTTGAATTTTATACATCAATTTGTAATGAGTGTAATCAAATATGTCTAAATCAACTTCAGTGATTAAAAATGTTACAGATGTCTGTTGAAGTTTGTGTTGAAACTGTTATAGTGAACTTCAACAATATAAGAGGAATGCCACAGGATATAACATGATGCAATACAACAAAAATCAAGTCACAAAAAGTGGTATTTACCACAGGGGTTTTATATTTTATTGCATTACACTTTTGGGTGTTCCTGTCATTTTGTATGTCTACAACAGGAAACATCAAACAGGCATTTGTATATAACTTTGGACTGATTTTGAAATATGCCTCTGTGCTTAAAAGTAATCAAACACTACATGATTTTATACTGAAAAACTGTGAGAACAGCAGAACTACAGCCACAACAATTGCTTCGTGCTGCTGCTGGTTTCCCAGACTCTGCAGACTCTCTCACAAGACTGTCACCAAAAGCCTCTCCTCTTTCCTCACTCTTTCTTTTTTGTTGTTTTTCCTGCTTTTCTTGTTCCTTTTCTCCCATCTGGATCAAGACTGAGAGAAGAATAACAAACACATTTTGAGCCGAGAGAAAAGGGGATGAATTTGGCGTGCTAAACAGGCAGGCTAAACCCATTACCTAAGTGTTCTTTATCTTCCCATATGCTTTTGTTGTTTAATCAGCTTTGTATCTCTCCAAATCCTGGATTGAGATAACAAACAAATGGATGAGCTCAACGTGCAGAGTAAGAAAGCCTTTTTGCTGGCACCTCAGAAAAAACAGAAACTATCCTGGTGCTGCACAGTGGTCAGAGCAGGAAACACAACTGGGTTAGATTCTGTGATTTTTGGACTGGGCCAACCTCCAGTTTTCCCTAAAATTACCTCCTATGCAAGGAGATGGACCCAGGGAGAAGGGAACAGGGGGGTGGGTGGGGTGGCGGTGGGGGTGGGTGGGGTATAAAGCTGGAGCTCACAGATTTGCAATCTTCAGCCACAATTTCTCTCTGCTTCTTCTACATAAGAAAAGGAGGATTCTAGATTATCTCTGGCATTCAAAGCCAGGGAGAGTTGAAGACTCTCTGAATACAGGAGGGACTTTACTGCCAACGTGGTCGTACAATAGAAACAGTCGTTATCAGATTTACTTTTGGGTTTTTTAGACTATGGTTTGCATATATGGCTAGACCACGAGGACCTAAAGGTGACAGTAAACTTGATAACTAATTTCAGTCAGTTTCATAATAATTAAATTCTGCACATATCCATCCTGAGTGTTTGTTTCCCTGTTCTTAGTCTAAAGTCTGGAAGTCTGAAGTGACTGATTTTGTTGCTTTGTGGCTGAGTGTCTTTATTTCCTGTTCATTGCCTTTGTTTACATTCCCATACTTGTGGTTGACTCTGATGAGTCTTGCCGTGTCTATCAAAAGATAGACACATCAAACAGGTTTTTAAATCCTGTCAGATAAATATAAAAAAAATCTTATCTTATTACTTATTTTAGTTAATAGTTATTTTAAAGAAGCAGTTCAACATTTTGGGGGAAATAAGCCTATTTGCTTTTTTGCTGAGAACCAGATGAGAAGATCAACCCTGCTCTTCTATGTGTCTGTTCAATATGAAGTTGAAGCCAGCAGAGTTAAGTTAGCTTAGCACAAAGACCGGAAGCAAGGGGAAACAGTGAGTCTGGCTCTGGCCGAAGGGAAGTCACTGCCCCTGGCCAAGAAACAGTCCTGTTCATAACCCCTGTTACAAATTGCTATTTTTACACAGGGGTTTTTGTATGATTAAACAAACAAGAGATAGTGTGTTAATGAGCTTTAGAGGTGCTGCCAAGCTGAGTTTATTACTGTTGAACAGAGTCGGGCAGGTTAGCAACTGTTTTCTTGTTTCCAGTCTTTATGCTAAAGTAAGCTAACAGCTGCTGACTGCAGCTCTCCTCTCTGCAAGAAAAAAAAGAACATAAATAAGCATATTCCCAAAAAGGTTTATTTTGAGAAAAAGGAGAAATTGACTCTAAAACAATCCTAATTTCTTGTCACCACGGTTTCTGCTTTACCCAGATAACTTTTATGTTTGTAATCCCTATGCACCATCATGTTAAGTTTAACAAGCAAAGAAAGTGATGCTGCAGCAAGTACAAACAAATTTGTGCAAATGTGTTCAACTGTCATCTTCAGGCAACTTTTGCCATCATTTTGAAGAATCAACATGCCGTTTAATTATTCAACAACTATCAAAAGCAGCACGGAAAATACTACCAGACTTGTGAACCTTTTGAAGGCTCAGAAGTTCCTCTGAGTGACACCTAAACTCAATTTTGAAAGAAAAAGAAGTGAACATGCACAGAAACAATTCTGTTCAGACCAGAGAAAGTGGTGATAAGAGTGGGTGCAGGCGACCTCGATGTGCATCTCACAGTTGAATTCCCCCAGGGTAGAGGGGCTCATCGCCCCTTCTTGTTCCCCCCATCAGCCACACACACTCACACACACACATCCCTGCAATACACACACTGACACACACATACCCACAGTCTGGGAATGCTGGGGAAAATAGCCCTCATTTATTATTGCCACACTCCCTCGTCTCGTCCCCTCGGTTCAGCGGGTGCGCCGCCAAAGCACGTCTTCCAGCGCCAATGTCACACAATTACCTCTTAACTGCTCAAACAAATAGAGCGACCCAGAGAGTGACATCAAATCAAAACTGTCACAGGTGATTGAGTCTAGTCATCAAGGCAGCCCGCCCGCTACCTGTCAGGAGAGTGAGGGAATGAAAGGAAGAGGGAGAGAAGAGGGAGAATATGATAGCTGCTTTATAATAGACCCCTAATAATGTATAAACACCCCCTCTCTCTTTCTTGCTCCTCTCATATTAAAGTTGGGCACAGAGTGCACGATGCCCTCCTTTTCAGCCGCTCCACTCCCTCTCGGGACTCAGGATGGAGAGAAATGGCGGCGAATGGAGTAATGATAGGGAAAATGATAGAGGGAAGATTGAAATTTCCATCCTCCCTGAACCATGCCGGCTCTGCTCCTGAAAAGACATTGGCTGCTAATGGGGTTAGATCACACGCGTGAGAGTTGAGGCCTGAGTGATGTTATCACTCATGATTGAGAAAAAAAAACCAACAACAACAATACTTTGAACAGGAAAACTCCCTTAAGGTTTGGGCATAGAGTGATAGTCCCCAGAACCTAGATTCATGCAAATAGTCTGGACTTCATTCTGAAATCACAGGTGGATCCAGACAACAACTGATGGCTCTTGCGGAGCTGTGATACCGAGGAGGCAAATAGGCTGATGGTGCATCAGAGAGAAAAAAAACACAAACAAAAAAAAAAGCAGACAAATAAAGAGCGTGAGCAAAGGGTTGAGCAAGAGCAAGCCAAGGGGACATTAGGGACATGATGATGTTGTCAGTGTCTGATGTAAATTGGAGAATGACACAGTCAACAGACACGGCTGGCCGCTCGCCGCGGCAACACGCCGGGGCCGTGACACTGACAAATGGAATATTTCAAAGGACTTAATCAGAGGAGATGGGGTTTGGTCTGCAGGTGACACGAGTCCCGCTCCAGCGCTCACAAAAAGAAAACTGATTGCCTGCCTCGAAACCCCCACCATCTCTCTATTTCTCCGTGTGACGGTCTGTCTCTCCGCTACCTGTCTGGCTCTCTCTGTTTCCCGTTCCTCACCCACCTCTGTCACGCCAATACAAGCAGGGGGTTTACCATGAGCATGTAAACAATTAGATTCAATCAGAGATAGCCTGTGAAAGCCGCGTCAATGAAGTCATGCAGAACTACAATATATAGTGGACCGTGCAGTTCTGTAGACTAGTGACTACATTTAATCAAAAGTCAAGGAAATAGAAATAAACAGCACTAAGTGAGGCTGTACTAACTCTGCTTTGAGTTAAATGCTAGCACCAGCATGCTAACAATGACTATGCTAACATGCTGATTTTTGACAGGTATAGGGTTTAACATGTTCACTGTATAAGTTTAGGCTGTTAGCATGCTAACTTTTGCCAGTTAGCACCAAACACTACAGCTGAGGGTGATGGGAATGTCTTTTGTGTTTTCAGGAGTTCAGTCATAAACCAAAGTATTCCAAAGTATTATTCCGTCCAGGGATCACCAAAGTTCAAAGTTCAAGTTCAAATGAATCCCAAGGGGGTCAAGCGTGTCTGTTCCAAAGTTCATGTTAATCCATCTAGTTGTTGTTGAGATATTTCCCTCAAAAACAAAAAAAGTCAGCGTTATTGTGGAGCTAGACGAAATGCCTGGAGATCTACAAAGTTATGGGGAACACATATATCTGTGCCAAATTTCATAACAAGCCATCTTAATACTTATATTTCACAAAAAATGTCAACCTCACCGTTGTGCTAGAACAAAAGACAGAATCTCCAAAGTCAGCAGACTTTATCCTTTGAAGAATATAAACATCTGTACAGTATTTCTTAGGGATCCATTTCAAAGTTGTGATATTTCAGTCTGATCATGGCTAAAAATCGACTGTGCAGACATATTAAAAAGTCAACACAAAGCCACATACGGTATATTGTGGTACACTGACATCTACTTTATAAGTATAATGCTTGTGTCCCATGCACACACTGCTTTGCTCTTCTCACTTGGCCGCAGGTTACCACACAGAAGCAGATCAACAGTGATAGATCTCCCTGCTTATAATCCGGGGAGAAGTGGGGGCATCCTGGCCAACGCAGGGGAAGGACGGCAAGAGGAGACAAATAACATTAGCAACAACGGGTGAGAAGATAGAGAGGGCACCTATAGGAAAAGAGTCACATTTATTTCACTTTCTGCAGGCTACCTCAATGCCTAATGAAGAGGAGAACGGAGTTAGTCCAAAGGATTTTAGAGTTCTTGGACAAGATGCCAAGCAAGACTCTTATCCTGGTTATTAACCTTGTTCAAAACTGCCACCCAGCAGAACCCCCCCCCCTCAAAAAAACCCCCAAAAAACTGAAATCCATCTCCTGACTCCTTTGTTTCCAGGAATGGGCATGGCAGTGCCACCAGAAGTTGCATGTGACAATGAGATTGGTGATTTGGTGCCTCAAGTCCAGTAGCCCCACGCCGGGTATGAATCACGGTAAGGGGCCGCTGCCCTGTCACAGCAGCTACAGATCAATGATAATTACCACCTTGACATGAGTACGCTTATTACTGAACAGGATCAGGGACAGAGGCCCGAGCTGCGGTGGCCGTAGGGCCCGATCGATAGCCCTGGAATAATGGCTCTCTGGGGCCCTAGATTGGACTTTGCCACTAAACAAGCCATTACAGCCGTGCGCATGACAGCTTAGGTCTAGATATGCGTCCTAACTCTCCTTCTCCTGGAGGCTTCTCTCTTAGAGCCTGCCTCACTATGGCTCCCACATGCCTCAGTACTCAATCTTGTCATGGACTGTTATGGGCAGGCGAGACACATGCCTCTGGCTTTGAGACGTGTTAACCAGAAGTGAGTGATTAGGGGAAGCATGCTGCTACAACACAATGTGCTCCTGTGCAACACGCCGGAGAAAGGGGCCTTGCAATGTGACCTGATGATTGCCACTGAGTATAGAGATCAAACACAGCTGCACCGGTGTGTGTACACATGAACATACCCGCACACACAAACAAAACACACACAAAAGCAAGCACATCACTGCGTATAAGCGATGCTGATCCGTCTGTGGCAGCCCTCATCTTCTTTTCTCTTTGATTTCTACCATTTCCCTCCTCCAGATCCCTTGTTTTTTTCCCCTCTCCTTTTTTAATCCGGTCATACCTGTAATCGGGCTCTGCGACAGGAAACTTCAGAGAATCAATTAGTCCTCGCCTCATCCGGGAGCCAAGACGATTCCTCTCGACTTGAGCCGCAAACTCCTTCTATCAGGAGTCATTCTGCCTGCCTAACACCCAGACTCCTCTCTCCTGAGCCCGGATAGGTTTGACTCTAAGCCTCTAAAACGTTGACAACCCAAAGCGCCTTTCTCTCGGCAAGCCCTAACCGCCTGCCTCACCCCGGCCCCTTCTCCTCTTTCTAACTGTCGTTGCTGCTAAATAAAAAAGGATTTGTTTTTTTCTCTGCAGCACAGAACTCTAATGATGCTGCGTTATGGCATTTCATCCACAATTAAATAAACAGTCCCTTTTAAGAGAATTCAAACTACATCTTACGCTCAAGCTTGATAAGAGTTGATATGAGAGGGGAGGCAGGTGACTCCAGGCCTTCCTTTGTCCTGGGGAAGTTAGCCAGTGAAGAGGCAGCATTGTGGACGGTGTTGTTTTTAAATGCCACCACACGACACAAAGGGAAACGCAAACCTGGGACTCTTCTGCTGGCTACAGCAGGCCTTCAAGTGGAGTCTGGAACAAACAGAACATTGAGGGGTCAGATTTAATCCCTCCGCCCCTGCCTTTTGTATTCAGATTAAAGACTAAGGAGGATTTGCAGGAGCCTGGAGTCTCTTGTTAAAAGACTGTGTTCTCCACTTAACCTGCAATTTACCTGTCACTTAAGCCCGCGGCAGCGATCATCCACACCTCTGGTAATGAAAGGGGCTGTTATTTTTCAGGTTTTTTCACAATCCTCAAGAAAAAGCTTTATGTTCACTTGAGCCAATGAAAGTGGCATAATGAATTCCCTGATAGATGCTGATTAAAGCACTGGCGGTTTGTGAAAGATGCTTAACACGTTAGACATAAACAGAAATGGTATTGCCACTAGAACACACACACACACATCTACTTCTAATAAACCAGAAATCACTTCATGACCAGTCGGACTGTTCTGATGAGGTTGAACTCGGTGTGTACTCTCTAGAGTGCCGTGAAAGAGATGCCTGCAGGACACAGAGCCGAAAACACATTGTGAGGCTTCTTGACTTGATTTGTATTGCCAACCTTCCTCATCTACTCTACTGAAAAATCCTGCCAAGGAAACCTGACCTTCTTTTTCCCTCCATAACCCTCTCACAGAGGCCAGGCGTGATTCATCTCCCCCAAACCAAGTCGGGGGAATGAATGAAACTGCCACCATTATTCTACACGACCTCATCCATTTCATCCTCTCCTGTGAGTTGTCTTGCCCTCTGCTGGACAACCATAACGCCCCTCTAAATCTTCCTCCACAACAGAACTCGCCAGGTCCACGGCAGCAGTAAAGTGGACCATTCGTTTTCACAGCACAGCCAAAAGGAGTAATGGGAGTGATGTTGAGACATTATCAGTCACTCACTGGCTGCCAAAGCTCTGTGAGCTGCTCCTGCCCCCCTTTTTTTAAAAAATAAAGCATGTGCAGATGCCCACCAAACAACCGCACAGCTCTTGATGGAGCTTTACACAAGTCTTTGATACGTCCCTTAATCTCCACTAAACTATCCCACTGGTTTTAACACCCTTACGCATTAGCCTATGTCTTATAACTTAAGAGTTTATCGTTATGCGCTAAATTTAGACGCCCCTTTTTTTAAGACTCAAGGCAGCATGGAAGCTGTGGGCATACAGCGTGCAAAATTATAAACCTTTGGAAACATAACAAAGGATGCCAAAATGGTCATTGTTTTAGGAACCAGTTCTTTCTGCATTTGAGCAATAAACAGATTAAAACAGTTTGGAGGAACAATCATCTGGGTGGGGGAGACCTTTTTTGCTTGTGAGAAACAGTCAAATCGAAGGAAAGCTAAACTCTTTCCAAAGTGAAGGGCAGGACCAAGAACAAAAGTCACTCATCTGTTGATCTTTATTTCCTTGTGTTAAAGAGGATCAGTGTCTGGTGTGCTTTATTTTTAGTTTCCCATCCTCTATCCACTCTACTCTCCTTTTCCTCATCCCTTTTTCCCCCCTCTCTCAACCAGGCCTGCTTTCCCCCTGGTGCCCGTGAGAGTTGCCTTTTTTATTCTGGAGGAACCCACCTGTCTGCCCGCACATCAAACCCATCCCCGGTGGGCTTCTGTGTTAAATTCCAAAGCTAAAACCCATTACCAAGCTATCAGCCCACTCATAATGCTGTCTAATGACCTCATTTCCCTAAGTGTCGGCCCCGTCATTCACCCGAGGCCCTGTCAGCTCGGCCGCCTATGTCCGAGGGTCCCGGCTGCTCTGAGGCGTCACAGCCATCGCCGCCACTGTGCGCACCTCATCTCAGCCTGTCCTCATCAAAAACAGGATAGAACGCTCAATCTCTGAAAATATGTCATGGCAAAGTGACTGGGGACACAGTGGGTAAGAGACTTTGGAATGAAAGTGCCGGGTATTTCATTTACCATATCCACTCTATTAGTCAGAGCGGCACAGTCAATCAGGGCCCCATTTTGATTCGAGGGGAGTCAGGGGAGAGAATTGGGACATGGCAAAATGGCTGACGGTCACGGCGTGGCTATTCCAGCTAAACCACAATCAGATTGAGGAGTTGGTGTGTATAAAATGGATTATTACCATACAGATCCAAAACGTCACCGCCTGTCCTTGTTAACCAAAGAGGCAACACTGAGCATGTGCGGGAAGGAAAGTGACGAGAGGGTGCATGGTTGAACTGCAGAGGGTCGAAGCTGAATGTGTGTGTGTGTGTGTGTGTGTGTGTGTGTGTGTGTGTGTGTGTGTGCGTAAGTGCGTGTGTGTGTGTGTGCTGTCTGCTCACTGTCTCCTACCCAGGTCTCCCAGCGTACCTTTTTGTGAAATGATTTGGTAAATATGGAAAGGGGCCCCTAGGCCACACAGGCCCGGCCCCTCTTTAGGAGTGGATAATTGACTCCTTTTCCTCCTTGATAATTCATTGCTTGCATATGCCAGCTAATACATCAGCTGAAAACTGCCCTGGCCCTCATCTCCCCTGACACACACACACACACACACACACACACACACACACACACACACACACACACACACACCCCAGAGGAATGAGCGACTGTGGAGAGACTGAGCATAAAAAATGGGGATGACAAATAGGAGCACTTCTAGATCTATGAATGAATTATGTCTTCTAAATACCTTGAGCAGAGGCAACTGTCAGCCGGCGTCTATACTAATCTGGGACAAAATATGACCAGCTCCGCATTAAAAAAGGAGGGAGCAGGGCTGCTAGAGAATGAGGCGAGAAATGAACGAGCAATCAGGCCATTAAAATGTGGTGTCTGATTCAGCTTTGGTGGACATTTGCACATTTATCATGAGATGGAAATATCCTCCCCCTTTTGTCATTTTAATACGGCCCCTTCCTTTGAAATAGATTAGGATTATTCCAACAGGACACAGATATCATTTGTTTTACAATAGCCGAGTCAGCACTCACAGCAGTCATTAGGAATTAGATCGAGCCGGCTGCTGTTTGGAGGGACACTTTGCAAACTGGAGAGAAGGATAAAATTAATGGCACTTCATTACGAAAGGTGGGACATTAAATGCCTGTTCTACACCAACAACTGAGGTGGGATGGAAAGACAAATGGCTTATATAAGATGCAGGAGCAAAAGGGATGGGAGCCGGGCCTGTGCATAGGAAGTTCAGTGTGTATGAAACACATCGGGTCACTCACCTGCCGATGATTATGTTCACAGACAAGGTCAAAGACGCTGTAACCTTGCTATTGTTCTATCTTCTAGTTATCTGGGAATGTAGTGTATTACCTGTGGGAAATGTATTTTTTCAGGCGGCGGCTCAAAGATGACCTGGCTGCGGTTCTGGGCCGCAGGAGAATTGCTGCATCCCTCGGAAACGTAGTGAGCTTCAGGCAGGAGGAGGCCCAAGGACGGTGCGGTGCAGCCGGGCACAAGCGCAGACAGAGGCCGTGATGCTTTCAGGGCCCAAACACTTTGGATCAGAGAGAGTATAAACTGTGACAACTCATCCAAACAAATATAAGAGAAGGAATTAAACTTACTCTGCTAACTTCATTTATTAGAGCGATGAATTCCATAGTACATAATTAATTTATTTCTTCATCTTTTTTATTTGTTTCACTGAACATGTAAGTTTTCTTTTTTTTTTTTTTGAGAGCCTCCAGGCGCCTTTTTATGACACTTAAAAAAACGTTCCTTTAATAATGAATGAATTAACTAAGTTTATTCACTTAGTATTTTTAACATATCTTAAAATTACGTCCTCCTTCGATGAAAAAAAACAAACAAACAAACAAGAAAACAATCAGAGAATATTCAAATATTTTCATTTCAAGTTTAACTACTAGATGTAAGAGGCTTATTAATGACATCTGAACAGTCCATCCTCAGTGTACGTGCACCGGGTGTTTCAAGTTTCCACATCGCACTGGTTTAAGCTGCACACTGGACAAACTGGTCGTGATGGCACAAAATCATCTTGTACGTAGGCTACTTGTGTTAAATTCAGATTTAAGGGGAGAGCAGACACTTTCCCTCTTCAGCAGACAGAAGTGGATACAGACTTCTAGTGACAAACTGTTCCCACACATCACTCTGCAAAGTGAAGACCGAGCATCCAAGTGAAGCGACAGAAAGTAAAACACATTTCAATGTAGATGAGGGCTTTAAATTCACCTTCTCCAACTCACGCAGTCTAATTCAACATCCCACCAAACAAAGCCGGTAGATTTTCTTACCTGGAAATAAACATGACCGTCTTCAGTTGGCTCAGAAAGCCAGTGTGAATGGCGACACTGCTCTCTAGTGCCACAAGACAGTATTGCAAGCTCTGAAATGCATCATCTTTTCCTCGTGTTTGGAAACAGTTTGATAAATTGACTTCTTGATAGTGTATTTTTATGCATGGAATACTAAGAATATTATATGTACATGTGCAAATATAATTTAACATATAATTCAACAAGAAGTGTTTAAAAAATTATCAATATTTATAATCAATGCATACTGAGGAAACTCAGGATGATAAAGGATGATATATGAGTCAAGCCGGAACATTTCTTTTTTATCGTCTTAATTAAGTTGGTTTCTTTTCTTGAAGCTGCAGGCAACAGTAGGAATGATTCTTTTTTTTTTATACTCTCAAGGATTCCTTCATCAGTCATGTTGCTCCTCATAAGCAATAATGAGGCCCAAATCTCCACAAGGTGGAGTCATAAGACTGAGTGTTGTGGTCCATCCATCAATGGAGCTCAATTCTTTTGGGATAATTTTGTCTTTGAATCCCACAATGAAGCTCTGCATATAATCATTTATTGAGCTGTTGCATGTGATTCCAGTCCATTGTGCGCTCACTGAACACGTTCCTCTTCCTAATGGGAGCTATTTGCATAAGTGTAACAGTCTCAGCCGCAGTCTTTTGTGAATCATTCAGCTCTCACTGAAACTTAATGTGATCCCGAGCCTTCAGCCTCACTCTCAACATTATTACATTCGACAGTCATTACTTTAATGAGTGGGGTGATATGAAATGAAGATTGCTTTGCAAATTACAGCAATTTTATGTATTTATCAATTACTAAAGACAGTTTTCACCCATAATATTTGAAGGATTGCGTGTTGATTAAAAACAGTGTATGATGATGTTGGGGCTCCAACATGGTAAAATAAATTCAAGGAATTATGATTATATTATCTTTACAAGCAACGTGAATGCAAGAGTGATGCATACATTCTATGTTTGTTTCTTTTTAGCAGTACAGCTAGATTTCCTCTGCAATGCCTTTGTTACTGTAATGTTTCTGACTTACTGGATATACACACACTCTGGCTATGTCCTTCATGAAGCTCAGTCTGGTGGAATATGGTGAACTTCATTATTACATATGACATTAAGAAGCAGTTGTCAGTCATATGACTACTGAAGTTGCTCATAGTGATTATCAAATATTTTATACATAGATAGGTTGTTTAATCCCAACCTAGATGTCAGGCAACCTACAAAGAGTCACAAGATAAATCTTAGGTCTCAGAGGATGATTAACAGGGCAAGAAAAAGAAATCAAAAATTTCAATTGATTTTTTGTACTTTCCTTAAATTTATTTCTTTTGGTTAAAAAAAAAGTACATCTTTTTCACATCTTTGAGCCTCAGACAGTTTATTTTGATGAAACCATTACAGAAGTTTAGATGGGAAATGTCTCTCATTTGGAACTGTTATTAACTCTTACACATATGGTGATCAATTTCTGACTGTGGTCTGAGTTTGAAGAGTTTTTCTGGTCCTCCCTCAGTCTGCCTCGTGTTGCAGTCCGCCTCAGCAGGCCACCTGCTGTGTGCCATTAACTGCAGCCAGAGCCAACCCAGGGCTTAGAAACAGTCCTGTGTTATTCAGACAGAAAACAAGACCAGCACACCAAACTGGGGTCACTGTGGACATTTGTGGACCCCGATACCCTCCCAAAAAACAGCAGAAGGGACATGGAGGATACCACTCCGTGTGACGGGACTCACAACATCGCAGCCAGTGAGATGGACAACAAAGAGTTCAGAAGTCCATCAAAACGCTCCTACACTGACTCTTCTTCTACTTCTTGTTACACAAATGAAGAGTTGGAAAGCAATTATGAACTCTGTCACTGACAGATAGAACTTTATTGACAGTGAGTCGTTATATTAAGCATTGCCAGTTCCTAGAAAGACTAAAAATATTCCTCATAAATGGAAAGGTTGGTTCCTTTGGGTGAATGTGAGCAAAGGTAGAATCAGTTATTAGAAAGGAAATTACACTGAATTCCAGCTTTAGTTTTTACACCATTCATTCTTATTCTTATTCATGCATCCTTAAGTGAAATTTATACTCAGAGTGGGAGTAAATGATCAAAAACACAAGAAGGAGAGCAGCGAGAGTCTTGTTAGTGTAAAAAAATTGCTCAGCTACTGTAACACACAGCACACAGTTGAAGACAACTCTGCTCTGTGCCATCCTTCAGAGCAACATGACCTCATTACTAGTTTAGTATAATGAGTTCAGGTTGCCAAGACATGTCATCCTCTTTATAGAAACACAAGCACTCGTATTTCTGACTCACTGGATAACTACAGACACCCACACCGCTCACAACGTCTGTAGCCATTCATAAAGCTTGATCCGCACACAAAAAGAAGACTGCAGTAACAGCTGGCGGGGGCTGTTCTGTTATCTATTCCAGTGGCTGAGTTGTGTGTGGGGATCACACTGTGTGTCTTGCTGTGTTTGTGGACAGCAGATGTATAATGATGGGTAAACAGGGCTTTCGCCTTCGCCAGCAGCTGTTGGGTCAGATGCCAAGTGATGGGCAACATGTTAGGAAGGAGCTGTTTGCACTGCCGCTGCTGACTTTTCTCAGATAACGAATGGATTAGCTTCCCAACCTGCACACCTTTCTGTGTGTGTGTGTGCTACTGTGTTTATGGTTTGTTAAATTACTGTTCATAATGAAATCCTCAACATGTCGGTTATTAATTTAGTGAGGTTTTTAAACAGAAACATTTTTAAACATAATCATATACAATAATTTAAATCAAGTAAAAGTTTCAGCTTTATTTATAAAAATGTACAGATGTCCCAAACATGTATTAACACATGTAGTAACTATTATAATCACTGCACTACAACAGGAAAAACAAATTCACTGCGCATAAAACACTACTTTGTTCTTGAATATCCATCTTAACACAGATTAAGGTTACACACGCACTTGCTGCAGCTGATGCAAGATTTGATGAGAAAAACTAAATAATAACACTTCTGAAGTGTGTGAACAAACTGTGGCCGAGATTTACACAGGAACAGTTTCAGGACTTAGAGAAGAAGCTCGGCTGGACACACTCGTCTTCTTTCCCTACGTATACGTTGACAAGCACTAACACAGCTGATCCATATGACGTGAATGCAGGGTAATCTGCCTTAACTTGGTTGTTTTATACAACAAGAAGTACACAAACAGGCACTTGGATTAAGGTAGCATCTCCTGTCTCTGTTTCTGTTGCTGGCAGATTAATACACATCCTAGGACTGAGCAAGAAGCATTCAACAACACAAACAATAAGTTAGCATCAGAAAGGATATTTTGTGTGTAGTCTTATATTTGAAACTGTCAGTTATACCAGACAACTCCATCCTGTAAACAGCAAAACATCCACGCACTCAAAGAGGAAGTCCACGCTACGTCGAGGAAGTCTTGTGAGCAGGCAGCATCTGTGTGGGAGTACTCTCCTTGCTGACAGTGGTCAAGGTGGGGTTATCTCCTATGTCACACATCTCTGATATGTGCAGCTCACTGGCTCCATCCTGACAGGCAGTCGGAGCGGCATCGCCCACATGGCTGGAGCTGGACTTATGAGAGGAGCAGGGGGAGTTGGTGGGGCTGAGCTGGACAGCGGTAGTGTCCTGCAGCGTGTGCTCGCTCGTCTCCATTTCAAACGCTGCCGTACCCATCCGCATCAACCCCCACTTCTCACCTCCTTTAGCCTTGTGGGCTATGTGGGCCATGTGTGCCGGGGGTCTCCTGCTGACCACACAGCAGGCTGTGAAGAAAGCCAGAGCTATCAGTAAGAGCAGGGGCCCAATGATGATGGGGGGGTTGACAGTAGGGATGAAGGTGCCAAAGGCAAAAGCCCCCACTAAGGTAATGTTGATGCCAGCCAGCATGATGCACAGGCCGCAGGCGCAGCACAGGGCAGGGGAGGGCAGGCTCTGGTGCTGCAGAGCACGCTGTTTGTGGACCTTCTGGGGAGCAGACGGTCTGGAGGTTTTTTCAGACAGCACCATTTCTCATGGAGAGCAGAAGGCCAGATGACTAACGGATCACTGAACTCATCACCTCAGTGAGGGATGAAGGTGAAGTGGCTAAAGAGGAAGAGAAAGTGACATTTGACCCTGTAAACATCTCATTCAAAAGCAACCTATAAAACTATTATTTAAAAAAAAAAAGGATAGATAAACATGGATAGATTCATTTCCTCCTCGTGATAACACTTTAATAATGAAGTGAAACAGAAACGACTATAAAATCACATTTTCGCACTAGCTCCGCTGCCGGACTTGTACAGAAAACATCAAAACAACCCTGCAGCGACATTATTATCCACTGTGTCACTTACATGAGATCAGACCTATAATCCGGTTAAGAGTTTCGCCGCCCTTCGACCGTCCATCATGTTGTGCAGGAGTCAGATGTGGTCTCTGCCCCCAGCAGGTGAACAGCAGAGTGGACTGTTGCAGAACTGGCGCTCACGCTCCACGGGTCCTTATGAAGATGAGCCACTGGGGGCGCTATAGAGCTCTGTGAACGGTCCAATCAAACCGGCCACATGAGGTGATTAAGTTCTGGCATGAGTGCACAAAAAAAAAACAAAACAAAAAAAACCTCAAGATGATCGGAGAGATTGGAGGCTACAGGATGAGCGCTGTTCAATGTTACTACTGCTTCCTTTTTCCTTTGTTAAATTTATTATGAAATTCTGATGAATTATGATTATGAAGTTTACTTATTGTTACATGATCTAGGCCTTTTAGGATATTCATGTTATCAGCAGCCAGAAGCCATATACACACTCTTCTGCACTCCTCTGCTTTTAAAGCAACCTTAACATAGACACAGCTTCTGTCAGAGCGATGCTATCTCATCAGTGTGTGGGCAGGTCAATTACAGCCTCTTCCTGTCCTCTGTCTTCATCCAAGACAAAAGGGTCTTTGCTTGATCAAAGCTTTAGAGTGAAACCACACTTACTCATAACGCCTGAATGAAATCTTGCAGTGTATCAATAACATAAAATGTCATGTGTCATACCACACACATCAGACAAGAGAAGAAGTTAAGGACCTTTTTTTTTATTGAGAACACAGCATATCAGTGGAAACATACTCTGAGAGCATAATGCATAGGACCCCATAAGAGCTTTCACAAATTTAAGTGGGACTACACAATTGCATACCAAATACTGTATATCATTTGATGTGGGGAAACAAACAAGGCCTTTTATGATTCAAAATGAGAGGGAGAGGTTTTTAACATAGTGGTTGATTCCTAATGTGTGTATTCGCTCTGAGCAAATCTCTGTCAACTCCTGAAGGCCCTTAGTTGCTATAGGGATGGGGTGTCCATGGCAACAGTGTGAAATCAGGGGACATGTTGATTAGCGGACAACACATAAAATTAACAGGGTTAGGGGAGATAGAAGTGATAGACTGCCATTGTGACCCCATTCAAACAGACTGGGATTTCAATGAATGAAACAAAAAAGTAAAAAAAAAAAATATA
>JBBMJY010000022.1:7467779-7487261 GCA_037833715.1 Toxotes lorentzi | reverse complement strand
ACACACACACACACACACACACACACACACACACACACACACACACACACACACACACACACACACACACACAAGGAGCAGGCAGGGACTAAAATGAGTCAGGGAACATGACGAGGGGGCTTGTACTGGTCCTTCAAGCTGCAAGGTCGTCCGAAGTGGGTGCGAAGTCCCTGGTGCGCAGGGCGTTGGACTGCGCCCGTCTAAGAGCCAGCCTGGAGTTGGAAGGAGGAGAAAGCCTCATGGAGCAGAAGATAACCCCGACGTCCTCCTGCTGCTCGTCATGCTGGGACAGCTGCCGGTTAAAGGCAATGGCTTCTGCTGCAAACTGGGTCAGGTCTTTGGTGCTGCTGTTCCTGGAAGGACAGAGGAGGCAGAAGAGGACTTGAGACAAAGTTGACTTTAAACTTGGACTATATACACATTCCCATGGCACATTGTCTTCTTTCTGCATGTTTCTTCACACCAAAAACATGGGGCTCTATTTTCATGTCAGCGTTTTCCTGCATTATTTCCTCAACCGCGATAGTTTAGCATCTTGGTCACTTGCTGCGCGCCCCTGTGAGAGGAGAGGCATAGCAGATGCCTATCCAGCGGTGCTATATCTTGGTGCCTGGAATGGATCTTTTGTGGATCTTTTGTGGTTCTTTTGTGTTTTGCCTATACTGCCTATACTGAAGGTCTTGCTGTTACTCCAGTGACCATCTGAAGACAGCCAGCACCTGTTCCATCTACACTCTCGATCTGGACTCAAGTTGTGCAATGTCAAGCCACAATTATGCACGGCAGATCTGCTGGTCAATTTTTTTTTTTTTTTTTTTTTTTTTTTTACATCAAACACAAGACTGCCAGGCCTCTGTGCTTATGTGCACATCAAGTGTGTCGTTTTGATTCATCATTTCCCAGTACCTACTGCAAATCAACAGATGTAGTGGACACTAACACAGCCAAATTGAAGTAAATTAATAATTTCAGAAATGATGACCATAGAATCCTCAACGATAAAACCTTAAAAGTGAATTCAGTGTAAAATAGACAAATCTGGCAGTATATCTGAGCTGCTGCTGAAGTTTCCTAAGAGAAAACTGTTCACAGGTTTCCCAAACTGTCAGCACGTCATCATGGGGAGAACCAATCATGTTCAAAGGGGATGAAAGTAGTGAGTGTGATTAGCCTCTAACACCCCCACCTATAACGATAAGGATGGTAATGTATTCTTATCTCATCGCAATTCCTGGTATGCCACAGGTGCAGCAGGAGAGCCAGGCCACGACAACGGCCAAATGTGAAAAATTTATTTTCTCTCTTAACCTTCTTCACTTCTGTTTGAACCACCTTGTGAACTTGATAAATACTTTTGACTTGCTAAACTCTCAGTCATACCTCTGTAGAACATGAGGAGTTGGAAGACCTCTCTCTGGAGCGTTCTGTAAAAAAAAAAAAAAAAAATAATAATAATAGTTTACCTGACTTCAAATGAAACAGAAATGACAGTGGAATAATTATCGTGGTCTTGCATCAGACAAGATTAAAATAGCAAGAACAAATCAGCTACTCCTGCACTCAGATGTAATGATACCCACCCCCTGCACCCAAGGGTGCTTGAGGACCTGAGCAGCACTGAGGCGCAGGGTGGCGTCCCGAACCAATAGCTTAGATATGAGATCCTTGGCCCCCGCTGTGATGTGAGCCCAGTCCTTGTCTGGAAACTCATACTTGCCCTGCTGGATGCTCTCAAAGAGGTGACACTGAGGAGAGAGGATGACACAATATCCTGTGAAACTCTTCAGCTGTCAGTGTTTTTATAATTTAATTGTGGTGAAGCAGAGGCAACAATCACCACGCAAAAATCTGATTTGAAGTTGAGCTGATTTGAGTGCCTGTAGGTTAAGTCTGTCTAAACTAAAGCGCACATCACTCACTACTTTTGGAAGAAATTTACTGATAACTGCTCCAGCTGCTTCTCCTGAATCCAGAGGAATATTACACATTACAATCAGGAGACAACAGAGGACAGTTCTGCACATTGTGACGAACAGAATCCACTTGTATTAGATACAAACAAGCTAAGAAGCACATGCACATGGTAACTGCTGAGCCTGGCTGTAGAAGGCAAGAGATTATTAATAACTGATATACTATCCTGGTAATACCTATACCTTATGCATACCATGTAACGGCAATGTTTGTGGTTGAATTCTACCTGTGGGACTTGCGTAACACTCCCTCTCTCAACTACACATAGTAAGTTCTCAAAGTCCAAGGTGAAATCTTCAGATATGTTGTTTTGTCAAACTTAAGAGTTCAAAAGCCACAGTTTAAAATCATAAAAGATTGCAAAAAAGGAAAACATTCAAAATTTGAGATGCAGTGAACTTTTAACTGTTTTTGTGTTGTTGTAAAACCTTTCATGTTGTAGCTTTAAATTGTATCTTTCACAGTGGTGACAGGGGAAGCATACTGTACCATTGTTCTGTAAACACCGTGGGAAGTGAATGCTTATGGCTGTGTAAAGTAGGATGGTCGCTGAGCAAGGTGAGAGACTGATTGGGCAAGCATACCTGGCAGGTTCTGCAGGTTTCTCCCCGATCCCAGCCACAGTCAGTACCACAGTGGCCTGTGAAGGGAGGACTGCCGCTCAGCAGGATGTAGAGAATGACCCCAAGGCTCCAAAGGTCACAGCGCTTATCGTAGAAGGAGGCCTCGTCAGTGAACACCTCCACTACTTCTGGAGCCATGTACTCGGCCGATCCACACTAAGAGAAGGCAAAAACAAAGTTTAAATTAAAAACACACAGGAAGAGAGAATTAACTGTACTAAATTAGATTGATTCTGTGTGTATGTGTTATGAATTCAAAACTAGACTGTTACCGGTGTGGTGAGCTCTGGAGTTGTTATGGGTGTGCAGGCACTGCTGAGCTTCACTCCACTTCCCAAGTCAAAATCACAGATCTTTACTGGTGACACCTGAGTAGAAAGATGATGGAGGAAAAATATTATTATACCGTTATGCTACACTATAACTTTAGGAGTAAGCAGTGTCCTTCTGAAAGCTTCCTGTCCTTTAATGGCCACTAACCTGATCAGTGTATTCACAAAGGATATTCTCCAGCTTAAGGTCCCTATGGGCAATGCCTGTAGAAAAGCACATTATTACCCTGATGAAATGAAAAAGAATAATCCATAAATCTGTTTTTTTGTTTGGACTCTGGAAGGATAGCTAATGGGATGTTTACCTACCTTTAGTGTGTAAGAAGTCAAGTGCTTGGGCAATGTCCCTGACCACCTTACTGGCCTCCAGCTCGTCAAAGTGCTTTCGGTTCTGGATGTGTGTGAGAATAGAGCCTGAAGGAAGAGAAGAGAATCACACGTAGCAATCAGTGTGTGTGTGTTCATAAAGAATCATCTGAAGCAGTTTTGTGTGCGAAGACACTATAACTGTTGAGACAATCATTTGTACTTACCTCCACGCAGCTTTTCAAATACCAAATAAAAGCATGAGCTGTCTTCAAAGAACTGGATCAATTCCAAAATATTCCTGTACCAAGATATTTCCAGCTGATTAGAACTGGTTTCATTCTGTTTTTTTTTTTATTATTTAAACATTTCTCAGACTTAATGCACTCACTTGTTTCCTTGACACTGGTAGAGTGTCTCCACTTCTCGAAAGACTCTGCTGCGGCTGTGCCCTGCACTCTTCTCTATGATCTGTGCAAACCAGAACAGACAGAACACTATTAGCTGCCTGAATGACAATGTAAACATTTAGACTACACAGTTAAACTTGCAAATCTGGCTTTGTATTTTTTTTTTTTTTTTTTTACAAATTATTTCCTTCATTATTTTTTATAATTTAGTATAACTATAAATAGGGTATGGCTGTGAACAAGTGTGCATCCTCATCCAAATGACACTATATAAATTAAGTTTAAATGACTGAAAACATATCCTCACTCACCTTCACAGCAAACTCCTGTCCATTCTGCAGGCTTATGCATCCTTGAACTTTAGCATAGGCTCCCTGACCAAGCACCTCATCTGTTAGCCTGTAGAGGTCTTAAAAAACATAAATCAATATGAATGTGCAGCAGGTGTTTGCCAAGGAATGAAAAAAGGTAACATTTTCCCTTTTTTTTTAAACACATGTCTAACAATAATGTAACTTTTATTACCATCAAAAGTTCCCGTGAAGCTGTCTGTTGCCCTTGTTCTTTTCTTCTTCTTTCTTTTAGCTGCATCTGGGATGTTCACTGGCTGGCTTTTCTCAGAATCTGCTGTACAATAGACAAAGCAAAATGAGGTTAAACAGCAAATACTTTGCCATTTCAATATGCTGTTCTGAATAATGAAGCTGTTGTACCTGATGGGCCATTGGAAACGTGCTGTCTTTCCTCTGTGGCGATCCTATTCTCCTGAATTTCCCCACAGCTCTGCCCAACTTGGCCCAACGCCAGGGAGTTACCCTGTAACAGAAGGAGGCCGCATGGGAGGGTGAGAGAGGGAGGGAATGTGCAGGAGTAGTCAGAGAGATCAGGTGGCGGTAGAGTTGAGAAAGAACGAGAAGGAGTACATAATTCTGCCACTTAGTTTACAGTGCTTACAAGTGAAAGAATAACTGAGATGTTTTCTCCTCTACCAGGCCAACACATGTAATTAATCTTCTGCAAAAAATAAACCATTATAATGATAGTATCATTTAACTACTACTACAACTTTATTGACTGACCTTCCCCTTTGGCAGCCTGCCAAAACAGTGGCCTGATGAGAATACAGGAAACACTATGGCAGGCCTTATCTCACCCTGGATTTTACCAGAAGCATTTACACAACCAGTCACAGAGCATGACTCATGGAGAGTAATGAAACTTCTGTTTCAGTGTAGATAACCTTAACAGTGTGTGTGTGTGTGTGTGTATACTTTCGGGCAGCTCGATGGTACCTAACACAACATGCTTCAGGAAGTTAGAGGTTTTGTAATCACCAGTAATAAAAGTTCTCATCCTACCTGGAGAGAGTGCTGAACAGCTTGCAACTCTGCCATCACTCCGTGCCTCACCATATCTGCCAACTGAGAGAGTACATAACAAATATTCAGCCAGAAAAAAAACTGCATCAGCAGGGACATAAATATATATCATTACAAGTCAGATCATAGTAAGGGCAAGTCAAAGAATGTGAGCTATGAAAACCACACAGGTTAGTCAAACTCCCAGAGGTGACATGACGTGTCCCATAAAACAGTTCCTATGAGACATTTCCTTCTTTTGCCCCGGCACAGTTTATTTCAGTTTGTTTGCGTTTATTGAGGGACAAAAGCCATGTCCAGTTTGTTAAATTAGTTAGTTTTAGCCTCCTGACAAGTAAAGGCTATGCTATGCTATGCTAAGGGAACACACTGGACCGCTGTTAAAGACTTCAGTATTTAACTGTACTGTCTAGCGTTGTGCCAGCTCACGGTGATGCTGACGCTACATATTTAGCTTACTGTGATGTCGCTAACATTAACCACGTCGTCACTTGACATTGGTGCTGTTCTTGCACAAATTTAGGCACCGTCACCAAGAGAGAAAACATTATATAAGATTAACCAGGCCATTGGAAAGCCAGAGTTAGCGTTAACTAAACAACCCGTTATGTTATTGTCCCGTTATCACTAGCTGGCTAGCTAGCTGGTCCAACAGATTAACGTCCGCTCGCTAGTTTGTATTTAGACACCGGTCAGGTAGCGTTAAAAGGAAAATGCACATGCAAAATTAAAAAACAAGCAAACCTTCAAACCTGGACTCTGTGTCAAAACCAGCCAGATCCCCTCTGTCAAAGCCTCTGCCAGCTGATGTAAGCATCCATTGCTAGCTGAAATCCATCAGTCAAACAGCCGGTGACGTACAGGGCGGGAAAACACATAAACAGACCTTTGCCCCCGCCTCTTTCTGCGTTACTCCTCCTCTCATTGGTCAAAAACGAGCCTACCGCTTCCACGTCACTTGGCTTGACTGCCCGCCACACCCCACTCCACGTAGAGGGATTTTTTTTTGTGCACGATCAAAACCTCTGTTTACACCATTCTGTCAGAGGTTTGGCAGATAAGCACTGGCTGGAGGAAGTATGGTTCACGCCGTATCATATATAAATAATATATGATAAAGTGTTCATATATATCATTAGTATTCATTCTGTTAATATGCTGTTCTGAAATGAAAAGAGTTAAAACGGTTTTTGTGCATATTTTGTGTGGTGTAGTGAAAAACCACATGCAATATTGTTGGTCATTTTTAAACTGCATTTTTATGTCTGTAGAACAAGTTTAAACTAGAAAAACACATCAAATAAAATACAAACTTTCATTCATCAAAATAAGACTCAACAATGTATATCAAAACATGTATAAAGGTCAAATATAAACACACATGCAAGGGTAAAGAAAAGGGAAAAGTACAGGAGATGTGTTATTATAGACCAAACAAAGTCCTAAAATTATGGTAACACACCACCACAGACTGTATGTAAAAACATCTGTGAAGGTACAGTGCCATCATCTGGAGAAATGTCGGACGTAATTGGACCTTCCCAGTTATGCTCAGAAAATTGCTCATGAAACTTTATGGGAAATAGTTCTTTCCTTTGAATGTTTTGAAGCTGATGTTTTCTCACGGGGCTCAGATAATGTCAAAATGTAAACTCCTTTGTCCATGTGGTTGTGTTTAATTGCATATCTTCTCCGTCATCTCTTTCTGTAGGAAAAGAGAACAAAGGACATATTTGGGACATGTTGTAAAAGGTAAACAATGATTACATTCAATATCAAGAACACAATTTCTTATTGTGAGAAAAATAGGTTTCTATTCGACCAACAACAAAAATAAATGGATTGGCGCCACCGTTGGTGGCGCTATAAAATAAGGCCTTTATAAAAAAAATGTATCTTCTTTGAGGTGTGTTGACAGAAATGTCTCATCCCTTATTCTCTTTACAAAGGGGAATTACACCCCCCAAGCAACATAATGATGATAACTGAAGCCTTTTATTGACACATGGAGCACCATTCTCCATCAGCTCATATGGGATGGAGGCCCCCTTGTTGAAAAAAAGCATCAACTATACAAACTCTATTTCATTATGACTGCACAAAGTCAGCAAGAGAACACAGTTCATGTGTTGTGTGCCCACAGTTAGACTGAGCGATCATGTACCATGTGTGGCTTCAGGAGACATAAAAATTGTAGTTATTTTGTTTGCACTGCACATGCACTTGCAGGAAAAACACTCTGGCATAAAGATGAAACTTTGCCTCATCAAGCATGCTGCACAGCAAGGTTATAGACGACAGGATGGCTAATATTTTCTACTAGACTGTCATAAGAGGGATACTGACAATCCTCCCATTAGAAAATATTTATCTGATCCTCTTTCTCCTGCTCCCTCACTTCACCTGAACGCATCTGAGGTCACACTATCATCTTACCAGAGGCTCCAGTTCAGAGTGATCAATGAGGTTGAACTCTGAGATGAAGTAGTAGTAGTGCTTGTAACAGGTATTGATGTGGGCCTCTGCACCCATGCTGCAGATGCTGTCAAAGTGATGGATGTAAACATGCACAAAGACTCTGAAGAGACGGCTCAGGATCTTCTTGCACACCTGCTGGAAGTTCTTGGGGAAAGGTACACCTAGAGAGAAGAAGGACAAGAAATGTTACAGAAATGAAGAGACCTCCATTTTTGAAAATTGAAACCCATCCTTTAGAGGTACTTTCAGAGGTAATTTTCTCTGATTAATATAATTTATCCTCAACAGCATCAATATTTGAGTCAGTGTCTTTAAAAAAATCTCATTTGCATGGATAATATATTTCAGTGTGAGGAAGTAATTTCGAGCACAAGTGAATTGCAGGTGCTGGGTTGATTACAAAGGATGTGAAAGAGGCAACATACTATATTGCACCTATAGTAAAAAATGCATAAAAACACAATCTTTCAGATGCACAAGACCTCAGTCTGTCAGAATGTTTTGTGTTGAAGAACTGACAAAGGTGGAAGGTGAAATATTTGTACAGGTGAAGTAGAGCAATGGTTCTAAACCAGGGCTACGTGTACCCCAGGGAGTACTTCCCCAGTTTCTAGGGAGAATATGTAGACTGTGGAGGAGCTCATCTTATTTGGCAAAACAGAAATCATGAAAATAAAGACACAAGTAAGATTACAAATTGGTGTAAACCTGATCTTTAGTAATATTTACAGCAATAACAAATGACATGAAAAGCAGTGAGCAAGCTCTCAGAAAGTCCAGATTAATAGCTAAAAGTAATAAAGTGGTAAATGGCTGGAATGTCTCCAAGTATTAGTAATAAGAATGAAAAAAAGGACTAAATGTACCTATTCATTCCTGCTCAGGGCCGTGGGGGGATTCTGCATATATTGGCCAAAAGGTAGAGAAACACCCTGCTAGACTATCACAGGCTAACAAATAGACAAAATCTATTCACACCACCACTTTGGCATCAGTGCTAACCGCTGAGCCACTGTGCCGCCCCTGACCTCATACCTCCATTATGCATGAAATCCTCAACTCTAATAAATGTTGATTGTCAGATCTGGTGCTGAGATAAAATAACACCACGGTCACCTGTTCATTCTCCTCTAAATGTCAACCTTATTGTTTAATTAACCTCTGCTTGAACTTCATCATCCTATTTGAAATCTTGATGAGGGAGAACAGTGAGTCTCTGTAAGGCTGGCACTTCAGCACTGATGCAACAGAACATCAGTGCAGGCAGCACTCAACCGTGTGTTAAGGTTACACATTCAGTAATGGCCTAACACCTTCATTTGTAGACTCGTCACACACACCTACTCTGGTGGGGAAGATGTCCTCATTATTGATGAGCGACTCTATCCAGTCCATCAGCAGGTTCATATACTTGAGAGCAGGCAGCTTGGTGGGTTTCTTGTAGTCGTCGCCATCCTGCCACCTGTACTCGTACCTCAGCCCCCCAGACATGATGGGACATGTGCGCTCGGTGCAGTACTCGCTCACCGTGCCATAGATTAGGTTGATCCTGTTAAAGAAATCCACCACATGAACAGCAATCCAGTCGTTGATGTTCTCTCCCTCTGGGAGCTGAACCACTTTCCTGAGGTCCAAGCCGGACTTGAGCGAGGCCTGGGCCTTCTTGTAGAGTTCAAATCTCTGCGTGCCGGGCTCAAACCGTTTTCTTGGCCTGAATGTTCTGTCTTTGCTGAATACTTGTCCAAGACACAGCGCCATTGACTTAGTCGTTTCCCCTGAGATAAGGGGAGACTGAGCTCTCCAGAGTAATAATTAGTGTTGACTTTGACAGAGTGTGACCTTCGTGAGAGAGATCAGGCCACACGGGGTCAGCGTCTGTCATGCAAAGGTTGCAGGGAGCTCTTGTTTTCAAATGGCGGGATGTCCCTGTGAAACAGAACAGAAGTTATTCCTTTCCTGTCAATTTACTGCTTTAGGCAAGGATGACAAAAAAAAAAACTGTATATGAACAAAAACATCAGAGCTATAGCTACAAAACCGTACATATCAGTGCCAAATTGTCTAAACAAAAGTTTTACAAAAAGCAAGGCATTACATCAAAATTCACAAGCCAGACATTTCAAAAAACTATGTTATTAAAATAACTCATGTAGTTCCAAGTAAACACTGCACAGAAAACTATATTCCCCCACTAAGGACAAGTCAGTGAGTTCATCTCAAATGTGCCATTATTGCGTCCACTGCTCTGTGTGACACAAAATAACCTTACCACGAGATTTTCAGTAGCACCCAGTGATAAAAATAGAAACAGTCTCAGTCAAAAAACAAAACAAAAAAAAAACAAAACAAAAAAAAAAAATCAGGCCACACGAGTCAAGAATTACTGAGAAAGTGAATGGAATGCTGAAACAAGATTTTAGAAGCACCGTGAGAGAAAATGTCCTCAGTCTGGACATCTTTTCTTATCACAGGCAGCACTATGACTCTCATTCAGATTACTGGGGGTATAAAAGTAGATGCTATTTGAATCTGGTATAAAAACACTCAACATGACAACTGATAGAAAACAGACTGTCAGTCCGTCCCTTGGGATATAAGTCTTGGGATGTGACACACACCCAATAGATTACTGACAGATGATTTTTTCTCTGATAGCTATTAACAATCTGGCAGATAATACACACCAATTGGGAGCAGGACCTCACTGAATGATTATGCTATCCAATGCCTCGATTGCTATGGTAATGAAACATGAATGTGAGCATTTAATTAACTATGTGGGTTACTAGACAAGAAATGAAGTTTACGTATGTCACAGAATCGTGAGGGTTTCATTTTCATTGGGTTACACTGGCAACTCTCCATTGAATTGTCTGTTTCCATTCAGCACTTTGGAGGATGAAAGCATTTGTTGTCTCCACAGATTTGACACTGAAGTCACATTCAAGTGACTGTGGTTGCAACATGATACTATATCCGCATTTGTGTCCTGAGTCCCATTCTGAACTGCCGGTCTTAACATTTCCTGTGGTTGCTTCTCTGTGCTTCAAATTAGCAGAAGTTTCTGTGTCTGTGTAATCATCTGTACTCACATTACAGACTAAGCACCGATAGAGCTTGTTGTTTGTTATGAACTTTAGTTGACAGAGTAACTCATTTCAGAAAACTCACACTCCACAGACCCCTCACTTGTCTGCCAAGCTCATGGTTTTACTGGCTTTTGTTCACACTTTGAGCTCATTTGTGTAAAACGGTGAGGATTTAAAATGCAAACAGCATTTGATATGTGAGAAGGGTACTTTCCACTAGTTTTCACAGTCCGCCTGATCTCAGTTAGGAACTCTCCACTGGGGGAGCATGAATACGTGGTCATGAGATAGCTCAAAATGTGTCCATAACAAAAGGGCTTGTGAGGAAGGCTCAACATTAGAGTGCTTCATTCACTCCTCAGACTCAGGGAGACAAAATTTCAGCCAAACATTAAACTCAGACACTCTTCGTTAGCGAATGCAGTGATAATTTATACAAAAAGTGACATGTTATACAAAGTGACTTTAACTTTGACCACTTTAAGTCCCTCTGCATGCCCTAGCAGCCTCAGCATGTCTGCAGCATGTCTGATCACGTACTGAGACTGGCAGCCCTCCATGCATACTGGTTTTCTTCTGACACTGCAGACTAACAGGACTCCTGACGCAAACAGGAAAAACAGTAGCTCCTACATAAAAAACATTGCAGGTCGCAGAAACCAGAAACAATGGAAGAGACAGAGGGAGATCAAAAACAAAAGATTACTGAATGGAAAAATCTGTCTGCACTCTACCTGGCTGGAATACAGAAGAGGGGCTGGAATGGGGTGGAAAGTCATGGGAAGTTCAGGGAGGATTTGGGCGTCGGATCCCTTGACTTTAAACTCCCTGTGGAGGTCAGCTCCAGCTGCTCTGTCCTCTCTAGCTCCTCTGGATCTTCTCCCTCCCTGTCGGCCACTAACAGACCGAGAGGCTCCAACTTCACTGAGCAACAGTACGACACAGTAAAGAGAGAAAAAGTTGTTTGGCTTCTCTTCCTGTTGATGATGTCACATCCTGACTTTGTCTGCTGGACCCTGCTGTTGCTGTCTATGTGTGTGTGTCCGCATGTGGGTGTGTGTATAGAGGACCTATAAATTGAAAGAGAAGAAGGGCTGGAAAAGGTCTTTCCAAACCCCAACTCAGCCCTCCCTCTGTTCCATTTTTTCCCCTCTTTCTTCTCATCCTGTAGGCAGAGCAGCCAGCCCACTTGTCCCACCAAAGCCCGGCCCTCTGGTAAAGGTCCTGAGAAAACAACTCCTCCTCTTAAGCCACATATAGGACAGAAGGAGAAGAATGATCCCACAAACATTTCTGGATGTTTGGCAGTCCACGCTGCTCCTTTTTTTTTTTGAGAAGTCTCAATAACATATTATTTAAATTCTTGGCCTTTTAAAGACATTGTAGTTGAACTCAGGGCTGCTTATCCTTAAATAGAGAAAGTGCTACAGACTGAAAAATGCTCTTCAAAACACTGACAAGAATCTGCATTCAACAAACAAGGCATGTTTGACCGAAAGGGTCCACTTCCCCATGCCCTTAAGGGCTGAGCGCTCTTCTGATAGCTGCCATGGCTGTTCCCTTTGTCTTGAAGGTGAATGGATGCCACTAAATTGCAGGGGGTGTCTGTTTCTCCACCGTGTAATGAAACACAACCTACAAAAAGAAGCTGGCTTCTCTGTGACATGACTGCCTCCAGTATGGGAGGGATAAAACCTTAGCACATAGGCTTGGATAAAGTGATAGCAAGTTCCAGGTTCTGATGATTATGTTTGCTGCTGTAGGATCACACAGATTGAGCTTAATGACATGATTTTTTCTTGTTTTTTTTAAGAAGCTGTAGACATTTGGATATGTGGATTCAACAGCCGTGGTTAACAGATAACTGTTTCTTAATTAAGGAGCAACCACAGCAGAAGCCAGCCGTACAGACAACTAAAAATAGATTCATAATGACTTTTAGTCTTCCTACATTTTTTTTTATACCATTTCTCAGTGTATATCCTTATGTCTGACTTTATATGTGCATTTATATTTGTGTATATCTTTGCTGGATTTTATATGTTTCCTGCATTTATATCATTTAGTACGCCACAAAAACTTAAAAAACAAGAAATTCTGAGTTGTAGTAATCCCACATATCCACTTGGGGTCACCATGACTGTGCTTATGAGTGGTGTTTCATGACACTACTGTATCTCTCCTTAAGGCTACCAGTGAGTGCTCTGTGAGGGAATACCCTCCTTTCATACTGATAAAAAATGTTCAAGTGGCAAAGACTACAGACATATCATTTTTGATATTTTACACTCATGACTGGTGAGGTTTTAATGGAAATACTGATTGAATATTGTTTAGTACTTATCAATTTGGCATAAAATGTTTAACTTTTGCATAATATGTAAGGAAAGCCCCACGAGTGGAAGCGGAACTGAAAGTGGAAGCAGCTAAACTGCAACACTGAGTCTGAATGTTAAAGCACACTGTTAGCAGGGGTTTACTTGGATTAGCTTGCCAAACTAAACTTAAAAAGCTAAAAGTCACTGTCTTTAAAAAAAAAAAAAGGTTGGGAAGTAAGTCTACATTCCACAAATTACATAATAAGGGTTAAATTGAAAACAGTACCTGGTTTCATAGACAAATCCTGTTCAGATTTTTCAGAAACTACCAATAGTGACGACATTCACAGGAATGTATACAGTCATACACGACAGTGTGTGACAGATTAGGTCCACTGCTGCCCTTTGCTCTAGTTTTGCTCTTATTATTACTGTCATCACTAAGAAATGTGACACAGGAGGAAGTGGAACCAGTCAGGCCCTCTTTCACCTTTGATCGTCACTAAGCATGGCACCCTGTCATCATTCACAACAACCCCGCTGTCTGCTGCTTCCCTGACCCCTTTAACCGGTCACACGGATTCCACGCAATGCATCAAAATTAGCACAAAGTTTGATGAAACACTCTTGCCTGAATATTCGGGGAATGTGACTGTGATGTTCCTATATATTGAACTGTAAATGTGTGTTCTTGATTTAAGTAAAACTTTAAAATTGCACGTTTGAAGAATTTTGTGTTTTATATTTATGTTTGTTATATATCTTTGCAATGTGAGAGAATCAGACACCTCCCACGCATTTATTTTCATTCCAGCCTTTGTGTAGTTAACCATCAAAACAGGTTTTTGTGTCTAGTTTGTACTTATACTAGTCACAGATTACTGACAGTGAAGGATGACTTATTCCTTCTGGTTTTAAAGTCCTTGTGGGAGCCGCAGGTAAGAGAGGGCCCTGCTCTCAAAGCAGAAGATGGACAGTTTACTACCACACAGGTTGATGATTTATGATCACACAAGCTGAGCAGGTGTTTGACACATCGTGCTACAACCTTGCTGCAGGCTTAGTACATTCTTTCTGTAATCATTATGGGGGAAGTCCACCCTTGGGACAGCTTCATCCACAAGATTCGATAATCCATGCATCTCACAGGCTGCAAGGGTGGTAGTTTTAAGAAGGAGTTAAATAAACTGACACATGCCTGAGCTGAGGTATAGTTTATATAGCGCATCCTATGTATGTATGTATGTAAAATATCTCGCTGCTGCTGTTTTAAAGACATGTTCAAAGAGACTTTTATCTTTACAGGGGATCAAATTCTGTCATTCATTGATTCGGAGCCTGAATAAACCACAAAATGATAACACAGTTGTTTAAATAATGTCACCCTTTCATCCTCCAGTGTGACCGGTGGAAGATGAATAGGAAGATTGAAGTATTTATCACATTTTTTCTTCATAATACAATGTCAGCAAGGTACCTGGAGTTTTGAAGCTCTACTCTCTTTATCAGTTATCAGACTCTATTGAATTATTCTTGAGTTTCTGCAGTTGTTTGTGGTCAAATATCCTATTTCTCAACATGTGAAACAACTAAAAACTCTAAAAACATCACTTTCTTGTCATTATGTGAGCATTTATCACTGATGGTGTAATAACCGACCAGCGGGTCCACGCTCATTAGAGCTGGTTAACACCACACAAAAGCATCTAAATCTTCTGGAACGAAGCAGCGGTCATTGACTTTTTGGATTGAGAATGATCGGCATTAGAAACAGTCGATTACGTTCATATTAGGCGACCAAGTCGCATCACAACAGAAATGTGACTCCACCTTTTTTTGCAGCTCTCTTCAACGGGTTGGGTCAGGAGGAAGATTTAAGCGGAAAGGAAGAGGAAGCAGAGCTAACTTCAGACGCGTGGCGCTGCACTATCATCCCGCTTTCGACAGACTTCGTAGGTTTAATTCTGCAACAACAAGTGAGTACCGTTCTGACAGTGTTTTCACCGAACTGATCACTTCGCTAAATGTTGACTTGTCGCGTCAACGAGCTCGTAGTTTTTTTTTGCAGGAGCGGTCCTCTTTCCGGGGGGAGTTGGGGGGGCGGGGGGGTGCGCATTTACGCAGCGCCATATTAATATTGCATTCATTCCTGTGACTCCATTGGTTGTTTTTCTTTATAACTTGGTTATTTTAAACCTAGTCCCTTGGAGAAGATCAGTGAGATTACTGTTTTAACAAGGCTGGGTAATAAATTCAGGTTCTTGGTTTTTTTTTCTTGAACATTTTGACCATTTTTTTCCCTTATGTCTTTCAACTCAAGAGTAAACATTAACTCTAACCTATCAAATCACAGTAATGTTCTTGGTAAAAACTGATAATTTTGTCACCCACCCCTATTACTGAATGCAATAGGGGTTAGTCATGTCAAACTCTCATTTAATTTCATCACTCTGGGACAAGATAGAACCACATCCAACCACACCTCATTTAGGCAATGTACAACTGTGGACCAGATACTGTCTCGGACAGGATTGCAGGTCTTTATCACACCAGTAACCGTCATTTGACAGCAGAGTATGATCCAGATAAAGTAGTAGTGTGTCACACTTGAAGTATTTGCAGTGTGGGAACTGACTCATGCCATGATGAGTTAACACTGCGCACGTGTCCAATTGTCACAATGAACTTTTTTTTTATTGGAAAGAAAATGTAAATACACCTTCTGTAATGCATCTGTTTGACATAGCGGACATAATTTACAAAATATTACCTAAAGTAAAAATGCTAAATATTTTACAGCAGACCCTGAGATCCTCCTGTGTGGGCAGCAAAGCAAGCGGATTGGCCCTCATCGATTCTTTTGTTCCCAGATGATGGGTCTCTTGAGTTAGATTATGGATCACTGGGTATGTGTAGATGTGTAAACATTAGCCGTAACTAACAACTGTGGGATGGAGACAAAGGGCCTGAAGGTCGTCCTGCCCAGGTGTATATCTCTGATAGTAATGTAAACACTACAGCAGCGTTGTGACTGTTAACGCTTCAAGGTTGCGTATTGTTATCACTTCATCAGCTTCCAGTGTAAACACACTCACTGAAGGAGTCGCATCGAAGGCCAGAGCAGAGCTGATTTAAAAAAAATAAATAAAAAAAATTATAAGTTAAATCTTCTGTCAGTGGAAAGGAAATTGGCTCTTTTTGTTTATTTTTTTTTAAACCAGGTTTTTGTCAAGAAAGTGTTTGTGCAGTAGTCATACTTAAACACAATGGATCACAGTCTACTCCTGTTGGTCACTCAGCAGCTGTAGTAAAATTCTTTGCTAGGTATAGGAAAATGTTAGTCAGTCGCTTTTTCCATACTACATATTGCTCAAGCAGCCTGATGTTTAAAGGGGGCCCTTGTCAAAAACAGTGTTACTTCTCATTGACTTAATTCACAGAAGCACATAGGGAGATGGTCTCACTGATAGCAGATGGTTTATGATGCTGACTTTCTACAAAGTCATCTTCAGTGTTCCCCGCGGGGTTCGAACATCGTTTAAAGCGATGTAGCTCAGCAAAGACTCTACAACTTCTCCTCTTTACTTTGAATGTTGTCAGTCGACCTGGGGCCCATGTTTGCTTTGTACGGTAAACGATTATTTAAAACTTGTTGGTCTTTGAGGCAAATTTCAAGTTCTCATTATTCTGATGCCCCAGGTCAAAGGACAGAAGCTGCTGTTGTTCGGGGTGTGGCCTGTATTTCTACAGGTAAAAGTTTGAACCCACCTGAACCAGGGCAGCAGTTGTTTCCTGCAGCACAGCATGTGCTTCAGTGTGACGCTACCCTTTGAAGCTGCTTTTTAGTGGCTTTAAGTGTTAGTTCAGGGTTTTGATTATACATTCTATCGCGAACTCAAAGACAATCTATGCATAGACTTGAAGTATATGTCACATCAAAGAAGAAGTGAGACTTGCACTGATTTCTAACATGTTAAACATAACTAACTGTTAAACATAATTCCAAAGCTTTGGTTTTAGATGGTGGTTAAACGGGTCCCAGTTCAGTTCAGTACAAGTCTTTATTAAGTTACAAGTAAACTACTAAATAATTACATGGCTTAACTTGTTCTGGTCTTGTTCTTATTTAATTTTGGGCCTATTTTTATTTATTTATTTATTTATTTTCTAAATTTCTGCTTATCTGCAGCCATTTCCCTGTGTATTTGTCGTTGGTGGTTTTTAACAGTGGTATTATCAAATCATTGCAAATTGTAAGAAGATTCAACCACTTGGGACACATTGGCACAACTGGCAGTCTCCCCCTCTGTAACAGTCACATCAGAACATTACTGTTCTCCATATGTACTACTTTTTTTTTTTGTCAAGCATTAAAATGTTTGTCTGTTTGAAAGTCAAGTGGAAGTTCTTGTCATAGTAACATCTTACTTACTATTGACAGACATGGAGTGTCATTCCATTCATGGCGCAAGTCTTGCATAATACCAACCTGTCTTCCAGGCCTGTTTTACTCTTGCCACATCTGTCAAGTCTGAAGTTGTGCTGCTGATGAGTTTTAGCATGCTTTCCTCTTAGACGCAGAATAAGGACACACCCTTGATAGCTATGAAAAACTATCATTAACCAGCATGCTGGCATACATTGCTTCCAGATGGTGAATCCATTCCTAAGAGTTCCCTGATGAAAATCTTAAAAATTAAGTTGCAGTTTTATGTTGTTATTCATGCTCTTGTGTCAGTTCAGGTTTATTAAGCGTTTTCAGGCAGAGGTATGTTTCTGGCGAGAGGGGGTTGTTAAGTGTTTTGAGTGATGGCTTGTTTTTGTTGCAGGCCGTCCTATGTAAATCCCAGTTAATGTTTCCTCTGTACTTGTGGGTTTGGTTGGAAATGCCTCTCTTTTTTCTTTTCTTTTTTTTTCTTTTGGTAAGTTTTGCCATCATTCCAGTTGGGTACAATAACATTGTGTCATTGAAGTTTGATCGCTGAGACCTCGGAACACAGACGTAAAAAGACGTCGGTGCTCCAGATGATCGTTCAAATTTTAGATGCATCCCCAGATTAATCAGTTTGATTTGGAAGAGAAAAATAAAAGTGATGATTGTGTGAATAATAATATGAAGGGATTTTTTTTTTTTTTTTTTTATAACCCAACCTGTCCATTGTAAACATTCATCACAGTTTACAGATGGGCTTCCTGCCTTGTTCAACTTTGACCTGCGGTATCCATGGCTGTGCACACACAGTTTTCCTGTGCAGTGAGGGATTATTGCAGACATTATGGGTGCGTTCACCTGTGGTTTTGCCTGGTAAATGGTTTGATGATCTTGCTAAACTGTTTGCTTATTACTTGTCGCAGCAATCAAGTTTCTCGACCTGTTTGACTTTATTGCAGTGATGTCTCAATGCTCTTAGGTTGTGGCAATTACTAACTAGGATAATCTTATCATAACTGATAGAAGTGATAGCCAAACCTACAAAAGGAAAAGAAGACACGTGAGCTGTGATAAGCAGGAATTACGCTCTAATGGGTTTTTTTTGTTTGTTTTTCAGTCTCAGCTACTTGATTTCTTTGCTGATACAATTCCTGAGCATGATCTTTCTTAGCTATGAACATCATAGCTAATCAGTTGGATCAGTGGTCTCAGGTGGGATCCATGTTTTTGCAGACCCCCTATTATACCTGGTTTGTAGACAGAGTCTGCATCAGCTTGAGCTCCTTCATAAAGGAATGCTATTGTTAACTGTGTACATGTGTGTGTGGAAAGTTCCAGAAATTGGAGTAGCTGGTGGGCGAGCCCTACAGAGGGGACAGAGAAGGAGGGAGGGGGAGAGGGAGAGGGAGACTTGAATACTTGCAGGTAGGGATGATACTACTCCCCCACCGACACCCACTAACACACACCCTAACACAATGAAGATGGTGTAAATATGTCAGTACCGGATCAAGTTCAGCAACGTTCTTGGGGGGGGGGGGGTTACTACGACGCAAGTTCATTATCTTAATTGTGTTCTAAAATGGATGCATTGCACTCAACATGTTCATCATTAAGTCACCAGTTTCTATTTTTATCATATGACACATCTGCCATGCGTGGCTGGGCACCAGTATCATCTAAAAGCAATCCAGATCTTTAGAGGGGAGGACATAGGTAACCTAAAAATAAACTCTTAACTTGATTATGCGACTTACAATACAGTGTCACCGGCTCTTGCATTTTTTTTTTTTTTTAATATTCAGATGCAGCAAGAGACGGACACAACAGAGATTAGAGTTTAAAACATTTATGTGTTGTTGGTTTTTTTTGTTTTGTTTTTTGTCTGCCAACATATATACCAATTGCAGACATCTATAAAATGATATCAGCCAATGATATTAAACCACTGAAATGTTGTTTTTAAGCTTTACTCTGTGTGTTGCTGCTTGCTCGTGTTTCCAACCAGACAGACGCTCTTTTTTTTTTTTTTTTTTTTTTTTTTTTTTCGTCTTTCCAGAACCCAAAGCCGCTGTGGGTGGGAAACCAAGCGTGGAGGGGGGTTTGTTTGTGTTCGAATCTCGCTTCTTTTCTCTTGATTT
>JBBMJY010000022.1:7444597-7467679 GCA_037833715.1 Toxotes lorentzi | reverse complement strand
AAAGGGATGGAAACCCCTGAAGTTTTTTTTTGAGTTTTGCTCTGTGTTTTGTTGCTTGGTCTTTTTTCCAAACAGGAAGGATTTTTTTTTTTTTTTTTTTTTTTTTTTTTTTTAATGTCTTCAGATGACAAAGCAAGTTTGGATGAGGTAACCAGTGTGGAATGAGATCTGTTTGCGTTTGAATATAGATTATTTTATCTTGAGTCATTATCTCAAGACCCAGTTATGTCAGAGATCTCTGACATAGAGTGCTGTTCCTGAGGGCCAGGAAGAGCACACTGACAAATGCCTTTGACTTCTCTGGAGAGTTTGTTACCCTGCTGGCTCGATTGGAATGTGCGTTATTGTGTTTGCCTTTTGAGACTAGTATTCATTTAGCATTTTTTTTTTCCCCTGAACTTTCATTCACTCAGAAATTTCTTCTGACACGATTAAAAGTTATGAGCGCAGGAAATAACTAAAATCTATTTGGTATAAATAACACAAAAACAAATCGACTGTCCAGAATGTTGTTAGTTCTGAGCCAAACCATCAATAGCTTACACCATCAGTCTAAACCTTTCACATGCAGTTTGGCATTAATCTCTGAAGGCAGTGCGTCAGCTGTACTATCTGTCTGTCTTCAGAACAGATTTAATCCTTGCTCCTCCTCGTACATTGTACTGGAAGTTTTTCACATTGCGTAGCCTGACCTGAGATCTGTACAGTGACAAGGCCGTGGCAGCAAAGTCAGACTCCTCACACCAGTGTGTCACATGCTGGTGGAAATTCTGTGAGCCGTGCGCTCGTTGCTATAATGCATCTGCCGCACACATTTATACCTTCCAAGTCACGGCATTAATCTTTTGGATTACAGTGTTTTGATTTACCAACATTGTCAGTAGTTCAGAATTAAGCTTTTTTTCAAGCATAGGTGAATTCAGCATGGTTTTAATATAAGCAATAGGTGAAGTTATAGACGCGGGATCAATCAGTGCTCAGTATGGTGAACTGGTTTGTTGGCTACAGTGGGCAGATGTGTTTTGTTTGGCATTGTGCTGCGGAAGAACAGCAAGGTGTAACTACCACACATGTCTGGTCTCTGGAATTTTACTGACTTTTCCGCTTAAGCACATGCAATTGTTTTTGTTTGTTTTTTTCTTATGTAAAACGTTTCCGCCCTTCTCTTACTCTACACTCTCACTCTGCTAAAGCATGAGCAAAGTTGAGATTGCGTTAAGTATTTCTCTTTCTGACAACTTTGACTTTTACTTCACTGAATTTTGTAACGTCTCTATGTAGATAAGAAAAATTGGGCTGGGAAAAAAAAAGTCAACTTTGTATTTTTCTTTTTTTTTAAATTAAAAGTTACCCCCATCTTCTGTTTCCCACTTGCAGTTGAGTTCATTAATACTGCCAAGTATCTTATTTGCCTTATGAATCTGACTTTGCTCTTCTGTTGGTCAGCAAGTATGAACATCACACCAGTGATGCGTGACGCCCCCCCCCGCGCGCCGAGCCGAGCCGAGCCGAGCCGAGCATTCCTTCCTGTAGTGGCCATTTACCTGCTGCCAAAAGATCCAAGTGATCCATGAGGAGAAATGTAACTGTGATTTGTATTATTGTTATTGTTAATGAAGTGCTTTGTCTGTCCTTGGCTTGGGTGGGTGTGGTGCAGATCACAGTCATTTGCTATCAACACACGCTTAAAAATTTTAAGCATTATCATATGAGTCAATGGTTTTTGTCTGCCGTTAGCTTCACTGTCCAATCCTGAGTAAATATCCAGGCTTTATGACTATTTATGATGCTTCAAAGCTGTGGAGCTTGAGTTTCTTTTGACCCCCTACCCACCCCCACCTGTAGGTGATTATGTTGTTGCCAGTAAAATGGCAGGTATGCTTTTGTGTTTGAAGTTTTTAAAGCAAGCATATGGTAGCTCTGAGCCAGATATAATTATAACTGGAAATAGTATACTTGTGTATGTAGACACTACAGGTCTCATAAAGTTAAAATAATAATGGTAATAATGATGCTGAAAGGAAAGGATTTGAAACCAGAGGTTTTCCACACTGAGATCTCACAGGTTTAGAGAAATGTGTAGTTTAACAACTAGTTCTCGACTTATTTCAGGCATTTTAGTCGTGACATTGATTATCCCACAACAGAGGAAAAAGAAATGGAAGCTGGTTTTGCTTTATGGGTGTTGGCTGTGTTTGGAGCCAGTAAAGGCGTAACAATGGCCCCCTTCATGATAACAGAGTCGCCACTGATTTCTCGCCCGCTGCCTGTGAATAATATTATCAGCCCACCCCCGAGAGACAACTTGCAGGGCGACTCCAGGGTTGTTTGTTTGTTTGTCTCTGTGTGTGTGTGTAGTGTGTGTAGTGTGTGTGTGTGTAGTGTGTGTGTAGGGTGTGACCACAAGAGTAAAAGAAGGGGAACAGGGCAGTGGTCACAACAGTAGGCAGTTGCGTTTTAATTTGGGGGTGCTCTGTGGTGTGTGTTTAAATAGGGGTCATCTCGCTCTCACCCCAGTTGTACTCCCTCTCAGATGCTCGCTTACACACAACGCTCTCTCTCCCTCTTTCCCTCTCTCTCCCTCCCCCCTCCTTCGCTCACCGTCTCTCTGGCTCTGCCTCTTTCCCTCCCTCTCCTTCTCTGAGCAAGTTATTCATCCACTGTGTGAGTCAGGGAGGGTGGGGATTTGGAAGACTGCTGTACCAGTCACACTTTGTCAGTTTACTTTCTCATTCCCTTACCCCATCTCTCTCTCTCTTTCTCTTTCTCTCTTTTCTGTTTGCTGCTGCCGCCCCTGCCCGTCTCCCTTTATAGTTTACGAAGAGGCTTTGCCGTGCTGTGAAAAAGGAGCCGCATTCGCTTTTGATGATTTAAGGGGAAAACTCTAGTCTCAGCAAGGTAAGTTGCTCAATGTTGCGTAGACGGTGAACTAACTTGTGTGAGGAGTTTGCCCACATGTTGAGCAGCTCTGGGTGGTTTTTTTCTTTTTTTTTCTCTTCCTTCACAGGAGGTTTCTGTTCTTTTGGTGTTTGAGGATCTCATGTTACTCTTGTTTTAACGTGTGTTTGAGTACTGGGTTCCTTGCTGATCCTCTTGGATTTTTCTTTCCTTCACCACTCTGCTCAAGTTTGTTCATTATTAACTCCTACCTCGTGAGTGTGAGCTCCGTTTTTCCATCCCTATGATTCATTAACATGGCTCTCATAGGAAATGCTCCACTTCCCTTTCCACTATACTATGTCTCTGTGGTAGATGGAAACCAGCTGCCTGTTGTCAAAGGTGGTTTATACAGAGGGAGTGACTTTTTTTTTTTTTTTTTTTTTTTGCTCCTGCATTACTTTAGTTTGGTCACAAGAGTAGACTGGTACAACCCAGGGCTCTAAATAACAGACTGTTGCTTCAGTGGTCATGTGTCTGCAGTTAAATTGCATCACTCTGTCATGGGAATAATACAGAAGGCACTTTTTGGACCCCTCTCACAGTAATGAGGAAGTTCCTGTGCTCTTGTGCAATTACTCCCAGCTGAACATCAGGGGCCACTGAACAGTTGAGATCAGTTTAGACTTCCTGTCCAAATTCTGAGATAATGCACAAAGCTTTAATTGGTGAAGATTAGGAGCAGTAAAGTGGTGTTATTCTGTTTGTGTTCACTGATAACCAGATACAATAAGTGGTGAAGAAATGTCAGAACAGTGGGGTGCAGTAACTGCTGTTGATTGATCTTGAGAAAAGGTGGCTCACTGAGCTGGAATGGAAGGGGCTTCATTTTCATTTTTCTTGGAACTTCATCTTCAACTTCATCTGGGTCTTAGGATACAAAGATATTGTTTCTCTTTTCTTGTACATGTTGTTATAATCATAAGACTATCCCCCTAAATTGCACAATCAGTTTTATTATTCAGTATTTAAAAAAAAAAAATCACTCTAAAATGTATCTAGAGTCACATGTTGCATGTTCATACAGTAGTTTGAACATGAAAACTAGGAAATTTAAATAACTTGTAATCAAAATCAGAAACCAGTCAAACCTTATGCACTGTTACAGTGTCTGCAAAATAATTTGAACTCAGAAAAATGTCACTTGATTACGACAAATTAAATCTCTTTTCTCATGCATTCAAACCGACACTAAACTATTGAAAATGTAATGGACTGCCAACATGATTGATAATTATAGGAGATGTTTGGCTTTAAGAACTCCTTAAAATTCCCACTGAAAACTCCAGTTTAAACCGTGTGATGTGATCAAACTGCCACTACGCAATTCAAGGCCTCTGTGTTACAATAACCTAGACATTACCACTAGCCTGGCCAGAATATGACCTGATCACTTTAACTGTTCAGCATTTTTCCTCAGAACAAGACAGACTCTGCACCACAGACATGATGGTACTCTTGTTGAAATGTGAGGCACCTGACCATATGCCTCATCGTCGGTTCAAAAACGACCACAGCTTTTTGTGTAAGAGTTTTCTGAAATGTCGTGTGTCTAATCTGTTACACAACAGCATCATTTGCACTTTAGGTGGTAGCACTGAGGACTGCAAGCAGACAAAACTCCACTTTCACCATGTCACGGGGAGGAAGTTATTTAATCAGTCAGTGTCAAGTGCAGCTGTCAGAAATTGACGTGGAATGCAGGACTCAAGTCACCTGGAAACTTAACAAGATCGGCCAGAAAGATACAGTCGTGCTGACAGTGTCCTGTGGTTAACAACTGAAAAGGGCTGCAGGGGGCTTATTTACAAAAGGAAGGGGAATGTCCAGTTTGAAAGAGATGTTTTCACTGCACACATGCTGTGCAGAATCGGTTTTAACTGACACAGTGAACACACAAATGATGTTAACATAATCACATTGAGTGCTATTATGGTTTGAGCCAGTTGATTTTACTTTGTGCAAAAACGGCTGCAACTCGGTTGAATGTGTAATTTTATGCTTTCTGCATTGTAAATATGTTTGTAATGATTATAAGATAATGTGTTTTACTTTCATTAACTTGATGTGCTCACACAGAGTATCTCATTTCAGATGTCCTACACTTCCTTGTGAATTACATTTCCTATTTGGCATCCTGTGATAAGAAAGCGATTTAGAACTACTACCAAAAGCAGTTCACACTTGAAATACATTTTAACTGTATTCCTCTCTTTCCATTTTTCTAAGCAGCACCTGCATGAGCTCAGCTCCCTGCCCTTCATTCCACAACCTGAAATGATTAGCTTTTAATTATATTGGCTTAAGGAGGGCTGTACTTTAGTCCTTGGGCAGTGAAAAACTCATTCAGCATTGTAGATTGTACCTCAAACAATAGCTCCCTCTGGGTCCAGTATGTTGAGAGGAGACCGCACCCTGTGTGTCCTCTACTTTCTGGCTACACTTCACAGTTTGCACTTGATATGGTGAGCCTTTGTCAACAGAAAAATATGCAGGCCTTAAAACCATAGCAGAATTCTAGTGTGCAAGGCTGCATGTCATGGCACTTTCCATTAGCGAAACATATTTGTTGTAGAGCTGATAGATTCAGCTTGCAGTGGGAGGCTTCTGGTAAATGTGGTTGCCACATAACAAGAGGGAACACTTAGTTTTAAGGAACTTGGATATGTGGGTCAGGGTTCAGCAGTTTTTTTTTGATCTTGTGTCTTAACTTCTGGCATGACTGCTGCACACAGACAGCCTGCAGAGTGCCGCCTTACTGTGGGATGAGGGTTGTCCTTCCCAGATCCCTGAAGCACCTCCTCTCCGATATCAGGCCATGTCTGATGAGTGGCTGGAGCCAGGGCAAAGCATCCTGGGATTTTTAGGTGGGAGTGTTTTGTTTGGTGAGGGATGAACTGCTGCGTCCCAGTAATCGCATTTCAGTCTCGCTGAATCAGGAAATGTCACAAATTTCTCCTCTTTGAAGGCATTTATTGGTCACGAGCAAGACACATGCAATAAATTAAAGACGTGTGGTTTTTATTTCACCAGTATTTTTGTAACAACAAGATCGACCAGGAGATCTTGGAGAATGCTGCTGAATTTTGTTTTACAGTGAAAATTTTACTGTGTAGGAGGAGGGGGAAAAAAAGTTACACAGTACAAACCATTTCCTCTGAAAATGAATGAAATGGGGAAGGAGACTGGTATATTTTCATTTCCCAAAACACATCTAAAAAGTCCAACATCTGGATCAAGATGTGTCAGAGAAGTACATCTTTACTCTGTGACTTTCAGGGAGGATTGCTGCAGTGCTTGGCCTTGACAAGGTGAAAATAACAGAGCTCTCTAACCCCCCCCTCTAGATAATTGGGTCGTAACAGTACAAGACAGGAAACATGCTTCAAGAGATTCAGGACATTGGCTCACATGCCATGGATATCTATGACTACCTCTTGGCAGGAATTGGTAAGTGTTTGAGCCAACAAAACACACACACACAAAAAAAATTACTTTTGGTTTTTTCCCTTGTTTGTTTTTCATGTCATGTTACTTTTTTCTTCTTCTTCTTCTTCTTCTTTAGATCCACGCCTGAAGGACTATCCACTGATGCAGAGTCCCATTCCCATGACCACGATATTGCTGTGCTACCTGTTCTTTGTACTGTACCTGGGACCTCGCATAATGGCCAATCGCAAGCCCTTCCAGCTAAAAGAAGCCATGATAGTCTACAACTTCCTGCTAGTGGCGCTGTCCATATTCATTGTATATGAAGTAAGACGCTGTTGTTTTAACGTCTCCAGCACTTTTCTGCACATTTTGAACATTTCAGAAATGCTCACACAGTGCTGCTCTCGGAAAGGACATGGCTGAATTAGTGTTATTCGGCTGAATTTCCATTTGTAAGCATCTATTTTGGAATTTGATTACTAGCTAATGACTGCTAACTTTAAAACAGTGTTTTGTCCCCAAGTAAATACAATGTTTTTATTTTTTTGGTCATTTAGTTCCTGATGTCTGGTTGGGTCACAACGTATACCTGGCGATGTGACGCAATTGATACCTCTAACAGCCCTCAAGCATTACGAGTAAGTCCCACGTGACTCCTCAGTCACACATACTATAAGTCTTGACTCATATCAACTGAAACGATTGTTCCTTATCTATGACTAATAGCTCTGCACTGCACATAGGATGGTTTCCTGTTAACCTGTGTTTGTGTTCCCCTCACTAGATGGTCCGAGTGGCCTGGCTGTTCTGGTTCTCCAAGATTATTGAGCTCATCGACACAGTAAGTTCAGTCCGATTAACGTGACGCTGTCAGTGTCTTTAATGTTCAGTCAGTAGAGATTGGCTTTAACTAATCTATATCCTCTTTCGGTCAGATCTTCTTTGTCCTGAGGAAAAAGCACAGCCAGATCACCTTCCTACACATCTTTCACCACTCCTTCATGCCCTGGACCTGGTGGTGGGGTGTTGGCTATGCTCCTGGTGAGTACACATTAACTAAATCTTGTCAGAGAGTTAGAAACTGATTAATAGAGTAATGAAAGCAGCAAGGGGGGGTGTAGCATAGTTGCTTCATCTTTACCACCCTACCAGTCTTTCACATGTAGACCTGTATAACCAGCCATGATGTCCTTCGTTTGGTTTCTACATTGGTCTGGTTGAGCCCTTCATGAAACCTTGTGCAGACTACCTATAAAGTACTGAATCCTGTATAGTCATGAGAAAATTATTAACCGAGAGTTTCTGAGTAAAACCCGTACGACCTCTACGTTCTTGCTTTCCTTACAAGATCAGAGGTTCTTTGGCTACACTGGTGGAGTCGGACTAATGTGTTTCTGTGATTATTACCCCAGGTGGAATGGGATCTTTCCATGCCATGGTCAACTCTTCCGTCCACATCATCATGTATTTCTACTATGGCCTTGCCGCTGCTGGACCACGCTTCCAGAAGTTTTTGTGGTGGAAGAAATACATGACTGCCATTCAGCTTGTATGTATATCTTTGTGCAGTTGTGGTGTTCATGTCCTTGTTTCTGTATCTGTAGATGATAAGTTCATCTACATTTATATTTATGAAGTGTTTGGCTGACTCCTCATTTGTACCCAACAGACCCAGTTTGTCCTGGTATCTCTCCACGCAACCCAGTATTACTTCATGGACAGCTGCGACTACCAGTTCCCCATGATCATCCACCTCATCTGGATGTACGGAACCTTCTTCTTCGTGCTCTTCTCCAACTTCTGGGTCCAGGCTTATGTGAAGGGTAAGCGGTTGCCCAAACAGGACATTAAGCAGTGTCGGAACGGCACAGCTGCGTACACCAACGGTAAATACCACGAGAACGGCAAACACCACGAGAACGGCAACAGCATCAGCACCAGCAACGGCTCTGCTCACCACGAAAACGGCAGCGCTCACATGGGCAAGATGAAGAAGGCCTAGGATCTCTGGAAGGAAACACCCAAGAAGTATGACCCCGTGAAACCTGTTAAAAATACTGGGGATTCCAAAGATTATTTTGGCTGTGTTTCTTTTCCTGTTTTTAGTTTATATGCAAAACATGGGGAAATAACATGGTCAATGATTTCCACAGTTGGGGTCCCACATTTGGTTGGTTTGTTCCTTTGTTTCTTTGATTCGGGGAACCATCTATGGAACACAATGTATGAAGAGAAGATGTTTTGACCTAAATGTTATCTTCACTGATGTTGCAAACAACCTCCTAGTTCATTGTCACACTGGTGGCCTTTCACCCCACTTGCCTTCACTACTTTTCTGACCCCTCACCCCCCTGTGGACAGATGACTGTACAGTTTCTATCAAACTTGAAAATACTTTTTGTAAATAGTTTTACAATAAACAAAAAAAAAATAACTAATTGTATTGGTATGCTTTAGACTCTCAATTTTGTTACGTTGTCTATTTAAAATTGAAATGCCAATAAATTACATTTTAAATTGTCTTGTTTTACACTTTGTGTGTCAGAAATTTCTCGTACTCTCAGAATAAGTGCTTGCTGTGTGTGCAACTTGCTGAAAAAGCTTTCAGCTGGTCGTCAGGACTCTGGCATTGTGCTGTGTTGCAACGAAGAATGAAAGTATTTGCATTGCTTGCTTGTGCCTCTTGTCTTGGCTATCCCAAGTATGTGGAGCAAGTAGGAAGTAAACAAGAGACCCATTCTGTTTTGTTTGAAAATATTCATCGTAAGATGCAGAGAGAAAGCATCGTGCAGACCGGATCTATACTCACCCAACTAAACAGCCGGGTCACTGAGGACAGAAACGGTCATATTTCAATATCACTCTGTAAAAAGATGTTCCTTTCATTAAGAATCCTAGTTCTTATAAGCTAAATCAACCACTGATACAGAATGTAAAATGAGAACAGCTACATACTGGAAGCACGGCTTTCCTTTCACTGTAATCTGCCTTGCCACAACTGAAAATGAACCCTCCTTGAAGTTCCTTTGTGAAACCGATACTGTGGGCAACAAATGATTTCAATTTGAAGCTGGTTTTAACCAGTTAACAAATTTCATATCCCTTACTTCAGTAAAATCATTAATACCGCACTTTTAAAATACCAGATTAAAAGTGAAAGTAAACCATTCCGAATCTTAAAGCACAGAAGTATTATCAACAAAATGCACTTAATGTGTAGTAAGTCACAGTATGAAAACTAAAGTCATCCATCATTCAGCAGAATGCCCTGTCTGTGTTACTTATTGTTAATAATTAATGTAGCTGTTTGAGCTGGAGCTAATTGTACCTACTTTATATATTGTTTCATTTCTTAACAGTGGTTGGGACTCAGTTACAAGATAATTGCGAGAGGCCTTGAGATAAATAATCGCAAGGTGATACGGCTTCATTGAGCCATTGATCTACTTTATAACTATGCATCATATTTTATAAAATGCAACTAAATTCTGATCTGCACACTAACTTGTAATTAAAGAAACAAATGCATAGGAGGAAAAACTGCAATATTTCCCTGAAAGGTAACAAAGCAGAAGTATAAAGTTATGTAAAATTGTAATAACAAGTGTTGAGTATTGTGCAGACAGTCCTGGATTAACAGGCAGCCATTCAGTCATTGTTGCAAGTTTAATTCCAGGCTAACATTACATTTCAGGAGCAGTCACTTAAAATACATCCAGTATGAAAACATTCTCTAGGCATTCATTCATTCAGTGTGTGCATCAAATTTCTACAGATCTACCACATACAGTACTTCAAGACATTCTCTTTTCTCTTTGCTTTAAGGTGGTGGGGCTAAATCCAGCTCCCACTTTAAAGGTTTTCTCCATTTTGGAAATTGTATTTAACATTGTGACATGAATGATATCAAGCTATGAAGTTGCTACTACAGTGCAAGTACAGCCCCCTGATCTGATGGCCCATCGTAGGTTTCATGCGTACCCAGATTGTCTGCTGCAGGGCAGAGTAAGATCAGAAAACCGCTAAAGAGTCAAAACCACTTCTCTCTACTCGTGAGTGGATGAGATGGATGCAGACCTTGGATGTGGTCTGGTTCGCCCTTTGAATGCTTTTTTTTTTTTTTTTTTGCCCTGAAACCGATAGCAGCACTGATGAGAAGTGCCAGAGACAGAGTTGTGGTCAGGGTTAAAAAGAAGAAATTGTGGGGTGTGTGCGCACTTTAAGTGATGTTCTCCAGGATGTAAAAGATAAGCTCCATCACGATGGGCTCGTCGCCCCTCTTGCACCCCCTGCTGTGTATGACAGGGATCAACACGCTATCCAGGGCGTTGAGGTACCGAGCTGGGAGCGGCTGCCCATTGCTCCCAGCCACAAATCCCACCTGAAATTAAACAAACCACTAATTAGTTTTAATAAAGTCACACCCAGCAGGTTATAAACTTTACAGCTATGCATTATATGAGTCACATGTTCCATGTTCTCCTCACTGCAGATGAACCAGTGTGTGTCTTTACAATAAACATCAGACATTATACTGTTTTTTTAAATTATACTATTTACCATTAAATACATTTAAATATGTGATTTAAAGGTAACTTAACCTCATCAGATCACAGCCAGACTGCAGTTATTGCAGCTTCACTTGGTTTTAAACTCTGTTTTGTGGTAACTGCACGTTTCATGTCAGTTTCAGAGAAATTATAAATTTCAATGGCATACTAATTGTTTTTTTTTTTATCTAACAGGCGGCAAGAGTCAAATTTCTATCTTAATTCTGAAAGTGTGTAGTTATTATGTTTTGCCTTTTTAGGGCTGCATCCATGATATAGGAGGTGGACACATCTGATGCTTACAAAGCCAATTTTATCCCGATATAAGGGGACATCTTTTCTGACCTCTTGAGAGTCGAAAGTGACACGCAGGCCCAGTTTGGCCATCCCGTCCTCCTTCAGCAGTTTGAGGTGTGGACACAGTGCCAAGCAAAATGCCCGGGCAATCCGCTCTGTTAGCCGGTTATGTTCAGCGGAGTCAGTCGCTGCTCCTTTGGGTCGATCCCCCCTCTGCAGGAAGAACACCTGCACAACACATTCACACAAATGTCAAGGGAAGGAGACAGTTTCAGGTGGACTTAGTTGGATATTTTCAGCAGATCATCACATGTACTTCTGTCCAGCGGATGATCTTCCCATTTTCTTTGTATTCTGACTTCTGGAACATCTTCATACTGCTGATGGACTCCATGGATTTCCCATCAATGGGGCTTATAACTCTGCGGGACACAAACATTTGAATGAGTAAATTAACATACCGTAGGGTTAGGTTGGATGATATTAAAGCATCTGGATTACCACCACTGAATTAAAGAGGAATCCAATCATAGATTTTTTTCCCTAATCATTATCTACTAATTCTATGCCCTTTGAACATTTTCATTAATCAATGTTTGAATGTGATTGTTATATTGTTCTGTTTAAGCACAAAAGCTTAACTCTAGCTGCCACATGAACTTTAAACAGGCGGACGCACTCACCCCTTGTTCACAGTGCATTTTTCCTCCACCCACTGTACACAAACAAGCTCCTGGCTGTCTGATTGGTCAAGCCTTCCACATGTGACGGTGTAGTCTTTCATCTCCCGTAGTGACCGGCGGAGCTCTGCCATGGTTTCCACAGTGATCTGCACCATCAACCCATCTGGGGAGAGGGGGACAGCGATACAGGAGAAACACACACAAACAGACACACACTCACATACATCAACAAGTACACACGCCTAGACAAACAGTCTGTTAAAATGTACACAGACACACACATACAAAGATCAACACATTCTGAATGAACCAATTTGAAGGCAGGAGTGTTAACATGCCCTACTACTAAAAGGTGTAAACAATGAATTTCCTGCAAGCAGGAAGGTACAAGTCAAGGTCAACCTGGCTCCCCTCTGTGTGGACATCCTACCTTCTACAATGCTGGACTTGGCCAGACATCCTGCAGACGCTTTCAGAGCACTGCTGAATATAAAAAAGCACGATCCAGTGACTGTAATAAAACAAAAAGATCTTTAGAGACAAACCCTGAGGTTTCAGTCCGCTTATAATCAGTCTTTACAGTGACGAGAAAAAATGATCATGTACCAGCATCTAGTGTTATATAAGGGAAAGTGCACCACTGACTGGATACAACTGCCCACAGATACAGATTAAGTTAGAAGTTATACAGTTTGCAGTTCAACTGGAAATTGCCCAAGGGGAAATGTAAGTGATACAAAGGGCAGCTTGGGTTCAACAAGCGGCCCTTACACATTGAACTTTTATTGAATTTATCTCTCTGTGTGTGCTGATCTCTTACTTTTTAGTGTAGTAAATCAAATAAGCATCAGAGTTTCCCTAAACAGAGGATAAATTATCTTATCAGTGAGTGAGGACCCCCCGCCCCTAAATTTGGGATTGTGGTGAATGTCCTTCACTTCACCTTTGCGTGGCTGATTGTGGATGCTGATGGCTTGAGTCTGGTACTGGCTGCCGTCTCCTTGGACACAGATGAGGTGGGAGTCTGCAGTCTCATTGAAGCACGCCCCAATGGCCAGCACATGCTCATTGGATTTATTCAAAGCCTTCATTAGCTGATGTGAGACAAGTGAGCAGAACGGAAAGAGACATGACGAATGACGAAAAAGACACGACCTTAGCATCAACTGTGAGGCATTTGAAGGCTTAGTCTAACCTCATTATACCCAGTGGTCGGTATCTTTATGCAGGTCCTCTGAGCCTCTAGATCCACAGTGAGCCCCGGCACCATAGGAAGGCTGTAACGGTAATTCCTAAAATCCTGGAACAGGATAGGAGGAAGTTAATAAAGTCTATATCTTCAAGTTCTGGCAAAAGTTGCAACACTAAACTTCCTGTTAATGATGGTTTTGTAACACCACCAAACAGAGGTTGTTACAAAATGTCACACTCACCACCAGCAGTCTCATTATGGTGTGACCTATTTCCCCAAACAAGGGCTTCCTAAAGCGCACACTGTACAGAGGGCATGGGTAAACTGGAAGAACAAGAGAAAGACAGTGGGTAGTTTGAGAGGAAACGTGTAGCATTACAGATGCAAGATTTCATACTAACACCTGATTTACATCTGTACTCGGCCCCCAGTCGCAGCATGAGACGCAAGGGGAAGGCTTTAGCCCAGGCTACCTCTGCTCTGTGGACCAGCAGGCCAAAGAGGTAGGGCTGGTTTGGCAGAGGTAGACCTTGAAGGGACTGGAGAGTGGACTGAACATACAGAAAGCCTGCATGTTCCTCACTGCCTAAGAAACTACTGCCAAACAGGGAGAGCGACAGGTGTTTCACAACCTTCCCTACAGAAATAAAGAGGAAAAGACAGATGTACAATTATAGCAGTGAAGAACACTTAGAGAAAGATAAGAGTGCACTGAGGCTATTTTTCAAAATGGCTGGATTAAAGTCCAAAAGTGTATAACTGCATGTATGCATTTGAGTACGAGTGGCTCTGACCTGTGAGAGTGTCCCTGTACAGCTGGATGAAGTGGCTGAAAATGTCGTTGGGGAAGCTTTTTTCTTCGGGCAGGCACTGCAGCAGCACCACCACCTCCACCTGGCCCACAGCATGCATTCCCTTTGTCGTCACGCACCAGCACTTCCTGTTAACATCTGTTACACAACCAAGGTACAACCTCAAGGGTCAACAAGAACATTTTCTTTTACAGAGAAGATGAATTCCTAAATAGAGAAGTACGGTGCAGGAATGTGAAAGTATAAAGTGTAGAAGGTATAAAAGTAATTCTTTTCTCTTTGAATTTCTAGTTCCTGTATTTCACTTTAAAACCACACAATATGTGTTGAAACTGTGAAACACAATGCCAGCAATATAATGCTTTATATACATTTTATCATTCGGTGCAAATAAATAAAAGGGCGTACAGTTGACCAGCTTGACCATAGCAAGTAGGTTTGCATTGAGGACAAACACCAGGGGCTTGGGCCTCCCGCTCTCCAGCTCCTGAATGAGCAGGATCTCAGAAGGCTGCTCCTCCACAGTGTAATCTGACAAAAAAAAAAATCATAGTATTACTGCTATTAGACTATAGTATCTTTGAAAAGTGCTTTGAGCTTGCAAGAGCCAATAAAAAAAAAAGAAACTAGCTTCACAAAAAGATTAATGTTTGAGAATGAATTGCATACAGCTGTGTAAGGATTAATAACCACTGTACCGAGACAGGCAGCTTTTATTAATGCTATTATTTTTAAATGCCTCTGTTTAACCAGGCAAGCTGGGTCTACATTATTATTTACAGTAACAGCGCAAGGGAGTTGCACTTATACAATACAGGCTCCATTTAACAGCACAAACACAAAGACTAGCTCAAAGACCTGGGTTATGCGCACAAGGTACAACAACCGAACAAAGCTGAATAGAAATCAGAGGGGTAGTTATACAAACTAGTCTTGTGCTTAAAGAACCACATTAGTTTGTGTGGTCATTTTGCAGCAGCCTGGTGCTGGTAATGTGTGATTCCATCCTGGTAACTACAAAGCATGTTCATGCACAATGGCACTATGTTTTGGCATTTTAAGTCGGAGGCTGCAAATGTAACACTTGTCTCCATCCTGCTACCTTTGAGGTGGCTGTAGGGATTTAATAAGCTGAAAGGAATCCTTAATACAACTTAAAAGTAGTTGTGGATGAAAGATACTGGCAGGAATCATTGATTAATCTTTCAGTCAGTACAGACAAGCTTGAAAGTGTTCATTTAGACTGTTCAGCATTACTCTGTAATTGCTGCTGTCACTTTACAACGTTTGCCCTTTCTTTTGTCATCATCAAACTGTCCTTCACCTCGCCTTGTGTTACCTAATCTGCACATGGAGCTCCCATCTCTCTGAGAAAGGCATGGAAGCATACTTTTCAAGGTCAGGAAAATACCAGTATGTGTGCTACCGTGAACAAGGAGGAAAAGTCATGTTGCCAAATCTTTTGATTCTCATGCTCAAATTACCTCCTTTGACTCCTGTGGAGGTCAGGATAGGAGGCAGGCCATCCAGGGGGATGAGGTTAACAGAGCTGCTCACTATGGCTGTGGTTCCCCAGCCATAAGGACCACAAGCCTCCTACAGGAAGAGGGAGACAGAGGAGTGGGCCCGTTTATGTTTTTTTTTATATGTGTTGTGTTAACTGAAATGTATTCATTTGTTTTCCCCTTAATCATAGAACAACAGGCATCATGTTCTCTGCAATCTGTCTGTGGTGTCATGTTTTGGGTGATCCTACACTGATAGATGTCCCATGCGGCCGCGAGGTTCTGCTGATCTGCGGCGAACCCACAGGACTTTTAACCGCCCCACCCAGCGCCCGTCTCGTCAGTGGAGAGAATGTTGCCCCTCTGACTGGTGTGGTCGGAGCAGACTCTGACTGCTTACTGGTGAGGATTTCATCAGCAAACCACACCCTCCTTTTTCCCCTTGGAGGTGTCCCTGAGGAGAAAATGCCAGAGTTACTTATTCAAAGTTTCATTAAACAAAAAAAAAAAAAAAAAAAAAAAAACTTTTAACGTTAACAAAAAATCTAATCTGTCCTCACTTTTGATGAGAGTTGAGTGACAGGAAACACAAACTCGTCCCTCCTTGCCATCCAGATGTGTAAGTCTGAACTTCAGATTGGAGCAAAGTGCACAAAACACCTGACAATACACCCATGCACATGCACACACCACATAAGGACAGACACACACACACATTTCACACAACAGCCTATCAAGTCATTTTTACTTGGGGACATCCGATTATGTTTTATTGTAAATTCTGCACAAGACATAAACATAAAGTTATCCTCACCTTCCCACAAGCACGGCAGTGGTGCCTCCTCTTGGTAAATGTAAACTTTACCCCACACTTCATGCAGACCTGCGCTTGAGCATCAGGGACCCACACTGGTGCTACCTCTCCAAGGACACTGCCCCGATCCTTGGACAGAATGCCAGCAGGGTTTTGCTCGCACTCATTATCGGGATCCCCAGGAGAGGCTGCAGAGTCTCCCATGGCTCCCTCCCCACTGGCTGCCTGGGCCTTGCTGGTATTTGTCTCATCTCTTCCGTTACATGTGGCCGTCTCAAACTGACTCTGGATCTCTCTGGACTCCCTGCCATGTGCCTCCTCATGTGAAAGAGCAGAAGGTGTTGCAGTTGCCTCTGAGCTCTGCTCTTGCTGCTGCTCCAGCCTGCTCTCCTCCAGCTCCTTCTCCTCAATCACAGAGTCCTCCTTGGATGGGAGAGCCTGGGGTTTCTTCTCCTCCACCTCTGCCTCCTCCTCTGGCCACACAGCTTCAGCGGGGCTCAGCACCAGCGGGCTGGATGACTCCCCGAAACAACTCTCACCCCATGAGGAGATGGCGGTCACAGTGCAGCTTCCCTCCTCCAGCTGGGAGGGTGAAGCAATTTTGACGGGGTGTTCAGTTGGTTTCTGCTCACATGAGGCAAAAGTGGTTCTGGCTGTTGCATCTGAAGCGGCTTTAGAGGGAGATTCCGGTCTGATCTGCCCGCAGCCCAATCCAGGTTTAGACACATCCCCATCTTTAAGCACCAGCAGGCAGGGTCTGTTCAGCCAGTGATGCTTGGTGTCCTGAAGAGACGGATTGTCTCCTTCATCTATTTCGAGGGGAACGTGATGATATCATGAACACTCATTGTCTTTATCTCTCTTTCTGTCAAGCACACACACATGTGTGTGCTCATTAATAATGAGTCATTAGGTGGAAAAATCTGTGCTCGCATGTGCTAAGTGGTCATTTAACAGCATGTGTTAATTCACATCATCACCTCTAACACACCTCAGGGCTCTCAATCATCACTAAAGGCAGCATTAGCCTTTGGTTGTCCTTGAGAGCTGAGTCTGAGCTGATCACAGAACAGACTGTGAACAGTTTTAAGAAATGAGGTTTGGTGTGGACTAATTATTGATGCAGAACCAATATTGGTTGTAGAAATGATTGATGACACCAGGTAGCTGCTGGTTCCTCACAGAACAAAAAGTTCAATATTGGTTCTGTGTTTAATTGGCTCTGTACATCATCTCGTATTGAATGCCTTGAGGATTTACAGTTGATTTGGTTATTTTTATGCCTTTGGAAACAGACCAAACATGTGTGTGGAAATAAAATGGTTGGAATCTAAGTTATACAGTGTGTACACACCATGTAAAGGGCTGTGTGTTTCATTGTAAACACAGTCATCACTACTCCATTCTGTAATCACCCCATTCATAATCTCAACATCGATTTTTAGAGGAAGGCAAATTCCTCAACTGATTACAGCCAATTACAGCAGCCTTCCCTAATATGGTGATCACACAATAACTATTACTGTACCTCACCAGCACGCAATGCAAAGGGAGTTAATGCATCCATAACTTGGAGTTTCATTGAGCTCAGTGATGCCAGTGATTCATGAATAGTTATGACTCAGGAGCAGCTGAGAGGATTAAAACAACCATTAAAGAACTCATATAGGTAAAGCCACAGCCTGTTCAGTTTAGACATTCAAATATATTTGCTGCATTGTGAAATAGTTGGTTTTTTACAAAACTGCAAAACGCAATATTTGATGGAAAGGATCTGGTCCCATGTGTAAAAAAAAAACAAATAAAACGGGTGAAATAACTAATTTTCCGGGTTGAACTGCATTGCAGCTCTTTCACAAAAACCATTAAAGGAAAAAAAAAAACCAGCAAGACGGGCCGTGTCGTTTCAGCTGCGGGCCACAGAGTGAAGGTTTCCCGAAAAGGCCACGGGGCTGCACCGATCCGACTCACTGAGCGCTCGCTTGCCCGGGACAGTGACGCATTCAACACACGTGCAAATGTTTAATCCGCTCGCAGGCACCGAGGCCGGCGGCAATGCGACACTCACCCCGCATCCCGTTAACAACATCAGACCATGCAGGACACCTCACTGAGGTGATGTTTATTAAGGCACTGGAGGAGTCTGCGGGCAGCGTGTGTTATGTACGCAGCCTGTCTTCACACGGGTATGTGCGCAAAACACACACACACACACACACACACACACACACACACACACACACACACACACACACACAGTGCGCGCGTTTCAGGTGATGCGGACTATGCGCGCAGCCAAATGCTGTATCAGCGCTTTTCTGTGACAAACAGACACACAGTATCATCATCCTTTAACAGCCTGGTAATGAATGGGGAGTAGGCTAGAAACATCCCCACCCCATTGAAATCAATGCATTTCTTACCCTCTGTTATTGCTCCCAGAAGGCTTTCATTCTCGTCATCCCGCGCAGAGAAGAACTTCAGCATTTTATCCCGTTACATCTGAGTGCCGAGGAAAACGGATTCGAGCAGCAATGCCGCGCTGACAAGCGGAGGATGGGATGATTTCGCCTCTCTGCCCCCCTCTGTGTGATCCCCCTCCTCCCCTGTGTCTCTCTGCGGCTCTTTGAAGAAACTCAAGAGGTGTGCAGAAATGTCCCTCCCCAGTTCGCTGTCTACACAGCCCGCCCGCAGAACAGCGAACAAGCCAACAGAGCGATGCTGCCAGATATGAAAAGCCTGCCTGCATGCACAACCTTGCACACTGTAGGAAGTATGTAAGCTTTCAGAATGCCAGCATCATTGTAATTGTAGATCATTTCCATGCAAAACTGAAATAATAATAATAATAATATAATAATTATATATATATACTTATATATTATTGCAAAATCTTCTCAATGACGACAGCACCATCTACAAAAAAATGTTAAACCACTTTTATTTTATTTCATAAACAAAAAAGAGAAAAGTCTTAAGACTCGCTTTAATGGCCACTGTAATCCAAGACTGGAAATGTGGTGAAGAGATTTAATCTTTTGCCAGGAACCGATTTGTTTTATAAGTGCACAAGCCAGTCTGACTTGGACATCTTTGGGCCATTGTAAAGTGTAAAAGTCTCTAGTTCTGTGGGAATAGTGTGCAATGTGTCTGGATAACTGGACTAAAAAGGTTCCTCATTTCACTGCAGTCCAGTCCACGAGCACATGAACCTCATGTGCTTCAGTTTGCCTCGTTCTTTGAGGCTTCATCAAAGTTCTCCACCAGTTCTGCAGAATAACAACACAATGTGAAATAGTAAATCACAAGAAATCCGTTTAGCATGATTCTGTATTTTCTCTGCTACTCTCCAAAATGAAAATGAAAATGAAAATGAAAATGAAACGCACTCAACTGATTTTTTTTTATTTATTTCTAACTATAGTCTCTATAGAACATATCTACTGGAACTAAACAGTAAATAATCAAATTCTGGGAAAGAAAGAGGAGAATTTGTTTTAGTGTGTGTGTGTGTGTATACACAAAAACTAACAAACAATCAGACTTTTATTTATCTGATGGTCTGTACCTGGAACATCATCATCCTCTTCCTCAATGTCCTCTGCCTTTGAAGCTTTGCTGTCGAGAGCTGAGATGAAATGTTCAAATAAAAAAGACATATTATAGCTTTATCTCTGGATAACAAATGACTGTAACCAGGTATGTAATATTTTCTTTCTGGATAAGTCTGGTAATATTCTACTTTTTTCTTATTGTCAACAAATTTCCAAGAAAAGACCAAAACCAAAAACAATCCATACAGTTGATGAGCATCATCTGTGTGTCCAAAGCTCAATACATCTTATTCCTCTGTGCCACAGAGCTCCATTAGTTTCCAAAATCTATCAAGTAGTCATACAGCCACACCACTACACCCAGTGACATGTTCCTTCATTGTGACTAACACTTGCACTACTCTATTTTGACTCACTTGACATATATGAATGGATTCAATATAAGTTTTGATTTATGGACTACCGCTTTGTTGGGTTTTGTATTTTCATGAGATTTGTTGGCAATAAGAAATACACCAGCCCTATCTTTATAGAAACAAAGATAATTTGGAGTTAAAGAAGCAAGGATCATTACTGCACTTCCACCAAAACAAAAACTGCAAATCCAATAGAGGAAAAGTTTTCCCCATTCTATTAGTCTGTGACCTCCATGATACCTTTTCTGACCTTACTGCACATAATACCATAATCCTAAGTGACATAAAGGAATTTATTTGTACAGGCTGAAATCTCAAACTAGGGCTTTAGAAACATACCCCACTGTCTATCCTTAGACCCTCAAGAAAAACTACATAAAAGTAGTTTAATGGGAAAAGAGAGAAACTGTAAGGAGAGTAAAGGAGAAGGGAGTCCATGTTATTTGAGCCAAAAGGTACCACAATAATGAACGCTGAATACCATGTGTTAACACCGGTCTCTGGCCTGTCCACAAAGGCATGACAGATATGCAAATATACACCATCCTAAACCACAATGGAGGTGTTGTTAGATCTCATCTTTCCTTAGAACAAAACTGTGGTGATGAGTCACAGGAAGTGACTAATCATAACTAAAAGGCAAAATATAAACTATCAACTTAACAGCAGTGAAAACTGGATTTTTTGTTGGGAAACACCATAATGTCGATGCAAAAATATTTTCCAAGTAGTGGAAATTCATATTCTTCATCAGATAGAGTTATCTGATGTAGAATATGAATTTGCAGTTTTAAATCAAGACTCATTGCAGAGCAGTGAAATGACAGACGTCTGACAGCTCTCAGTCAGTGTACCCACCTGGCCGAGGGAACTGTTCTGCCAGTTTGCGCAGGCTGCTGAGGCTGTCTGCTCCCAGTTGACTGAGGATGCCCGGAAGCATCTCCGTCAGCTGCTTGGTCTCAGCGTGGCCCGTGATGGCGAAGGTGTTCGCGGACAGAGAGGCCTGAACTTTGGGGTTGTTGAAGTGGATCACAGTCCCGTCGTCTTTGATCATGTTCACCTGAAAAAAAAAGAAGACAACTCAGTACGCATACACTCAAAATCACCTGTGTACCAAAAAGTGTGTTGACCTTTTTCCTGGAGCCGTAGATCCATACCAATTTACCTCCTCAATTCCAGCAATATTGTTGACAGCCAGCTTCTTCAGTGAACTCTGGAGCTTTTTGTCATCAGCTGTTGCAGTTCTGTGAACCACCTTCTTCTTTCTGCGTGCAGAGCCCTGAAACCATTTTTTAAAAAACATACTGTTGAAATTCTGTTTACATGTCCTATTTTTGTTAAATCCTACCGCAGCTTATTGTTTTGTTTTAAATAATGTCTTTACATGGACCACATCTATATAAATAAAATATATATACATTTTTATAATCGTTTGAACGTGAGTAATGCTCATTCTGAAAGACCAGGAATTTATCTTTATTCATGCTGCTCTAAATACAAATGTATCATGGCGCCACTATAACAGAACAATTCATACTTTGAATTAGGGCAGCGATGAACAATGATTTTCATTATTACTTGATCTGTAGTAACAGTTTGGCCTGTGAAAAGCGAGAAAATAATGGAAATATGCTCATAACAATGTCTCCAGATTTCCTCTCTTGTCTGACCAACAACAGCCCAAAAAGAATTATACACCATCATTTACAACAACTTTCACATGTAAGGATCTGTACTCACATAATGTTGGGATTTACGCTTGTAAAATGATTGAAAAAACAAATCAGATATCACAATAGCTGCCTGTAATTATTTCAGTGCCACAGGCGGCATCTTATTACATCTTCCTAATCCAAGCAATGGACCACTTCCTGGGTGTCAGCTTACCTTGCCTCCTATCCGGACCTGGGCTTGAAGTTTGGCCAGTTTTTCTTGGTTCATGTTCTCACCTACGGTGGGACAAAGACGCTGAAAACAAATAAAGGTTATGTGTAAGTAGCTAAATGACAGACGTGCTGCTGTTTTCCCTGTCGACTCCGAGCTGCAAGCAACATTAGCTGTAGCAACAACATGAACTGACCAGGAGATGAAACAGAAATAAAAGTCCAGCCTCCAGAGATTCAGCCGCTTAAACACACCATATCAAGAGCAGACCAACAGAAGAGACAGGAAATAAATATTTCTGCAAAAATATCCGACACTTGCTCCAACTTGTCTGCGCACAGTCTGATCAACCTGCCCTGTCTGTTTAGCTGCTGCAGAGATGAAAACAACACAGTGGCCTAACAGACTACACACGCGCACACACGCGCACACGCGCACGCGCGCGCACGCTCACTCCGAAAACCTCGCACACTGCGCACAAATCAACATTTAGCATCACCAACCTGCTCAGATGTCCACACGCGCGCGCGCGCGCTATTGAAAGATGGAGGCTATGAGGGGGTGATTACGTCACACGCCACGTGATTTGTTTTTTCTTCTTCTCTGTCGATTTGGGCGCAGTGCCGCCGCCCACAGGACACTTTACACACGACACGAGTAAACGCTCAGCCGCTTTCTCCGTTTTCTCCGTTTTGGGTGGAAAATGAGTCCCTCCTCATACACATTCTGCGGCCTCCCACCCGTTATAACAAAACCATTTTTAATAGCATTAAATTTGCTCTGTACGTTTTTAAATGTCTTTTTCCATTTAACCTTTATTACACGGTGAGGAAGATCACATACTACATAGTAGCACTTGTACAGAGCATCACATTTTACTTTACATACTTAACTGCATGGAAATAATGACTAGAAACAATGTGACATGATCTTCTAGATAGATAGATAGATAGATAGATAGATAGATAGATAGATAGATAGATAGATAGATAGATAGATAGATAGA
>JBBMJY010000022.1:7369480-7444157 GCA_037833715.1 Toxotes lorentzi | reverse complement strand
AGATAGATAGATAGATAGATAGATAGATAGATAGATAGATAGATAGATAGATAGATAGATAGATAGATAGATAGAAGTCATATAAGTGTTACAGATGTTTTCCATCCCACATCTGGACTGTGATCAGAGGTGTTTGGTACTGTCTCTGATGGATAACACACAGCTGAAAGTTAAGAACAAAAAGTGAATCCCACATTACACAATACTGCCAGTTCATGGTGAACAATTTGCAAAGGCAACATGAAAACATGTGTGTACAATATTCCACATGATCTTATTTCAACAAAGTTCTCCGCATCTTCACAGCTTTCTCCTCCTTTTCTGTTTTCTGTTCGGACCACGCAGGGTTCAGGTGATTGATCTGATCGCAGTATCTCGAGGAGGTAACCTGCCAAGGCAGTGGCAGTCAGATGGACCAGCACCAGAGTTGCTGGTCTCCACAGAGCTGCGGAGCATGCTGCACTGCCAGCGGCGTAGGTCATGAGACTCCGAGCCCCAGCAGCAGTGGAACAACATGAAGATTTTCCTCAGAACAGCCCTCCTCAGCAGGATGTAGACCCAGGGGTCCAGGATTTGGTTCCACGTGGCCATACGTACCACCATCAGCAGAGTGAAAGACACAGGCTCGTCTTTGGCTTTGGTGCAAAGGATGGTGACATGAATCTGGTGGAATGGTCATAAGATAATGAAAAGTGAAAGTAAGGAGCAGAAATAACTCTACCTAGTAATTTACTGGCTCAGTAGAGATAATATTTGTAGATGCAATGTTGCGGTTTGTGCGGAAATCATTTCATATAAACCTTAATAGACAGAAATAGACAAATAAATAATTAACAGTGGTAGTTCTGGACAAATTAGGTAACACTAAACTGAATTATTTAACATAACTGATGCAAATCTCTGAGTTGTAATTGAAGAACTTGCACTGAGTAATTGAGAGCTTCTCCTTGCGTTGCCCTCACTGTTTCTGTGAGGTATGCAAAAGCTTCATTGGAATAATCTTTTATGGTCATTGTTACACAGAGGAGTCTTTTCTGGCTCGTCTTTTGGAGACTAATGGTGTATATCATCAGCCATCTTCCCTTGAACCAACACAGTCATTATGCACAAATGTGCAATGATTCAATACACAGGCATCTTTCACATGACTCAGAAATAAAAACAGTTATTGACTAAAGTGAAAAAAACATCCTCAGACGTACAGCGCTGTCTTGTTTTAAAATACCACCTCGATCTCACTCAGTCATGCTCTGGTGGCAGACACACCAACACTTGTTTTCATTAGACTTTCATTATGACCAATTATGCGCAAGGTCACACCCATTGCAAAGTTTACTCACAGTAGCCACGCTGAGTCTCCAGACTTTCTAAAAAATTGGTTGGTGTTTCTCGAGCTCCTCTGTACTGTGGTCATCAAACAAACAAATATTATTGGGGAAAACAGTTTTTTTTTTTGATAACCTAAAGTTAATGTGCTCAAAACCATAAAAAAAAAAAACATGTAAGAAAAATGATCAGTGTTTTGCCATTTAACTGTGCTGGGGGGTGAGGAGTGTGGCATGCATTGAGCTGACGGGAGTGTACTCTGGGGAGCAGCAATAAGGGGTATGAAGGGACCACGTTGTAGAGAGCACATTTGTGTAGGAGGTGAGAGAGCTTGGCTTGTTCAATCAGAAGTGGGACAGGTGTGTATGTGTGTGTGGGAGTGGTAAAGGGTTTAGGAGTTAACAGAAAGGCTGTATGGTAAACTATTGGTAAGTGTTTGAGTCTTGCTGTGATAAATGAGGGGATGAGAGGCTCAGCAGCAGGGAATAAGTGGGGTGGACAGACTGCAAATGAAAAGCAGCACTTTTCATCACCCATCACAAATAATGGGACCTATCGGGTTTCGGTCCTATTTCAAAACCCATCTCACTGTCTCTGACAGTCACTCAAAATCCATCACAGCTCCACCACTGGAAACAAGCTAATGTGACTTAAAGATTAAAAAAAAAAAATCAAAGCTATGTGGGAATATAAATGTAATATTAAGTGGGTGATTACTAACAAATTGAGATTACGTAATACAAGCAGGGTTTTAAAAAGTTCAAACAAATTTTTATGGCAAATACGCAACTCTTAACTGACCCAACACCTCACAAGAGCTCCTGAGGTGCCAGTCAACACTCTGTGATGTTTTTTTTTTATGTCACATGGCAAAGTTAAAGGCGCTGAAGATAAATTCTTACCAGTAATGGGCCCCAGCAAATGCAGGAGACTAACATGATGGCCAGGAGCTGGCAGATCATCTCTATGTGGTAAGAAGTACCTCTGAAGTGATGCTTGCGTCGCAGTCTGGCCTGCAGCAGAGTGCAGCTTGTCAGCGTGTTGCACACAATGGAGAGCAGCAGGGCCAGAAGCCCAAGCATAGAGAAAAGCAGAGGCAGGAACACATCTAGCCAGTCTTTGGGTTCCTCCAGGTAGAAGAAACAAAAGCTCCTGGAGCTCTGAACCTCATAGGGCCTCCACAGTAGCACAGGCAGCACAGCCACCAGGGCAGCGAGCAACCAGGTGAGACCCAGCAGCCTTTTCATGTGGTGGGGAGCTAACACAGTGGAGTGGAAGATAGGCCTGGTGACCCCAATGCAGCGCTCCACTGCCATGGCACTTCCCAGGAACAAGGGGCTCAGGCCAAAGAAAACCATGCACGCCCCAAAGACGCTGCACACAATGTGATGGGGGTCAAATATCTCCCATTTCTTGTGAGAGCTGTAAACAAAAAGCACCAGGGAACCATTAATGAGGTGACCCAGCAGGTCTGTGACCACCAGGCTGCTGGCAAACAGCAGGAAGGACGCCCTGGACTTGATCCGGATGCGGTTGTAGGATTTGACCAGGATAAAGATGGCAAGGCTGTTGGAGAAGATTCCCACGGTCATGGAGATGACAGAGGTACTGACGGACAGTTCCTTCTGGCTGCAGGTGCTGTTGTTGGGTCTCACCTCTGACCTGCAGCCCGACTCTGAGCTCTCATTGGTTGACATGGCAGAAATGAAATCTGAAGGAGAGGGTAAATGGATGAAGGGCTGTATTGTCCATTTGTATCAAAAACACTGATTTGGTATAAAAACGTCTGAGGCTTACAAAATGGCTTTTTGAAATTAAGTCTAGTGAGAGATTTAATTGAAACGTGATCACTTCAGTCAGAACTCACTGTGCTAACAACATTCAGTGCACATTCACTTTTGAGTTCTCACTTTGATGGTAAACATACCGGAAACAGTGACGCATATATTTTCATCCACAAGAATTCATTTTTGGAGAATGATTACTGAAGATTACACGATGCCTTACCTCAGGTTTGGTCCTCACTCACACAGGTCGCCATTAAGTGAACAGCCCCTTCATCACCTTCTGTCTTATGTGACAGTCAGTTAAACAAAGTGGCGTCCTGGCAGCCCGGCGGTAAATGCCATTGAACGTCCCGAGAACACTCTCCTCAACACTCCTGCCGCTGCAGCGATCTGTGTCGTTCCAGTTGTTCCGTCTGCGCGCAGCTGGTGCTGAAGTTTCAGTGAGAGCGCAACTTGGAGGCGGCACACATTTGTCGCGTTCTGAAAAAAAAAAAAAAAAATCTGCATACTTCTGTGTCTACACTTTGGCCGGGACTTACAAAGGAAATGGCCCGGTACTGATAAGGATTTTTGTCAAAAATAGGCATGGTATTTGGTCGTGTTATTACGCGTGATTGCGTAAAGTATATTTGGAAAAAATAGAAACTGTATCCCCCGTTTCGTGCCCAAATAATTGTATTGTACAGTGTAATATGTTGTATTGATTTAGTTTTTATGCACTCAAAATCTCCCATACCATTATTATACACCGAAGAAACAAGTGATCAGCCATGGATCGGTGCCATGGATCACAGGCTGTATCTGTGACAGCATGAAATCACCGGGTGAAGTCATTTTGTTTGTGCTGAGCAACATTAGAAAAACAAAACGTTTAGAGTTCTTAACACCCCCCCGCCAAAAAAAAAAAAAAAAGTCGAATCAACATCAAATTCCACACTTACTTTAAACAAGAAGTGTCCAACATGCACCGAGTCATATTACTTTGATAAGGTGCTTTTTCATTTGATACTGTTTATTCATTTGGTTTTATCATCTAATGGATATTTAATTTTGGACCAACCTTTTAAAATAGAAAAGAAAAGTTGATATCGAAAGGTGTTGTCTCTTTGGCATGAATCGGAGAGAGTGTCGGGCTGTGGTTCAAAGCGAAATGCTTTTCCTGAGGCACTCTGATTTATGAGTCACACCTTTGGCTTTTTTGTTTTTGTTGTCTGATGGCATAATGTGCTACAGTTGTTTTGAACAACCTTGTGGTTATGCAGCCACTGTGATTAGCAAAAAGGATGAGGACAGACACACTTCATTTCAAAAACAGATGCTGGTTTTAGTCCATTTGTTGCTGAGAGTATTTATTTCTAAAATGAAACCTGTCCTTTGATTTGTGTTCTCTCTCTCTCTCTCTCTGGCAAATACGACAGTCTGGGGGCAAATACAAGTCTAAAGGAAGCAGACAGAGCTCCTCACTCAGTCTCATCTAACACAGAGCAAATCACTGACAGGTAATTTGAGATGTATTGGAGAGGAGGACATGTAATTCTGGAGCAGACACACCCTTGAATGGAGCTACGAGTGAACTCTCCATACAAGCACATTAGGCACAATGATGACTGAGAGATTCCTGTCAATTATTAACCATCTATCAATATAGAAGATCTGATGTGAGCTTCACTACTGAAGTCTCTGGAAGGAAAGGGTTGAGCGTTCATCGAGGGTCTACACTCTTTTTGTCACAAAGCCATGGCTCTGGCTTTTTGCCCTTCTTCTCACCTCCTTGTTGCATATTGCTCATCTCATCTCCACTGGGGCTGTGTTTTGTTTTTGGCTTGGCTGATCATGTTGCCCACTCCACATTTCTCCCTGAATTGTGTTTTGGCGAATTTTCCTTCCACCTCAAACTCAATTTTATTCTGGAGATTCTCCCTTTTGTCATAACATACCCATCTGTTTGCAGTGGTTGTTTACACTCAGTAATAGCCCTGGATTTGAGAACATCTCACAGTGCAGACAGGATATGTCTGAGTGATGTTTGGTGTTAGCAGGAAGGAAAGTTCGAGCCTTTTCTCTGATGAGGAAGCCAAGTTGTCTTCATAATCCACATTCTTGATGCCCCCTCGCTCACAACAAGGAGCAGATGTCAGCAACTGGGGTAAAAAGATTGCTGGATGAGAAGGGCAGCAGAAATAATGAACTGCTTGCACACATGGATTTCAGAGAATCAGTTAATTTCCTTACAGTAAGTTCTCGAGAGAGTGCAGTCACTGAACCTCTCAGCTTCTCACTCCCGCAGACTCCAGGGCCCGTATATTGATTGATATTACCTCCTGACCTCAGCCCAGTGCCTGGAATAGCTCAACAAAAACAATTCCTTTGGCAGCGGTCTCAGGCATCTGAGTAAAACAACCTATGAATCACACCTCAGGCTTCATCCAAGTGAATACATGCCACATTTTTCATCATCCCTGTCAGTCAGTGATGATCGTTAAGAAAGTGAACTGAACTAATTTTGTTTTGCAGTATTTTGAAGGTGTATTCACCAGTCACAGTCACCGTTTTCGTCTTAGATATATTCTAAGTTCCTTGCTGCTGTATATTAGTGTAATTTTACTATGTTTCTGATCATAATTGTCCCGGGGTACTCATATTAAGCTTCAATCAATCTGAGTGGCATTTCCTTTTGATAGGAGTTTAACTGAATTTAATTTTGTTAGGACCCTGGAATCTTTTTTCTTTTTCTTTTTGTTGAAATCCCAGTTACTGCTGCACCCTGGAGGACTTTAGTGATTTATTGTGCCTGAGGTTTGAAGAAATCCTGACTTATTTCCCTCCTCAAAAAGTACATTTCCTCTGTAATTTCTTGCTCAACACTAGTTGTGTCAAATGTCCTCTTCACTCCCTGTTGCCTTTTCTTTCAGCAATTTAAAAATGGAAAGAAGAGTGAGGAGAGTCTGAATGAGGGTCGATCTGTAGTCAGACTGCGGGAAGTGGAAATTGGAAGAAAGATTGTATGTCCTGATAATGCATTTCATACACTGCATGTCTGTGATTGGAAATATGTGAGATTTTGAGGGATTATGTTACTACTCTTTGCTCATAAGCTGACCAGCCAACCTCTACTGCTTCTGTTGTGTTTGTTACTAAATATTTTCCTCTGTTAAAATGTACACTTAGTGAAATATGAAAAATGTTGGAATTTAACCTTTACTTTTCTTTTTGTGGTTTAGTCAAAATCCCATTACATTTCGTCCTTGAAAACAGAAGATATAACTCACCATCTACAAGTAGGCATAGATGACAAATGTGTGTGTAGCTGTATATTTTTGAGCAGCTGGTCAAATAAAACTGCAGTTTCTCTCCCATTAATTTGAATATTTGTAATTTGCACTATTTCCTGTTTCACCACAAAATTTGCACTATTTCCTGTTTCAACAAAAAAAAAACAAACAAAAAAAAAAAACTGAAAAATGTTTGACAAACAAAAAAATCGGGATTACAAAAAAGCTAAAAGAAATGGTTAACTGTTAACATGTTTATCCATCTATACACCAGGTGAACTGACAGCTCAGAAAAGTCACCTCAGCTGTTCACAAGTGTTGTGGCTTCAGGAATAAAACCTCCTTTGGTCCTTCTGTTTGCTTCACATACATAAAATCTATACTGATTCTACTAAATCCCCTCACAGGACCTAATGAGCCACAACCTTTACCAGTTACATATAGAAATACTAAATTCTAAACAGTTACTGAAAGGGACAAATCTGTAAGTCTCAAGTCTGTAATTGAGTTACTGCTGTGTCTGCTCTCACTGTAAAAACAGGATGTCTTGTCCTCTCAGTGAGGTAATGAAACCTTCTTCTGGGCTTTCTCATGTGGTCCAATGGTCACAAATTATCCAGCAAAGTAACTCCTGATGAAATCCTCTCCCAGGTGACATTGCACCTTCAAGTGTGGTGTCACACAATATCTGCTGTATGCTGTAATGATGGGCACCAGAGCGGTTGGTCCCAGCGCAAAGCAAGCACAAGTATGGGAGTGCAATCACATTCTTTTGTTGACTGCATCAAATGGGCCTGTTCTAATAGACCGACTAGCCTCAGAAGAGTACAGATGGAACCAGGAGTAGACTGAGCGAGATGGGAAAATAACCCATAATACAGGCTTTTTTTTTTTTGCCGGCAGCAGCATCCTTACTCTCGTCTCCATCTAATCACAGAAGCACTCCTGTGCCAAGATTCACAGGTAAGAAAAGGTACTGTTCCTCTGTCCTCGCTCGTCTTGTCTCTCCCATCATTTCTTTTCTCTGTCTGTCACCCAGATCTCTGACCAAAAGATTTTGGAAATTGCTAATGGAGCAGAGTTGGTGCCGTGGGAGGAAGTTGCAAAATGTGTCTGGGCTATTCATCAAGACAAGCAGGGACAACAGCATTGGATGCAGGTTAAGTTGACTTCCTCATCCTATAATCACCTCAAATTCTCACCTTTTGCTGGTCAAATGTCTTGCATGAACCCAGTGTTAGACACAATGCAAATTTGATCACACTGTAAGAGGTCATGACACTTGAGAGGCAATTGAATTATCTGACACTGACAACTGAGAATTAGAGGACAGCTGTCACTTCCTGGCTCGTCTCCCAGATGATCAAGTCACATAGCATCAAAACAGACATCAGGGTAACTGGAGGGAGCATGGGAGCAGAGTTTTGTTACTGTGTGTGTGTGATTCATTGGTAGATCCCACAGAGATTGTCAGAATGAACTGATCTGACCTTTATGAAGACATGAGGCTTGGATAAGAGCTGACAAGACAAAGCTGCAGAAATAACCAGGAAGATAAAAAACACAGTTGCAGTTACCTTAATTTATTTTGTGTCAAAGTCAAAAAGCCAGTGTGTTCGATCAGTATGAGTGGCTGCAAGGTTGTGGCTGGCACATGTTTGTCTCAGCCATCTTAACTTGACGTAAGAACTTATTAAATGGCAGCAGAGCGCTGTGCACAGTGACTCTCTTCTCATTGAGTGTCAAGCTTGAACATTCATCCAGCAGGACAGTGAGGTTCAGTGTTCACAGAGAACATAATGACCCTAGCAGAAAAACAAACATGCTGATCCATCAGGAGACACACAGCTGTAATTAGTGAGGGGCATCTTGGGAACACCTCAGGCAGTTGCCCCGGAATAAAGAATATGGAGGCACATTCGATCATTTACATCACCTTTAGAAAGATCTGCAGCTTTGTAAACGTGGACAACATGTTTTAAAGAATCAGATTTCAGGAAAATGTTTGTTATTGTCTCTCCATCTGCTGGGCTTAAGGTGAAAAGATTTCTAAAATCATTCAGTCTTATACAATTCCTTCAGCTTCACAGATACATAAAACAGATTTGTAATTTCTGTGATAAATGTATCTTATATCTCTGACACTGAGCTATTAACACCTATATTAAAGTATATTTTACAGTAGTTTTGTGACTGCTTGGACACACATTCCACACCTACAGCAGCACAGGTCATAATGGCAAATGCTGGAGCAGCACAAGTCTGTAAGGTGGTAAATATGGGTATTGTTTTGGTGGCAGGACCAAGTTTTTATTACTCCCTACAGAGCTCAATTTAAAGCCAGCCAGAAATGGTGCTTGGTATGTCAAATGATGCAATAAGAATTCAGAGGATGGCGTTTAGTTTCCAGCTCATCAAACAGCTCTTGATGGAGAAAACGTCGATGGAAATGCAAAGGAGGAGAGGAGAGCAAACACATAGATACTGAGATAGCAATCCCAACAAAGTAGAGGCCAAAAACTGAGATGGATTTGATTAAAGAAGAGAGGAGCTGACATTTATATAATGGAAATAGGATACACAAATGCCTTAGTGTTCTGTAACCAGCCACATGGGATGTGTGAGTAATGCTAACAGTTTGCTGATGCGCTTGTGTTTTTGGTCACAACCATCTGATGTTATGAGATTGTCTGAATCAGTTTTTACTGATTCAGCGTATCTACACTTTTAATGCAATGACACAGTGTGTTGCAGTCTGCCACAGTGTCTGATTTTCTGTACTACCACTAGGAGTTGCTAAAGTCAAACAGGGGCTTTAATGTTGAAGTAACTATTATTGACTTACACTGTCTTAAAATATCTTCCCCTCTGCTGCGATGAGTTCCTGAGCCTCACAGATTATACTCGAGAACAAGGAGTTGTAAGACTCAGCTGAAGGGATTTGCTGAAAATGGAAAATAGATCGATAGATCTGAAGCAGAAAAACACAGTGTCGAAACACTGGTTTTGTGTATGTGTCTCACCAACAGACAACACTACAGAATAACAAAATATCGTTGAGTCATTAGAAGGCTCTTTCTTTTATTGTTTTGCTTTATTTTAAAATTTTCACCCTCACAAATTAACAACGTTATACTTAATGCGTTTGTTCCTCTGTCCTTTTACAAAAAGCAGGCTGCAGCTCATAACATTGTGATCACCAGTGCAATCATCTAACTGTCCACATGCTGCTGCTCAAAGCGTATGGACTTCCTGACTGATCTTACTGGGGTGTCCCAGCGACCTGGTGGCTTAATATTCATGTCACGAACCAACACGTCCCCTGTTTGGTTCCGACTTGGGACCCTTGTTGCAAGCCGTACACCTCCTGTGTCTCTCCTTTGACATTTCCTGTTCCTCTTCCAAAATCAGCTGTCAAAATAAAGGTGAAAAATGCATCAAAACAATGTCAAACCATGTCTTTGTCATCACCCTTTCCATTTTCTCTCAGTGTCCCCACAGACACAGCACTGTAGCTGTGGTGCTGCAAGAGCAATGCAGCGAGTGGAGTTCATGCTCTTTATCAGATGAAACAGCTGTGCATGTATCATCACTCAGTTATTAATCCATGTCAAAGGCAGAAAACTGACTTTCAGTTTTGGGTGATTTTTTATGCTTTGAGTGTGTCATTAGAAAGAAAATCAAACCTTCAAAATAACCGCTCATTTAACCTTCATTTATTTTTTTAGAAAAACGTAAGAAACTTAAGAGATGGCAAAATGTCAGGCTTGTGAACCTGTTAAAAACAACAAAATCACTTCAGCCAGACATTTACATATGACAGTGGTATTTAATGAAATTTAATTTGAAATGAATTTAATCAAGCTGCAGCATGCAGCAGGACTTGCTGTTGTCACTGTAATTAAGTGGCTTTTTTTTTTTTTAAAGAAGATTGATAAAAAAAAAAAAACAGAATTCACCTCATGAATGAAGATGAAAGAAAGCAGTAGAACCAACAGGCATCATCCAGTCTAATTCCACACAGTATTTTATTTTACTCGTCAACTTTCAAACTTTAATTTGATTTCTACCTTATGTTACACTTACATGTCTACTTCTGTGTTATGTATATAAGTTGTATCAACGTTTTTCAGTGGTCTTATGTTGTGGTGTCCAGGTGAGGCCACCAGGTGTCAGCGAAGACCCACAACACACAGTCCTGTATTGTCACATTAAAAAAAACGTTTCAGGTTTAACCCCTTACTTTAATGGATTCTGGTTATTAAAAAAACTTGGTGATGTGTTATGAATCCAAGAGAAATCATTCATGAATTCTTATCTCTAAAACATTTTGGCGTTACAGGATGATGGTATTTTGCAGGCAGGCTGATAAAGCTCAGCTATCATGAGCAGGGCAGATCTGTAAGTCAGGCAGTCTCAGACACTGCGCTTATCAGCAGCAGGTATATGGCTACAGTATGTGTGATGTTTGTCACAATGGAAATTACTGCAGAGGAGATGAAACTGTGAGCTTATCCTGCTGCTCTATTTGAACAGATGTCGCAGTGAGACTGGATCATCATGGAATGGAAATTAAGAATTCAGAGATTAGGTCGAGATTTGTTCACGAAGAGAAATACAAAGATTCATGATGTCTTGCACTGTTTGTGATTATGTTTGAGAGGAATCATGACTAAACCTGCTGTAAGCCTGCATTAAAATATCACTGTATCCAAGCCAATATATTTTTTTTTCCAGGTAATGAGGTTTACCTTAAAAGTGTAAAACAGTAAATAATTTCTTATCTTATGTTTAACTGTTCAGTACAGACTCTAACTCAATACAATGTTGTACCAAACAATTCACCACACATTTAGGTGAAAATCCAGAGAAAGGCAACGTAAAAGCTGCTTTTCTGTGGAAGCTTTGTCCCATTTTTGTCACCACACCTGACTGTTTGTGTTACATTATAAATACAAATATAATTGATTTAGTTCTTCATCTGTAATGTACTGTTGTAATACACTCTACGCTAAAAAAAGGGACCTGCCAAAGCTCCACAGTTTCATTCAGAAGTCTCAAATATAGCCTGACATAATGACTAATGTTGAATGTCCAGATCATTTTCAGATGGAAATGTAAGGCACATTCTACCTGTTCTTTTATAGACACAGTGAATCGTGACACGAATTGAATCAAAATGTGAATTTTATTCATCACCACACTCTAATATCCTGGATATTTTCTAAAACATCACAGAGCTCACACAGAGTTTTTCTATCAAGAGGCTAAAACCGGAACAGCTTAAAGGAACAGTTCAACATTTTGGGAAATATGCTCCTTTACTTTTTTGCTGAGAGTCAGATGAGAAAATTGATGTCATTCTTACATCTGTATGATAAATAGTTTTGCTTAACTCGAAAAAAGGGGAAATAGCTAGCCTGGCCAATCTACCTAATATCCTCAAAACACCTGTTAAGCTCACTAATTAACACATTTTGTCTTATTCGTTTGTTTCCTGAGGTCCTGTCATCATGACAGCAGAGAGTCTGTCATGAAATCAGGACCCCATTCAAATGGCAGTGAATGTCCCACCCTTCTGGCTCCAAGCACTTCAGTTTCCTCATTGTTTCCAAGGTCAGTGAAAACCATGATGTTGCCTCAAGCATGTGTTTAAGACGGCGACAACAGGCTTATTTGCTGCCAGCTTGTTCTGTGAAACCTCTCAAATCCAACCTTTCTACCTGAAGGGCCAGTACTTGGTGTGCAGAGCACACAGCACAGATCTGAGGAGCAGCCAGTGCACTTAGCATGACTCCCCAGCACTGCATGGGCTTTTCTCAGAGCACCTGAGAGCTTTACAGCATTAAGATTCCACCTGAGTGCAGGCTCTGGTGGTAAAACCTGAATTAACACAGGAACAGGCAGCAGTCTATTCCTTTTTCTCTTCTTTTCTTTTTTTTTTTGCAGGATGGCACATCTTGGATTCTGCGGTGGTCATGCTGCTCCCCTCGCCCTGGAGATACGGTTGGATAGGACACTATAATCCCTTGCTAACAACCAGCTCCCCTATGTGTGCTGAAGTGGCTGAGACAGAAGCCTGTGGGTCAGGAGTGAAGAGGCTGCTTGGGACATTTTGATGTTTTCATTTGTATCAGTATTACAGCGGCTGATTTGCTCTGTAGTCAGGAGAAATGCCTTTGAGGGCTTGTTCTGACATTTGGCTTTAATAACGGGACAAATTATGGCCTCAAGTATCAGACACATGGCTGGCAGGGCCTTTCTGAAGGGCCATCTGTTCTGAGCTTGTGAGCTTCATCTAGAATTTTCAGTTTTTATAGCTGCCAAATGTATTTTTGACCTGGTTCAAGTGAAAGCTATATTTTACCAAACAGAACTTTCAGGAAGGGCCGTTGCTAGGATTTTAGAAATACAGATGTCAAGAGTTGAAATGACCTGATCATTTTGAGAATTTTTTTTGACAAAGCTAATTTTCACGTTTTATTTTTTATTTAATTTAACTGTTCAGTTATATATTTAGCCTAATTTTTTTTTTTTTTTTTTTACAATAATCCTCAGACGATGGTCTAAATGCTGTTCAAAGCCTTCCTCCGGAATAAACTCTGGTGCAGAAATCCTACATTCCTTTAATTTTGTATTTTTAATATTGATTACTATTTTGTATAAAAATTTAATTATATTGTCTCTATTTTACAAGAACAAAAAGTCCACAGATTCTACATTGAGACTTCAAATGGATGAAAAAAAAAAATCTGTATAATAAAAATCTGTTTTCCTTTCACTGACCGTGAGTATGTGGAGAACATCTTAACCTCGAAGAGCCGTCAACATGTTCTGTACGTATATCAGTAAACAATACTCCTTCTCCTACTCCTTTTTCTTTTTTGTTTGGTTGGTTGTATTGATTTAGTTATATCACTTTTTTCCCACTTAGTCCTTGAATTTATTACAATATACTACTATGTATAACTGGTCTACTGCAATATGATAAATCTTGTTCTGTCACTGACACATATGAAAGGACCGTGTGTTGTATGGGTGTTGTTGTATTATTCATATTGTCTTGTTGAAAAGGGATGCATATATTACTTAAGCCTTAAAAAATAAAAGATAATGACTAAAAATATCACAGTAAGCTTTGAAAAAACACAGTGCATTATTTGGGTGTAACTGCGGAATATAAATTCCTTCTCAGGTCATTAAAACCCCACGATCCCACAAACAATAGTGAGGACATGACCTCAGTGTCCTCAGTGAATCTAGTCTTCAGTTTTAATTTATGAAAATGGATCAGTCCTACTCCAGTTATTGCAGTGGAGTTTTGTCTCATCGTCTGTCCCCTCTCTGACAGTGTGAGTGTTATTAAAGCAGCTCTACACAGAGTAAAACAAACAAACAAAAAAACCACGCATGAGCCAACCTCCAAGGCTTTGATTCCAGTATGAAATTCATCCTATTATAGTTACACTTCCAAAACACTGTTGAGGCTTTGTACTGCTATTATGCAATGATCCCATTCTGCCAAGCTGCTTAGGCAGCAGGCTAACAGCCACAACAGCAGCTTGCTCTGTCCTATTGCTGTCTCATGCATTCATATTAGCCAGAGAGGGAATCTGCACACTGGAAACAGTCCACACACCTATTCCACACTTCTTGGGATCATCTCTGGAGTGAATCTCAAGATCCAGCTGGAGCTGGAGCTGGAGCTGGAGCATACGAGCTGTTCACGCCAGTGATGGCAGCAGCCGGCTTCCAGTCTGGCTGGTAAAAATGGATGTTGAGGGTTCGAGCCCAGTTTGCAAACACCGTCTTCTCTGTGATGAAGCGGTGGTGGCTTCCTCTTCGACTCCTCTCGTGGGAGAGATACATAGAGCACTCGTCGGGCCCTGAGGGCTCATAGTAATGATATGGCACGGAGGGATGGGAGGAGGACCTGCACGGGAGCAGACGAGAGGAGGAGAGCAAGGAGTAAAACATGAAAAGGCATGAAAGTCAAAGTGCGAGGGAGGGATGTGGAAATAGCATAGGGATAATAATGAGATGAGGGGGGAGGAGGGGAGGAGAGGAAGTGAGTCACAGTGGGGAAGAAGTGGGGAACAAAGAAAAACAGAAAGATCAGAAGAATCTGGTCTCACAGATGTGCTCATTATACATCATCTTATTCGTCTGATACTCTCAGTCACACCAAGCTCAGTGGAAGACTAAGCCACATGCAAGTCACTTCATTCTGGCGTTTCTCTGTGAATATCCCAATGTGTCAGACAGTCCTTTCTGCCCTTGTAGTTTCACGAGAGGACAATATTAGCCAAATTATTCTCCTATTTCCAGTGAACCTGAATCTTGCAAAGGTACATTAAATAGCCATACTTTGTATTTTTGACCCTATTCAGTGAAATGTGTTATTTCTATTGTGAAAAGTCCAAATGACTGCTTTCCCTGGTGCTAAAATCACAGTCATTCACCAGCTTGACTGTATGACAATAAAAGACTCCTGAATTTGTCTCTGCAGGGTGTACATTGACATTACAATTTGAAGACATCATTAAAAATGCACTAAAGAAGATTTTTATGTTGAAGCGCACCCATGTTGTTAGCACACAGTAAATCAGAGAGAGAGGCTGCAGCAGAGGAGAGCGTCCCATCCTCTTCATGCACTATTTGCCCCACTTGCTCAAACAGGAAGTGACAAACTGAAAATTTAAGTCGGTATTTCCATGGTGTCTTGGATGTATAATTCAAAGGATGGAACAGGATGTTGCAGAGAGCGACTCTTCATAAGAGTTAAGAATTTTGAAACTTGAAACTCTTTGCTGTGGAACTCAATAGGTTGTTTCCCTGACTCGAAAAGTCAAGGGCACAACAATCTTGGCATTCAGGTGGTTTAAGTCATGTGAACACTGTTGCTAAGAAACTGACAGTGAAAACAGATGTTGCCTTATTTCTTTTTCAAAAACAGTTACTTTTTTCTACGTTTCTCTGCATTTCAATGTCAAGTGCAACAGATATAAATTAATAAAAACAAAAGCATCGGCATACATTGCAGCTTGTGAATTCTGAGCTCCCACTTTAACAGGATGTTCAATTCGACTCCTATTAGGAACACGTTAAATGAGACTCTAAGTGAATGCGGCAGCAAGACGACACGTTTTATGGTTTCATTTCATGCTTTCACTTGATGTACGTTGTACTTTATGTCATAGGTTGCATTATATGTTTTACATATGTTCATACTTGTGTGTTTTATCTATTTTAGACTGTATGTGTTCTATGTTTCTCAAACAAAATGTATCTGAGGTAATTACAGACTGGACTGCTTGTCAAACTAGTTGCTAGTGTCATATGTTAATATCAGTATTTTATTTCTCCTATCCTGCAGCTTTTTACTAAGGCTAGTGTTATACTTCCCGCTGTGGGTCTGTGCGTGACGTCTGTGTACCCACCAATTTGTTGTGTCTTCCATTTTGTTACAAAGGCACCAACTGTGCTGAGCAACTAAAAATCAGTCTTGCAAAAATCTTGTATGAAAAAATAATCTGATTCTACCTGCAGAAATCAGGGGGCACCATGCCATACACGTTGATCCTGTCACACAGCTCCAGGGCTATGGCCATGGTAAACCAGCCAGTACTCAACCACGAGTTGGAACGTTTCCTGGAAGACAAAGGATGTTAACCATTTCTAGCAAATCCATACTGGTGCAGTGCAAATATACTGAGAGTCCTGGCTCCTTCTAAGAGAGAGACTGATCAGATGAGATAATATTAAACCTGCAAAGCTTTATTTTTAGATTTCACCGGTCAGTTCCAGTCAGTCTTCCGTCGTGAGAGATAAATACAGATGAGGGCAAAAGGCCTTACTGAAGAAAGTCTTTCTTTCTATGCCTTTTACACACCAAGAAAGGAAATATCAATAAGTGAGATGGTTATTCAAACACTGACTATGTTTACATGAAGGCTGCAATGATTGGATTTTTCATTCAAAAACAACATCCACTTATCCCATGGGTTTCCTGTTCACATGCAAATGAGTTCATATGAATAGCTGAATTCACATCAAGAAAATGTCTTTATCTGCTTAGTTCTTATTTCGTAAGGTCATATGCAGTCAACATTTTATCTGTACCACATTTGAAAAGAGACATCACGTCTTCAATGGAGGAGACTGTGTTTCATATTAAGTATAAAAAGAAAAGTACAGAAGAAGAAAATGTGCCCAAATCTGTACCAATTTCCTTCAAATTTATGCTGATAAAATGTATAGTTTGTTCCAAACTAAGGACTACATTTGCCTCTGAAAATGTAAATAGCAAAACTGTTTCCCAAGAGGACTGTAAAACATATATATTAGATTTATAATGTACTATAAATGTCCTCTTGTCAAGGCCACAAAAATCCTCTTGATACAAATGTTATAGCTGGAAAATAGTTTCTTACTCCCATTTTAAAATGACATTTTTTCTGACAGGCCTGTCAGAAAAAAAAGGTGATAAGTAATACTAATGTCCCACTACAACAAGCATGGCTTGGCCGCTGCAGCACTTCCATGCCGAAAGAGACTGATGCTGCCGAGCAGAGAGGCCAACCACGCCCCATCAATACTGCTTAGAAAAGAAAAGGAAAGAAAAAAGTTCACTCGCTTTCACCCTCCATTGAACTGATTAATGCTTACTCACCATGTTATTTTGTGCTTGTACTGACTGTGGAAACATGGTGCTCTTGAAAGGGTCCAAGGAAAATAAAAATATGACCTGTAAACGTAGTCGTGTTTGCACTACGTGAGAAAATACTTTGCAGTACTCCCCCCAAATCCAACATTAGTGTACAGCAGTCAGCTTGGGATATGAAATGTCATAAAATACTTTCAGAGATAACAGACAAGTTCTAATCTAAATTGTGATTGTTTGCAGCTGCGACTTACTATTACACATGTATGGCCTTTCAAAAGGTAGTGTAGTGCGTGGTATACCCGCCCCTGACTGCAGTGGCTAAAACTATAAGACTATAAGACAATATTTTGTTTGTGTGTGTGTGTGTTGTGTGCCCCTTTCTTGTGTTTATGTTTCTTTCCATTTTCTGTTTGTCTCAATAAAAACCCTTTAATAAAAACCTCACTAAGACAAGACTAATTCTGTGAACATTTACCTATCAATCCCTGTTTCCTTTTTAAATAGTTCATCAAACTTGAGCATCTTGATGCGGGAAATAATGTAGACTTTCAGTTTGGGCAGCAGCTGGTTTAACAGTCTGAGACTGTTGTAAACGTGGCCTTTTCCATCCCGTCTCATGCAGCTGCTCGGTCCCCAGAAGATGAACACTGTGTCTTGGCTCGCATTGAGCAGCTCCTGTCGGCTCCGCAGCACCCTCTGCAGGCTGGAGTGAGCTACAACACGCAGGCTGGTGCGCTGGCCAACGTCCTGCTGATAGCCCACGCTGGGCGCGTCGTTCATACGGATGACGCACTCAGAGCCATCGATCTCTTCTCCCCTTTTGCTGCCAGTCAGCTGACCAGAGCTGGTCACCAGGGAGCAAGTCCTGCAGCGCATCTTCAAAGACTGTGGAGGTGAAAGGTCACAGATCAGAAATCACAACAGTGTCACTCAGAGAATATTAAAGACATGCTGTGAAACAGTAATTTGATTCCAAAGCATAGGCTTATCAAGCATTTAGATTTTCACTACGGAACCAGTTGTGTCTTGCCGTCATTAAAGCCTTTTTAAATATTACAGCATGATATTTGAAAGGCGGTGAAAAGCTGAGGGCGTCTAAACAAGACTAACCATGTGTTCAGATGGGATGCAAATTTTAGTTGCAGCACAATTGCATTGACGGTCAATGGAAAGACACAAGTAGATGCAAATTTGTGTGGAGTGGTGCGAATTGAAGCATCTGTGTGAGTTGAAAATGTTCCAACATGAGAGAAAAACTTGCTTATTTTGTGGAGCTTGATGAATCTGCTTCATGCTTGTACGGAGACAAGAGGAAAAGGAGAGAGTATGGATGGAAATGAGAGAGAAAACTGGCATTCCTGGTGAGTACAGATAACGTCTGCACAGTTGGAACATTTCATGGGAATCCATACAATTGTTAAGTCATTTCACTTAAAACCACAGAGATCAACCTCAAGGCGGTGCTAGAGAAAACGTCAGGGGAACACTTAAGTCAGTAGGATTCATCCTCCGGGGACCATGCATGTCTGAACAGAATTCCATGGCAGGACATCCAACAGCCAAAGTGATGAATCAACTGAGTAACATCAAAATAACACTGTTACCTCTAAAGCCGCTCTATGAATCTGCAACCGGTAGCCATCAAGATCCAGTCTTACTTGCAGAGATCCTTGGCTTAAACTCTGGCGAACAAGAGGAAAAACCAGTGACCCTGAAAGAGTTCAGCGCAGTTTGCACAAAAGCACATGTAGACATGGCAGCTATGGGACATTTTCCTCAAGCTTGATATAAAGCATCTCTGATAATATAGCCAAAAGTTTGCAATTCCAGGCTTTTTAGATTTATATTCATAGGTTACTGTAGCTTTTTCTCAAGCACACACACACAGTGATTACTTCAACCTGAAAACAGTCCCAAATTAAAGTTGATAACCTACCCTTTAATACCATGATTATTCTGTCATCTGCGTCCAAACAGGACTCGAATAAAGTGTAACTGGCACAGAATCAAGCAGCTAAGACTTGTTCTGGTCTGTTCTGTCAGGTATCCTATTATTCAAATGCAGTGCAGATTATCGTGGTTGACAGTAGAGCAGAGGCTATTCTGTGCAGTATTTTCATGGTTACACATAAACCTGTGTATTTATTCAGGCAAACAGTCTCAGAGCAATGTTCATGTCCACAAAACAATGTAGTGGTCAGAATGTGCTACCATGAGAAATACCCAGTTCACTGGAAAGATATTTCATATATGTATGCTTTGCAAAGGAAGTCTTGTATATATATTGCAGAGCTGTTGTATTGGTTTGACCATGTATTCATGTTGTTGTGACCAACCAGGTTTTCAAAGTTGAAAAAGGCAAACTCGAATTGAATGATCCAGCGGCAAAAACCCAGAGGCTCTCCACATGAATTATTCCCAACCTTAATAGAGAGCTACATTGGCATTCTGAACTGTGCTCTGAGCTTCACACTCCATCAGGTTCTGAGGTGGGAACGTGTATGAGTGTGTGTGTGTGTCTGTGAGTGCGTGCATATATACAGGTGATATTACCAGAGCCAGAGGCTGTGTGGCTCCCCTGCTATATTTATAATACTCTCCCACTATCTCTGTGACCCCACACTGAATGATTGCCTTGTGTGTGTGTGTATAAATGGTTTTGTATGTGTGTATATACGCGCGCGTGTGTGTGTGGTGCCTGGGTATGTCCTTATAGCTTTGTGCTGTTTGTAATATGTATGTTATACAATCACGTTTCTCTGGCAAGAGTCTACAACTGTCTAAAAAGTGTCTAGATTCAAAACCTGTTGTTATCCCTTTTGCTCACACAAACACAGACACACACACACACATACACACACACACACACACACACACACACAATCACAGTCTTGAGGAACAGGTATTTTCATTCCTCAACACACTGCCCAAAAGAAGCCGTTTGCTGGAGTGTGTGCACAGACCCCCCTCCCTCAATAACAGGTAGGCTGGAGTGAATTACACGCTTCACTGCACAAACACCCTCTCTCCCTTTGCAAGGAAAAAAATCCCAGTCCTTTTAGCTGTTTCTTCTTCTGCATACAACAGCTAGAGCGCATTTTCCCCTCAGCACTGTCCAACAATTATACTCCCAAGCAAGTTTCAATCATTTTAAAAGTCAGGGGATGTGTTAAACGGGTAAAAGGCAATTGAAGGTTACATGGTCATAGTTTGAAGTGCCTGTGAAACAATAAACGTATCCTTGACAGTGAGGCTGAAGCTCCCCAAGTCTCTGACAGCTTGATAATGCTGGATGCTGAGAAAGAGCCACTTATAAGCCCTGTATCGCAGTGAGAGGGGCTTTCAGAATCAGATGGAGAATATTTCAGATGGCAGGCGGCTGAAGATACAACCCACAGATTGCTGAATGAGTGAATAGATGAATGAGTGAGCAATCAAATGCATATTACAGGTAGCTCATAATCAGACTTGTACTGGCACAGTGGTCCTTTCATTTTGAACCAACTATCACTTGAACACTTGCTGACTCCCACACACACACACACACACACACACACACACACTCAGACCGAACCTTATTATGTGGACAGAGGGCCGTCTACCCTGATCAATAATGCATAACTTCGTAAGCAATACACTTTCCTGGATTAACACGATCTAAAAAGGAATAGGTTCAACATCACGAGGCAATTCAGTGACTTCTGATGTGATGTCGAATGGATTACACAAAGCTGTGGCATTAAGCGGGGCAGCAGCAAGAAGAATAAGCAGTTAGGAGTATGGCTCTGGTTCCAGCCCCAGTCAATTACCGCCCACACACTGACTCCAAACTCATCAGTATGATCCTGTTTATACTCTTCCCAGGGGAACCCAGGATCATAATTGCTTTCAGAGCATACCCCATCAGTCAGACTCTAATATTGCACCAGAGCCTCCACTGTGCCTCATATGCCCCAGCCTCTGCCTGCACCCCTTTCAGGTTGAGAAGGGTACAGAGTACAAACCTGTAGGAAAACAACCTGAGCAGAGTTGAGCTATTTAGAGGTCATGAGCTATTTAGAGGTCAGAGATGAGTCATGAGCAAAGAACAAAAGGACAAAGAGAAAAGGCTGCTATTACCATAATCAACCTGGATCTAAAGGATAAGGCTGATGTTATTATCTCTCTTAAAATACCACGTAAAAAATCACTCCCTATTTAATATCTAGTACACTATAGTATAGTGCCCTCAAAAATGGAACATGAATTGTTTTCAACAACCCCACAATACAACATATAAAATCGTTGGTTTTAGTCTGTCATGAAAGAGCTTTCCCAAAACGCATTTGACAATATGTTGAAAAAGCAAGAAAAAAACTGAATAAGCTATGGTAAAACTTAGAAGAAGGATTAGTTCATTGTTGGTTTTGGTCTTTTGTTGATAATAAGGAAAATATTGAATAATTTCAGTCATCCTCTGTTTTGAGCAGTGCAGCGTGAGCAGAAAGACTCATCTGCATTTGCCTACAGAGGCACAAATTATTTAGATGTTGATTATTATCATCACAGTAACTGTATACTTTCTAAAGCATGTGGAATTAGGCAAATGGCTCAGTTGAGAGATGAGGTGGATTAAGTGGCACCTGGGTTTTAACGATCAGCACCGCTTTCTTTTCTCAGAGGCCAATTAATTAAACCGAAGCCCTCCTGACAGTTGACATCTCATTAAGCTCCTCCTGGTGACACACATTCAAAGTCGCAGTCCCAAACTTGCTCTGCTCTCAATTTGAGAGCGTTAAGGAGAGATAATCAAGGCAGCTGTCCTCTTCTTCTTCTTCATCTAAGTCAACCTCAGACAGAGAGAAGGGGAAGCATGCTCCTTGGAGGACGCAGCCTCGTTAGCAGCAAATTGATGCAGAGATGTGAAATAATGTTGGGCTGATTTTCACCCTGACAGAAAAAAACATGACATTCACGACTTTTTGCTCTTGCAATTCACATCATCCATGTAGCAGTACAGGTTTTATGAATTATTAAGAAAGCACATTATTTTTAAGGTACATTAACACGACTATGTAACATCTCTCTGAGGTGACACCAGATAATATAATCTGTTTCACCAGATCTGCTTCCTTACTTTGAGTGGAAGTGAACATTTGCATGTCCTGGGAATTCATCCATTAAGCTCTGCACAAAGCTGTTCATTATTTATATTAGTTTTTGTCTTTTCAAAAGTTGTCTGATATTACAAGCTGCCTCTGCATCTATGAGACAGCTTAAAATTGAATGTTAGAATGGGGTCACTGTGGGTAGGAAATTTTTTTGCATAACTGACTCTCTAATGACATCTATTTCTCTGAGGCTGACTGCATTACAGGCTGTCAGAGCACAGAAAGGTACTGTCCATAATGAGTAGGTACATCATAAACTGGCACAGACACACAATCCACATTCATGCTCTCACACTGGCTTTGTGATTACGGTGTATAAAGGTGAATGTAGATTGATTCTGCTAACACTTCTTCAAAGGTCAACATCTCTTAAACTGGAATCGGGAAAACATCGAAGAGGGAGAGAAGATGAGGAGTGAAGGCGAAGAATGGAGTGGCTGTCTGTTAAAGCGCTCAAACTTGAATGTGTGTGCAGACATGGATGCATGTGTTTGAAAGCATCCATTCAACTGTGCAGCTTTAATTACTGTAGCTTGTCAAGGGAAAGAAATACATACTAGAGGAGGACATCTCAAAAAAACCAACAAACCTACAGACACTGCAGAAGGCAGACAGAGAGAGACATAATGAACACTGAGACTCCAAGACGGTTGCTCAAAATATCCCACATGAATCTGCGCCATAACTTTGAAGTCTGATCTCACAGTACATAGATTTGTGGGTTTCAACACTGCTGTTTTCATTTCACCATAAAGCACTGGGAGGACTGAAGGAAAAAAGACAAATGTTAAGTCTTTAACCCTCATCCACACAAAGCAAGATAGTCTTGTGTTTTATGACCTCTTGGGTGAGACATAAACGAGCCAAGCAGCTACAGACCATCACCCACCTTAGTGAAGTTACAGCCCATGCAAACAAAAAATGAACATAAGTTAATATAGGCCATAAACAGGATCCAGCAGGCACATTAGATATAGCTCTACTCAAATTTTCAAGCATCCCTGGTTCTGCTGAGGGCATAAAATTTTAACGTGCCTGGGCATGTGCATGGGCTCATCTGTGCGATTACTTCCTGCAGCAGCAGCAGCAGCCGCAGCAGCAGCAGACCTCAGATGACCCTGAAGGGAACTGTATGGACTGATCCGCCCACTCCACAGATGCTACAGCAGGTCTGCTGTGGTTAGTCATTCCCCAGCTCTGCTGGGGAGTGCAGTGGCAGCAGCAGCACAGTTGTAAGCCTCCATGGGAAGGGGGTGGTGGTGGGAGTGAGAGGGGAGACAGGGGGACAAAGTGATACTAAGCAGTATAAAAATGTCACAGTGTGAATCCATTATGAACCAGCCGTCAACCAGGAGGAGGTGAGAGACAGTGAATAATAAAGTGCCTACGCAAAATAAAAAATAAAGACTGAAGCAGCTGCTTCTCATTTCTCTGAAGAGCTCCTGTTGAATCTGTAGATGAATGTTTCCTTTTCATTGAGTTTGAAAAGATCTGATGAGGTCTACAACATCTCTGAGGATTCCCAAACTCATAGAGTCTGAGTAACAAGTCTAGCAAGCCTCAGCCGTATCAAACCTCAAACCCGATACCACTCCCTCGCCTTCATGTCACTGATCATCAAGCAGTGAAACTGTTACCAACCCTTTTTTCCCCCCTCCAAATCCTTTCCTGCCCAGCGCTGCCTGAGCAACACAATGTCCTTTCCACACTGCTGTGCTTCACTGCATATCTTTCTCACTGAGGGGAGACACGACGCTGACTGAATGATCTGTCTACCTGAATGAGCTGCCTGTAACACTGTGCTGCGTCTGAGTGATAGGCCTCTGCCTTACTGTAACAATGATGACAGTGGTGCTTATACGACCAAAAGATTACTGCGGTGATGTCTTGAGTAGCCGTTCTAGTAGAAATCCATCCCATTTTAAGTGCTTTTGCTGCTAAATATTTCATGGTGGACACTTTAATTATGAATTAAGAAATGGAGTAAACTACAGAGAGAATTTAGAGATGGCACTGCCACAGCAAGTTCAGCTTTTGTGTTGAGTGAGATTACTTGGTATTATAACAGGCTTACAGGGGACATTAAAGCTGTACTAAGCTCATATTTTATCCTGAACCTTTTCCTATTCAATTGAAATTGCTAAACCATTTCAATAACTGCACTGAGAGAACTTCATTGTTATTGCAAGCTGCTTTAAAAACATAAAAATGAAATGTAAAAAAACAACTTATAATGGCAGCACTTGTACAAGTGCTGGTTCCTGTGTACCGAAAAACTCAAACTCAAAAACCCGAACAGCATATTAAACTCTTAAGACAGCTAAGGACACAATTCAGTCAGACACAAAGAAGGCGATTTTTCAGTTCCCCCTGAAACCAGGACAGCACTGCTGCTTCAAAACTACATTATACATGCATACCTGAACTCTACAGTTACATGCCAGTCTCTCTGCTTTACCTGCATGACTCCAGAATACAGATTAGAAGCGGTCGGTATTACATATGTGCAAAAGACCCATAGAAATCACTGTTCTTTACGAGGGCTAGGTGCTCGACGCGTATGCCAAACTCAGACTCATTTCAAATATGTCCAAATGCACTGAGTGAATTCTAATTCCTCGGGGTACAGATTGACTGGTGAAAAAACAAGAGTATTGTTAAAGGGGTAGCCACTGTTTGTAATTCGGTGCATGAATCAGGTCAAGGAAAACGTGTCAGACTCATATCATAAAGATACTGGAAGTGACTTTTTTGCTCTTTTTTTCAGCAGTTTTTTTTTACTCCCCAGTTTGGTATGTTCAAGTCCCTTGTGCTGCTGTCCTTGTCACTACTCTCTCCACTGCTGGTGTCTGTGTGCCTCCTTCAAAATATTTAAAAGTTACCAGCCACTTTTCACCTGCCAGCACGGAGCTTTTCTGGATTCATGATATGTTCCCTAAATTCCCCTCCCCTCTCTGTGTAGGCATCTAATGCACTGAAAAGAACCTGATCCCTCATCCCAAACACTACCACTTGTTTTTACTGGAGCACAATATCGAGCTGAGGTTCAACCCTGGCATACCCCCGTTAAATATCACGTTAACTAGCAAGCAAAACTTCTGCTTCTTTTTCACCTTCATTCATTTTTTTTTTTTTTTTTTGTGTGACTTGGGCATACGTTCAAGTTTGGACATGTGTGCTGCACAACACAAATGTTTAAATATTTACCTTATGATCCATGACACCTGTGTACCCCTCAAGTGTTGATGCTGAGAGTCTCTGTGGTCTCTCTGGCTTTTTTGTGGAAGAAACCGGAGCTTCTGAACGGTGGAAAGACGACGATGATGATGCTGATGATGAAGATGATCTGTCACCAGAGCTGCTGTTGTACACCAACATAAAGCTGGTAACCATGGTGACGATGATGATGCCACTAACCCCTTGGCACTGAAAATACACATTAAACGCGCGAGTTAAAAAAAAAAAAAAAAGAAAAAAATATTTTAAAAAATAATATAAGACCACCAAAACAACATCTTTTCAAACACCTGATTTTGAAAAATTCACTCAACTTACATCCGAAATTGTCCATAAGCATGAGGACATAAGGGCTACATTTTCGGTCAAGTAATCGCAGCTAATTAAGTGTCAGCTTTCGAAGCAGAAGCAACACGATCGCAACAGCTGCGCTTTCCTCATTTCGCTCATGCAAGGCTGCAGATGAAATGCGCTCAACATGCTCTGTCAACAGGGCAGCATGTTTTAAAGAGCGGTGCAAAAAATAGCATTACGCTGCTGGGTACACATATGCCACCTCAAAAAAAAAAAAAAAAAAAAAAAAAAAACTTTAGCAGGGTGCGCTCCTCTTAGAGGAATATTATAAATACAACGGCTACTGTAAGCGATGAATATAAAACACCACAAAGTGCAATCAGGTCACAGCAGACTATATGATCTGTAACTCACTTCTGAGCAGCAGAAACACTAATGAACATTACAGTGTATATTTCCCGCAGGTCTCGTTCATAATTACCACTCTTATCTTCATCTTCATTTCCCCTCGTTTCCACTCGCAGATCGAGCCTTCATCCCGTCGGGGCCAAAGCTCTCTCACGGAGCATCGAGACCCTTCATCGTGCAACACTTGAGCGGCAGCATCACTCTGATCAGCGCGCAGCCACAGAGAACGACGCTCCACTACTCTTCTCCCATGCTCTCCCCTACAGAGACGCCCTGACTCAGCCCCGCGCTCCTCATGGTCCTAAACAGCTCGAGCACATACATGATTATTTCCAATGTGCAGCGCGCAGAAATACTCCTCCTGTGGTTCTTATGTGTTTATGGTGACATGAGTAATCTCTGTATCTGACTATGTCAGTTCATAAAATTACAAAAAAAATATGTACCTCTACAGATTTTCTTGCCACAGTTATCAAATGACAGTCCATATAAAACACTGCGTGAACTATTAATTTTCTCACATCAGAGTAGAATGCATTTTTCATTGCTTTCATACAGAATAACAGTTATCTTCAGTGGGCTAAGTGACTGATTCAGTTTTGGCGATCAAATGGGTGAGCCAGTTTTTTTTTTCATGAAATGCATTACTCTCAGATCAATATTTACATATTTATCTAATTCTCGCCTCAAAAATCCAAATGTTATATCATTTCAAACATTTGTGCTTCACACATTTCAGTTATTTGGCATTGGCTCAATGCCTCAGGTTTTGACAACAGGTAAGCACAAGCTCATCTTCCTTCAAACCTTTGTTGTGTATGTCACCATTTTTAGTTTCTCTCAATTTCAATTCAGTTGAGGACTTATGTTCTGTGTGGAGATGGAAGGTGTTTGACCACCATCCTCACGTGTAGGGTATGGTTTCACTAGGCAAATTTTTTTCCCCACCATGCATTACAAGGACAATCACCTGATGTGCGGTGTTTGAAATTCTTTGGCAACGTAAAAGCCTTTGGATTGTAGAGAGTTTCCATTTTATTTTTTACTTCTCCTAAATTAGTACAGAGGCATTTTTCTATACTACATAATCATAACAAATTCAAATTTCTATTGCCATATTTTCTGCCTAACATCATGGCTGTGGAGGATATTTGATGATAATTGCAAGAAGAAACACAATTTCAAGGGACTCATGTTGATATGTTGATGTTGATGACTCATGACTTACATGAGTTAACTCAGTGGTAAAATGAGATTTCCTCTTACTGGCAGTGATTCAACGGATGAGTTGTTTTTTTTTTGTTTTTTTTTTAATGTCAACATGAGTTCAGTGCTTTGAGTGAGCACATCTTGTGCTGCAGAGAATAAACTGATGTGACAATTGCACCTAATGTTTTCTGAATAGTAAGCTTCATAAAATGTGCCTCAGATACTGAGAAAATCTTTTAAATTATTGCCTTATCTTTTCTGTTTGGTACTTTCAATGCACCCTGCTAAGAGTCATGATGAGATTATGGTAGTTCTTCAAAGGGTGTTAGTGATAATGCAGAATGTACTAACAAATATTCTTGGTGCAGTGCATCCACCTTTTTTTTTTTTTTGTCACTCAAGTAGATTTTGGGACATCCCACTTAAGGACAGGAAACTATTTTTCTCATTTTTCACGGCAACCTGAGCAGCTAAAGCTCCTCATGGGAGGCAGATTTGCTGGAAGCTGTAATCTTGTCAGGTGGTGCTGAGAAATGAGGAACGGGTCTTTTTATAGACACCCTCTGCACTGGCGTCACTGTGTTCGTTTTCTAATGTGTCTTTCATGTTCCAGTTATTCCTCAGCAAGTCTCATTACACAAAATGAAATATTTTTGTTGGCTTTGTGCGAACTGATAAGTAATTCATCTCAAAAACAAAACAGAATACTGCGGTCAGACCAGATGCTGTCAGAAAAATCAGGGTAGCCTATATAAAAGCCAGAGAGGGAACAGTATGTCTTCCCTTTTATGTTTTTGGCCCAGATTTACTCAAGTTTAAACAATTGCTTTTTTACACTAATTAGCTTTCTGTCTGAAAGCCAGATACTGTACAGTGAATCTTGTAGAATATGATGTGCTACAAGATAAAGCACATATCGCAACAAAATGAAATATATGAGACAATGCAATATGACAGAACATGAGAGCAGACCATGTGAAACAAGATAAATTAGAACTTGGTGATGCAAGATTTAGCAAGATGAGTTGAGATTCCATTGGTATCTTGCAATTTTGACAATATAAACAACTTTTGTGGACATTAGATGATCTCCAGCTAAATATTACGTGAAGTCAGTGGTTTCCAGCGTGGGGTTCAGGACCTTCCAGAAGGTTAACTGATAGATCTCAGGGGTCACAAGGCAGGAAATAAGAAGAAAAAATCACATAACGTGCAAAATGATGGTTACTTTTAGTCTACATTTTCTCAAAATTTAGCCTTTTTTCTTGTATAATACTGGGGACATTACTGGTTGAATACTGGTTGAAATTCACACAGCTCACAGACATGCAACCTCTGAAAAGGAGACAAGGCAGTGGTTGGTTCTGGGGGGTCACTGGCCAAAAAGTTTGGAAACCAGTGGTTAGAAACCAGACATCAGAAATTCGCATAAATATTAGTATGTCAGTTATGTGAGTGGACTAAATAAGGAAGATTTTACTTCTACATAGTTTTTCTTTGTGCAAAGTAAAAGGTGCAGCAACATAAGAGGATATAAGTACACATATGCACATATAACACATCTACAATGGGACAGTTACATGAAACAGAATAACAAACAAACACACACACACATATACATACACACACACACACACACACACACACAAACTTGGGTTCTTGTTATAAAAGCCAGGCCAGCAGTTAGATAAGTGTAATTGTTCTTAATTTAGCCACAGTCAGTCACAGCAGATGTATACTGATCTGACCATCTGAGGACAACAGCTCTGAAACAGAGCCTGTTATAGAGCCAAGTCATTTGTTGGTTTGACAGCGATCAATACAATTTAAAATTCTGTCCTACACAGAAATATTCTGAGTTGCTCTGTTGTAGAAGATCTGAAAAATTGCTGAAAATATCTAATGGCTCACAGTACTCTGTTTTGTTTAGTGTGAGGGTGACACAACTTCATGTGAAATTTTGATACAGCAAATCCTTGGGAGGTTGTAGAAGGATTAGGTATTTCCAATAGATATACAGTGGGTAACATTCACACTTTGTAAAGGACTATGTGTTCTTTGTTCTGCCTCTTTACTGTTCTCATTGACTCCATGTGGCCATACCATTGGTAGAATAATCTTAATCACCAAATTATCTGTATCATTTTTGAGCAGTGCCTCATAATGCACCTCGTCATTGTGAATTCAGGGGATTGGGTTGCTGGCAGACTGTGTGTTTTGATTAGAGGTGTCCCTAAGGTCTAAAATGAATCGCAAAAAAATGCAGCTCCAGGGAGCACACACCAACAAGAGCAAGGCAAATGTCTGTGGAACAAAACCTTTTTTAATTAACTCCAACCTCTTATCCAGTGAGGTGCCAGACAGCTGTCTGCCTGTGCTCAGCCAAATACAATAGAAGTGTAAAATAATCTGCTCTGTTTACACCTGTTTGCTGTGCCAAAAGCAGTTAGTTTTTACCCATTATATGGTCCCTAAATTGGACCCATTATATGGGTCCAATATATGGGTTTTAATTCAAGAAACTAAACAAAGACTAAAAGCCAAGGTACTGCAAGTAGTTTCCCACCTTACAAAGCTGTTACAGTTGTATCATTCATATCATACCATGCTGTCAGATACCACTGAGCTTATTTGGTTCTCTTTTTCTTTGGTGTTCAAAATAAAGGTTTGCTCAAGGTTTATTACTGAAGGTTTATTATAGGTTATTAAGGTTCATTCTTTTTTTTTGGTGGAACTTGGGGGCTTTCAATTGTTAGCAGCAGGGTTGATTGCAGCTGCGGCAACTGTAACCACTGAATGAAAAAGAAAAAGGGAGACTGTGTAAAGAACAACTCCTCCTGCCTCTTATCATGAAAAAAAAAATCTTTCTCTATACAAAGTGCAATAGGAAAGTGGGAAGAAAAGCCAAACCAGAACAAAATATGCCTGCATCTGTTGCATATCCTCTCGATTATATAATTAGCAAGCAGTTGGTATCCATCACTTTTACTGTATGACAAGCAGATGGGCTTGCAGTACTCTGTTTTTTGTTGTTGTTGTTGTTGTTTGAAGCAGTTTTAGGGCATAAAGACTGGTGTCACCAAGATAAATTGTTCATATTGTTCAATAATGTGATTCATATTCTCCTGGTGTATTACTGGCAGTGATCCTGCAACATATGATGTGTCCCAGTGAAGTCAATCCCTTAATAACCAGCCTTTAGCAACCTGAGCTCTCATTACTTTCATCTAGAAAGCACTGAGAGAGACATCGGTTTTTAGATGACAGAGTTTAATGCAAATTATCTGCCCTGTTTCTAACTCAATTGTACAGTAAAGGCATGAAATATTAACTTTTTAGATATTCTGTCAGTAAAAAGAGCTAATGTTTGGCACTTGTTATTCAGGTAACATCCATGTTGAGTCCCTCTGGCTGCTGCTGTCACTGGTGTAACATGCTTCTCACTTGAGCTTACTTTGTTAATACTATATTTAAAAAAAAAAAAAACTCACCCTGCAGGTCTTGGATTTCTCAGTTATGCCACATGATTCCCAATCTCTGCTGCCACTTCCTGGTGGCAGCAGAAAATCAATGTGCCTTTGTGAGCAAGCACAAACATGAAAACTACATACAGAATCACAGTACTTTAGTACAGTTTGGTTCTCCTCTTGAGACTCAATACATTTACTTCTTTGATAATGGGTAATGTTGTATTTTTCCTCCACTACATTCATATAAATTTACTTTGCAGGACAATATTTTACCTTCAAAACATTAAACTTATAAAACTTACCCAACAATAGACAACCATATGTGAAAGAAAAGAGAGTACTGGACACACATAACATAGTCATGCACTGAGAGGGCCCACACGCCCTCCATGTCTGTAACGTTTTCTTTACCTGTCCTTAAAGACCATATCCACCCATAGGCCTCTCCTAAAGGTGTTATCTCTTTTTTTTGCCAAATCCACTGAGGACCCTGTGGGCTGTAAAGACTTAGCTTGACTGATATTTTGCCACCCCTGCTATTAGTTTTGTTGCACCTCCTTGGGTGGGGGAAATTACATCTTTATCATTATCATTGGTTCTTGAAATCGGGTGAGCTGTAATTAGCACAGCTCCACCACATTGAGCAGAGGTCTAATCAGCCAGAATAAGTGGAAACACTGGTACAAAACCTTTTCTGTTAACTTCAAATTAAGTGCTTTACCTCAAATGTGTGAACTCAAGTCAGGTAATATGGGCTTGAGCCACACTTGAGTCACAGATGCGATGACTTTAGATTTAACTTTACCTGATATGTTTTTAAAACGATTGCCTTTTAGTTTAACATGAATGACTCATGGTGACTCCACATCCACATGCACCGTAGCTTTATGCCTTGAAAGAGTTGATACCCTCCCTTTTCATGTAAAATACGCAGTCAGCAACATATAAAGAGATCAATCAGACATTTATGCCACTACTCAAATTGAAGGGTGTGGGGGAAGCAGAAAGAGAGCCAGCTCTGCAATGTCACAGCAAATCCAGCTGAGGTCAGTGTTTCTCCACCGTACGCCTCAGTGTGGAAAAGGGACGTCACTGCCACCTAAAATCACTAGCTGCAATGTTTGCTGTATTATCAGTCAACCTAAAGAAGCAACTTGGAAATCACTATTCTTGTTGTGGACATGGGCAGGGTGATCAAACCCCACTGTTCTCCAGCATCGTTCATGTAAACCCCACAAATGTGCGTGTCAGCCGACAAACTGCACTAAAACTGCGTGGGTATGTGCTTTAAATGCCACCCTAACAAAGGGAAACGGGACACTCAGCAGCAGCAGGAGCCGCGGTGCGCAGCGTCCCCTTTAAGACCGTTTTGGAATAATTAATGACGTCGAGCTGTAAACACGACTGACGCTCAGCTGCGTGGCCGAAGCATCCTCAGACCAAGCGCCCGAGACCTTTCCAGGTTCCTGTGTTTATTTCTCGACGGGACAGCTGGAAGGCACTAAAACAACTGCGGTTCACCTCGACTCTCATATGCGGTCTCCAAAACCAAGGCGACGGTGCTGCATCTGTCCTACCAAGTGCCATGGCTAGAAAGACGGACATCCCCACCTCTTACTATGGTGAGTCGGTTCGTCTTTGTTGTAAACGCCGAGATATATGCCCCCCCCCCCTCTCTGTAACGTTATGACAGTAGGATACAACGGTGTAATCTTGAGGGTGAATTATTTTTGACCCGCGTCGCTGTGATTCACGGGGACGTTTGCTAGCTTGCACTGTCAGCTGCTAACTAGGCTCTTTAGAGGCTATTTAAGGGTTCAGCATCACATACGCAGTAACGGTAGGACAACGGTTTGAAACGGTTAGTAACGTCCGAATACTTAAGTAACCTAATGTCTTTTTTTCTCCCCGAGTGTTGTTTTTGTGTGACACTGCCTCAAAAATTAGCCGTGTTCCTGGCGTTTGGCAGACAACTCCTTTATCATAGTTTTTTTTAATATATTTTTTTGTCTTATATTGTTTACCTGGTTTAACAGTCTCCACTTTCCTCATGTCATTCCTTCGTCTTTGTTGTAGACGCCGAGATATTTTTCCTCTCAAACTACGGTCTGACAGCATGATACAGCCAGTGTTGACATTGTCTTGCATAGACCTGCATGATCATCGATTAATATTCCGATTATTTTACTCGATTCATCGTTTGGTCCAGCTGTCAAATGTCAGAAATTTGTGTAAAATGCTCATCACAACTAATTAAAGCTCAAGGTGATGGCGTCAAATTGCTTTGATTTAGTCTAATACCAGCCCCAAATCCAAGGATATTCAGTTTTATTCTATCCTGTGAGACAAAGAGAAGCACCTCCGATATAAATAAAATGTAATTTGGCATCTTTCCTCGAAAGTCTTCAACACCAGGCTAATTGCTTACCGGCTGTCAGAATAACACAGTTGATAAATTGTCAGTCAACTAATCGATTAATCGTCTAATCATTTCTGCTCCAGCTAATCTTCTTCAGCGTGGTGTCTGACACCTTGCTGAATACGTAACATAATGCCTTCTTCTTTTAATGTTTCTCATTTTTCACCCTAAACTGGCTCAAGAATGATCCCCATCTTTAGATATCTCCTGTTATGTGATATATACATATACATATGTAACCTTGTATTGTCCACGCATTGTTCACAATTGGAGTCTGGAGTCTTAACTCCACTTTCCTTCTTCTCGCCCACAATAAGAATGATTACAATGCCGTACCAGCTGCAATTCAGGTAATGCAGTTTGTAATGAAGGTTAAAAGTAATGTCCTCTGTTAATAGTTTTTAATAAAAAAGAATTTACTGTCTCCAAGTGGCATTTTTGTTGCTCCAGGCGTATGGATGTATTTAATCTGTGGGCAGATTTTCTGTCCATTAGCCTGCTGTAGTAATCATGTTATCAAAGCAATATAATCCTTTGTCACCACCAGCTGCCATACAGACAGCAGTGTCTTTCTTCTATAACAAAGAGTTGCTTACACTGGTGATTTTCACTAGACCGGTGGCTTTTTGAGGTTTGATTCCAGAAATACATCCTCAAGTAATAATATTTCACTCTACATTTAGTAATCTTCCATTTAATCATTGAAAAAATAGTATTCAGTGCTTTTTTCACTATTTCTTAATTTTAAATATTGTCAGGCTACTACAAGACTATCATGGGAAACTAACTTTTCAATTAACCTAGACTAAGTGATCCTCCACACTGACACGCTCACAAATCCTTTCAATAAAAGAATTCTTTACAAGAGCATTAGCAAAAAATTGTGTTCCTCAGAATATAAAATGTAATTTCAGATTTTAGGAGCTGGTGTTATGTGGCTGTAGTCACGGAGTAACTTCAGTCATGTACACTGATCCAATATTTCATAATCACCAAAAGCATGTATCAGCTAATCAGTCCAGCCCTGGCCATAACACAGAACTTGATTTAATTATTAACTTTTTCATGTCATGCTTGCTGGTGTCAGCAGAGTCTTCCACATCAATAGCAGTTAGAAATGCATCATATCACAAATCTCTGCCTAAGCTGTATATAATAATTACGGCTAAGATGTCAGTGAGGGAGGCTTGATCATTAGATACAGTAGCTGTACTGTCTCAGAGTGTCACGAGTGTTGTCAAGTCTGCTCCTGACAGCTCTTAATGGGGAAAGCTACTGTGTCTTCCTGTTATTTCCCCACATGCCGACCCCGTCTGTCCCTTGGACCTCATGACTCCAGCATTCTGCCAATCATAACTGAAACCTGTCAGCTGTGGTTGATTCTCACTGCTCTCTGCAGACACACAGCTCACCACTGGGGCCTTCAAACCCTATCACTCCCTGTTCGCAAGTTCAAGCTGGTGCTTTACAGTATACCATAAACCTGACATTAGAGACTGCGTGTAAAGTGTTGTAAGTATGCAGCTTAATGAGGAATGAAACACAATGTAGATTCAGTGTATCATTATTGTTATTTTAGATATTTAGATACAGTATATGCATCATGATACAGGCTAATATATACGCATACTTGCATTATTCTTTAAAGCTTCAGCTCAGGTGGTACTTTCCAAAAAATTACACAAAATATAGTGAGATAGTTTTATTAATTAAGAAATATAATTTCGCTCTAACAGACTCCAGTGATCAAGCTAGAGGAGGAGCATGTAGCATAGGCTAGAAGCATACAGGATAGAGTTATGGTGCATCCCCATGTTTAGGTTAGCTGCTTTGTGTTATTGCCTCCCTGGTGCTTTTGTTCCATCAGCTGAGTTGGCAGAAGAGCCATTCAGAGTATTTTGGTCTTACAACTGAGCACAGAACAAAAAAACAAATTCTACATCTGCAACCTCTACCCAGAAGTGTCAGATTGTGTTGGCAGCTAATGTTTCACACCCTGCATTTGTTTAACTGTAGACTAAATGTAGAGTGCACAGTAAAGAATGTGACCTTTGTAGCTTCTGATAATGTACTTTTAATGTCTGCCTGTCTAACTTTTTTCAGTGATTTAGCCCAAAAGACTAGTCTGCATAATGCTGCCCGGCCTGTCATTTCCAGTCCAGCTAGTTGCATAATATCAGTAACTTGTAATATAAAAATGATTTCTTTCTAAACTTACCACATTGCAGTGACAGTTCACTGTTACAGTGGAACATACACAAGACACTTTTTTTTATCAACAGTAGCCACAAGGAGTGTTTTGTGGAAGAAGTGGCAGTGTTCCCACCTTTTTTATTCTCAACAGAAAACCCTCCTACTCCTGTAAAAGTTATCACCATGCATCTCTGAAAAACGTGGGAAACCACTAGCTGTATCAGAGGTAGACAAAGGATGAAGAGGAATTGTCTCAATGCGATTCCACTTAAAGTTGATAACATGAATTATTACCTAGCCCTTATGTAAAATTTGCCTTTTAATGAACATATGTTAGCAGGTAGTCATGTGTTAGCAGGTAGTCAAAATAGCTGCCATCCTGTCATTCACATCCACTTGCTCTATATACCAGACTCAAGTGTACACTTGAGGCTGGTATATTATATAACATTTCTGACTAAGTAGCAAGTGTTCAGTGGGCTTACACTGTACTGCTGAAATGCTCAGTCAGTCAGAAAAGCAGAAAAATAGCTCATAATCATTCTGTGACAGGTTTGTAAGTAACAATTTAGATATGAGTTCCATTCACCATAGAAAGTGTTGAGTCGGGCACACTGTTAATTAACAAATTTCTCGCATGGGCAGCTTCCCTAAACGCTGCATTTTAAAAAAAAATACTGAATCAATGCAGAGTCTTGACAGAAAGCTGAAAGCTGTGGTTCAGAATCAAACATTCACAGCCTCTTTCTGTGAAATAGCAGTCAGAAAAGGTTGTGGCTCAAGTGGCCAATTATGGGAGCCAAGACTAAGTGCTATATGGGCTTTAAGTGCTATAAGTGTCATTGTCCTCTGAAGATACTCATTTTAAACGAAGACCAATGCTCACTCTCTAGTGCTACACGTTTTATTAGTCTGTATGGCCTTTCTGCTCATTATTTTTAATAAGGTTGTGTTCTTTTGCTTCTCATTTCATGTGTCTTTTCTCAAGAGATAGCTGTGTCAGTGCCTGGAAGTTTGAAGTGCATTATTCAAACTAATGATAGGATGAGTCTGTAAATAATTTCAGAGATCCACTTCTGCACAGAGTCAAGCTCGGGATGGTTATTTGTTCGAGCTGGTGAAAATAGGACATTTAGCTGGGAAGAGGCTTTCTAGGCGACAGCAAGGAGCCTTTAAATTTCCAATTTGCAGTACAAATATAGTCAGTGTTTGTTTATGACTGAAAGGCCAAGTGCTGTTGACTGTGATTTATGAAACGCAATCTAAAGATACACTGGAAAATGAATGAGAGATGCAGCTACTGTACATTCATGCCAGACATGTAGGTTTTGAGTCTCGTGTGCATAGTGAGACTTGAAAGGACTTTTGATAGGTCTAATGTGCTAAACGATGCAGCTGTCTTTATTGAAACAAATGAGTCATTATCCTAAGAACAAAAGAGACATGATGTTCTGATGTTGTAAACATGCTTTGTTGCACAGTTGACAACCTTGAATTGCACCTTGCCAGTTTGCTTAGATATTTTAGGGATTTTGTGGCTTTTACACTGATCTGAGTTGAATGTGTGCAGACTGTTGAGAAGCAGAGGGTAAGAAGAGAACACAGGCAGTAAAGTGATATTACTTTTGAGTTTTTGGGTTTATAAACAAATTGTACGACTACTTAAAAGAGAAAATCACTTGATTTAGGAAATCAGATTTGTTTAACTAGTGGCACACAAATTACACACTGGAGTCATTAAATCATAAGAACAATGAGCATTTCTTGCTAATTCTATCAATGAGAGAATCAAGATTAGAGGTCTGTGTTGTACTGTGATATATACCTATTTACATGGCTGTCATGGCAATACATGGTGTGAGGTGTTCCACACCACATGACCTATAACTATTCACTAGTTTTTTGTCAGTGCAAAATGCAACCATTACAGAAAATATACAGTTGATTAGAAACAGAGAGTTGTGGTAGTGAATATGTGCTCATCATGAAATGTTTAATAGCAAAGTTTGATCTTTCCTGCTGTACCATTAGGAATATGGACCCTCTTTCGTCCTGCCTAACGTTAAATTTGATGTGTAGAGCGAGGCGTTTAGCCCATTTCGAAGCCCAAATTTTTATTTTTCCTAAGACTTGCAAATAAGTCTGCCTACAGGGTGAGATTATTTACAGTAATGTGTTTCCAGTGCAGCTGAACACCATAAGTATTTACGATATTAATGGAGTGCTCTGCCTTATTCGGTTTTGTATGAAATTAACTGTGACAGTGGAATCTTTTTGTTTCAAGAAAAAGAAGTCGTAAGCGTGTTTCTTCACCTTGGTGTGTGTGTATGGCATATTTGGATATCAAGATGTGGCCTTTCTACTTATTTTTAAGTCTTTATAAATCCAGGCCAAAGCCGATTGAGTGTGTCACTGATCCACAGTAGAAGTATTGAGTCTCGCTTCACAGGAACACAGGGCTGCCACTGACATGCCTGGAGGCTCCCAAAGAAGTAACCAAGGTCACAAAGCCCCAGCCACAATACTGCTTCTTCTCTGCTCAGAGAAGTGTCTGACACTCTCAGATGCTAACTCCCCTCTTAGGGGTTGAATCCCATCCGGGATCCCACTACTCTCTGCATTTGAGGGGATGTCAACTAGCACTGTGTCTTTGCTTCACTCTGAAAATATGCACAGTAAATACTCTTCATGCACTGATAGGAGTTAACCCAGTAGGCTACCAAGCCAGATATGCCAAGTACACAGACCATCTGCTAATAGTTGAGAGGATCCCAAGGGACTCTGCTAAGTAAACCCAAACCAGAGATCTTGATGTTGTTGTCTTGTTTCAATAAGGAGACAAGCACTTTATACGTTGTACTGTTCCTCAGAGAGGGAAAATAAGAGCTAGGCAGAAAAAATGATTCTAGATTCAGAAGGGCAATAGAAAAAAGGCAGAGAAAAGGAGAATGATGCTGCTACATTTAGCGTGTTAGCATGTATTAACCATCCACATTTTTAATGTTATGAAAAAAGTGAGCCATCTGGAGCTTTTTAACTGCCTGGAATCTTTCGGCGATGGACTCCAAATCTCCCTTTTTTCTCTTCCTGGAAGTGTGGGAGATTTGCGTGATCATTATGTTGTTCCCAATTCATCCGTGTGTGAATGTGTGCATTTTTTTTTTGTGTGAGGTGTTAGGGTTAGTGGGATGTGAGAGTGCCGTCTGACTCAAGTGAAACCTTGCCAGTAAATCTCTGCTCCCCATGACCCTCTCAAGTCCTCCTGGTCTGTGTATGTGTTTTTCTGATTCAGCGGTGAAACCTTGACAGTGAATCCCCAATTCCCCATGACCTCCTTCCATCCTCTTATCCTACCGCAGCTTTACTGGCCCCTTTATCTTTATGGCAGGGATCCACACAAGCAGCTTTGTTACCAGTGTGCCATGTGCCCAACACTAATGTTGCAGGAGAAACCTGAACACTGCTAGTTTTTAAATACAGACTAGAGGAGAACTCAAAGCCCCAAAGCTATGTTACTGATGTTGCTTCCCTCTATGGATTGGCAGAAGCCAGTGCTTTCATCAAATATGAATGAATATACTGTACACAGTATTCAGACTTACAGACTGTGCCTACCCTGCTGAGCAACATCATTATTCTGAATTTTTAACATTTCTGTTTTTTTGTTTTGTTTTTTTTTTGTTTTGTTTATTTGTAGCTGGATCTTAGACTCCTCTAAGCCTAGCATAGCCTTTGACAAAATTTCAGTCTAACAGCACTTCACTCTCACCAGGTCTTGGAAATGTTTATGAATCAGCAGAGTAAAAACAACAAAAAAAAACATCCTTTCCAAATGGCCCCTCTGACCCAGCCCATGTAGAGCACCTGCAGTGTTCGAGCTGTTTGCCTGACCATGGTATGAAAGAGGCCTGTGTTGGACAGTGGAGCCTGGGGACACTGGTGCCTGTGTCTGCCCGCGTTGATGTGTCTGTGTACTGGATGTATGGAGACGAGCTGAGAAATGTGGGGAAGGGGGGCTGTAGGAAGGGGATGGAGAAAGTGAAGAAGAAAAAGTTTTCAAGTTTTACCCTGGAGGGTGCACTGTACTGTATGGTTAACATTCCAGCTCATCATATTTGACGGTCAGGCTCTTTGTGTATTTGTGTACTTTAATTTCTTGACCTTGACTTGGATATATATATATATATATATATATATATATATATGTGTGTGTGTGTGTGTGTGTGTGTGTGTTTTATCTGTCACTCAGAAAATATGTTCATAATCATAATCCCTGAGCAGTCCAACTTTGCGACTGAGTGACCCACAGGAGAGAAGTGCACAATTTGGTCTCCTACCAAATTGTGTAATACAAGGCAATGAACTGCTTCTATGACTGTCCCCTGGAGTTTTATCACTCCAGACAGGTCGGGTTGTTACAATTGGCTCTTTTCCAGCACAGGAACTCTGAAGATGATTCTCAGCAGTCAGTCTCAGCACATGCTTCAGAATGTGTATGGACTTCAGATTGAGGCATTGTCATAGTGCCTTTAAATCTTTTTTGAGCACTTGTATGAAACATCTATTAGTAGTAAGAATTTTAACACACAATTTTAATGTGTGTCACAGACTTATGTTTATGATGTTAGGTCCTCACCGCTGTAAATTGATCCATAGATCTTGTTGCTATGGCAGACTGGCCGCAAATACAAATGGGATTGCGGAGTGGAGATTACTGCCAAAGCCTTTGTCTGATCCTGATGTGTAATTCCTCACCCCGTCCAGCCTCACTGCCTCAGAGTCTTTGATTACCACCATGACTGTTGTGTTATGTGTAAATCTTTCAGTCACAGCAGGGACACGGTGGAATTATCCAACACTATGTCAATAGAGGAGACTAGCGGTTAGTGGAGTTAACAGTGACTCTAGCTGTCCCCATGTAGCATGCCTGCCAGGCTTTTTCCAAATGTTGTTGACTACAGACCCTCATTCAGCCTGACCACAGCCAGCAGCACACATCCAGTCCACCAGCCTCATCTCCTGCACTGGCAGACTGCAGTGTAGTCTAAACAGCCGTCATCTAATGCAGAGTCTGCTGGTGGCCCGGCATCACTGATGATTTTCACCACTCTGTTTTAACCCTTCACTGAAATCTGTTTAATGGGTCAGATGAAAGTACTACAGCCTGGTAGAGGCAGTTGGGCTGATGTACTGAGTAGGAAGAGCAGCTAAAGTTAAATTTAGCTTAGCTAAATAAGCATATACTCTGGCACCTGAATGTTATCGTGTTAGACTGAAGAGGTTTGTAATCCTCCAGAATATTTTAAGTAAGCAATACACTATGTTATAAACTGTTTTAATAGTAGTAGAGTATCTTTTCACAATCACATGATGTACTTTTGTTTCCCTTGTCATATTGTATTTTGTAGTCTGGGTTTAGACCAACATAATGACTGCCCTCATTTTTTGTCAGCTGATGGGGGACCGTGTTGCCTGTTGGTCTTTTTGCTTCAGGCTTCACAAATTCAAACAGTAGGCTGATCAAGAAACCACTGACATGACTCTGAGAAAAGCTCCACTCCCTGACACTCACTGCACCACAATCTGTCCTCTCACCACTGACTCTTCTTGATCTCAGTGTGATTCAGCTTGCACTCGCCATATGGATAACCTGTTTTTACCACAATTGCTCCCACACCATGGAGACCTGTGTGTGTTATGAATATTCACACAACCAAGGAAGATCAATGAAAGGATTTGTTTAAAGTCCATGTATATTCCACTTGCATTGGACCCCAGTCTAGTAGCTAGCTATGTATCTTGCTCACCCCCAGCAGCTGTACTTCTAATTAGCTCTGATGTGAGTTAATGTGATGGAGCCTGCTGGCCGTGAAGCTGTAGCAACAACCACTGGGATATAAAAGCAATCAGAGTAACTTAAGCCAGAACACAGAGGAATCGTTCGACTCTGTCAGTGCATGGTGCGCACTCAGATTATCATCTGAGTGGTGTGGGACTGTCTTCAACGTTACGTTTACGTGCAACATTAAAACTAAATGCAGTTTAGGATGCCTAACCCTGGTTCTCGGCACACAGCTTTTTAGTGGTAGCTGGTTGGTTAGCAGCATGGTTCATAGTGCTTTTTGTGTGAAGCTATAGAAAAAAATACAGTTATAACTGTCTCAAGCTGTATTGTTAAATATATTGTATGATATTTAATTTGTTCATTTGTGTGTGAGCTCTATTCTCAAACATTATAGACTACTTAGGTATAAAGCAGAGTAGTATCCTCTTAAATTCAATGCCGATGCCCTGCAAATGCTGCAGTGAGCACCTGGTCTGCTGACACTGTGTCCTTGGCTGAGGAATTTACACACTTAATCCAGAACATCTCCCATTTTTAGACCTGAAACACAACTCAAGTGAGTGACTTTCAGCGACAACCAAACAGATGGCTGTGAAGTCAGCAAGGACGAAAAAAAAGGGGCATGGAGCTTGTCATATCAAACACCTTAAAAGAAAGATTAGAAGTTCACACTGCTTCAGTGTCAAAGAATCTGTAGTGGTCATGCAGTCATTACCGACACTGCATTTAAGGAATGCCCTCATGTCTCATTTAAACACAAGTACATTTCTGGTCCTGGCAGTTTTTTGCTGCTGACTGTGCAGCTTAAGGGCGCCTCATGGGTCAGCTGTTTTCTCAGACATTATTTTGCTGTTGTCCCAGAGATTTGGCATCTCTATGCTTCAGACCATTACTGCTGCAGTAGAGGAACAACAGCAGGGGAAATGTTGGCATGCCCAAGGTTCAGAGCACACTGGAGATGAAGGAGCAAATTGTCAAGCCACATGGAGGTGAAGAATGAAATAATGAAACTGGTTTTACAGGTAATAATTTTGTAAGCTGGACCTTGTTGAAGTATTTATAACTGAGGTCTTCCTCCATGAATCCATACTGTACATATGCATTTACAAGTGGAAATGAGCTTAACATCCTGGCTTTTTAATCTTCATGCAGAATTACTGGCTCCAGAAACCTTTTTGTGCCACAGCACTTAGGAATTTCACCACGGCCAGACGATTGCCAGTCATGGTAACTCACTCACTTGGGGATGCATAGCTGACTGTGTGTGAGAAGCAACTGTCAGCTTTACTGTGCTGAATCAGTTACGTTTCTAGGCTGAGAGGGGAGTCTTTGTATGTATTTGTTGTACTACAGGGTTTCTGATATTGGAGCTGCTGTGTCAAGGCAGTATAAATGTAAGATCTGCAAATTATGATATATATGTAAACATAAAATGGGTCATCAAAATGTCACACAACAGAAATGCTTCTAGTTGACAGAATACATAAGGGACTTATAGGGTAGTTTATTACTCTCAACAGTGTTGCTGGGCATGCTCAGTGACATCTCCACAACAAAGAGCTATTCTCCAAAAATGTGGAGTTGTTCCAGATTAGACCACACTGGCCATGGTTGTTGTACTGAAAGATTATAATGCCCATTTCAATAATGCAGCTTTTTAATGTGTTTTTAATAGTTTTTGGACAACTGTGGAACTCTGCGGGATAGAGGCATAAGCTAAATCAGGCACACACGGTACCTGGTATTAGGACAAATTTTCTGGCTCAGGTCTTTTCATTGAATTTGCCGCTAGAAATTAAAGGGGTTTTGTGCTTTTTAAAGCAACATTATGCAACAATTTTACCTTAAAATAACAGTTTAAAAATCATTTTTATGATACACTGACTTGTAATAGGTCCACTCCTCTGAACGCCTCTTCTTGCTCTGTGTAACTGAGCAGGTTGAGCAGGTACAATCTCCCTCAAGAAGTGTATAACTCTTTGTGGCACTACATCACACAGCACCCACAATGGGTCTTCAGCTAGCTATTAACAGACGTTAGCTTAGTATTCTCAGTATGGGCAGTGTGGCAGAAGTGATGTTTTAGGGCAGTCAGATAAGCCGAATGCCGACCTGACATTGCATTATGCTATGTTATCTTTTGCCCTATTTAAATAATGCCCAGAGAAAACTTCTGTTATGATTTGGCACTTTATAAATAAAATTGGCTTGCCATGAGTGGACAGTGTGATCACTGGTTTGTACTGAGATGAAGATTTTGTGTTTGTTGCCTGATGGATTGATAGGCTTTCGTTACTGTACACAACCTGTTAGCTTCTAGGGGTATGCTGCTTCATTACCCTTAACAACTCGAACTCGGATCCCACCTGAATTTAATGAGGCAGTGTCCTGTAATTACCAATTGTGGCTGCAGAGTCCGCTGTTGCCATTGCTCCCCATAACTTACATAATCTTGCTTTAAATGTTCTGCATTCAAAGCAAGACTGTAACTTATGAGATTTTATAGTACGTTCAGAAAAGGCCCACCAGATTTCCATGTGCGTAGTACAATGCACTCATTCCTCACACTTTTAGAACTGAGGCTGGCTTGTACGTCTCTCGCCAGGATCAGTTTGGTAAATGGGCAGATGGGAGATAGGCCTACTCATGCTGCCCCTAAGTCTGCTCCAGCTGCTTGGAGATATTACACTCCATGTGTGATGATTAATAGGTCCTCAGGAACACGTCATACTTAGTTTCAACTGGGGTAGAGACTACTTGGGCACCAGAGAAGCAGTCGATGATGAATGCATGTGCGCTGTCACACCTACAAGTGCATGCAGTCAGTGTTAGCCCCTTGGGTGACTGATGGTGCTTGCAACTGTGGTTCAGTATTTACTCTGCTGGGTCAAATGGGGAATCCACACTGTGACCCAGTTAAGCTGTTTGGCTTAAGAGATGTTAAAATGATTTATTATGTTGCCGTGTTAGCTACATTGTTTTGGCTTTTACTGCTCTAGCTTAGTGTGATCATCCCTCTTCCTCTCAGTCCTGCAAAGAGACCTGCACTGTGAAATGACCTAGTTAGTTTGTCCTGGCCAGTTTAATGGCACAGCAGGTTAACTTGTGACACTTTACTTGCTTATGGTGTCAGTGTAATGAAATGTTGGTCATAAATGTTTAGATATGTTATTCTCTGCAAATATAATATCTCTCGGTTTCCTTTTGCTCTAAATTACACTCTCCAAAAAAGCAAACACATCATAAAAACAATCTTTTATCTTTCTCTGTTGGTGAACCAGATATCAGTCAGTGCAGTTTGCTGTAATGTTATCTATATGTACTGTCAGTGAATTTTAATTTCTTTTGACTGTTCCATGCTCATGTCAACTAACACTGTCAATTCTCTGCTTGTCTTATAGGTGAGCCACGCAAGTTTGACCCAAACTTCAGAGGGCCTGTTTATAACAGGTACTACAAATACTCAATATCACCACCTTTTGCATTACAAATATGTTTATAAAGACATTTTTTTCATTGCACACTGAACATTTTTTTTCGCTTTCATTGTATGAAACTGGAAGCAGAAATCCTAGTCACCTCAAACACTGATAGTACTTTGTAAGAAAACATGTTTTTTTTTGTCATTTGTGTGAACTGACCCTTTAACTACAAGTCATTATTTTCCAACAACTGATCCTTACATGCATATTGATTCTACCCATTGTATAATCTTTTTGGCACACACCCCTGTCAGGGCGCTGATAGATTGATCATTTGTCATGTTACGTTAATAGAGATCGAGGCCGAGCGCTGGCAGCTCTCTTCACTCCACCACACAGATCAATGGCCATAAGTCAAGCTGGTGGCTGGACTTAGCCCAATGACACACATTATTAACCAGCTAGATACACCCAGAAACAGATGTAGTCCACGCATCACAGGGACTATTGCGGGGAGATAGTGGATTGTCTCTTTGTCAGCCAGCAGCATAGTAGCACCTCTCATGATAAACATGAAATGTTTGTTTCGAAATAGTGTTTTAAAAGCAGCGTTTATAATATGATTGATTGAAACAAACTAAAAGTGCTTTTAACCTAATCAAACATTTACATATTTTTCATATAGTTGTTAGGACCATAAATTCATTTATATACTCTATAATATCCAAAAAGATAATACAAAAGGATGTAAATATGGGAAAAACTGCTTAACAGATGTGATCCCCTGCATTAAGAGCGACAGAACCATAAGCTTTAGATTAGAGAGTTTCCCTCCAAAAAATGAATATATGGTGTTTTTGAAGTCTACACTTTAAGACTACCATGATTTAACACAATGAAGCAGAATGTTGCAATAAAGCAAAACCCCTTGAGGGTGTCACCACAGGCTTTTTTCTGATGATTTAGTCATTTTCCAAGGTAATGTAGGCTCTTATCTCTTTTATGTTCAGTGCCAGTTTGGCAGGCTGCTGTGAAGGCATGTTTCAGTCCTCCTGTGTCTCTTTATCCCACCCTCTTCAGTCCATTTCACTGCTACAGCTGGGTGAAGGCACCGCAGATACTTTGATGTTTCTGTGGCTCAGAGGCTTTTTCTTAATGAGAACTGGGAGAGAACCGACTCTGTGGTCGTCTTGTTTTCATCCAAGCTCAATGCCTAGATGAAGTAACAGTATCTGTCATTGAGCAGTCCTCTCAAGGCCAGACAGAAGTGGTCACAGCATAGTGTTAATTCAAACTTACTTCAGCTATGAACAGTACAATTCACAGATACAATCAGTGCCAAAATTATACACAACTACACTATGGCATTGCAATGTGATAATGCCTTTTATAGAACTCTGTCAGGGTGCACACTCACAAACAAATTTTACTGTGCTCTGCCTTCACAGCATGTGTGACAGCTTACCTAAAAGAGGCTTGTGTTTGTCAGGAAAGCTGCTCACTTGAGCTAATTTCCCTCTTGACTCTGGTGACCGTGAGAAATATCCCTTTTGTGTGCAAATCTGGCCCTCCAAATACCCCTTCCTGTTAATGTCTGTTACAAAGCAGGGACAGTCTGGCAGATTCACACCACAATGGCACCCACGCTATTCTGTGGCACTGCTGCCATCTGTGTCACCTTGGCTCCTGCAGAGTATCAGCCTTGCAAATATAACACTGACACAAAAGTTTCTCATTGCACTGACAGAGCTTCCGCTGCTTTTTTTTTTTTTTTTTTTTTCCCCAAAGCATCACTGCCTGCCAGCACAGTACAGGGCAGTACTTTGGTCCCTGTGTGTATGTGCAAGTGATACCTGAGGAGTTCTGAATTTTGGGAGCGAGGCCATGTGGGAGTCCGAATAGATTTGCTGGTTGACTTGCAGTCCATGTGGCCTGCTTTCCTGAGATAAGAAAACGAAACAGAATTGTTTTCACTCTCCTCACTTTGTCAGCTTCCCTTTGACACTCACCTTTGAATGCTTTAAATGTGACTTTGTATTAGCACTGTGGTGTTGTGTTTGCACTTTGTTTTAATAATGCAGTCATGTCTATATGAGGGAGTTGGGAAATAAGGCAGATCTCCAGTAACAGTCACATTACAGGGGAGGAGAGGCATGGTCTGCTTTATACTCCCATCCCTCAGATCTTCCCCTCTAATCACCTAGGATGTGAGGCCGAGTGATAGCTAACTTATCTACTATCTAGGCTAGAGAGGGATTTGAAGACAAGGAATGCAGCCATCACCATGGCAACCCAGACAGCTCTTCCCATTGCTCTTTTTGAATGAAATGTACTCCCATGTTTCCCTTTGTTAATAAAATGCACAATATCAGCAACAGCTTTGCTGGTCGTGTGGCAGGTTGTCTTTATGTTCCTCATATCCACTGTGAGTGTAAAACTGTGTCTGTCTTCACCAGGCAGAGCTGTGGCCACTTTAGCTGCCTTTGTTTCTCTATTATCTCCCAAAAAAAAAAAAAAAAAGTGCGCTTAGAAAAATGGTTTACACCTTGAAATGTGTCACAAATTCTAAAGCTGTTTTTTCATATGGCAACCAACTGCTATTTTAGTCTTTTGTCATCAAATGTTGTTTATCAGAGGTGTTGGCTGACGTTGGAATGTTTGCCTGAAGATGCAGAGCAGATGGTATGTGGGTCAGTTATTATCAGTTCCAAACATGCTGCCCAGGTAGATGCAGACTTCATGTAATTCAGATAAGCGTGGTGATAGTGGAATCATCTTATTCTGAAATGATAAATGAGAGTATTTGCAATCCTCCTGGAACAAGAAAGACTCCCAATTCTCTATATTGCTAGGTTCAGAAAATCAATCTGCCAGAGCAGCCTCTGGTAGCCTTACAATAGATTAGAAACCTTACTGCAGTAATTAATGCAGGACCATAAAAATTAACTCTTAATTGCAGCTAAACTTGTAAACAGTCCATTATAATTTTCAGTGCAAGCTTAAGTTAAACAGCTGACACTAAATGTAAGTTATGTTTGTTAATAAAAGTATGTTCAGTGTTTGCATCTTGATATAAATGCATTGGGGCCTGTTTAAGCACTTTTTGTCCCTCTTGTTGTGGGTGGATCAGCAGATATCCTCTGTGAGCATCGGCTGGTTGATCGTGAAATGGTATTTGGAAGCTGAAGAGCAGCACACATATGTGGTGCCTGTAGAGAATCATGTAACCTCCTCCACACAAAACAAGGACAATCCACTCCTCAAAGAACTACACAATGGAAACACTGTCACATCTCTGAGCCCAGGCTTCCTTTTGACCTTGGCTGTGCTCCTCTGGATGAAAGAGAAGAAGGGTTGAAAGCTGAAGGAAATGAGGGTGTCAAGTCAATTTGTGTAGCATATGGTGTTTGGAGGAGGGTACGCATGTCCCTTATACACTTGTCCACTTTGCACTGTGGATTGAACTGGGCTTTATTCAAGACTGGGCTCAGTACTCATAGTCTGAATAGTTTTGAAAGCGGGCTAAGAAGGGGCTGGACTGACAGCTTCTCTCAGGGTGGAAAGGAGGGGAAGAAAGCTTGTTATGGGAAAGACAGTGAAGAAAGACTCAGAGAGAGAGACTCTGAGACGTTGCTTTAAACTAGCAGACTAAGACTGCTGTGGAGAGAGGCAATGTTCAAAAAGCTGTCTCTGTGCCTGTGGGACAGTTAATTCAGGAGGGGATTCAGAGTCTCATTAGAAAGTCAGTAGAATTCTCCTACAGTTTCTCTGAAAAAACGTATACAGACGACACCTTGTCATTCCTGGTAGCAAGCACTGCACCCAGATATAGATCTCAGCCTCACTTGCCATGCAGCAGCTATGTCACGATTACCAATAACCGAACGGTTAAACTCACAATATACACTTAATATGTTTTTGTCAGGTCTTCAGGTGAGGCAAATTCCCAATTCTCCCCTGCAGATGCATTGCTAAACGAATTAGATCATGATTCAGATTTGGACAAAAGAATTCAACAACCAGCAGTATTAAATAACCGTCTTTTTCTCTTGTGATCGTGGTTTCCCACATATTGCTTGTTTGTCCTCACACATTTTTCTTTTCCAGGAGCTGCACTGATGTGGTATGCTGTGTTATCTTCATCATTGTCATCCTCGGCTACATCGCTCTGGGTACCGTGGGTGAGTTTGACACATTGCTGCTGATCAACACAAAGTTCCATAATGACACACAATCGCACACTCAAACCATGCACATGGACATGCACAACAGCGATGATATGTTCTGCTCTGCTCTGCTCTGCTCTGCTCATGGACCCGTGAATTGCTCACTTATCCTGTCCTGTCGGGTTGTCCAATTCAAAAAATCTCTAGCTGGTAGAATAAATGGAAATGCGTGAGCTCTGCGTGTGAGCTTTTGTCTGACAGTAATTTGACAACATATTTGTTTACCATACACAAAATGGACCTGCTCCTCTCCACAGGATGCATTAACACTTTAAGAGAATACAAGCTGGGTTTTTTTTTTTTTTGTTTATTTAACTTGACATAATTTTATTGTGGATTATTCAACAAAATGGCCGATTGTTAAAAGTGTGGGGGAGTTGAGAAATGCAGCTCCCCCAGAGAATGGGCAATTATTTTGATAAGTAGGAGTCTCACCACAACATGCGGCTGGTATGGCTCGCTTTAGCTGCATTTGGACTCGAGATAATTGTGTTAGCAAATCTGTTTTGTGTCAGTCATGTTTTAGACTGGGTGACCAGTGATTCCTTCTGGCTTTCATTTCATTCAAGTTTTCTTGAAGCCATTTAGTTAGATCGTTGAACTGTGACAGCCCACTTCGTCTGCAGCTGACTTGGGCCATGCAGTCTTCTGAATCTCCCCTTCAGCTCTCCTTTGTTTCTTGTCCTTCACACTTTTCTCCCTTTCTCTTAGTTTTTCATTTTCTCATGTAATTTTTTTCCTGTCTTTCTACTTTTCTTTTTTAATTTTTTTTTCTCTCTGACTCTTTACTTTACCCCTTTCTCATACAAAAACATATCCTGATAATATCCAGCACACCTGACTGCGCATCTCTTTTCTCCCTCTTTCCCACACATATATGGCAAACGTCACAAATTAGGGAAAAGGAGGTTCCAGTACTGTCACCAAAGTGCTGTCCCTTGCCAGCTTGTTGTCATTGGAGTCACGTCTTAATCTGGGCAAGGGAAGGACTTACTGTTTTCCAATAATTTAAAAAGAGCAGGAGCCATGACAATGGATGTGACTTCAAATAGACATTGACATGTCTGCAATCAGCTGAAGAACTCTGTGTTCTTTCTGCATAATGTTTCAGTTTCATCATCCTTGTTGTGTCAAAGATTCGTACATTGCCTTTGTTGTACTGTCTCACGTTGAGCACAATCTTTCATTGACTGGCAAGGTGAAAGGCCTTAACACTGTGTTGTTCAGGTTGGGCAAACAAATCAAACCCAAGAATTGCTTAGTAAATTGAATTTCAGGGTTACTGCTACTCCCAGCTAGAGAAACAGAACAGAACAAATTAAACTGGATTGATTTTTTTCTTTGTTTTTTGTGTGTGTAGATGTTTCTTCTCAATTAATATGCATTCATGCAATCCTCCAAATAAATTTCCCTTATTGTCTTGTTAATTGTGTCGATTTTATTTTTTGTCCTTGGCTGGTACTCAGAGAGACACTCATGGCTTTGGCCTGATGCACTCATAGAATTCAGGAATTTCGTTTGATTTAAACAGGACCCTCTTTGACTCAGCTATACTTTAATAATAATGCAATCCTTGGCCTCATTTTCTGAGTTACATAAAAAACTAGATAAGTCGTCCAATTTACACAACAAATAGTATGTATCATTTAGGACCTCAGAGACTCTGAAAAGGAGGGTAATGAGTTGACCGGTGGCCTTGTGTACTTCAGTAGATAGAACATTGGGAGTATACCGTCTAGTATGGCTTCACATGTTAAAAAACTGTTGTGCTATGTTTTCAGCCTGGATCCACGGCGACCCCAGGAAGGTCATCTATCCAACTGACAGCCACGGTCAGTTCTGTGGCCAGAAGAACTCTCCCAATGCGTAAGTGGAAAAATGTCTGACTCCCGAATTGTTGTACAGTGGAGTAATTATGTTCTTCAATTTGTCTCTTAGCTTTCCATTGTTATCTTTACACTCTCAATAGGCTTTGACCACAATACATGGAGATGATTTGTGATTAATTATGGCACATTGTGTGCGTGCATGCGCGTGTGTGTTTAAATGCTTGCTGATAAAACATTGCACAGTAATGGACTGATTTCTCACTGTTCCGAATCTGTCGCCCCTCCTTGTCTTCATCATTTGTCTCCACAGAAACAAAGCCATATTGTTCTACTTCAACATGTTGAAATGTGCCAATCCTGCAGTTTTAATTAACCTCCAGTGCCCTACAACCCAGGTAAGAGACTGAATGAAGCCCCTTCTAGCAGCGCGTTTTAGAATGCTTTTCTCCCAACTTTTCCTCTATGCTTGATTATGCAAGATTGATGGGCTTTCTCATTAAGAAGATGTGTTGCCTCCTCCAGCTCTGTGTCTCCAAGTGCCCTGACAGATTTGCAACTCTCCTGGATGCGTGGAATACCAAAAACTGGGAATATTACAAGCAATTCTGCAAGCCGGGCTTCGAGATTGGCAGTAAGGTGAGAGCAAGTGTGTGTAGTGGTCTCTTTTGTCTTTCTAGCATGCATTTTGCTTCTAAGTTCCAGTTTGTCTCTTCCTACAGGCAGATACTGTACCTGTGCATCCTAATATATTTTTAAACGAAAAGTAATCCATCCCCAGATTTCATCGTCTTTTTCTGTACAGTCTGTATAATGAATGTCCCTTGAGAGACAGGTGGACGTGAGCTAACAGCCACTGTTCTGTTGGTTGGCACCCATTCAGTGACGGTGACGCTGGCATGATGGTGTGTAAAGATCAGAAAGTGAGGTGGTGTGTGGGAGCTCCTAACAGCTCAGTCATACTGTTTGAATCATTGATTTCCCTTCCCACATCATCTCAAGTATGACAGTGTTACATCAGACAGGATTCAGTCCAACTCTGTCACATCTGACTTCACTGGCTTGTTCAGGAATGGTGATATTAATAATACCAAAGCTATAATCACTGAAACATGTTTCTGAAGTAAGATTGTTATTATTATAAAAATAGGGATGATTACTTTTGCTCTAAAACGTACTGGTGAATGGAAAGATTACTTTATAGAGTGGAAAAGGCCCTCCATTTTAACTGTGATATATTGTGGTGATGAGCGAATGGTTAGTGATAAATCTATTGTTTTCAGTTGTTTGAATCATCATCTCCTCCATTTCCCTTTCAGTCAGCTGTAGAAGTCATACAAAATGAAGACTGCCCATCTATGATTGTGCCAAGCAGACCTTGTAAGTGACTCTGTGAAGACAGTGACACAATAGCTCCTTATTTGTTCAGCAAGCCACTGAAGACAAAATTTTTTAAAAAAATGTCTTTCAGTCTTTCAGCGGTGCTTCCCTGATTTCATTACAAGAAATGGAATTTTAACTGTAGCCAATCAGACCATCTTCAAAGACGGTGACAACAACAAGAGAAGTGTCAGCGACCTCAAAGATGCTGCCAAGTAAGTCCTGCTTCCCAGCAACGTGAATTGTTGTTTTTGAAAGAGTTAAGATAGACAAGTAGAAAAGTCACACACAGTACCTTACATATGAGAACTGGCATTCTTGCTGTGGTACAAATAAAATGCATAATAATTTACCCTTTGAAATAAAGTGTTTTCAAACTGTTATACTGTCAATAGGGCTGCCAACTCTGCACCCAAAGAGTTCTGGACAGATATTACAGGGTAGGAGAAGTGGGCATGTCACTGATGCCCAGGAATGTGTTCAACCACATTCAAAGTCATTTGCATGTGTATTGCATGAAAATGTAGCTTACCTACAAGTTCAAGAGTAGAACTTCAGGGCTACCAACAAGCTTATAACAAGCTGCTTTGTAAATCAATGCTGTCAACATGTTAATGGGCTGAGATGGCAAAGGTTGGATAAGCAGAGAAATCATGTATTTAAAAACCAGTGAGCTGATATAAATATACATGATTCAGTGTTTGCTGTGATCAGCTTTTCTTTTCTCTGAATTACCTTGGAAGTGTAATGTGCTTTAATGCTTTTCTTTTTGTAGCCAAGTAACCACCATGCATCAAGGAGTGGAAAGGTCTCAAAAAAGATTTATTTCAGCTTTTTAACTTTGCCTCCGCTGTAGCCAGCAGCTTTGTGTAGACTAACCCTTCCACCTGTGCTGTTCATCATGAAGAATCTGTTCCTGCATCCCTCCACCTGCAACAGTGGAGAGGAATCAAGACAGATTAATAAAACTGTTTGTGGAATACATCCACCTCGCAACATCAAGTCAGCATATTCACTTTCTGAATGGCTGTCACTTTGTCAAATAATACAGAGTAATGTAGTGCCCCCTGGTGGCCATAACATTTGCTACCTTAAAGTATATATGAATTCAAGTTTGCATAACAGTGCTGGGTGTGATCCAAACTCTAGGACATGGACAGGGTTACAGTGACCTTTAGGCATCTGAATTAGAGCTCTTCATCATAAGGCTGTTTTCAGAGCTCCCTTCAGTGCTGTGTTTGGCCTATAGAAATGTTAGCTCCTCTATCCCTCCTCTGTCTGTACTTTAGAGATCTATCTGAGTCATAGGGCATCGTGTCTGCAGTCAAACCTTGCTGTAGTCATGTCCTGACTTTGTTACCAGTCTTGTAGTTTGCATTCTATTGCTGCAAATGAAGCTTTTTACCTGAGGTGAGAAACTGAACTTTAGCTGTCCTGTTCCACCTAATGGGGCCTCACATTAACATTCAGTTTATTCCTCATAAGTTTATATTATTCTGATTTCTGTTACCAGAGTTCTTTAAATACGGTGATGTAATATGTTTGGCTTTCTGCAGAATCATTTGTCAGGAGGGAATGGTTAAGATTTCTAGATCATCATAGTCATTTTGAGACTTAAAACATAACATTCTGTTCACAGCACACTTTGCTATGAACAGAAATAAATGGGCTCTTGATCTAACATATCCATTATTACGTGCTTCTCCACTAGGTGCTCCTCTATATCACATATGGTAACATGCTACCATACTATTTTCCACCATACTATAGGAACTCTCTGCTTAATAGCGCTTCAGCAACACTAATGCCTTTCTTTTTGAGACTTTGATATAAAACTATTTTTTCCAGACCCTCATAACCCAATAAGTGGCTCTTAGAGCTGAGAATATCAAAAGCATTTTGAAACTGTATTCATCTTTGTTTTGCAGTGAGAATTCAAAAATCAAATGTCAAAATGTTTTTGAGAAACCCTAGTAAACTCTGAGCGGCAGTAACACAAACCTGCCACGGTCCTTCTCTGTGTTCTTAGTAAATCCCCTTTTTTGTCATCTCTTCTCTTCCTCACTTTTTCCTCACCTTGTTTCTCTGTCACAGAGGTATCACCAGTCTGCTCGGTGCCAAAGAAGTTGGCATGAAGATCTTTGAGGATTATGCAAATTCCTGGAACTGGATCGTCATGTAAGAATGACTTTGGCTTCTGCAGGTTTTCATGTTTTCCCTTCTCTTTATGGATTACCTCCTCTCTGTGGGCAGAGAAAATTCTTTGACCCATCAGTGAGACTAATGATGAAACTGATGAAAATTTTCACCCTGTAACTTTTATATGCAAATATTTCCTCCTGTCCTACTTACTCAAGGCCCCAAAGTGCTGGAATTTACGACAGCAGACAATTCAGACAGCACCAGATAAATTACTATTAACAGAACATCTTAGCAAATAGATTATTGAAGTCTTCCTGAATTGCTTTGGGGGAAAGCTTATCTGTATGATATTGTCTCAATTGTATATTAATTTGTCACAGGTTAACAGGAAATACTGGCCATTTGGTTAACAGTAAATCTGGCCCGGTATGTATGCGTTTGTGTTATTGCAGTGGTCTGGTGTTAACCATGGCAGTCAGTCTACTCTTTATCCTTCTGCTACGCTACACTGCTGGTGCGCTCCTGTGGCTCGTTGTCTTTGGCGTCATCGCTGCTGTTGCCTACGGTGCGTATGCACCATAGATAGTCACCCACATTGCCAAAATATCCACGTTGGAGATGTTGCTCTCGTTTTTTTTTTTTTTTTTACATTTACATTCTCACATATCTTGCTGTAAGCAGTCCTTCTGTCATGGAAAACTGTGGCATATTTACATTTGTCTCTTTCTCGCCCTGTCTCTCAGGTATCTGGCACTGCTACTGGGAGTACAGTACTCTGACTAGGAAGCCAGGTGCTAATGTCACCATCTCTGATATCGGCTTTCACACAGACTTCAGCATTTACCTTCAGCTCAGCCAGACGTGGCTCATCTTCAGTATGTTGTCATCTGCTAGCATACCTTTACTTCACACGTTTCTCTTTTATTATGTAAGGTTCATGTCACATAACACATGTCAGTTGGTTGCTTCCATTGAGTCTGGCTGGCAGTACCATTTGTTTTTAGCATTCTGTATGCAAAGGTGCAAATGGTAGTACAGTGATTTAAATGATTTGGGTAAAGGGGTTTAAATTGTTGAAGTAACATGGTAAAACATATTTGTTGTGTGCTCAATGATAATTATTATTTAATAAATACATTTTGCATCTGCTTTGTAGTGATCTTACTGTCACTGACTGAGGCCATCATTGTGATTATGCTGATATATCTGAGGACGAGACTGCGCATCGCTGTTGCATTACTGAAGGAAGGAAGCAAGTAAGAACGGATAAAAGCTTTGTTGACTTCTTAAAAATGAAATGCTGTGTGTAAGTCTTTTCTTCATGGAAACAATGTTTGATCTTTGCTGTTTCTAGGGCCATCAGCTACATCATGTCCACTCTCTTCTACCCTATCATCACCTTTTTTCTTCTGGCCATCTGCGTCGCTTACTGGGCTGTTACAGCAGTGTATCCTTCTAACTGAAACTCTAATGAACTGGTTTATCTGGAGAAGTATAGGAAGTCTACTTCTTTCCTGCAGCCTATTATGGCCTAGTTTTGCCATAATAGTTTTACTGGAGAAACTGTATATACAGTTTATTAAAATTATCAGTAAACACATCATGCAGTGCAGCTGTAGTTGATGTATATATAGAAAATTGATATTGCTTGGTGTATTATATTTCTAAAGCAAGAGCAAAATGCAAACAAGCTGATGATTCAAGTGTCCTATGTTATACAACTCAGTGAATTATGAACAGTAAGTGCTGAAGCTGACTCTACACAGACATGTATAAACAGCACATTACTTTTATAAGCAGTGATTTTTGAAATTGTTGTGTGGAGGAAGTTTCCCTCTGTGTTGCCCTTAACTAATCTGCCCTCAGCTTCTTAGCATCATCTGGTAATGCGGTCTACAAGGTCACACCTACTGATGATAAATGCATGTATGCCAACCTCACATGCAATCCAAAGGTTAGCCACACACTCTTACACACTGAACTTCTGTGTATTTTTCTGTGTTTCAGAAAAATACCACTGCCACTGATTCTTTGTGTTTTGAAACCATGTAATTTCTCTGTCAGCCTTGTGCTCTGTGAAACATTTCTTGGTCAGATTCTCTAATCACACCCAACTGTATTCGATGAAAGCAAGTCTAATAGCTTCTTTATTGCCTAAATAAAATCCGGCAGTGAGTTTTGTGTGAGAACCATTAGAATCAATATGCTCTAATGTAAATAGATATCACATTAGTGGCTGACAGCTATGAACGCCTGTTTGACATATGTTATTTATCAGCCTGCCTGCTATCCCTGGTTTGTGCATACTAATGTGAGCATTTAAAAGGATGGATACGCTGTGTGGTTACCGAGTGTTTAATAAATGCACATACATCGAGAAATGATCCATTAGCATGGAAAACAGATGTGCAAAAGAGGAAAAGCTAAGTAGAGAAAAGTGACACTTTTTCTGTGATTTAGAAGAGCTACTAAATGAATTAAGTATAACAGAAACGTTTAAGCTAATATTAGATCAGTGTCTGATCACACATCAAGATTAAATCTGTTGCTTTATTTCAGACCTTCAGTCAGACCAACATCACCAAAGTGTGCCCCGGGTCACAATGCATGTTCGCGTTCTATGGTGGGGAGAGTGTGTACCACCGCTACATCGTAGTCCTCCATTTGTGTAACCTGTTCGTGTTCCTCTGGCTGGTCAACTTTACCATTGCCTTGGGCCAGTGTACCCTGGCTGGGGCCTTCGCATCCTACTACTGGGCCCTGAAGAAGCCAAACGACATCCCCGCCTGCCCCCTGTATTCCTCATTTAGCAGAGCCATACGGTAGGGAGCTGCATGGATTTACAGTTGTTTTTTTGTTGTTGTTTTTTTTTGGCCAATTTTAATATTGTGATGTTTGCTGCTTTAATTGGCCTCTACTACACTTGCCAATACTGAACAAAAACCTTTGTTGTAATCAGGAATGAATAAAAGTTACATTTGGATAAATAACAAAATTAGGAATTTCCCTACCCAACCATCAGCTGAATCAATGAGGAAATTGTCATTTTATTTTTTATATTACAAGCAAACTAAAGAAAGTTTAGTTTGCTTGTAATATAAAAAATAAAATTGAGTTAAACACACACTCTGCGCAAATGTTCAGATCTCCTATCTCATCTCGTGTCACAGTTATCACACAGGTTCCCTCGCCTTCGGTTCTCTGATTATCGCCGTTGTGCAGATGGTCCGAATTGTTCTTGAGTACCTGGATCACAAGCTGAAAGGTAAGCTGTGACTCGTAAGAGACTGATATTCCCACTCTAACACAGTTTACTGGTTATTTCAAAGGTGATGCTGATGATTAACATTTCCTCAGGTTCTCAGAATGCCTGCACTCGATACCTGCTTTGCTGCCTCAAATGCTGCTTCTGGTGCCTGGAACATTTCATCAAGTTTATTAACAGAAATGCATACATTATGGTGGGTTGTGGAGCATCTGCTTTGCCAATATTTTTGACTCATGTGTTGCAAGTATGCAAATATGCAACCTTTTACTAAGCCCTGTCTAACTTTTCCCCCTACAGATAGCAATATATGGTAAGAATTTCTGCACCTCTTCCAAGGACGCTTTCTTCCTCTTGATGAGGAATGTTATTCGGTAAGCCTATTGTTGTATTTCTGTGTCAGCTCCGCAGGGTCAGAGTACAGATGACTTAATGCTGAAACAAACATTTTCAGTGCTTCTTAACATACTGTACCATGAAGTCACTCAGGCTTTTCCATTAATAAGTCTGTTGGGATGCCAAAATAAATAAGATTTTAGCAAGGCTGTTAAAAAAGTTGTGGATATACTGTTTACAAGTTGGCGAAAGAATCAAGAAATGGGTGTCTAAAGCAACTGCACATTTTTCCTAATTAACCTACTTGCCTCTATGTATTTAATGGTGTGTGCACTTTCATAAATTTCCCTTGAGTACATGACAGTACATGACGGTGTCTTCTTTGCTTCTCTACTGTCTGTGTTTCTCCCCCACTCTGGCTTTTCTCTCACCCCTCTGTAGGGTGGCTGTCCTGGACAAGGTGACAGACTTTCTGCTCTTCTTGGGAAAGGTGCTTATTTCAGGAAGTGTTGGTGAGTTTCATGTCACCTGCAGTCTGTGACATTAGATAAACAGTGGCATAGATGACAGATACTTGCAAAGGAGACAGATGAGATATCCCCATGAATAAAAGGATGATAAATAGTCTCACTCCCAGTTATTTTTTGCCATACATTCACTCCATTTTCACTCAGTTTGTGTCATTGCAAGTTGGAATTTACTGTTGTATAAATTGTCTGACTTCATTAAATTTTAGGAGGCCTTAAATTCAGTCCAGTTTATGAGAGTTTAGTTTAAAAAATAAAACCAAATTGATTCTAGTAGTTACCCTTACAATATGCCATACAAGAAAACTATTGGTTAGTTTTTTTTTATTACACTACCTAATTACTTACAGCTGCTTGCAATTTGTCCTTGGATGTCACTACTGTATGATTTATTGAACTGAATGTAGAAGAACAAGTAAGAATGCTTGTAAGCCATTCATTTTACCCCTTTCAACAACATTACAGCCTCTCTGGAACCCCCTGTTTAAAAAGTCTGAGGAGATTTGTACAAAAAATGTCTCTTGATTATTATTTAGTATATTTTTTATGTTTTCCAGGTGTTCTTGCATTTTTCTTCTTCACACATAAAATACCAGCCATTCAAGCAGAGGTGCTGTCCCTAAATTACTACTGGGTTCCCCTTCTGGTAAGGAACTAAAATGTGGGCTATTTAATAATTAATTGTACCAGCAATTACAACTGAGACTGAATCAGATTGCTTGGGCAGATTGAGATATATTTGTATTCTGGTTTGGACTATTTGCTGTGCAGGTACTGTTGACAGTTATTCCATTGATTCTCCTCCATTTAATATCACTGGCTTTGTCTGTACCTTTTTACAAAGAATGCCACTCGAATTGAATTTTTTTTAAATACAGTGCAGTTGGAGCATTAGGTCGACAGATATGAAACATGGAAATGAGAAAAGCAGTGAAGATGCCACTGAAAAAAACGTATTTTTACTTAAATGTGTTAATCCTTTTTTTCAGTGGCTGCTGTTTTCTCCTCATCTTACCTTTTGCCTTAACGTTTGTCAAGCACACACAATATTTCACTTTCACAGTGTTGCACAAGCTAATTAGTTTTGTTAATGGACTTATGACTCAGTGATTTCTATTCTTGGTGTTTTTGGTGTTTGTTGGACTGCACATTTTTGTTCTGACATAATAAAGCAGACATGCAAGTCATATGCTGACGATACACTGCATACTGACTGCGGCCTGTTGATTCTTTCAGACGGTGATATTTGGATCTTACGTGATTGCACATGGCTTTTTTAATGTCTATGCCATGTGTGTGGACACATTGTTCCTGTGCTTTTGTAAGTATGGTGGTTGTTCAGTTCTTCACATGACAGTGTGAGAATACATACTACTTGTACTGAGCACTGCTATGTTGCTTAAGGATTAAATGTTAAGTAGCTCAGCCCAGATGAATACAACTCTTTCCCTCTTTAAAACTGGCTTCAAATCTGTAACCGGTTCCTTCTCATTCATTGTTTCCGCACTCTTTAATTCCTGCATGTCTGTGTTTATTCATCTCTACTAAGCCTTTGCTTTTCTTTCTCTTCCTGGCCGATCACTCTGTGCGCTGTTTGCTATTCCCGCTACCCCTTTCCTGTGGTGGGACCTGGTCTCAGGTGAAGACCTGGAGAGGAATGATGGTTCTTCCTCCAGGCCCTACTACATGTCTCCTGGCCTGCATAAGATCCTGCGCAAAGGAGAGGAGGGTGCCAAATCATGCGCTGCTTCCTGAGCGATGTGCGGCCATTTTACTAAACTGTTGACTCTCACTCACTTCTCCATATCTACTGTATGCGTGGGGGTCTGGATGTTTGAGAGCAAGTACTGTAGGGCTAAACATCAAAACTGGATGCATCCCAGCCTGGTCCAGGATAACCTGGACATGAAAGGACATGCTTTTACTTCAGTTCCTCACAGAAAAGGCACGGGAGGGAACTAAAAAGACCTCTGTTCACTTCCTCTATTGAGCCAACTCAGATAACTTGCCTTTTTTTCTGCCACGCTTTTTGTTCTTTTCTCTTTTCTGTATTTTCTGCTGACCTCTGCCTTACTGAGAGGGTACATGTCAACTTGCAGGACGGAAGCACAGACTGAGATAAAAATAATAGGAGCATTTTTACCCAAACAAACATGAGGACCTTAAAATGTACAGATGCCACTGATGGACTATGGCATAAGACATCACCCTAAAAAATAAGTGGTGGACTTATAGGGAACCCTCTTGTCGCACTTTGGTCTTCTAGTGTAAATCATATTTTGTATGCACTTTCACATATGGGAAAAGAACCATGTGATTTATTTCTTCTGCCTAGCATGATTATTTTGCTGGCTGTTGATGTTTACCATTGGTCTTATGAGTTGCTTTGATCCACTGTATTTATACTAACACGAACACACAAATCCAAAAATGGTGTGTATACTGCACTTGGCAAAACAGGTTACTCTTCTTTTGCATCATTTAGAAAAAGGTCACAATCATTTCAAAGTTTCCATTATGCTCATAGATGTACTGTAAACCAGACAGAGACTTTGCGGGAGGTCAAGACTTCAAAATACATTTTATGGTTTTTGCTTAAAATTTGAACAGAACCTGACAGTTTTCAGGAAACTTCTGAATGCAGCCACTAGTTTATGTGCCTAGTTGTGGAAAAAAAAAGAAAATGTTCCTCTTATTATGTGGTTTTAGACCTAACACCAGGAACCTTTGAGATACAGTTTATAAAAGGATGTCAAAGCCATTTTTGGTAAATTTTTTTATTGGATGGTTCAGATGTAGTGCTGTTTTAATACTAAGTATAATACACGCATCTGTCAGGAGGTTATTCAGTGTTCTTTTTGTATAGGAGAGTTTTTTTTATCAATGCAATCCAATGAAAATGTGAATCATTTTTTGGAATAAACATAAATGGTTGAAGTATTGTCCAGTGCATTTTCAAAGTACCTTGCTTTTGGTGTGGTTTGAATTTAACCTTTGATTTAGTAAGTGATTCTCTCTACTGTGATTTTAACATATTGCTGCTGCTGCCTCCTAGTGTGGGATCTGGAGGTAAACGACGGCTCTCCTGACCGGCCCTTCTACATGGACAAGACCTTGAAGAACATCCTTAACAAGAAGAACATCCTGAGAAAGAAACAAGAAGACAGGTGAGGGAAGGGGAAAGACTGGAGGTCATTTACCAGAGCGTGGTACAAGCCCATGTGGCAATAAGCATTTTCACAAATGTGAATGAAGTGTACATAAGTTGTAGCTGTACACTATAATGAACAAACTGTAGATAAGCAGCTCTAATAATTTGATTCACCCGCACACTCATAATTTATGGATTTGGTCGTTCTTTGGAATTTATATCTTACTCCAGGAGTCTAAAAAAGTATTATCTGTTGGATGGTTTACAAAGTCTTGTACAGGGTTCTTGTAAATATATATATTTTTTAATTTATAACAGAAATATTGTTTTGCAGCATGGTTTTTACACAGAAATCTTTACACAGCCACACAGTAAGTTCCTATTGGAACAAATGATTTCTTTCTTTATTGAGGTTGTGGCAAACCTCATCTAGTTTTATTCTGATCTCTTGTAGTTGCAAGTTTTCACCACTTAGTGGTGCCAGTCATTATTAGATGTCTTAGGTGTTCTGTGTTCCCATGCAGTGATCTAATGTCAGCTCATCTGTGTGTTGTTGCCACAGTTTTTAACCTCAGCGTCTCATATTGAGAAAAATATTCAGCACAGTGTTAACTGTTTTCATGTTTAACTGTCAAGGACACAACGGCTTAGCAGTTCAAAAGGCTTCATTCTTAAGGGCCTTTTTCTTACAATTGCCACATTGAGTGTCTAATTGCATCTTTAAGCTACGTAGTTTACTGGAGATGTTTTTCTAAGATTTTTGATGAACTTCAGTCAGCAGCCTTGTCTTTTCTAAATGTAAAAATGAAAGGTGAAGTAGAAGGATGTGTAGAAGCAATAAGTTTTTCTAAGCAGCAAAAAACACAGAACCTATACCAATTACTCATGTGCTGTTTCTCTGCTTTTTAACCTGCTGCTGATACGGCGCCCATTTGTGACTCAGATGGCAACGCACGCAACCCATTACAATGATTACAACCATCACAATGTGTGTAAAGTGGTGATTGGCTGCTCTTAAAGTGATACTCGCCAAAAATGCCACAGGTTCAGTTATCTACTGTCCATCTTTGTGCTCTGAATGTTTCAACCGCTCTAAAATCTGCCTATATATGAGACTTTTTTTTTTTTTCTTTTTACTTAATCACATGTGACAAATGACAACAACCCACAAACATATACAACTGACTGCATGAGCTAAAAAAAAGTGGCTGGAGTGCTTTGAGACGTTTCTATCAGAATTTTTTTTCCAAATTCTAAACCTACCATTTAAATCTGATCACAGTCAGAATAGGATGCAGCTTCAGCCCTAAAGTGGGATAATTTTTGCTAATTTTGACGATTAATTAGTTTTTTAAAAAAAACTCACTATATTATATATTTCATTGTTTGCTCCTTGAAGTGTATGCTTAAATCAGTTATTAGCATATGGTTTTGTGACACAACCTGATGTGAAGTTCAGTTTGCATGGTTATATTTCTCATGAGCCAGTCATGTGAAAGATGGAGTAGTGTGGGTTTGTCTGGTTGATGGAATATTTGATCAGCTGATGAAATCCTGTGAGGTGACGCTGAAGTTGATTTTTTTGTTTGTTTGTTTGTTTGTTTTATTTTTTGTCTTGGAGACAGAATCCAATATATCCTTGATGGACTTTATTTGGGTGTTAGCTGGCTGTAAATCTGCTAACTGATGAAATAAACAGGTGACATAGCTCTTGGCAGATTCACACACCGTGTCCCTGTATTCTACAGACGTTAAACCATTGATGAGGTCGTCTGTTTTTGTTTTGTTTTTTTCCAAAATGGATTTATGCGTCACTTTAAATCATACTAACCTTTAGATTTTTGAGATGTGACTCGTGTTTGAGAGTCTTTGTGTCTTGTTTGATCCTACCCTCACGGTGCCTCAGTGACAACACTGCCAGACTTACACACTCTCTGCCCCCGATTGAGCTGAGCACGCTGGGACATGTACAACGTTAACCATTCAATAAAGCAAAACAACTCTGCTTGTGTATCTGGAAAGAGAGAAACGATGCATGTAGTGCTCAGTGTGGTATATTACACATATGGCATTTTGTTATTCCTTTTTTTATATACTGAAAATCTACCCGTTGAATTTTGTATCTTTTTGTGCTTATAGCTCAGGTCGGGTTTCATTCCCATGAGGGTGAATACCTAAGATCTGATAAGTGAAGTAAAAACTGTGTTGTTTTTTTTTTATATGCTTCTCCCTCCCTCCCATGTCTGGAAATTAGATTCTTTTGGTCAACCACAGTCAACAAGTACACACAAGTAAAATGGCTCTCTTTGTTAGAATGGGCGTCTGCAAACTCTTAAAAGTCAAACTCTGAAGATGTAGTGCTTTAACCAGTCGATCTTAAGAAAAATGAGCTGTACTGTAGAACTGTTTTATTTATTGCGGCCTTTGTCATATATTTATTTATACAGTAAAAGTTGCATGTATATTTTTAACAGAATATATTGTCTGTGTTTATAAAAATACAGATGTGCTTTCTTATTTCTGTTTTTAATAAATAAATTGTTTTTCTACCACATGCACTTTACCACTACCATGTTCCTGAATTCTATATTTACACACTGAGATATAAACACTGCCCCATGTCGGCTGTCACTGGATCTAACTTTGTTGTGTAAAATGTTTGTTTTAAGTCATTGATACGTCTCCCAGGTTTGTGAAATTAGACATTTATTTTCAAAACAGACTTCACATACAATAAATAAATTAAATTGCAATATTCAAACACTCATCACACTTCATCTTCATAAGGAGTTGACATTTGGGGTCTGGTGGCTTCACTTAGAGGAGCACGGTCAAACTGTGTCACCAACTACACAAACAAATATAAATCTGTAATGTCATATGTCACAATCCTATGAGGTACACTGAAACCTTTCCATTTCCACATATACAGTACATTTAGGACTGTAAATTATACTCATCCATAACAATGCTCAACAGTGAATTAAGTGTTTTCAAAGAAGATAAACATAATGAACAACTGGCAGTTTAAGAAGCAAAAGGGTTTTATGGTTCACTGAAAATGAAATTATATTTACCATGGAGGTCTGAATACTGCAGCTGCTAATGATGATCGCTGGTGAAGTCTGACGCTGCTGTGTGTGTGTGTGTGTGTGAGAGAGAGAGAGCTGCTCAGGCGTGAGACACAGGGAGGGAGGTCATGGCGTGGGCTGGCAGCAGTGGTTGAAACATGGATGGTGGGGGGTGCACTGTAGGCAGACGGAGCACCAGAGTCATTACACAGTCATTCACATGTTAACTCAGACATGACATGTTATTTTTGTTTTAGCAATTATCAGTCCATTTTCTATAAATTAATTATAGTGTAAAAACATATAATTAAGACATTTAGAAAGCTTTCTTACCCTCTTTAAGCTCTTTTGTCTGAGGTACATTTTTTGATCAAAACTAATATATATTAATCTCAGCAATATGAAAGTCCTGCCCGTTTAAATTACTCTCTATTAGTATCACCTATATTTATCCAAACATAAATGACGATTTTTCTAGCGCTGGACACACAGCAGTTGTTATGACCAGCTTGTCAACACTTTTATATTTCCCCCTCTAAACTCCTGACAACTGGTTGGACTTTCCATGTAGATATAGAAATTTTCAAAGGTTATGTTTCTAAAAGCAGCAATGCAAACATAAGTCATAAATCTTTCCAATTAAATTCATGGACAAGTCTGCCCATTTAACTTAAACAGGTTAAGCAGGCCCACTCTAGGCAGTCAAATGCCATCAGTGTCAAGTCTAATTTTTACTTCTTCTATGCTTCTTGGCATCAACACATTTCACACATGATAAATTTTCTTCTCAGACAATTCACATGGCAAATGTAAGGTATTTGCCCATTTCTACAAATAGTTTTCTTTTTTTGTAGTAAAAACTGTAAACCTCATCAACAGTCTTATCACACAAGATCATAACATTTTGCCAAATGCAGGAAAAATCAATCAAAATCACTCAGATAATAATTCATTAAAAGTTTGGGCTCACTGTCTATGAAGGAGTGTAGTGCAGAGAGCATTGACCCCTCCGGGCCTCCGTAGGCTGTGTACTGCAGTTCCTCAGGGGTCGGGGTGGACTGGGATAGGCGGCTGGGCTGCAGTGAGGTCATGGGGGTGCTGGAGGTGTGGTTGGGGCTCACGTGCTTCTTGTGGCGAGCTCGGCAGTTCTGGAACCAAACCTGAGTTAACCGGACAAACAGCTTTTGTAGGTCTGCTCTTGAAAGCAACGATGCGACATGTGATGAAAGAGCCATACTTTGTCACAAAGTAGTAACAGTTGTTGTAAATTGTGCAAGCCTTTATCTTTCTCTGCCCAAAAAAAAAAAAAAAAATGGAAAAAGAGGAGTCACTTTTTCCATTGTTGTAGAGTAATATAAAGATATGCTTATGATGCAGTGTTCCCTCTCCATGTTAATCATTTTTTGAGAACCCCAAGCTTTAATTTGACATATATCCTGAGTAAGTAAAGACACTTGGTAGGCAGAAGTAGCAATAGTCAGTACAGGGACAAATCTTCCCTCAGGTGTGTTTTCCCCAAAGCGTCATTATCAACCTTTACCACTGTTAGCGGTGTAGTTGAAGTCTCACAACCATTAATATAAAGTTGTGTAACTGGAACCACAGCTCTGGAAACACAGGTAACATAGCACATATATTTGTCATTAGTTGCATTGACCTTAATCCTAACGCTTTATTGCTTTCAACACACACTTTGTTTCAGTTTTACTTTGGGTTTATCATTAAACACATCTGTAAATACAGCTGACTTTAATAGAAGATCTAGTTTGTTGGTTTTATAAAAAGATCTCACTGCAGTCGTCCAGGACCTTGCAGATGCTACACACCTTCACCAGTGGTGTGCTGTATTTGAGGATAATTTTGAGGTACTTGTACTTTTCTTGAGTATTTCCATTTTGCAAACCATTGTATTTCTGCTCCACCACAGTTCAGAGGAAAATACTGTACTTTGTACTCCATTACATTTACTTGTCAGCTATAGTGACTGCCTACTTTGTCGATTAATGTTTTACATAGTCAAACACATAATTAGCTTAAAAAATAGAAGAAACGAGCTATAAATTAAACTATACAGCAGCATGTTAACTGTAAACTGGACATATATTGCCTGCAGGTGCATGTTGTGCTGGTACACCTCAACAGTTGTTAGGATTTAACTCTTGCTTCTTTCTAAGTGGTAGGATTATATGTTGTGTATTCCATCCTCCGTCTTCCCGTCACGCACCGACCCTGCACTGACCTGTATGACTCTTCGACTGAGGCCCGTCTGCTCCGCCAGTTTCTGCAGCGTCTGGGCATCTGGGTTGTTGTCCTGAGCAAACTGGGCCTGCATTACCTGCATGTACACAGGTAAAAAGAACATCAGTTCAGTATCAAACAGGTTTACTTTGTTGTCGTATGAGGTAATGTAAGATTCACCTGCAGAACACCAGTTCATGGCTGTGTGGGGAACAGCTTTTTGGTTTGTCTGCATCAAAACCACAACAACGGTACTGTCCAAACAGTACCACAGTATTATTTCAAAGCATCCTGTATAGTGTATGTTAGTAAAAATGCTTTACTGAAATTACCTAATTTATTCATTTCATATTCATTTATTCATTTTTAGTTTTCCTTAAGACAAGTATAATACAGGACAGCCCTCACTAGATTTTTGCACATGAGGTTCCAGCATATAACAAGAATCTGTACACATATTGTCAAGATTTTAAATTCTAAGGTTTGGATCCCTCCTCTTTCCGACTGTTCTCAGAAAAGAAGTGTGTTGCTGATGTTTGTTCTGCTGTCTGAGAGTTGCAGTCTGCTCTCAGGGGTGTCTGTTAGTGAAAATGGAAGATAAACCCATCTGAACTCACTCAACTGAACTTTGTCTAAATATTTATGACACAAATTAAAAATTCTAATATAATTTTAAAGGCCCAAGTTGATGTTTTTAGGCCTAACATCCTTAAATTGGAGATTTTCTTAGGGCATACATTTTGTTTGTGTTTTCTTAGCTGAATTTTATTCCTTACATGTCAAATTAGAACATTGTGGGAAAATTCTTAGACAGACAGCAGTTTCTGTGAAATTTTCAGATAACACAGACCTCGTTTTAATACGTATTTATAGTTAAAAAGTTAAAATTAAAGTGACCCACAGCTTTACTCTTTACCTTCATCCCCACCATAAAGGTGCAGTAAAATTGAGACTGTATTTTACGCAGTGATCCAATATTTTCTTTTCTCTCTCTAACAATCTGTCTGTTATGTGTGATGATGGCTGACCTGCAGCTGGTCGGCAGTGAAGCTGGTCCGAGCTCTCTTGGAGGGTTTTGGCTGGTTAATCTCCTGCTCAGTGGGCACAGCCCCCTCCATGTTAACACTGTTTCCTGTAACAAAGAGCAGATTTCTCATATTAAAACATTTTGGCATATGAGTACATATTAGAAGCACAACAGATAGCGTATATATTACTGTGTGGCATACATTTTAAATCTATGAATTAAAAAAGAGCATCATGCAATAAATATATTCAAACCGAGCTGTTAAAAAAAGAAAAAGAAAACATGACAGTTTTGCTTTAAATTCAAACGGATTGCTATTCTCAGGACATTATATGGAAGGTTTGTCTTATGTATATGTTCAGTTCAGATCTATTAGTAATTTCCATTAACTTCAGATTTATTATCAATAAAAAGGAGGAAATATTTAAGCATATTGAACTTAGTTTTTATTTGCACGAAGTGCAGGGATTTACTGATTCAATTTACAAATCAGTTTGGAAAGATAATAAGCCAGTGTTTGTTTGGGGTTTTTTTAATAGTAAAAAGTAAGATTTGTTGGAAATATTTTAAGTCACTGTTCAAACCTCTAGGAACATATATACAGAGATAAAGAAAAAAACAGTATAATGATTTGGAAATGAGTGAAACAAGTCATGTAATCTAGTCCAGACCGGCCGGCTCACCTTTCTCCACGGCCCGCTTGAGGTTGTCCAGCATGCAGTCGTAGTGGACCCTGCAGAGCACCTTCTCCTCCACCAGGGCGAACTCCTCTCCGGTGGACAGCTGCCTCTTGCAGGAGAAGCAGGCGAAGCAGGCCAAGTGGTACACGTTTCCCTTCGCCCGGCGGACCCAGTCTGTGGAGTGGATGTTCCTGCCGCAGCACGCACACCAGGTGCCGTATCTTCTGCAGGTAAAGGTCGTGGTGAGCACATCAGACACCCACATAGCTGCCGGAGGGCATTTAAATGCTTTAACGCTTTAGTGATGTCTTTTCTGCATTTTTAAAGGGTGATACCTTTTTTTTTTAATCTTAGTGTCTTTAATTTGGAGCGTGTTTTCCTGCAAAAATTTAGCCTACAACACTACACAAACCCTCCCAGACATACCAGACATTTGTAATAAGATCTAGGCCCTGTTAAATTAAATCAATAAACGAGATCATTGAAGTGACTCCTAACTTTACTCTCTAATCTCTCGTGATAGAAGTCATACAATATTTTACCCAGCTTCCAATATTACTAAAATCTTCGCTATCAATCTATCAATCGACCTGCCTTTTATGATGATGGAGAGTTGGAAAGCGGCGAGTAATTTTTTTTTCTTGAAGGCAAAACCGCTTTAGTTTGGATTGATTGATTAATGATGCTTTTATTGGCCAATAACCGATAGTCATTAATTAAGTGTAATTGTTATTGTTATTATTACTGATTCCTCGATTTCCGATATAACGTGTAATTATTAAACAGTTCGTATCTTGAGTTTTATTTTCTGCAAAAAAAAATTCGTTTCAGTAGCTTCGATTTTCGTTTGATCAGCTCTAATAAAAATCGATGCACTTACCGAAAGTAATCCAGTTTACAGAACACCTCTTTTTCTTTGATGTAACAGCTGGTGTGGCTGCCAAGTGAAGTCTGGCACACGCTGCAGGAAAGACAGCGCACATGCCAGCACAGGTCGTTAACCTAAAGCAAAGATAAAGGATAAATCATATGAAGTCAATCAGCGTGGGCCTGCTGAATAAACACGCTCGAATTCACCAGCCTTAAAACCACAGAAATCCGACGCAAACGAGAGAAGAAGAAAAAAAACATAATCCAAAGTTAAATGAAAGACAATCATCGCAAGAAGACCAGAAAATTGCAGCACAAAAAAAGATAATAAATAAGATCTGCATTTGTTTACCTTTAATAAATATTTATCCATAATTTCTTCGTTGCAGCTCGAGCACACGGTTCTGCCCAGCAGAGGTGCAGATGCCATCGCCTGCAGCGACGACGCGTCTTCATCCAAAACTTCCACCGCTGCACCCTGAGGGGATCAGACCTGCGGTTAGAACATCACACACACAGGAACGCATCCTCCACACACCCAGAGTTACAGCAGAGGGCTTTATGATAGGGTTGAACTGGGTTCACTTGTCACTGCCACCACTGATAATGATGGACTGGGGAAAATAAAAATAAAAATAAAAACAAACAAAAACCTTCAATGATGAATCATTTACTGTCATATTCTTCTAGTCATTCTGGGTTAAAATTTAAATTTAAAATGTTGCTTTTTAGGTTATTCTAAGATCGAGCGTCGATATCGTAAAACATGACAGAATAGAATTAGCTGCCATTATTATTATTAATAGTATAGAAAAGTTTTGTTTGTTTTTTTTTTACTTTTGGAAAGAAGCAAGATTTTCTTACTAAAAAGCCTAATATAACAAAAGAAAAAACAAAACAAAACTTTAAGAAAAAACTTTTAAGAGCTGCCTCCAGTGTCGTTTTGAAGTATATGGTGTAGGACTATTCCTGATATTTTCCCAAAATGTACCAATTTTTTCGTCCACAATCCCGAAATATTTCAACTTTTAGCCGGCGAAAGTGGTCTGTGGTTACTCCCCAACCTGTTTCGGGAAATAAGTTTTAGCTGCAACATTTTAATCCTACCATAATGTCTGTCCTGTCCTCTGTGCATTTGCCTAGCAGCTCTTCATCTCCTTTGCAATCTTCACACATGACGAGAAGCTGTGGCGGGAAGACGGTGTCGGTCTGTCAGACTGCCGCAGCTGCCTTAAATGCCCCCTGCTCCTTCCCATAAATATCATGCCTTTCACTTTTCACCATGACAACGCCGACGATTACCAAAATGACATTTAAAAGAGAAGGATAGTCATTACTTACAAAAACAGACAACACTTGAACTAATACTTATGCTATGTGCATTATGTTCTTGAGATCTGCATTTGTGATGCGGCAACTGCACGCTGCGTGCGCGCGTGCTGCGGTTAGACCCCGACACACCAATTTGACGCGTCAATCAAAAAAACAGCGCGAGGTCTCGGGGGAAAGGGGACTGATTTATTTAATAACACCAATTAAAAAAGGCTAAGTTCGCCACAAACGCCTACCCGGGGTAACCAAAAGGTGAAGAGGTCTCATTAACTACTTGAGTTTTAATTGCAGAATTCAGGGAGGGGTAATTTCCTTCGACATTTCTTCAAATTGTGAAAATACTGAGCTGTCAGCGTGTGGAAGGCCGGCTTTAATGACAGACTAAAGCCCACTCTGATTTAATTGGCAGAGCAATTTCGACCAATATTTAATCCCCGATCCGGTCTAGTTTATAGCCCACACTGACCCACACCGCAGCCTGGTGGTCGGAAAATGTATGGCCCGTCTCTAATTTTCATTACTCACCTCATCGTGGGACAACAGAGACTCGTTTTCGTTCTCGCTAACAATGCAGCACTCTACTTTCACTTCACTTTTCCAGCGCATGTCTGTGTCCAGGAGTAGCAAACGCTTCCCAGTTTCAAAGTAAAAGTCTCCTCCGGGATTCCTGCGTGTCAGTCAGTCTGCCCTGAGCTGTCTGGAGGGCGGATCATAATTCATATTTTCCTCTCCTGCTTGGCCGCGCCTCCCCTATAAGATTGTTGTGCGGTTTTGTGTGAGCTTTGAGGGAAGAAAAAAAAAAAACAACCAAAACAAAGTCAGTCACAGTTACGTTATCATTACAAATATTTTATTTTATTTTTTAATTCCTGAAATGACAGTGATGCACAGGCAACATGATGCCATGATTTTAATGTGTAATAACCAGTGGTGGAAATATAAGCACATTTGCTTTGTACTGTACTTGATTAACTTAACTCAACTAGCTTAGCCTATAATACTAATTACTTGCACTTTACTTGACTATTTTTATTATTAGCTATACTTCCGTTTTACTGCATTTCTCAGAGCAATGTACTTTTTGTTTCACTACATTAATATGACAGCTATAGTTACTTTTCACATCTTATGATCCTAAGATCTTACACACAAAACATGTAATCATCTATTAAAATAAGTGATGCATTTTTAGATTTTAAACTACATAACAGAATATCAAAAGCTTAAAATGACCTTAACCAGACATAGCATGCTCATTACATGCTAATAACAACAACAATAATGATCCAAACATAAAATATACAATCATATTTTGAATGCATTTTGCTGTTTATACTTCTGTACTTTTACTTAATTCAAAATTTGATGCAGGATTTTGGTTGTAATTAAGTATTTTTAAAATGTGTTATTAATGTCATTGGTTTCTGATTTTTACTGAAATTTTACATAGATAATTTACAGTTTACAGTTTGAGACCAGTAGTGAATATTAACCTTTTAAGACAGTGGTTCCCATGTCCACAGGCAGTGACCAGTTCGAGTGGCTGTCTTTCCGTTTTTTCTGAACTGAATGATTTTTTTAGAGGCCTGAAGAGATAAAATTAGTTTGTCATTCACAAGAGAAAATATCAAACATTACTGGAATAATAAACATTATTTTGGGTAGCAGGTTGGGAACCACTGAGTTACCCCACCTACCACTCTCTGTGCAGTGTCCATGTACTCTGTTGCCTCCAGGTTTCCATTAAATTCAGCCTGTAAAGTTAACCGGTCCTCCACACTGGAATAAATGTTTGATTTTTGTGTACATTGTAGTGATTTAAACACAAATTAATAAGGAACATTCGTCACATGAATTTTACCTAACAAATCTGCAGAGAATCAAAAGAACAAAATGCAGTAAGCATGGGGCTTTTGGGATCCCTCCAGGTCTGAGCCCTCATATGGCTAGTAGTCATTTTCTGTTGGTTTATCATGTGTGCCTATGTACAGTATATTGACTTAGTTTCCAGTTTATTAGGTACATCTAGATAAAGCTACCGTAGTCAGTCCTGCAAATAAATCCTACCTTCACAAAGGTTGTAATGATCAGCTTTTTACTGAAACTGTTTTTAAAAAGATGTCATATATGTCGTGACCTTAGTTATAAGGTTCTTATCTTCAAGTCTACCAGCAAAGCTGATAAGCAGTAGCATTTTCTGTTATTGGTCAAAATAACTGGCACCCTAGAGACGCTCAATCAGACAAAAATGTCAGATATAATTCTAAGTACTTAACATTGTATAATTCTGGCTGATTTACATACTACTCTTTAATTCAATCTATGACAAAATATAATATTTTTTAAACTAATATTGTGTTCTCTATGGAAATTTTGCAGAGTAAGTGATAAATATTTCAACTTTAACTTTAGTGTCTTGCAGCCAGGTAAAACACTGTACCCACACAGATCTGAACATAAAACATATCACAATTTTTACAAAAACAAATTCAACAACTCCCAATGCTAGCTCATAAAAAACAATGTCCATCAGAGTACACTGTAACATAAAACCTTGAATACATTCAGCCGTCACCATCCTACCCAATCATCCACGGCTGAAACAAAATCACCATCATCAAACACTAATCATCAGCTGACTCCTCCTTAATAGTTTGATGGCAGGTGAGACAAAAGAATTTCTCACTCTGTTAGAGCTGTAGCTTCTATAGCTGTCAAATGAATGTCCCTGAGATAAAAGTACAGTATTTCCCTTCAAAACGTAGTGGAGCAGAATCGTGAAGTAGCATAAAATGGGAATACTCAAGTATACTAGTTCAAATTTCCACCTAAGTACAGACCGCCTGCTTGTTGTATGCAGATCATGTCAACTTCCAATCTGCATCCAAGCAGTGACAGACAGGGCCCTCTGTGTGTCCTTTTAAGAGGTGAGTCTCATAAACTAACTGCTTGGGTTAACTGACTCACAGTTTCCTTCTTTCTCTCTCTCTTTTCTTTAGCTTTTCTTCATTCACTCATTCAACCCAGATGCTCACGCATCCCACCCATCATCACCCCACACACACCGCTCCACCCCAACCACCACACACACAACAGAAAGGCTATTTTCTGTTCTCGACTGCACTGATGGGATAACAGTCCGACCTGCACCGGCATGAGTCTGCGTCCCTATCGCACCATCGCAGAGGGATAAAGGAGTTAGCGTGCGTCCGTCGAGATGTGTCCTGTTCCACCTGGTGGAGATGAATGCTCTTTATCAGATGACACATCTCAAACATTGCATACTGCAGTGTAGATGTTTCACCAAAGCAGCGTGTGATTCTGTGTGGATGTGAATCCCAGTCTTTGCATGCTGTAACACTTCAAAGCAGGAAAAAAGTCTTGGAAGAGCCACTTTATTTTTCTCTCAGCGATAAGTTTAAATGGAGAGGTCAAAGGTGAGAGGAGAGCTGTGATGTCACCAAGACAGTGTTCCAGTGTAATGTAATATCAGAACAAATACTAACCCAAAATCCTAAGCATGAGCAGGACCTATCGAGAATTTATCATCAAAAGATAAATTATTTCTCTGACTTGAAAGGCTTTATCACTCCAACATGCCATCAGCAGAGTCCCTCATAGGAGCACAGATGTTGGGAAAGATGTAAATCTGCTTGTGTCACAGTTGCGTGTTTTAGGTTTCAGCATTGCACGGCTGAGTAAATGTTTTTCTGGTGATGTGGACCAGACAAAAACAATGTCTCATCTGTCAACATACTTACAAACTTGTTCTACTGCTCTGCTGCTTTACCTTCTGGTTGTGCATTAGGTTGCTATATACTCTCTCTCTGCACCTTTCTGCAGGTATCTCTGGCTCCGGAGCTGCATGTTCTCTGTCTGTGGTCCTGGCTCCACCGACCTGCTGCTGT
>JBBMJY010000022.1:7325400-7369380 GCA_037833715.1 Toxotes lorentzi | reverse complement strand
AGTGCTTGCTCTGGGGTCAGGCTCTGGGTCTCTGTGAAGCGCTTTGAGACAATTTTGATTGTGGAAGGCGCTATATATATACAATACAAAAACAATGACAAAATGGATGATGACCTCAAAATGGGGGGCACAGCTTTGGAGAATCATGTAACTACCATCTAGTAGGTTGTTGGGGGGCTGCACTCATACATGGGCAGAGTTCATAAAGAATTTAATAATAATATGGAAATTTGTATAGCATCGCTCTTAACCTTATGTTCAGTTCGAGGTCCTGTACACAGCTCAGAAAACGTACTTAACATTGTTTTTATCAGCTGTGGTACTTCATGACTTCATGACTTTTCTTATTTTTATGAGAATTGCCAGTAAATATGATTTTGAAGTGATGACATGTTTCAGAAATTCAGTTTGACTAACTCTAATTGAACTCAAACATGTAATGTCACATGTGTATATCTGGTTACACATTGTCCATATAAAGTATAAAACATGTAGTTTTTCTGTATTAGGAATAATATGGTGATTGTATATTGTCACTTTTTATCAAATGTGCAATTTCAGTTTGTGGCAAGGGGAAAGGATACCACATCAAAACATCTCTCTACATTTTGGATTTTAAAAGGGTGAAAGGGAAAGAAGAAGAAAAGATATATTTAAAGGAAAGAAATGCAGTTATTAGTAATATTTTCACACATACAGTGTGAGAGTGCACTCTGTGAGGACCCCAGACAGTGAGCCAAAAAAAGCTGAAGTCAGCTTAACACCATGGGTTAACATAGTTACATAACTGTTTAAACAACGACCATGACAGAGATCGACAACATTGCACAGTGAAAATTAAAAAGTAGGGTCCAGTGCCATACAAACAAACAGAATCACCCTCACTAGCACACAAACCCTCTAAAAGACAGAATTCCATACCTCCAAGTAGAAAAATATAAGAATGAATTCTGGAAATATTGAAACTCTTGGTTCTTTGACTAAAATGAAATTATTCCATAAGGAACTTTTCATGCTTCAATGATACACAATGGGCAACTTCTGGCATATTTTTACATCCAAACTGTTTTAGTCTGTAAAAGTTTCTTTAAGAAGATACACAGAACACCCAAATACAGTAAGAACGAGGAGTGTGGGAGACTTTGGCCAAGAGCAGTGATGAGCCTTTGGCCCCTGTGAGCCTCTGAGAAAATCTCCTAATCTACTACTTCCACATGGACCTTTGCTTTCTTTGGGGCTGCAACTACTCATTTATTTCATTGAAATCAGTCAGAATTGGGGTGGTTTACAATTGACACAACGAGTTTGGCATGACCTTTTCTCCTTGCTGTAAATGGGTACTCATTGAATCTGAAAGGGGAGGGGGAGTTTGCTAGAGGAGGGAAGGTGGGGTAGGGAGGAGGGAGGGTTTTGCGTTGGCTGGGGGTTGGGGGGATTGGGTGGAAATCACAGCAGTGAAAATGGCAGTTCAGTGAAAGAGGGGCCTGATTGCACTGGGACAGCATGCGAGAGGGAGCAGCATGCTCAGCCCAATCAGAGCGACATAAGGAAAAAGTGCTCTTATCAACCAGTAATGGCCCACTTGACAATCACACAGGCACAAAACTGCTCTATTTAACGCTGATTGCAAAAACTGTACAGCCCCCCCCCACACCTCAGAACCGCATGACTCCCCCAAGATCTCCCTGCCACCTCCCAGCTTACAGCCAAGACCCTTTCCTGAATGGAATTTATAATCACCCCTCTTCTGTTTCTACGCTAATTGTTATTTTAAGACTTACGTTGTGTATTATGCATTTAGTGCTGGTGAAATGTCTGCCTTGATTACTGTGTTTATTGCGAGCATTGAAGGTACATCCGTCTCAATTCCACCAGCTTGACAGGAGGTGAATGGTTAAACAGGTATCTCTCTCTTATATCCACCTGGCTGTTCATCTTAGTTCACGTCCGGCACCAAAATTGTAGCATCAATCTACTGTTACACTGTTTTGTTTTTTTTTTATTAGTACTTCATTTGTAACAGTGGCAGTAGTAGTAGAATAGTAGAATGGATATATCTCCATCTCCATTTCCATTTCATTTGCTCTTGGATATATTTGTATATTCCTTATACATGGAAAACTCAATCATTTTTCATATTCTGTTTTTTTTCTCTGTTTTCCCCCTTTCTCATCGTCCCTCTTCTACCTTCCCATCCCACCTTCTTCTTTTCTTTTGCTCTTGGTTGTGCCGCCTGGTTTCCACAGACATTCACAAGTGTGTGTTGACATCCTGGTGTGTAACATGAGCAGAGGAGTGCAGTGCGGAGAAGCTGGTGGGTGTAAATTTGCAAAAAGCACAGGGAGTAGACACCTTTGGGCCTGGGTGAGTCCACCATGCAAAGCCAAAAGAGAACAAAGAAACGGGGGGGAAAATGTTATGATAACTTAAGTTCTCTTACTTTATCATTTTTATGTATGCATATTTGTTTGCATTTTCAAATGTGCACTGTAAAATGGTTGGAGAACCTGCTTGTAACCTGCTTGTAATTCAAAATGTCAAGTTCAACAAAAATTCACAACTTTTTTCTTGAGATGTATCAGCTATTTATGCTCCCTGTCACTTCACGTTGACACATAGTTCAGACTGAACGGTCTCTAATTCTGTTGTGCTTTTACATTCTAAATGTTTTTGAGAGAAATATCTTTTTAGTATATCAGAGGACATGGTGTATGTATATGGTGTAGTTTTTTTTTGTTTGTTTTTTTAATGAAACTTGCATTGAGGTTGCATGCTGTAAACTTACTTGACAAATGCACAAAATATGTCAAATGTAGCACATAAACTCTATACACTTTAAGCTTTATGCTTTCTGATTAAAAAATATATGTTTTTAGAGGGAGTTTTGATTTAAGTTACATGCAGTTGATTGAGATCTTCACTGTTTCTCCCTTGCATTAATGAAAAGATGGGCTAAAAAGTCTTTGGATTTATTGACAAGGAAAAAAATAAATGTAGGTGATATTATTTACTTGTGTTAGTGGGGTTTCGTTTGTGGGAGAATTCGTGGCAAAGCACAGACCGTCCACATTAAATTAAACATTAATATTATATGTTAAATAAAGACCCTGGGCTCAAACTCCTTTGTCCAGCATCATGCTCAAGTCTTCTTCAGAAAGACACTGATTCCCCATCAGGTACAAGGAATATATTCAGCGCATCTAACATTTGAAAATGATTTAAAATTTCCCACTCACATGGCTGTATCTCCTTTTGGATAACAAAAAAAGCTCAGAACAAATCTGCACATCTTCATGTTTTTGTCAGTGAACCTCAAGTAGAAAGATTCCCAAGCTTTGTCACATCTTGAGACAGAAACATGGCTCCCCTTACTGGTCAATACAGGCAAAACACTTAAACTGTTTATGAAAATGAAAAAAATTAAAAGGTTATATGTCACATTGTTTGACACTTCAAAACAATATCAAAGCAATGAGACACTCAAAGATAGAAAGCACACTGCTGTCTGATCTTCCAGTGTCTCTGATCCATGTACATGTATCATAAATATAAAAGATAATCATTGTATGAGAGTTAATATGGTTCCAGGTCATTTCACATAAGAGGTGACGTGTGTATTGTCCATGATAGAAAATGTTGTTTTGTTTTTTTTAAATAATGCTGTGCAACAACAGTTTTATTACATTTCCACAAGAGGGCCACAGAGGACCTGCACCCTCAACTCATCCCATTCAGTATTGTACTAAATGTATTTTCAGAGGTGAAAGCTGTGGATTTTGCCACAGAATCTGTGATGTCCTGATTGTGCTGGTTGGACTATGGCTCAGGTATTTTATCATTTTTAAAATCAGTGGGGAGAACAGTGATTTGATGTGACTGATGTGTTGGCCAACAAATATTGTATTAAAGAAGAGTAGAGAAGAACTTTGGAGAAGCAGAAATGTTTTAAGCAGATTAGTCATTTTAAGATCTAACAGGTTTTAATGACAGTTTTATGTTTAACTTGATGGATACCACATAGTGGCAATGTACAGCACCAGCATCTCTAAGATTACTCCTACACTGTTAGTTTACCGGAACAGCACACTCACACACAATAGCGATTCATTAGTCAGCAGCACTGTGCTAGGCACAGCTCTCCGGGGATATTACAGTAGTCACAGTTTTGCTGGATTTAATTTTGCCAGCTGCTCACAGTATGTAAGACAATAATTACAGATTCATGCTCCAATATATGTATATTATGTATATACTATATGTATGTGAGATTACGGGAATAATAACTTTTAAAAAGCAGCAAGCAAAGATCGGATTATAAAACATGTATATTATAAAACGAGTATATAAAGCCACTTTGACCAGCTACAACAGTAAAATGCTGCTCAGACATTAAATCAACCATTAAAAAAAACAGTGTGTGTGTGTGTGTGTTTGTGTGTGTGTGTGTGTGTGTGTGTGTGTGTGTGTGTGTGTGTGTGTGTGTGTGTGTGTACTGTCCTGGTGTATATGTTAGAGGGACTCTGGTTGTCTCTGTAAGTGGAAACCAGCCTCATTGGCAGCATCGTCACGTGATCTCCCATGGCAACCGGCGAGTGTCATCAGTTCCGCTGTGGGAGAAGTGGACCCTCAGTCCGGCTCGGCTCAGCTCAACATGTCCTGCTGCACTTCACAACTACTCCTCAGGCTCATTTGACTTTACACTGGCCTAGTCGTCTTCCCTGCAGAGCAGACCGACCATATATATATTTTTTTTTCTTTTGTTTTTCTGGGTTGGGGGGGTTAAAAGAGAGTACGAGCTGGAAACCATGAGTCACCTCAACCCCGGGTAGGTGCACTTACATTTTTTTCAATGCAGGATTAGAGTGGGTTTGGGGGTTTAATCAAACTGTATTAGAGGACATGGCTGTTTGGTGTTTTCGGTCCGTAGACCTGAAATATTTGTACATGTAAGCGAGAGTAATGGTCTTCTTTTTTTTTGTTTTACTTAATCTTGGTTCTCATATTTAGGCCCTGTAATTAATTTATTAACACAAATATATTATGGGAGTAAAAAGTCAAGCAGTATAGTCGCTGCAGAGGCAAAATGTACTACTCTTAATTGACTAAAAACTATGCTAATGCTACTGTTAAGCCAGTCAACCAGGTAGCTAGGCTACCAGTGCTACTTTTAGGCTGCTGTGCTAATGACTCCACCAAAAAATGATTTTAGAAAACAAAGGGCAAATTTAACAAATGACTCCGAACATGACCCGAAAAAGAAAAGAAGAAACGGAGATGGAGAGTGATAACAACAGGTGTGTGTATATAATAATCAACAAAAACTTTCTCTGTTAACAGTGGTGGAATGTAGCTTAGTATATTAACTCTAAATACTGCGCCTGAGCAAGTTTTAAGGTACTTTACTCGATTATTTTCATCTGATGCTACTTCACGGCTATTTACTCAAATAATATTTTGAGTTCACCAGTGGTAAAGCCCATCTGCCAAATTGTTCCTGTTTTTTTTTTTGTTTGTTTGTTTGTTTGTTTGTTTTATTTGTGTTTTTTTCCAGTATTAGTGCTTTTTATTTATATATTTGATGGCAGGCCAGGTCAGACTTTTTTTTTTATCCTGGCATTTTTTTTTAATGACTAAGAAACCCTGGTATTCATTTAATAGTAAAACAAATAGGCTGGTGTACTACTTGGCCTACTAAAGACTAATTTAAAACTTCACATACAGCTGTTTTAGAAAACAAAGTGCTTAGCTATAAACACAAATAACACTTAACAAGATGTGATAAGAAGGAGCAGAACCAAAGGTTCTATATTATATTTCTATATAAAGTTCTTAGAGTCTTTTTGTATTTACTTGTTTGACACATTTGCACAATTTGGTTCTACTCCTCAAAGTGTCACTGGGTCAGTGAAAGTTGTTTCTAAAATGATCTGTGATAGTTTAACCACCATACTCATGATCTACATAGAGATCTGCAGACAAAGCTGAAGAGCACCAGAGACAAATTAGCCAGGAAAACAAAGAGGAGGCAGACAGGGTTAAGTGTGCCATCTCCTCTAATTCCTGAGCGTAATCAGACACTGGTAACAGAGCCTATAGTTGTAAGATCCTGTTGTCTTGTATACAAATGCTGGAGGAAATCAAATCTGTGTTGGAAAAAAAAAAACCTGCTTTCAGGTTGTTGAAGACCTGATGTCTCGTTAATGAGGACAAGAAACAACTGCCAATAAACAAACATGGTGTTGTGCCCCACTAAACCATTTGATTAGGATTCTGGTTTTCTGTTAGGTGTAATCAAGAAGTTTACTCTTGTGGAAGACAGAGCTTAAAGTCTGGATGTCCTTCATGAACTGTGGTCTTGTGTAGTGATGACATTTGTTCGGCTTTGATTAATTTAGTGCTTCTGTGTTTTTAATTGGTCGTGTTTCTGCAGACTTATTTCAGCCTACAACAGTCTGACAGACAAACATCTGGCTGGATACTTCAGCAACACTCGGATCAGGAGACATTTACAGAGAGCAGGACTGGTATGTGAAAACAGTGATGCTGATGGTGATAATCATCATTTAGGATGCCATGGTCATGTACTCAGTATTGTGTTTCATGAATTTGGGGTTTTAGTCAGATAAAGAGGAATTTTCCTCTACAGTTACAGACAAATGACACATGGTTGGTTCTGAAGGCTGATTTTTCAAGACTAAATAATTTAAAATGTGGTTGTTTTTAAACAGAAAATATTGAATTAAATTATATTAAATGGATTTAGTACTTGTGTGTGGGATTTGAAACAGCTGACCTGCTTATAGAGTTAAAAAGTTAACTATACAGAGAAGTGAGCACCAGCATTTTTCTTTTCATCTAGGTTGAGGTACACTTAACTCTTTTTATCTTGGTTCAATAAAATTAAAATCACACTAAACAAATTCAAAGTCCGATGATCTTGGAATGACCATATACAGATAGAGTATTTCCAAAGCACTGTGTGAATACTGATATAAGCTTACAGGATATTGAGAACATTTTTAAAAGAACAAAAACCAGAAAGAAAGAAAAAAAGAAAACCACTATCAGCTCACTTTGTCAAACTTTTGCCAACAGCCTATAATCACCCACAATTCAATTCAATTGAGTTTTAATTTTTTTGAGCCTTCCACAATAAAAATTGTCTCAAAGCGCTTTACAGAGACCCAGAGCACAATGTGAGGGAAATTTTGTTTAGTTCCTAATATCACAGTGAATATTAAATAAAGATCATAAAGTAATGATCTTTATTTAATATTCACTATTAGGCAGTTGCTATCATTATCATGAAAGTTTTTTTTTTCCCTGGGCACAGCTGCATAAAACATTGCGTAAAGGCCACAAGGAAATTCAACTTATCTGTCATTATACTGCAGACCTACACAAAGTATCAGCTGTTGGTGACCTCAGTTTGAAAACATCAGTCCTCAAAAACTCATATTGATTAAACACTGCTGTTGTTATTAGATCACCAGGAGTGGGCGCATTGTTCCAGACAAAGAGTACAGACACAAGCTGATCCAGAGAGCCCACCAGAGACATGTTCGTGAATGCCTGGCCCAGGCCATTTTCCACAAGGTTCTGGAGATGGAGGTGGGGTGAACACGATGTACCAGGAACAAAAACACTGTCGGCTAATTTGTGCATATCCCCGCATAATAAATGATGGTAATTTGTTCTGTGCCCCTCCCATACAGCGTCTCCATCAAATAGAGATCAAAAGGAAACTGGAGGAGTTTGCAAGGAGGGAAAGAGTGCATAAGATCAAGGTACATCATTTGCATTTAAACAAAGCTTTGCAGCCCAATTTTCTAAACTAATGACAAGATAAATGATGTGACACAAAACCAGTTCATGACGTCAGCCTATGTTAGTAAGAGTTCATTTGCAAATTGTTGATCTTTTAGTGTATCTAAGGATACAGAGGATCCGATCTGTATGAGTCATCTATTTTTGAAAGTGAAATTATACATTTTGATGACATAAATCGTTTTGAACAAATACATCTTAGCTGGGTTCAAAAGTTTTCTCATCTAGCCTCATACAGGGTAATAATAAACGGTCTTGTTTGGAAGGTGGAGCGCTCTAGAAGATATGAAGAGGACATCATCCGCATCCTGTCTCCGCGCCCTCCCACGGGTGCAAGGGGCATCCGAAAACAGCACTCTGGGCCAGAGGGGGAGCACTCTGAATCCTCGGAGTCTGTGAGTCAAAACGTCTGCCTTGGTGCACCAGTGGATTGAGTAGACGTCGCCTGTGAATGAAGCAGGCATAAAGTTCAAGTTCCATCTAAATCTTCAGATCCAAATTCCTTGTTTCCTTGAACTTGACCTTTAATCACAGGGTTTCCATCACTCTAACCAGAGTAATGTTTATAAATTAGAAGGGGATCTTGAGTTAAAAATTTTGACTTTTAATTAAAGAGCCTTTATTAGGCCAATCAGTGTAAGGCGTGTGGATAGGTCAATCAGACCTGTGTTTTACAAGATAATCCAACAGAACTAATCCAACAGTAGATGTGTGAGATATTATTAAATTAAATAATTATATGAGATATAATTAAGTGTTGACATTTAATTAAAGGAATAGTTCAACATTTTGGGAAATATGCTTATTCACTTTCTTGATGAGACAGAGCCAGGCTAGCTGTTTGCCCCTGTTTCTAGGTCTCCATGCTAAGCTAAGCTAACTGGCTGCTGGTCCCGGTCCTGATAAGAGTTTGGTCTGCAGCCAAACACCCACAATTTCACTTCACTGGCCAAAAAAAAAAGATTGATGGCTTAGTCAAGTGGTGTCTAAATCCAAGACATTCTTTTAGGTTATCAGCGTCTGTCTGTTATGTAAATCATTATCTGTTCACACTGATAGTTGCTATGTTTAAACTGACACTTAAGACTGAAGAGCTGTTTCACCTGCTGTTTGCTCTGTGCACTGACAAGTGACTTCAAGTGAAGTAGTGCGATTAGATTCATGTTATCTCGGAAGCATAAAAAAGTCACAGACCTTGGTGCCAGAATAAATAGAGCCAGTAATCCTGGCCGTGATCTCTGTGTTTACCCTGTGAAATCTCTGTCTTCTTAAGCCTGCAAACATCTCACACTGCTGCAGGTTGAGCCTTGTTTGAAACGCAGCTCCTGGGAAGATAACTAATGTGTGTTTTGCACACATCTGTTGTGTCATTTATCATCAAGTTATAGGTCTATTCATAAAGGTAGGGTGACACTTTAATGATCCCCAGTAGGAAAATTGGACACTCTTAGAAAAATACTGGATAATGATATAAATAAAAATGAAAACACCACAACATACTGAGTATAACATTTAATTGTAGTGTGCATACATGTAGCAGTTGACCACAAATGTACAAATCAAAATGCTGACATAGAGGTCTCCATGGTGATGCATAAACAGTGTTTGCAATTAGCAGAATGCTGATTGCGTGTGTTTTACGCGTGCGTTGTAGCCGGGATCGTCTCGACCCAACACGGCTCCAGGGAAGATGCAGAGGCCAGTGCGTCTTAAGCCAATCCACAGTAACAGCACTACAGCTTCAGTCAGACGCAGCTCGCCTTACAGACTCCTCGAGTCCTCCAACGAGAATGACCAGCCGTTCAACTGCACTGTGAGACCGTGATGCATAAGACATTAATTCATTCACCCACCTGCTTGTAAACAGGGTGTGCAGGACAGTTATGTTTTAGAACATTTAGATTGGGACCAGTATTTTCTTTTTAAAATATACTTTTGGTAATACTGTTTGGGAACCTTTTAGAGATATAGAAACATTCTTGACAGTGTGAATAAAAGTTAACATTTTCATATTTCCAAATCATAAATCCACAGTTTTGAAAAGTCACCCATCAGCTCTGAGGGGACAAATGCTTCTCCAACAAACTGTTGTCTACACTAAAAGTAACACATTAAAGTCTATTCACAAACGTGACTTCATTAACTTCCCTCCCAGATGGACAAGGAGTCCCGGAGACGTTTGACCACAACGGAGGCCTCCCGTGGCATCTCGCCCTACTGCCTCCCAGTCATCAACAATTTTGTCACTCCAGTGCCTCCAGCCACAAAGAGGAAAGAGAGGGGGGTAAAGGTCACTCCCAGCGGCACGCTCCGAGGCCGCAGACTGCGCCCTACCACCGCCTCCAGTGGAGCTGACGTCAATGAGGTCTTGATCTCTCTGTGTTTTCCCTGGCAACAAAACTTTCCACAACAAACTTACAAGCTTCAGCCTCTTTGGATTAATTAGGAAAGACAATTTAAATTTCCAGGAGATGCACAGATTTTCTCCCAGAAGGAGGAGGTTATATTGTATATGTTTGTGTGTGTGTGTGTGTGTGTGTGTGTGTGTGTGTGTGTGTGTCTTTGATGAATCTGTATGTCTAAACTTGGAGAATCATGGATGAGTTTTGCCAAAATGCAAATACAGAACCGAATAGAAGCTTCCAAGCATTTTCTGTTGTGTCATCTGGAATAAGAGATCATTGGTAAATACAGTAGATTTGTACATTTAACTCAGAGGTTACATCAAAGGGGAACAATAAAATCAAGTAAAAAAAAAAAAAGTATCACTTTCACAACATTATACATCTCCTACTGACCTACATTCCCTATGCCAAGTATTCACACAATGGTAAACTGAGACCATTTTAACTGGTCATACTATAATTAATCAGGACACAAGGTCAGTGGTGAGATAACATAAAAAAGAAACTATAATCCATTGATGTAAGAATAATTTTAATTGCATTTATCATGATAAAGGTACAGTGAATTTCATCATGACCTACACACAACCCACCTGTGCAAATAAGTCATGTCAAATTTGGTTTTAGGGAGTTAAAATCAATTCCCAACCTGTATTAAATTGATATTAAACTGAACCCAACCTGCGTTTTTTTTTTGTTGTTGTTTTGTTTTTTTTTTCGGTCTAGGACCCCCCCATGCTGAGGAGCTCTATTCACCAGAGCAGAGTGTGTGTAAACATGGTGTACTTTGGCAAAGCGGTGCATCTCTCCCATGACCTGACCGACATGAGGGACGAGGTCAAAGTGTTTCAGCAGCACTGTGGAGGAGAGAACCTGTGTGTGTACAAAGGCAAGCTCCGTGAGGGAGGTGAGTGTGGTGACCTGTGGTTGCATTTGTTGGATATGAGTAGATGTGTACATTTAGATAAACCATGCAACGACAAAGTCACAGATTTAATAGATTGCTTTCATCTGCACCCTCGATCTTTCTCTCAGAGACTTTCCAGTTAATTTCAAGGCGACACAGAGGCTTCCCCTTCAGCTTGACCTTCTTCCTGAACGGGCTGCAGGTGGAGCGGCTGAGCTCCTGCTGCGAATTCAAACACAGGAAAGGCTCTAGACTTGGCGGCAGGCACGGACACTTTGGCTTCTCCAGTGTAGAGGGGGCCTCACCCTGCTACAAGTAAGGTCACCTTTTAAAGGCACACTATGCCTCTAACGAGAGCACTCAGCTCTGCTGAGTTTTAGCCCCTTTCAGCTCATTGTTTTGGTCTTGTGGTCTGCAACTGTACTTTTTTCTGAGATGGTGGAGACCAAAACAGAGATAAAAGTGAGTGAATATTGGACTTATGTTTAACAAGTGGCCTCAAACATGGCTCCAAACACAAAAGTTGCTCTGTCTCTGCTTGGTTTCCTCACAACTTCACCACATTAACTTGATGATTGTATGTCAGTGTTGTGTTGACAGCTTTGTTTCTGCTACGAATAAGAATATCTTCAAAAATGACAAATTATTCTCCTAAACTAAAAAAATAATAATTTATGGACATTTTTCAGGTGCATCATAGCGATGGGGTTGGACAAAAAGCCCACACCTCCACCAAAGAGAGTCAAAGAGGATGGAGGAAGAGAGGAGTTGGTCACCAGCCCAAAGGATGCTCCTGAAATGGAAACAGAAAGGGCAGAAGAAGACACTGCCTCCCGTTCAGACTGTGAAACGGGTCAGCAACAGGACATGGAGACTCAAGTCAAAGAAGAAACAGCAGCTGAGGAGGACAAAGTCAGAGATGGTATAATGACCGAAATACAACATGACTGCATTAATAAGTACAAAATAAAGGTAACAGACTTTATCTTAATAAATGTTTGGTGTCTTTACCCTCAGATTATGAAGAAGACTTTGAAGCAGACGATGAGGGCCCTCCGGAAGAAACAAAAGAAAAGAAATCCCCCTCTCCAGCCATTGAAACTGAGACCCAGGTTAAAGACAGAGACGCCTCTGAGACTGAAGATGACGACGACAAGGATGGTAGGTGAACCTTCTTGTTTGAACACAGTTTTCAAGTAAAACTAAAAAAAGTAAAAGGTTGAAAATGTTTTTTATCTTCATTGTTAAAAAAATACCAAAAATATATATATATGTATATTTTAAACCAGCAAACCATCTTTAGAAAGGTTTGTTGACGTGTTTCAGTGCTTAGAGAAGAATATATTCATTTATATTTGAAGTATGGAGAACAATTCTTCTGTTTGATTTTTAAATGCTATATCTCTCTTGCACAGAAGACACAAAGTCTCGCTCAGGCTCCAGCTGTTCAGGCAGCGACCGGGAGGCGAGTGATGCTGAAGCCACAAAGGACTCCAGAGAGGACGAGAAAGCAGAGCAACCCGAAGAGGTTGATCAAGACAAAGCCGCCGCCCCATCTGACCAAAAAGACGAACCAAATCCAGAAGAACCAGCTGCCACTGAGGCCGAGTCTGCTGCGGCTAAAGACTCAGATTTACAGGACAGTGCAGGGGACAGCACGGAGATCGACATCTCAGACACCAGCGTCCCTTCAGGGAAGGAAAATAAACATAGTGACGAAACCTCTGGAGACAAAGAGGCTGAGGCAACAGTAGATGAGGGCAAACAGGAAGAGGAACAGGAGAGGGGTGAGTATAGACCAACAGATGAAGCTGTGGAGCTTTCACCTGAGTGAGGAATGGGTCAGTCCATCTTTTATGGAGGTTTTTCCACTATTATCACAACCAGGGCTTTAGTCAAGACTACTTTATGAGAGTCCAAGTCAGAGTAAGGGGCAGCTGTGTATAAGTTTGAACGTAATTTAAGGTATACAGTAACAGAGCCCTGCAACTGAATAATTACTGTCACAGTACGGCAGTATTGTGACTGTATTGTGATATTTAAATTACAGTATTATGATGTTTATATAAATTTTAATAGTGGAAAAATTACTTGTCTGTCATTGCATTTTTTTTTCTTATTTCTCGTGCGTGTGTGATGATTTTCTGTCAGACCCACTTTTTACTGTCAAAGATCAACTTTATTCAACATGAGTTTTGATTTGTTTAGATATTAATAGGAAATTCTCACATTTAACTATATTTTGATGGTGTGTCACAATATTTTTAGGGTAAGAGAAAAGCCTTATTTAACCTGTGATTGTTTTTTTTTATTCAGTTCACTGCTGCACTATATAATAATACATCAAATTAGTTTGGGTTATAATAAAAAAAATGCTGTGAAGTAAACAGTTCAAAATATAGCTCAGAAAACAACAGGAAAAGCCCACAGGGGGTGTAAACTGCAATCAGAAAGTGAGAAGGAAGCTGCCACTGATGTAAAAATACATGTATTTGCATACTATACTTAAAATTGCAGCATTTCAGAAAGCACAAAATATGCAGCTGTGAAGAGCTACTGAATATTCATGTTTAGGTTGTACCCAAACAAATACAAGCAGCTTCCTTCTTTCCTTTTCTTATTGTCTGTAAACATTTAACTTACACATTTAGAAAATGCATCAGGCAAATATGCACGGCCAAAGTTATTTCCACATTCAAACAGTGATCCTGGGATCACACAAAACATTTATTGCCAAAGTTAAGTGACTTTCTTTATTTCTTTTAATTTCTTTATTATGTTTCAGATTAGTTTGCATTGTGTTTCATTTGTTGTGTTGTGTACTGCGTCGTCATTTTGCATGTTGTGTGGCTCTCTTATGTTTGGACTTGGAAAGATTAAAGAAATGTTTTTTTGTTCATGGCTCTGTGTTTCTTCATTGGCTGAGTTCTTTCATTTCATTTGTATTGTACCAAATACTGCCTTATCCTTTTCAACATCTGGACATCATTCGTCACCATGAGTCGCTTACAAAAGTTCATCCTGTTCCTGTGGAACATGTGAACTCATATCACTGCATGTGCTATGTCTCTTGTCTTTTCTCTCCTAAGCTAAATCTGTGCAGGAGAAGCTGGCAGAAGCCATACTGAAGGAGTCCCATTGCAGCTCTGAGCCCGAACTGAGCGACACCAGCACTGAGGAGGAGGAAGAGGCCACAGAAAAAGGCCACGAACAGAACAACAATGGTACGAGATTTTCAGTTTCATTAAAATGATTTTGCAAGATACAGAAGACAACTCTTGCAGAAAATACATACGTTTTCTATTGTTTTTACAGATGTAGTTCCAGAGAAATCGGTGACATTTACAGAGCAGCAACCGACACTCGTAGAAGAGGTGAAATGTGAGGAAAGTGCTGGTGTTGGTGAAGCTGATGTGCCTCAGGAGCAGGAAGAGACATCTGGGCCAATAGAACAGGAGGATCAAACTGAAAAAGAGCCCCATGAGAACAGTGATAGCACTGAAGAGGAGACGGAGAAAATAGATGAAGATGATGAAAAGCCTGCATCAGAAGAAGCAGCGCCAGAAAAGGATAAGTCAGAGGACACAGGTGTAGCTATACATCCTGCGTTGGAGGAGACAATGATGGAAGAAACTTCAGAACCTCAGGAAGATGCAGCAGCTAAGCCCACTGATGCAGACGCTGCACAAAGAGATGAAGAAAATGAGGAGAAAAGTGCAGAAGCAGAGGAGGCTGACACACAGCCCGACGAGACGGGGCAAGGGGCAAAAAGCAGGGAGGGGGATGAATCATCAGTATCAGAGCCGAATAAAAAGACTGATGAGACAGCAATGTCAGATAATGCAGAGGCGGAGGCGAGGACAGCGAGCGAGACAATGGAGATGAAAGCAGAGCCCTCAGAGGAGCGAGAGGCCCTCAGCTGTGAACAGGCACCTGTAAACGACATAGAGGAGAGGCAGCAGGGAGACAGCAAGGACAGAAGTAAAGCATCAGTCACAGCAGAGAATTCAAGCAGCACGTTGGGGGGGGGCGGAGATACCACGATGGAAAAAACAGCAGTAAGTGAGGACAATGCAATGGATGAGGACAGTAAAGATGATAATAAAGAGGAGGAAGCAGAGGAATCTTCAGCAGCAGATGCCAGTAAGGACTGCAATCAACAGGAAAGGTTGGGAGAAGAGCAAAGAAAGGAGGAAGAAAAACAAACAAACCCAGATGAAACACCCGAAGGTGAAAATAATGTGGAAACAGAAAAGAATGAAACAGATAAAATAGAAGAGGTGAACAATGAAAGTAAGGCAGAAGAAAGGATAGAGAGTGAGGAAAACATTGTAGAGAATTCTAAAACTGGCTTGAACACTCAGGGACAGACAAATGAAGAACCAGCTGAGAAAACCCTTGACGGGGAAGATAAAGTTGCAAATGAAGAGAGAGCTGACGAATCAGAAAAGACAGAAAAAGACGAGGATAGCGAATGTGTTGAGAATAAAAATGATGAGGGAGAATCTGAAACAAAGGCAGCCATAACTGATAAAACTAATGAAGGCGAAGAAATAAACGAGGCAAAGACCGATGCAGATGAAAAAAAGGGTATCGAAGCAGATGAAGGAAAGAGAGATGACAACGAGCTGAACAAAGCTGAACAAAGTGAATCTGAGAAGAATAAAGATGCTGAAGTTTCAGAAGAGAAAAAAATCCTAACTTGTAAGACTGGAGAGGGAGAAGAAATAACTGACATTACTGAAGAACCTGAAAAAAATGCAGATGATGTGAAAATATCTAATGAAAACACTGTTGAGTCAAAGGACGTTGTTGGTGGTGAAGCAGCAGATGGGACTGAAGTGAGCGAAGAGATCCTGAACAATGTGATGGAGTCTGAAGATGGTAAGAAAGAAGCTGAAGGAACAAGTGCCAGCAGCGAAAAGGGAGAAATTGATGCCGAAAATGGGGAGATTAATACTGCAACAGAGAGCAAAACTCACGAAGATGAGGCAGAAGCTTCAGCTGAGGACAAAAATGACGTGAAACCAGCAGAGCACGTTGAAGATGAAAGAAAAACAGAGGAGGAACCGACTGAAGATGAAAATACAGAGGTAAAAGAAGCAACTGTGGAGTCTGGACATGACAAGGTGGGTCAGGCTCCTGACACAGACATGGTAGAAAGTGAGGCTAAGAAAGTGGATGAACGTGAGGAAAAACAAGACAAATCTGCTCAGAAAGATCCAGAACGAGAGACAGTTGGGACAGAGACAAAAGAGGACTCTAAAGCAGATGACCGAGATACAGACAGAGAGGACAATGAGGAGACAACACAGGATGAAAATGGCAACAAATCTGATGAAAACCGAGATTCAGACTCAACCAAAAATAACGATAATAATGTCAGTGAGGTGATAATTGCTTCTTTGGTTGGTCAGACACAATCTTCAACATCCATAGGTATCGGTTTAGATGGTACATCTCACAAATTAGATGAGTCCACTGCAACGTCTGACAAACTCCTACGCTCTGATGAAAGCGCTGCTGCCGTTGACCTCTCCGCTGCAGACGGAGAAAATGGAGCGGACACGGAGGAGGCGAGCAAGGCCTCGGAGGAAGGAGCAAGCGTGCTGCTCAAACCTCGGGCGCAAAACAACGAGGCCGATAACGAAGAAGAGAGCATCGCAATAGGTAAAGGAACTCCAGAGACCCTGGCAGGAGAAGACAACACGGATCTGGTCACGAACTGGATAACCATGCATCAAACGTCAAAGTACTTCGAGAAGTTTGTTGAACCTTTAGACGACTTGAGGGAAGAGACTTCACACACTCAAGGATCCATCTCCACTCAAGAGGCGACAAAGCCTACAGAGCTGCCGAGATCAGAGAGTCCACTTAAGATGGCGAAGACGTCTGAAAATGAAGAAAAAGAGCAAATGCAACAAGATGAAAACGATGCTAGGGAAGAAAAAGTGGAAGCTGTAGAGTCAGGCCTCGAGAGCGAACACTTTGAAGATGGGGAACCTTATAAGAATGACACTGTCAAAGATACACTCCAGGAGAAGGAGGGGACTGAGGTGAAGGACCTGATACCAAAAACAGAGACTGAAGAAAATGATGAAGAGTCTATAAACAAGCAAAGAAAAGGAAGCAGGGGATCTCTAGAGGAAGACAAGGTTCAAGATGAACCAACGCAGGCACAAAATTATATTTCCCAAACTGAAGTGGAAAGCATTACAGGTACTCATCATTCGGGTGCCAGTGGCAAACCTGAGAGTCTCACAGAGAACAAAACCGAAGAGGAAACCACTGATAATGATCCAGACTTGAAAGAAAAACAAACAGAACCCGAGGAGATAAAAGATCTCCTACCTCCATCCAAAACAGAAGAGCGTCGTGAGTGCTCGGCGAGTCCAGATGGCCTGAGAGATAACGAAGAAACGTGGTGGAAAACAGATGAACGAAGTCGAGAAGTTACAGAAATAACTGATTTTACAACATCCAAGTCTGATGATGGAAGCCAAGACGAGTCCCACAACGGGGAGATCCAACTCAAACCATCTGATGGGAGCGTCAACAGAGAGAGAAGAGACGTGCAGCTGATCCAAGACATCAAACACTCTCTCAGTACAGATAGACTCAGCACTTTCTCCGTGGATGAGACGTTGTTTGGTCGCAGTTCATATCCTGTGCTGGCTGCTGCGAGGACAGAGAGTGGACATTAGAGCTCAGACACTGGCACCAAGGTACAGTGACACTTTGAGAGCATATATCTGAAAGCAATTCAGTTATTTAAGTTCATAAATGATTTTTAAAAACTTCTAGAGATAGAAGAGAAAGCACTTTCGCCATCTTTTAGACAATCAGATGGCACTGAATATTTGTAGTGATCAGGAAATTAGGTTTTATGTGTCGATTAATGATCAGTGAATAGAAATTTTAGTGTTGACAGAAGCCCTCAAGTGTCTTGTGGTTCCTGTGTTTACATTACCATGACTTCTTAAATCGTCTTCATCCTTCAATCACCAAAAAGAAGAAGCTCCGTAATGAGTTTTGACTGCTGCATAAAAATGTTTACAATAGACCATGTCTTCCTATTGTTGGTGGCAAAGAGGCATAGTTTTTGTGAGGTATCAAAGTACAGCTGCGATCACCTATTACCTGTAAACAGATACTCCTCCACTCACGCTCACAAATGACTGAATAATTCATAGTTGTTCGACTCCCACAGAGTCAGCTAGTTAGCTCCAAGTTAGTTAGCTCCAAGTACACTTTATATTTCAACGGACTGGGCACGAGCAAGATATTTACAGTCCTTCAGCTCTGATCAGAGATCTTTAATGGCTCTATGTTCTGTGTTAACGACAATTTTAGTCATTTACATTACATTTTATTTAGATGACAAATGCAGCAGAACAACAGGGATGCTTCGCAAAGTTAACACGGTTAATTCAATCCTCACTGTTAGATTGATAATTAGTTAAATAAAACTGTGGGAACATTGTGAAATAGCAAGTCTTGGCACTGATTTGTGTCATTATTGCTGCTAATACTACCTCTTTTTTAAAAACAACTATTCTTAAAAAGTTTTTTGTACTGCCTTAATCACCTGATTTTTATGGCTAGTGTGAGTTTGTGAGGCTTCACCTTCTTCTTTTGAGATCTGCCGGTGACTGATCGCTTGTGTGATTTGGCCATTCAAGAAATAAAAGTGAGAAGTGAGATGGAGAGTGACCCTCTACCCCCCGCCCCCCTTCAAAAATGAAATGGACATCACTGCATATATTCAGGGGTTTTTAGAGATTGTATTTCAGTTTTATGCAAATTATTGACACAAAAACAAAATTATTTACAAGATCTGAAAGCTTCAACAAAATATTTTTAAAAGTTTCCTATATCAAATAAAACTAATATAACAGAAGACTGTGCTGTAAATTCACAAGCTATCGTTATACAGTATGTTACAGCCAAATACTTTAGTCAGTAAGAGCTACTACTCCTTCCATCTATTTATACAGTTTTACTTCAAATAAATGCTCAAAAATAATGATGAATGTCTGACTGAATAAGGTCATAATAAAGAGCACTGGGTGTTCTCAGTAGTTAGTTACTGTCCTCGAAGCTGCCGCTGCTGCTGCTGAAGGAAGAACAGAATCTCATGGTGCTCATGGGATCGGACACGTACCCTGAAAAAACAGACAGGTTGACAGTGACACACTGAATCACCATTTATGGTGAGTTTCATTTGTGAATTTGTGAAAAACAAATCCCATGAAAAACCCAAACTAACAATTCGTTTAACCAACTAACAGCTATTGTCTGTGAAGCCAAAGCCTGGTGTGTCTCATTGCTCCACAGAACTCCACTGTCATCCAGAAACCATTAAAAACACATCTGTGTGCCGTGAACATGGGAACTGTAGTTTACTTTAGGTTGACACATACACTGTCCTACTGCCATAAATACTCACTAGAACACCAAACGGGTATTAATCCATTGCTGAAAATAATCCTCAACAAATACACTATTTCCTCCTGTGCCCAGCTGCTTTAAGAAATGAGTCTTTTTTTTTCTCTCTTTTTTTTTTTAAATGGTATGAGTTTGGGGCTCGGTAGCACAGACAGGGTAGAAAAGTAAAAAAAAGAAACATTCAAATTCATTTAAATGATTAATTTAAATGACCATGTATTACATTTTCATAAAAAATGAAAAAGTACTGTATAAAAAAAGTACAATAAGAACAATTAGATAAAAAAACACTAAAATTTAGAGTAGGATTAGAAGGATAAAATAAACAATAAAAAATTGAAAGACAGTTTGAGAATTTGAGAACTACCTTCATCTCTGAATCTGAATTGATACCATCCTCAGCACTGATGCGATCAACTGCAATAGCTTTACTTCCAAAAACCATTACTGTCACTGTACAGTATAATGCACATATTCGGCACACAAACCATTGCGATCGATGGGAGAGAACTGCATATTCCTCCTCAGTTCCTCCAGTGAGAGGCCTCCAGATGCTCGCCGTTGCTCACTGAAAATCAAATGAAGTAAAATCAACCCCAACTCATTACTCTACTACAAAGCAGCACTCGTCCAGAAATATATACTTCTTTGTTTACATGGCGAAAGACAGATGAGATGAGGGGAAATTCAATATCTAATGTCCGACCTAGTACCAGGCTGCTCGTACTTTCTCTGCAGGAGTGCCGTAGCCTTACAAAATTGATGACAGGTTTGAAGGGAGGCCGCAGACAAAACCTGCACATCGCTTAATAAAAGGAAAACAATTTTTTTTTTTTTTACTGATGATCAGTTAAATTTATCTAATGACATTGTAATTTCAGATTTGTGGGAGTTGATCTATATGTGGTTGATTTAGCACTTTTTTTTGGAAGACGAGTACCAGGAAAGGCCTTGTCTAACCTTGACGCAGCACCAGGAAATTACTGACAAAGCCAGTGCCACATCACAATAACCCCACCTCCTGTTACTGAGTTCATAGTGACGGTAACCAGGCTCCAACTCTTCTCACACACACACACACACCACAGAGGCTCGAAGCCAGGCGTCTCCTAATAGGCCTTCCTCCCTCGGTCAGAATGCCATGCATGTTTTATTGCATTAGCTTTCCTATGTTTCCTGTTCGGTAACTGGGCAACTCCACTCCTCACTGTTGCAGTTAGTATCTTAACTGGTCTACAAGTTGCTGGCATTAAACAGTTGTTTAGAGTGAGTCGTTTCTACAAGCCCAGACATGATGTCTGTGGAATTCCTGTTAGCAGAGTCTAAATCCATCAAAAACATTTAACTGAATTTCCCTCTGGTTAACAACAAAATTAAGTTAAACCTTTTTTAGCTACTTTCTGAAGATATTTTTAAGACTGATCTACATGGTGACTGCAAAGATAATTAACCATATATACGACTGCTGCTGCTGTTGGTATCTTTTATTATATGTCATCGCTACACTAGGTTTCAGCATTTCCAAATACCAACTTCTTGATTGAGTATACGTCAAGTACAATATTTTAGATGCTGCTGACTGCATTTCCACCAAACTGTATCTCACTGCTGACTCACCACTTGAGAAAATGACCTGGCAGGGCTTTGCTTACATTAGTCTGAGAAAACTATAATTCAAAATAGGCTGTACAGTTGGTTAGAGCCTCCTTTCTGCTGTTCAAACTAAACAAACAAGCATCTTATATGTTATATAATCTATTATAATTAGTTTTGAAATAAATGTAAAGCAAGAAAAGAGGCAGTGTTATGGATCTACAATGTAAAGATTTATCAGTTAATAAAGTTTGGAATTTTATAGAAGCAAAGATTTCAGCATCCTGATGTTTGCAGCTTCATGCAAACAACTTAAACTGATTAAAATCATGCCCATACTTGGCTGCAACCAGTAGCTGGTCATTAGGTGTATGTGAATGTTGCCATTGTGCAGTAAATGATTCTCACCCTATCATCCTTCAACTGTCTGAGGACATGCTTCAGTTCTCTTACCTCTGAGTCCAGAAGGCGTAAGCGCGAGTGTTGAGAGCATACTCGAGCTCAAAACGAGAACGAAGGGCGGCCACGTGGCTCCGGCCGGGTCCTCCTCGCCCGAGCAGACAGTCGGAGGAGGAGGAGGGCGACAGGGAGCCACTACTGTTACTGGAGGCTGGAGACATCAGCTATGACAGGAACACACACACACAGCAGCAGAAATATAGGCATGACTGAGATCATTTAAATGGACAGGGGCTGACATTTAAGAATATGCGTGATATTATTTACCTCTACATTGCATAAGCATTCCTCCAGGTTGGAGACCACTTCAGAGAATTCAGGCCTGTCCTGAGGCAGGAAAATCAAACCACAATTTTTTTTTTGAACAATCAAATGGAAGCAGGTGTAAACTAAAACAGACACACACAGGTGTATTCTCTCTAACACTGGCCTGTATATTCTGCTTATTATAGTCCGCCCTCACATGAAGCAAAGGTGAACTCTGCTTCAAAAGCAGTCCTTAGATCTCTTCCCTCACTTGTAAAAGAACAAACACTGCCACACCAGAGCTGTTCAATTATACATCACATCCTCAGACTGTGGCCAACATCTGTCTGCATTCTGTTTTCATGTTTTCAATAAAGACAAAAAAAAAAACCAGGAAAATATGAAGAGAACACTGTAAAAATGAAAATATAATGCAACAATCCTTTAAAGCCCTCTCAGTGCTTTTACCCTTTTTTGTTCCTGGTGTTTGAGAGTAATCAGGTATTTCTGCTCTATAGAAAAAAACACTTCACAGCATTTTTCTAATCTTGAACGTTTCAAATGACATGGTTGTCACAGGAAGTGTTCATCTGAAAGCAACTGTGTAAAATCTGCTTACACTGCAGCGTTCAATTAAAGTCTCTCAGGGTTTTACTAATACATTCTTCTGCATGAATCCTGTAAACAGCATGTCCTGCTCCTAAACCCAATGGTAGCTGATGTACTGTACAGGTGAGGCGTCAAGAGAATTGTTTGCACAAGCGTGCATATTGTGAAGGCCTATTACCAACACACTCAATCGCCGAGGGAGACATGTCCACTGACTGGTTGGCTATGGGTTGTCAAACTGGCAAACAGGAAGGACATGGACCACAGAGGGAGAAATGGGGCCGAGAAAAAACGTGCCTGGCTAATTGTGAACATCGCAGCACTGAGGGAGGATCATCATGTTTTCCTACATATGAACAGCCATATGTAGGAATATGTAGTACAAGGGGATACATCGGTCCCATTTGTTACTGCTGCACATTTGCAAGAGCGGGCTGACTCAGCATCATTTGCCTCTCACAGCTTCAGTATGTCTAGGTAGCTAATGACAAAGAAGGTGAGATTATTTTAGGGTTTGCATAGACTGGAGTGTAGAGCCCACTGTGAATGTAAACTTCATTAAGTGAAATTAGTATAAAGTGTAGTGTCTGTATGTTCCTGATAATGAAGGATCAAGAGGTGAAATCAGGTTGTTTACCTCTGGGCATGCGTTCCAGCCTCTCATCAGAAGAGCAGAGATGGGTTTGGGGATGGAGTAGCCAATAGGAGGCCGGATGCGATGGTAGGCCATGTCTGCTGCTGCAGCAGCTGAGGGCAGCAGAACAATTTAAATGTAGTTTTAAAACGATCTAATGTTGTCTGACAGCCTTTTTGTTCTGTATCTGTTGTTTTGTATGATTTCTGATACATTTTGTCATTACTTTGTAGCCATGTTCTAGGGAGGAGGTCTGTAAGTTCAGCCACTTTGGTCCAGACTCAAATATCTCAACAACTATGACATTCATTGCCAATTTTCAGACATCCATGGTCCACAGAGGTCGTTTTCCTACTGACTTTACTGACGTTTCCTCTTAGGTGCCACCAAGATGTTGACATTTGTGGGTTTGAGTAAAATCCCTCAACAACTATTGGACGGATTGCCATGAAATCTGGCACACACACTGACCCCTGCTGGACATATTGTGGTAACTTTGGTGTTTCCTGAACTTGTCCTCTAGCATGCTGACGACAGCATTTAGCTCAAAGCAAAGCTTCACAGAACTGCCAGCAGTCTTGTACAGTCATGATATAAATATTCAAATGAGGGGCACTCATCCTCAATCTGATGCATTTACTGAATTCTCAGTGTCCTGGGTTTCAGTAGGAGGGTTATAATAATGTGTTTTTGCAGGGGAATGACTTCTGTGAAACAGCCCTATTGTGTCAGAGGTCTCTTATGGCGTTTCCCCCCTCAGCTAGTGCACACTTAGTATCACCATTAAAGTCCATGACTGGAGAAAAATTACCAGGTTTCAAGTGAGCAAAAGGAATTTCTCCAGTAAGCAGCTCCCACAGACAGAGGGCATAGCTGAACATGTCCGCCTTCACTGAGTAGCGAGTACACTGGGTGAACACCTCTGGAGCCATCCAACGCAGGTTCTGCACAAGCACACATACACAGGAAAGGCAGTTAGACACTAATTTTAAGTGAAATCTGTATTACCATGGAAATAATTTTGGCTTGCAGATTACATGCACACACACACAAAATTAAGCCCAATTACTGACATAAACACTGCGTCCCTGCAAGGGCAAGTAGTCGCTCACACCAGGCAGCTCCCAAGAGATGGGACACACTTAACACCAAACTGCAGGCCAAGCACTCTGTGCAGTGATGAGTCAGCTCTTTGAGACAGAATCTGCATGGAGGCAGTTTTTTTTTTAAGCTGGTTGGTAATTGATGGCAGGTGCCAGCAGAAGCTTTAGCTTGAGCTCCAGCAAAAGAAAAAAAAAAAAGAGCAGCATACACCTTTTTTCTCCAAAGTGCCCTGTTCTTCCATGGATGCTGCAGATGGTTTGAGAGAATTTGGACAAAGAGGAAGAGCAAGTGCCAAGTAAAACAAAAAACAGCACTGACCCCTGGCTGCTTGGTCATGTTGTCCTCATCCACAGATTGTAGAAATCTGGATTCTGCAAATGAAGGGAAGGACATACAATGGTAAATACCAAAAAAAGCACATTGGCAGTTATGTCGTTAGTTGTACTTTTATTAGCAGACCCTGAGAATAAACACTCTTGACTGCCAGCATAACACAGAGCTAACAGAAGGGAAACCAACAGAAACACGGTCGCCAGCTAAAGAGCACAGGGATGGGTGATAGCAAGAAAGAAGTTGGATGTATTAAACAGTGGATCCAATGATGGCCGTCCATTCATTCAGACAGATGCTGCTCCTGTCACATGAGCAGGAGTCACGTCATTCAGTGCTGATGTGAAAACAAAAAGGCAGCTTTTATCTAACCACAATAAGTCTCTTGGCCTTACCTCCAAAATCAGCCACCACAGCATGTCCGTCCTCATACAGCAGAATATTGTGACTGGAAGGAACACATGTATCATTTGCAATGACAACCGTTATTTCAGACTGACAATAGCATCCCAAACAGATATGTTATTAGTGTGGCACCCACCTGTTGAGGTCCCTGTGGATGATTGGTTGGGTGAGGTTGTGTAGGTACTCCATGCCCTTGGCCACGTCGATTGCAATGATGAGCTTGGACTGCAGGTCGATAAGCCTGTCCATTGACACATCATTAGAGCAGCAGCCACTTAGCACCAAATCAATGGCCCCTGCCAATCACACACAGCACTTAACACCAATCAATAGGACAGTCTATAAAGACAGCACCTGGCCACACAGTTAGAGGAACACTTCATCAGGATCAATGATGATCCCGGCTGAGAGGGAGAAATTGGTGGGGGGACGCTTCCGAGGAGGATAATCAGGCCTGAAACGGTCAGCTGTGCTGTGCAAACCTGTGCCTGGAAGACACCGAGTAACTCCTCAGGGTAGTTTGAGCTCTTTTTAGTCACTGTCAAGGTTTGCGAGGGACCAAGCGTAACATCAAATGAACTCTGGTGTTCACTGCACAGGACTTGCCAGAACTTCAGCTTTGTTTTTGTAACTTTCTTTGCAGAAAAATTAAATATATCAAGATCAGACTACAGTGTCAAAAATTACAACAGAGTTGATTTATCTGTTCATTTTTATCTTACGAATGCAGTTTAAAACCAAATGTCTGGGGGGGAAGGAAAAAAAATCTGGAACCAGAATATTTCACACTTTTGCTCTATAAATCACTTAAATGATCAGCTGATTAACAAAATGCTAATGCCAATGCATAATACCACTGTGTGTGAAGAGAGGAAGTTTACATGACTGGGAAGTTCTCAGCTTTATTAGCCTGTGTGTGTCTGAGGGGGCTTGATGAGGACTATATATATATATTTATATATATTTTATTCACATTGTAATATATTTAGTGTTTAATGCACACTCCCTCACCTCTTCTGCTCATGCAGCAGGGAGAACAGCGAGCCGCCGGAGACGTACTGGGTGACAATGGCAAACTGGCTGGGGTCGTCCAGACACGCCCCCACAAAATGGATTATACATGGGTGATTGAGGCGACAGAGGATGGAGACCTCTCTACAGAACATGTCCACATCTGACTTGGAGCAGTACGTGTTGGCTCGATAGCTACAGAGGAGAGCGAAGACTGAGTCTGTTCCAACAGGAATGGGATGCAAAATAGCATCTTTAACTGTGTGTTACAAATGGACGAGTACCGTTTTATGGCCACAATTTTGTTTCTGCATTTGCCTCGGTAGACTCTTCCAAAGGAGCCTGAGTGTTAAACAGACATGATTATTAATACTATTGTCGGATCTGGAAGCATATTCATTGAACTGAAAACATAAAAGGCGTGAACAGAGTTACCTGATCCAATAATTTCATTAAACTCCAGCTCAGACAGCTGAAGGTGGAAATGGGATGGGAGGCTCGCCCTGAGCAGGAGAACTTCTGCTTTCTCTGAAAAGAAAGAGTAAAGTTTAATGCAGTATTAACTCTAATAATGGTGTGTTATTTTATAAGCATGGCAAAGGTCATGGTATGAAGTATAAAACAGTGGTGGGAAATATGGACAAATATATATGGACAAATATAGTGCCGTCTTTAGGCCAGTTATAATATTTTTAACCCTTGTGTTTAACCTTTGATGTTTAGAGGCTTTAGTTTCATCAAACTCAGATCATTTCTTTCCCTTCTATTACATGTGAATATCACACTGGTAAGAATATCAGCCGAGTGTTATCATCTGCAGATAAGACCTTTCCCTTGGCAACAGTGTGTGTGCTGTCATGTCAGCTGACAGTGATGTGAAGTGTGGGGGGGAAAAAAATCTGCTGTGCTTCGCTCCATCTCGCTACCTTTAGTCATGCTTTTGATCTTTCCCAGAGGAGACGGGACAGATACGTAGGACCCATCTGGAAGAGAGCCGACAAAATCAGGCAGATTAATGGGAGGACTTGTGTGATTTGATTCCAGATAATAGCTTTTAGAGGGAGTGACTCACCCCCTCCTGGCTGGGAGTACTCATTGCAGGGGGAGTCATCTGGACGCTTGTAGTGTTTCAGTAAGGTGACAATGGCATCGTGGCCTGGAAAACCCAAAGACAGAATGGTAATACTGATTTTTGTTAGACAGCTGAGCTCATCATGGTCCAAACAAACCTTTTTCATAAGCCCACATCAGGCAGGTCTGCTCGTCCTTCTCCCCACTGGACCTGCTCGGGTCGCAGGCAACCAGGTTCATGTCTGCCCCGCTGTCCAGCAAGAGCTGCACCAGACGGATGTGGCCGTGGAAACAGGCACTGTGCAGAGCTAAACGTGTCACATCATACACACACAGTAATAATGAAACTCACAACAGCTTCTAACTGAAACGGGTAAACAGAGGCATTATGGTAGTTTTGAAGGATGTGAAGATTCACCTGTGTGTCCATCCCTGCCCTGATGGTTGATGCTCATAGCATTCTGACTCAACAAGAACTTGACCATCTCCAGGTCTTTACCATAGGTGCATGCACTGTTAAGACAGGATATGTAGTTATTATCACCTCCCTAACAGAGATCATGTGTATATACATATATTTTTGTCTCTGTTTTGCAGAATATATATAAAGACAGAAAGCCATACAATACCTGTGAAGTACTGTCTCACTGAATATGTTCTCCTTTGAAAGACTTTCTGTTCCAGAAAGTTGTATAATCTCCTTCATGGCTGCAAATTTGCCATTATAGCAGGCCCTGATAAAACACAGCATGCAACACAACACAACACTTCACATCCACTCCATATGATCTACAAAAAAACTTACAGCTACAAACACTGTAAACTATTTACAAGTGCAATGGTGTGTCCCCGTAGATGTTGACAGAGTGAGGCTGTACATCAAAGTTGCCCTGCAGAAGAAAACGCACAATCTCATAGTGACCAAAACGAGCGCAGAAGTGGAGAGGAACGTGATCTTCGTTGTCCTGAGCGTTAACTGGAAAGGGCAGCAGAAAAGTTAGAGAAAGTTCCCACGCTTGTCCCCAAATTAAATCATTTACATGCCACTGACTCAAGTGAATCTTGACTAAATTTGGGAGAGCATTCTTGGATGCTCAGGTCTCACTGTTAGCTTTGCTCCCTTCCCCCATCAGTAGTTTGATGATGCTGAGGAAACCCTTGGCTGCAGCCAGGTGCAGCGGCCGGTCACCCACCTCGCCACTCGCATTCACATCGGCCCCAAACTTCAGCAGCAGCTTTGCCAACTGGGAGGCAAAAAAGGACACAAAGAAATATATATGTTCAGATGAGTTTTGGACCATCGGGTATATTTCTATCAGTTACGAATACAGATGTGGTTTAAAGGAGGAATTTACCTGCTCATGGCCGTTGTAGCAAGCAATATGCAGTGGGGTAAAAAACACAGCGTCCTGGACATTCACGTAAGCCCCGTGCTGTAGGAGAATATCTGCTGCCTGATGGGGGAAATAACAAATTATCAGTGAACAAAAGCAGTGAAAAGCTAATAACTTTCATCAGACGCACTGAAAAGAAAAAAAGCCCAGCTCTCACCTCATGGTGCCCAGCCAATGTAGCGACATGCAGGGCAGTGAGGGCACCGCATCCCACCTGCTGCACGTCTGAGCCTCCATGAAGAAGGGCAGTCACCAGCTCAGCGCTGTCCTGTGGTATTGAAACAAAACATGGATACACCCATGGGCCATGGGGCTTTAATATCCAAGACTAACTTAAACTTAATCATCACAGCCATGATTGTAGTGAAAGGTAAACACAATTAAGCAACTCAAACATGCAGCTGACCACACTGGCTTTGACAGTACTTGCACTCCACCATGTGGTAAAACATAGAAAGCTCTTTATCACATGACAACTGACAAAAGCAAGAGAAAGACACAGACTGGAACTAGAAATATATTTTGAGATCTGAAATCCTCACCTTGTATGCAGCCAGGTGGAGGGCAGTGAATCCATTCCTGGACAGTCTGGAAGGACGCAGGCCTTTAAGCATCAGGGTGCGGATATGGGCCTTGTTCCCTGGTTACCAATGTGCAATGGAAAAAGACATCGTTCAACAGAAGATGAGGTTTATTGTGAATGACTAAACAAGGCCAGGATAGTCTGGATTGTTGGAACTGTAGTGAAGCTTATATTCAACCTTTATGTGCAGTATATTTCAAATCTACTGTTTACTTTTATGTGATCAACAACAAAGAGGTAATCTTCAGACAATAAAGCCAGTGAGTCTGTAGTAATCCTTCCCTCTGCTGTCACATTTTATTGAGGGGTTATTAATAGACTCTAGTAGTCATGCATACCTCCACATACGCAGCAGAGATGCAGCAGCGACAGCCCCTTTTCTGTTCGGTAGCTCAAGTTCACCTTCTGAAAAGCCTCATCAGAGCTGAAGCAACAGAAAAATCCACATCACTTGCTTACGACAACTGAAGAATGACACGGAAAAGCAAACCAAGGAGAACGCAGGCACGAAAGGCAGTATTTGTTAAATTATACGTTTATGCAACAACCAACACGCACTGAGCTGCAGTTTTAAAAACAGAAAATGTTTTTGTCACCTGAAAGCAAGTTTGAGCTCCACAAGCTCACTGTCTTTGAGCTTGAGGTCATCTTCCAATTTCTCGATGACCACAGAGTACGACTCGCCCACCTTCTTCTTCCACTCGTCTTCACAAGGTCAAACATGATAACAATTTACTAATATAACTTCCATTGCTTTTTACTAGCTATAAGCAGAAATATCCACAATTTACCTACTATATACATCAAATATGTATATGAAAAAGCATTCCTAAGTGTCAGTGTCACGATCAAGTGTATCATGTTAGCAAAAAGTAAAACTCACACTTGTAGGCTCAACATTTCTTGTGAGTCCTGAGTAAATAAATTACACACACACAGTCACAAAGACAAAGACACCGAGCTGTTACCTGTACACGTCTGAGACGGTCTTGATTTGTAATTTCCCATTGATAAGGTCAAATGTGCTGTGCAGTTTGATGAACTACAGTAAAGCAGTAACACAATCTCTAAGTCTGTCACAATTGCACAGGTCCAGATAAAGGGGGATCATGGCTGTGGGCTAAAAATAAACACCTTTGAGTGGAATGCCCAACAACTACAACAACTAATCTCTCTCCAAATGCAAGCAAGCATGTGTCAGTTTGACTGTGTGTGTGTGTATAAATGTACCCTATAAAACAAAGCAAGTGATCAGTATCCTGCACTGCACCAAAGCCATTTTTGTAGAAAGCAAACTTTTATTTTTTTTAACATTTCAAATGTTACAACAAAATAAATCCGATGTCAAAATCAAAATTAACCTCGACTATATCAGATCTTCATACAGGCAGAAGCTCATAGTCCCTGTTCAAAAATCTGTGGATTCCCAATGATCATAAACTGCTTTAATAATTAAAGACACAACACAGTTCTGTCTTGTACTTAAATGCTTGTATTTGACAACATGAAATTTAACACATAATCTCAATTAAACGTAGCAGCTTTAACTGTTCAGACTTGTTCGTGTGATGTCTGTGTATAGTCCCATCCTGAACTTCAACATCTCCTCCAGGTTCTTACTCTGTAAACAGTCCTGCATGGACATCAGCGCTGTGTCTTTGGGTAATATGAACGTGGAGCCACTCAGGACGGCCTGCAGCATCTCCAGAGACGACAAGAAAGAGCTTTGCTGATCGGAGCAGACAGGAAACAGACAAGTGTTCCACAAACTGCAGCTGGGCAAGTCATCAGAGAACCTCAGGACTTCACTCTCCAACCCCCAGCGGGACAAACACTCTGCCAGGCTGAACCCAAAAAGCTTCAACGTCTCCAGGTACGCTGGTGCTTCCACGCTGTGCTTCAGGTTGTCATTAATCCCAAAGGCGACAGTTACAAACCCTGTTCGGTCCTGGTGGTTCACACACAGTGAATGCATGAAGACCGCATCAGGCACCGAGAGGCCCGGGCTGACCCAGCAGCTGCTGACGATGGAGCCCTTACCTACAGACACTCCTGCTCCGAGCCTTGAGTACTCCACCACTGATCCAGCTCCCACAGAGCAGCTGGGGTCAAGGACGCTGTACATCACGCAGCAGCCAGAGTTTTCATTCATGTGTACGCTGAAGGCAGACGACAGGAGGCCCAGCTCACTCCTCAGTACTGCGTCCTCAGTGAGGTGGAAGAGGTATTCTGTAGTGGTTCCAATGTGATAAAACTTGGAGTTATTGAGGAGAATGACATTCAAGGGCGTCCCTTGTAAAGCACGGAAGATCTTTTGGCGGATTTCAATCAGACCTCTCTCCTCTCTGGTGACATTAGCAGTGTTGCTGGTGTACTCTATTGTAGCTTCGGGGCCCAGCGCTTGGAGAAAGTCCCCGTATGCGTCTATCTCACAGTGCAAAGGCCCCAGCTCTTTCAGCAGATTAAGGAGAGTCTTTACAGTTTCAAAGTGGACGTAATAGGTGCTGTCTGTGTAGACAAACTCAGTATCAGACAGAGAAAAACAATCACCCTGCCTCTTACAAACAGCACCACACTCTTGCATTTTTTTGATGCTTGGTTTGTGCAGGAAGCGCAAAGAGGAACTGCTCTCCATTTCGGAGTAAGCTGATGTTTCACGTGAATCCAACACAAAGACCCCGTGGGTGGTTCCAATAGACAGTGGGGAGGGGTGGGCTAAAGCTGTAAAGCCAGGTTTATCAAACCTAACATTAGCATCCTCCGCAACACTGTAGAGCTCTATGTCATCTGCACAGGTCACCAGCACGCCAGGCTTCATATGAGATGGGAAATCCACATACATGGCCAGTTTGAGCTCCAGCATCTGGTAAAGAGGTTCGCCCAGCGGCACGGCGGTGAAGATCTTCCCCAGAGCGCTGGCACTGGGCAAACGCTGACTGAACCCCCCTGGAAGAATTACATGAGAAAAGTTAAAGAGGGAAACATCACATACAGTAGCTGCGATATCTAAAATGACTGAGCATTAGCAATCAACCCCTTAACTTTGGAATAACTGGCCTGGGGGAAAATATTCAGTAAAGGTTCATCTTCTTTTATGAACTAACTGAAGTTACTTGTATATATTTAGTTTTGAAGCACTTTGCCATTCTGTGGTGTTGTCGTCCTTTTTTTTAAAAAAAATTCTTAAAATGGAAAATAAATTATCTGACAGTACTCCTGACAGTGATGCTGTGATTTTGACATTTTCATGTGTGAACAACATGTGTTCAACAAGTGGAGTCCTGTTGAGTGGCAAAGTTACAGAGATTTAGCTATACCGTTTATATACTATAGTTGATATCCATTGGTGTAGTGGGCAACATTTTGTGAGGAGCAATAAAAGGCTCCTTAAATCTCAAACCTGCATGGATCAGGATCACTCTCAGACTGCCCAGAGCCGTGCCATAGATGTCATCCAGCTGCTGCAGTGCACACAGAGTGGAGCCCCCATTGCCTTAAAAACACAACAATAATAATAATAATAATAATAACAATAACAATAATAATCGCTCTCAGCCACATACAGAGGACTGTGAAATGAAATGAAACTGCAGAGTGCTGTGGGACTCCCTCACCTATTTTAGATCCAGGAGGGTCTGAGAAGACCTTGTAGTGAACCCCGAGGGGAAGCTCTTTTCTGTCGACTTTCTCTCTGATCTGCAGCTCATACGCGTCTCTCTGCCTCCCATCCACCGCGGTCACAACCACCACGTCCCAGAAGTCACCGCCCTGCACCTCTCGACCTTTCCGGCAAGACAGGAAAACAAAAAGCAGAAAGTTATGACCAAACCAACTTTGTCTGGAGAATTAAAAGGCGTAATTTTGCGTTAGATACTGGGGGTGTTGGACACATTGGCACAGATCTGTATGATACAGTCGATCAAAGCCACATATAAAACTCACCCCGCAGAGAGTTAAATTTTCTGAGCTTTTCTCTCGTGGCATTTTGTAGCTTTCGGACACATTCCTGATTCATACAGTCGCTTCCAGGGTCCATTGGATATGTTAACTACACTGTTACAAACAAGTCACACGGTTACACCCCTCCAGACTTCACCTCTCTCTCTTTCACTGTTACATCCGGGTGGTGTCACGTGGTTGGTTGTATTTACAACGCAGCGGGGAGAGAGCGCAGCACGTGGTGAGGGACATGACCTGTGCAAGGTTTACGTACCAAAAATAATACACAGATATTTTTTTTTAATTATTTTTAATCCTTTTTTTTTTTATAAAATGCATCACAAATAAAGAGGCTTATATCAGTCCAAATATACTGAAGGGTGCTAAATTCTTTAAAAAGATTACTAACACTTTCTCTTTCTTTTTAAGTGAGATGTTATTTTATTTATTTTTATTTTTCACTCCAGTATATTTGGTTATTTTCTGCAAGTATTTGTTATTATTTTTGAATCAGACCTTTCTTATTGTCATGGTCTTTTGTCTGTATTGTTGTTTTTTCTATGCTCAATGAAGAACAAAACACTTGACTTAGGAAATTAGATTAGAATCAAACCACCAAAAAGTATGTAAAATGTTCAGATTTTATTGTACTAGGTACTACAGTACCTACTATTTTGACAAAATAGTAACATTTCATTTTCTAATTCACTGAGGTATTTCAGAACTGTGCTGCTTTGGTTTAATACTTTTCTGTCACAGTTTTTAGTAATGGTACAGCCCTGGTGTACAGACTCCTGCCACCTCCACTCACATTGTATATTCAGTATAATGTTGAGGCCCAAAGAGTCTGAGCTCCATCAACAAGGCTGCCTCCCACCATGACACCCAACAGGCTGCAGGTGGAAGGAGGAGGAGGAGAACGACTCGAGTGTGGGCACTGAAGACAGCCTTCAGGTGACAGCTTGACTTACTGAGCGTGGCAAGAACACCACACATCAGGCTCTGCTCAGTGACCTGCAGAGCTGTGTGAACTGGCAGCGAGCACATTGAGCTGCAGGCCAAGTCACACAAGACACTCATCCATACACGAGAGGCTTTGGACAGATTTATTTTACAGGATTACTGACTGGCATGTGTCTGACAATATTTCCTCATTTAACATGAAATTTCACACTGTACTGAAGACTACACACTGCAGATCACCGTTACCGTATGCTCTTGTTCTCCTTGTTTTGCTGTCCAGGAAGTAGTGTGAGCAAAACAGGATGATCATGGAACAAACACAATACCTGGAAAGCAAGCAGAGCTGTTACCAACTCCTATAAAGCCCAGTCAGAGGCAGCCAGAAGAGGCTTACATCTGACTTCTACTGAAGACTCCTCTTGTGCATATCTTGTGCAACACTAAAATCACAAGTTACTGTGGAATACAACTGAAAGCTGTGTTTGTCCTTTTTTTTTTGTTCATAAAAAGTGGTTAAGGAATGGTAGGAATGCAGGGGGGAGGGAGGTGAACAACACAACAGCTCAAAAGAGCATAATCCACTGGTCTAATGTGTTTATTGTTTCAGTTAAATCAAGACAGCTTGTCATGTGAGATACTTGGCCATTGTCCACATATAATACAATCAGTGCAAGTACGTTGCTCTAAAACTATACATCGCTGTCTCAAAATAAAACAGCACCATTATACACACTAAATGTACATCTTTACTTCCTTATATTTTAAGGTTTAATCAAGTAGTTTCAAAATTGTATTCAAGAAGGTAGAAAATAATCTGTATCAAAAGAAGTTTCAAAGATTCAAACACCTCTTCATCAGCTTAGACTCGTTTTATCCTCATGTTACTTTGTGTAATGCCTGAACATGGCACTAAAAACAAGATAACAGATTGGTGAGACCGTGTTAAATACTTAAAACTATGCACCAAAATATGATTCATATGAATTAGTATTGCACAGAAAGTGTTCCATAACATTCTAGTAAAACTTGAGAGGCTTAAAATCCAATAGAGCCTCAAAAACATCGTGCACTCTTGCTTCATACCTATAAATCTTGCTGGGAGCAAGTTTTTAAAAAAGAGAAACACTGAAGAAACTATAAATCCATTGCTAAGACGTCTGCAATCTCAGAGAGACACAGATACATTCAACTAAGGCTTCTTTAAGAGTACAGCACCTTCACAACAGAGGTCAAAAGGGATGATAGACGATCCTAACCCTTCCTACTGATGCTACAGTTCCTATTGTAGGGACACTGCGGCAGTACTGTTGTGTCACAGTGCAGAGGGTGGCAGAGCAGCCACGCTGTCCTTGTTGGCCTCCAGGAAGTGACTACAGGCGGAAAACGCGCTGTAAAAGCTGGACGAGAGGCCAGCGATGTCTGTGGAGATGTAGGGGAGGACACCTGGTGTGGCCTGGTTGTAGTACGTGATCTGAAACAAAACAAACCTTTACAACTTGCAGTTATTTTTCTCTTGTGTTGTTTGAAGCTATAACATGCGGTGCTGTAATGTGCTAAATAGAAGAGCTTGAATGCAGAACTGAGTGACCCTCTCATTTGGCCAACCTTGGTGACAGAACTGGACTCTTCCCAGATTGTGAAGCCAGCACAGAGCACCTCTCCCCTGGTGTAGTCCTCAGTGGGAGGGTGAGTGGGCAAAGTAACAGAACGCAGAGCGATGAGATATGGGTCCCTGAGAGGGACAAAAGAGAACACCATCATGGGACTTCATGCAAAAACATTGTTTGCTTAAGGTAATATATAAGATGGAAAAGGAAATTGAGGATAAAGAGGGTGCTGAAGTAACAAAGTGTGAAAGGTCATTTCTAAATGTTTATTATGCACACCTGGCATCACATGGCTTCCTCCTAGATGCCAGTAAGATAAAGTCCTGCCCTTTGCTGCCTTTACTGACAGAGGGTGTAGCTACACGATAAAGGGTGTCATCCTCATCCGCCTGGTTGATCACCTCACACTCCCTGCAGATGACACACAATAATCAGCATCAACAACAAGCTTTAAGTCCCACATTTGTCACTATAGCTTAAGAAGGTAAGTAAATCAGTAAGTTACTGAAGGAAGTTTTGTTTACAAATATCCAGTCCACGTGACTGCTGCAAAAACAATTACAATAATTTTATAATACCTTTTTATTTGAAATTTATTCAACTTCTGTTTTTGTCTGTCAGTTAGTATCTGTACATGTACACGAGTCTCTGTTATGTATTATCCTGATTTTAACCAAATTCAGAATATGACATAGAACACAACCTGACTATTCATATCTCTGCATGATTCTAACATCATCAGGTTACTGTTCATTTTTGGCTTTGATGCCTTTTCATTACAGACAGTCTCAGTAATTTTACTACTAATATCAGACTTTCACTTATGGCTGTCCTGCTACATTATTTACTGTATTTATATTGTAGATCTGCACAAGATGCAGACACACTCATTAACCTCAGCATTAAAATAAAAATCCCACACTAACAGCAGCACTGTAGAGTGTGAGAGTGTGATTATGATTCATCCTGCTGTGGATCATATTATAATGTCTGCATGGAACACAAGTTACCTTGTTACTCATATGCGACTGTTACATAACCGAGCGAGAAAATGAACCACAGTCTTGGAAAAGCAGAAAAACAGCAGGTTTTGTGAGAGTCATCCTCTACCAGAGTGTCTGTCTGCACTTTGTCTCAGTCTCAGGATCAGGTGTGAACAGTGTTTCATTGGGGGTGCACTGGACTAGATCAGGAGCAATTACAAAATATTTCCTCCTTCTCTTTAGCACCTCCCCAGCTGGTGGCACACTAGATGAAAGCTTCGATGGCTTGTGCCTAAAGCTGGCCCTGACCTGTGGAATTAAAAGGATCAGTCTGGTGATATTTATTTACCCTTTTGGCCACAAATCCTGTGAAAATACCAAAACCAACAATTAATTTATCCTTGTTCCTCTGTGCCACAGGCCTCCAAAAATTAGAAGCAAAAAAACACACTGTTACACTGGGTGACATGCTCCTTACCATAAATTGGAGCACTCTGGTTTATTTTGGGTCCATCCCACATAATCCCACCTACATCATCCTGCTGCCTAAATATTTGCTAAAGGCTCAAACGTGTATATTAAGTCCTAGTCCTCAATAAATGCACAATAAAAGCCCCCCTTTCCTCCTGTTTGAGTTAAGTTTATTAAAAAACTATGTCCAGCTGTTTGAGTACATTAATGAGCCTTTTTAAAAGAAATTAAACTCCACATCTGTGAGCAGTTTTTAACTATTTGCATCTTCAGTAGTAGAGAGCCACAGGGAGAGAAGAGAAAGAGAAGCTCATTGTTGGTTTGGATCTTTTTATGTGATTTGCTATCAGTAGGATAAACACAGAATAGCACCAGACTTATCCTTTAAGCTCATTCTGCTGTTGCGCTGACTGTAAGTTGCTCTGCGCCAGAAGATGCAACAAGCCAAATATGTACACGTTACTGACTCATAATGTCGGTCCCACTCTTTTCTCCTCCTCAGGTCTGACAGTAGGCGGAATGTCTGCTCCGCTGTGACACTGACATGCATCTCCACCTTGAAACACAGCATGTGGTTTTCCTCCAGTGTGTATAGTCTAACCTATGGAATAGAGCACATCAGCAAAGACGAGGTGGGGTCAGTGTCTACTTCTAGGATTTGTTCCAGGTATTAAATTCACAGATCAAGTTTGATGTAGTAAAAACTGCCACTTTAATTGGTGGCTGCATGAGAGATTATAAATATGGTAATTGTACATCTTCTGGGAGTGACCTTTTTCAGGTTTTGTAATCTTTAGGGCCAATTTATTCTCTGTTATTCCACAACTTAATTAAATCTGCATGCGCCTATGGTGAGCACAGCCACTGTGACTGTACATTTTCTAGTCCAAAATAATACAGATTGTAGCTATTGCAGCTACAGCTGTCACTATCTAACAAGCCACTTCCTGGAAAAGTAATACAAACAATACTAACCTTATTTTTCTCAGAGGTTAATACCCAGTTGTTTCTGGCATCCATTAGTTTAAGTGCTGATACATTGTTGTAGCTCAGGTACATCTGAAAAAGAAAAACCCCAAAGGACTGTCTGAACTCAATTGCCTGAATACATTGGCCATGTCTGGACAGCTTTACAAAGAATGTGCGCTTCTGTTTTCCAGAAATTGCTGTACCTGGTTGCTGGGATCCCAAGGTACAGATAAGGGCACTTCAGTTTGCTTGCAGGAGATAATGTATTTCCTGTAAACATGAGGTGCAAAGTCTGACCAATATCAACCTTTTCATTTCTAGCAACACTATGATCCCACAAATTTGGTTATCAAATAGTGGAATAAAGATTATACTGAAGGCAGGGTATTTTATAGCTGAACAATGAACTTATTATGCTTGACAGACTCTGCACCAAAGTCTGCTCAGCTGTGATATGCTGCTTTGCCAAGTCATGTGTTGCTGCAGAGTACTGTAAACAATGGACTCTGTTGAAAGACACTGGACAAAGTATTGATGACACTGTTTCTGTATTACTTCCCTTGCTTTATACTGCATCGTATACCACAACAGGTATATATATTTTCCATGTATTTGTAGCTTTGCTTGTTGCTTTTTTTTTGATGATATCCTTGCGTACCCAGATGGTTGTAGCCAATTAGCCACACCTATTTGAGGGACTATTTCTTCAATGACACATGTGAGTCAGTTTGATTTATTATCTATTGGCTCACTTTTCCTAGCTTAAAAAAAAACCCAACATATTTTTGCATTTGAGCCAATGTTTGCACTGACATCATTATACACATCTCCAATAAAGCAATGTAAACCATCTGATACATCAATCTAGCTCTACAAAGAACAAAACATGATGGTTTAAATGGAGATACTAACCTATCGAGCCGAATCTTCTTTCTTGCAATGGCCTCTTGATAACGCCTTTTTCCATCCTATGAAACACACAAGAACATAATACAAAAATCAGAGAACAAGGATGTTTATTATGTGAACTTCTACTTCAGCTTTACACTATATTATACTACTACATTTCAGTCTCTCTAAGGCAGCAACACGACACACTGAAAACTCACCACGGGCTCAGGTCGCATCCGTGGTAGCGTGCGTGGTTTTCTGTCACTGTCCAGCACCTCAAAGGTCATAAAAGCACTATTTATATGGCGCAGAGGTTCTCCACCCTGGTAGGCCTCAGCACATACTCCTACCTCCATGCTAGAACACACCATATATGCAGGAAAATGGGTTCACAAAAAGACATGAACAATACATGATACACATGTACAATAAAAACACACTGTAAATGTTTATGATATAGAGCTACATCACAAACATTTATTGGATGAGTTGAGAGTTATTTGCCTTTTGTGTGATAAGAATTTGTCATTATATGTAGACTAACCTGTGCTTGAAGGCATTGTTAACGATGGCTTTCAGTACCAGTCGGTCACCAATGTGAGACGGGCCACGAAAATGGAACATGTCTATGGTCCTCAGGGTTGGGTGTGCATTACACAAGCGGCTGGAGATGAAATAGAGAGAAAAAAGAGGAAGGTGCTTGTTTTTTTTGTCTTGTTTGGCCACATTAGCCTCTTGGTAAACTAGGAATTAAAGGAAAAATCTGTTATCTTTTGGAATTCATTTTCTTGCTGAGAGATAGATGAGACGATCTATACCACTGTCTAATCAATGTGGTAAATATGAAGCTACATCCAGCAGTCACTTAGCTTAGCTTAGCATGACTTGTCATTATTAAACAGGTGAGATGTTGCACATTAATGGTAAAAGCTAAGCTAACTGCTGCTTGCTGTAGCGGCTGCTTGCTGTAGCTTCATATTTACCATAAGGACGGTATGATGATGAAAATTGGTTTCAATTTTCTTATCTAACTTCTCGGCAAGAAACTTCCTTTGAAGCAAGTTTGAGTCCTATTGTAACTACTAGGTGCACACCTTGCTGCAATCGTAGCCACATTCTCCATCCAGGCCATGATCTGGCCCCCAAAGGTGCTGACTTGGTGATTGGCATGTGGAGGTAACACCAGCTCTACACTCTCCACTCGTGTCCGCTCAGCTGGCACAGCGTTCTGATACTCCTGGCATTCTCCTGGTGAGAGTGTAAAAACAAGGAGCTTTGATCAGTCAGATTTGAAATGGTACAGACGTCTGGCCAAGTGCTGTGTTATAAACCCTTGTGTCTACAGCCTGTACCCAGCTGAGCTGTGCTGCTGCTCAGTAGATCGGTAATGATCTCAGCATGGATGAGCCTCATCCTCCTCCGCTCTGCTGCCAGGCTGTACTCCATCTGTTCCATTTGCGTGTGAGGAACTACCTGCTTCAGCTGTACCTGTGTACCCATAACACACAAACCCAGGGGATGCTGAACAAGCATTAGAAAAATGCATTTGTGTCCATATTTTGGTTTTTGCCTCTTACCTTTCCGGCTTCAGTTCGTCTGGCAACAAAGGTGGCGAAGGCGTGGCAAACCTTCCACTGCCTGTCAGTATAAAGGTCTTCACAATTCACCACTATGCCCACCTGAAAAGAAAAGAATCACCGTATTCATTTTATTTTTAAAAAAATGCAATGCACGTTCACTACCCTGAAATCGAAGTCTACATGAACCAACCTCCATACTGGACGTGAAGGCTCTGTTGACCTTCGCTATGATGTTGACAACCTTGCCCACCCTGGAGCAGACAAACACAGATTCTTCTCTTTACTATCAACATGGAGCAGTAATTATACTATAGACACAATCAGAAACCTTTCTACTGAGAGACATTAATGATCAGTCAACATCAAGACAAGTTTGGTCATCAATGTTCACATTTTGCTGCCTGAACTGAAGAGAAATGTGAGTGACAAACATTTTCATGTAGTAGCTAGCTTTACTTAAAGGTGCTATATGTATGTTTTTGCTTAGGCTCTTGCCAGTAGACTGCAGAGGATCTGCTTATTAATTTTTTTTACATTTTGTTACATGATTTTTTTTTTAAATAATACATTTACTTACTTAACCCTTGTGGTTTTGTACCTTCAAGATTCAGTAAAACTTGAATAGAAATCACTTGAATACATGGGAGCCTATCTGTCCTCCCTCACAGTCAGTCCATGCAATGTATTCCATCTCTGCAAAAATTCTCAGTTGGAGATGCACCTTCTCACAACAGCATTCAGGTTAATGCCTTACCCTATGGTGTGTTCAAAATGGATGTCGTCCACAGAGGCAGTGATACAGGAACAACCTGCATGTCTCTCAGCTGGAAAAGGAGAGATTACACAAATATTTGGCACAGCACAAAGCCACAAAGACTCTGCGGGTCAGGCATATTGAAAGCTCATTATCTATAAATATGTGCGACTATAAAGGCCAACAGAAATAATATATCACAGAAAGACTTCAGACCTGCTTGGAATTTGAATGCATTTCATTCTGTACAGCTGCAACAGAATATATTAGTACCTAAACACGGTCTTTCACTGTGTGCCTATTATCAAACTGATCCTCTCAGCTGGGAGACGAGCTTCAAAATTAATTCTTGACCTTCAGCAACAGTTTGGCAAACAAAAATCTCAACAATTATTTGTCACTTTGTAACATAGCACCTGACAATTTTTGAGGGATGTTCAAAGAACACCTGTAAAGGGGGTCAAAACAAAGTCACAGTCTGACACTATAACAAATCATGGTCAAGCCCACAAACTGTAATAACTTGACAAATACAACATTAAAAAAAATACATAAATGTCACACCACTCAAATGACCTGGAGTTTATGTCCTGGCCCCTGGCTTGATGAACATAGTTAACATGGTGTTAACTGTTGGCATGGTGCACTTGAGCAAAGTAGTTCACTTGGAGTTGCATTGTATGGCTTCTAGGAGTGCATATGTATGAATACGCAGTGGAGTGTAGTGAAAGTGCCCACTCTGGATAAATAAAGGTTAAAAAGTGTCTGGATCAAGACTGAAAGATGCGCCAAAATCTCAGCTACACTTACCAATATATATTCGATGCCCACTATTTCTTGCTAAAATACTTAAGTTGGCAGATTCTTGGTTAATGGCACGACGCAGATGCATGAACATGTTTAAGTCTTTACTTATGTATTGTATTTATTAGCGTTTGTTGTGCCGGTTGTCTTGTCCTACAGCCTCTCTTAAAATTGTAAAAATGAGAGATTTTCTGATCATTTCCTACCAGATAAACAGGCTGTGGAGTCCATCCACTTCAGCAGCTGTCCAACACTCAGCTCCCCACAGTGGTTGGCATGGCAGGGCAGCACGATTTGACTCATCTTCACTTCAGTGGGGTTTCTGTACACTTCCTCGTTCTGTTGAATGAACAGAGGGTCCAGCACGGTGTTGGCATCTTCCCTCTCCGATGTCATAACTCACAACTACACAGACAGGGGACACAGGGAAATGAGTTACAGAAGAACCAAGACACTGTTCACTTTAATTATTCCTCTCAGGAATAATTAATTATGCCACATCACCCAAAGTTAAAACATATGATTGGAACCAGCATTATTTTTAAACTGACTGGCAAGTCTTTTAATATACTGTCTAAAATCTAAAACTAGACAAAAACTAAAATACGCTGTTCTTGTTGATTGTTTCTTTCAAACAATCAACTCCAAGAGATAAACAGAGGTCTCACTGTGCTGAGTCATCTGCACAGCTCTCTTAAATCTAAAACATCTCCAGAGGTAAAAACACCTGCTCGAGATTAAACCTGCTTTTCGGAACAAGGCCTAAATCACCAATTATAAAACATGATATATGTTCATTTAACTTTGAATTTGATGCTCCAATAAAAACATCAGTATGTATAACCACGTAAAAATATCAAGATAATGCTAAAATAACTAGAAGGGCAATCAGAGAGCATAGATTTCCGTCAAGGCCAATATCAAACAACATACACCAGACGTTAGAGAAAGAGAAATGAAAACTACATCAGTTATGATAAAATGATTAGCTGATATTTTCATCTGACACAAAAATATTCATTTTGTGGTTACAGGGGCTGCAACATAAAACAGAAAGTCAGAATGTTTTGAGTCAGAAGCAGCACTGTCAAAAGGCAGATATGTGTAATATACATACCGGCAGATTTTGTTCACTACTAAATTTGCTAAATAAATAAATAAAGCAGCAGGGTCAGTTTGATCAAGTGCTGCAACACAAGAGGCTTTAATTAATCTGCAAATCAGTTTGTGGTCTGAGGAACTGCTCAACATTTCTACCCTAACTCATAGAAGGAATAACTTTAAATCTTTTAAACTTTAAATTTATGTACTTACATCCCTGCAGCATTGTATGGAACAGCTCCTCAACTAAGAATAATTCAACTTTACATGCAGTCTTTTTCAGACTGCACGCTGGGGCTCGTCTTCTTGGAACCGGTGGCACAAACTATTTTAAGGCACATACAAACTAAGGCATGCCGCTAAATGAGTTATCCATGGAAACTATTTGCTGGGACTGAAGCGTTTGACCATAACTTGTGCGCTAACGCACGTGCAGTGGTCACCTGTCTTCCTATTATCGATCACAGGGCGCCTTAGTGACCTTTGAACTGACTTGAAGGGAAATGAGACATGCCACAACTTTCACCATGAACTTCTGCTGCAGCTTGCAGCAAAATAGGAAAATATCAGGCGGACACTGGCGGCACTGAAGACTGCTATTTATTCTACAAAAACAAAACGTCACGAGTAAACACACCAACGTATTGCAAACTTCAAAACAAACAACATATAATGGCTTACCCAAGTTAAAGGTTTACGATGAAGGTGATAGACTCGAGATAAAGTCAAGAGGTGCCGATGAAGGTGTGCTACAAAATATTAACGCCGGCTGAGACAGAGCAGCCAGTTCATTTCAGCCCGTTGCTCTACAACACAACTTCACACACACACACACACACACACACACACACACACACACACACACACACACACACACACACACACACACACA
>JBBMJY010000022.1:7312732-7325300 GCA_037833715.1 Toxotes lorentzi | reverse complement strand
CACACACACACACACACACACACACACACACACACACACACACACACACACACACACACACACACACACAGTTTACTAAAAGAGTTTCACCACTGGAGGGAGGGAGATAGGGAGGGAGGGAGAGAGCCCATCCCCTGTAGCGGTTACCATTTACGTCCACAGATTTTAAGGTGGAACTGAAGTCACCCCATGTTTATGTTTCACTATTTTGCGAGTCTTTAAATTAAATAAGGAGCGATATTTGACTGTGAGCCATTTTGTCCACACACGTATTCCAATAATAATAACAACGACAAAAAAAAAACTCTTAAAATTTTATGGAAACTAAAAACTTACAGATAAGTGCGTGTGGTGTTTTGTTTTTTTTTAAAGATTATTTATTTTTTTGTAGGCACATTTTTAATCTCTTCCATAATCAAGTGACCTTTGAAAAGTTAATTAAATCCTTGAATTTTTCTTTGAAAGCGATCTCTTCTGTCTTGTCTCTTAGTTTTACAGATTCACTTGATAACTGTAGGGGAAAACAAAGCTTATTTTATCTGATGTGTCCAAATAAATATAGGGCCTCTATTGAATCCCCCAGTTAGAGAAGACAGTAAAGGGTTGCTGGAGGAATTAAAAATGACTGAATGTGTCTAATTATCTGATTCTGATTAAATGAATAGTATTAGTTAAATATTAAAATTGAGGGTCAAAAGATATAGAAAAGCTTTAAACTTTTCCTGTACCCTCCAAACAGTTGATAAAAAGGAGTGAAAACTTTTCAGGGATCCGTATTTTAGAAGTGATGGAAGTTGTTTTTATATTAGAAATATTTTTTTAGATTATAAATAATAAATGTTTTTAAAAAAAATAAAATAAAATTTCAGATCATTACCAGAAGAGTTAGTTTACATTGCACAGATTAGAAAGAAGCCAAGAAAACAATTACAAGGGAACAATTAATTTCTTCATTAAATTAAGCTCGCTGATGTCTTAGCTACCAACGTCAGAACAGCCAAAGCGAAAGCACCAGAAGGCAGACCTTAAGGCAAATGGCGCACTCTGATTGGCTGTTTGCAGCATCAGTTAGGCCTGGGCCCACCTCTTCCCCCCGCGGACCAGGCTCGGTTGAGTCGTCGGGTTGAGGAGGAGTGCGGTTGGAGTGCGAGAGGGTCGCGGCCGCGATGATCTGACAGATGAAATAGCGAAAAAAAAAAAGACAGAGAAGGCGGGCGTCCTCCCACACAAAACAATGTTCCCCAAAGGCAAAGGCACTCCGGTGCCGTCGGACGGCCAAGCACGAGAAAAGTAAGCTCAGAAACGTTTATTATTGTGTATTTTTTTTCGCCTCGTAAGTTGTTCCCTCTTGCGCTCTGTTGTTCGCTGGACAGGCTAGCAAGAGGCGATTTCCTCCTACCGAGACTGGAATTGAATGAACCGCCTTGTCTGCTCGCCATTCCTGCTTCGAGCCGTGTTTCTGCTTGCCTTTTGGCTTACTGCTGTCTCTTTACACGTCCCCGGCCGATTCGGAGTGCAGTTTGGTTGTGTTTTAACCGGCGGTTGTCTCGTATTTTTTTTTTTTTTGCGGTTGTTCAGCCGAGAGCACGGAGAGGAGAAAACAATAACATCGCCTTTCTACACAGCACATTGTTTTCTCTGTTGCGCTCTCTGGATAGGCTCCGTTTTTATTTCCCTCAGCCCCATCAGTGCCACCAGGATACTGTACCTAGCTAATACACAGCAGGCTGGCTCTGTGTTTTTATGTTCCACATCACGACGTTAAATTACACACCGCTGCTTTACTACTTTCTTTTACCATTCTTATTGTTGTGAATCTTTACCAGGCTTGGCTTGGTTGCACAGTCCCCATTTAATTTTTTTTGGCACAGGCTATTTGGCAGCCATTGTTCAGAGGGCCTGTGCCCGACTCTAGTCACTCAGTTTGGCCTTAGAAGAAGATTTAATCTGATGTCACACCTGGTGTTTATTTTTTTGTCTGTTTATCATGTTTCTGTTTTAATTAAACTTAAAATTATATTTATATATTTTCACTCAGGTTGGCTCTGTACGTGTATGAGTACTTGTTACACATTGGAGCACAGAAGTCTGCACAGACGTTTTTATCAGAGGTATGTGGGGTTTTGGATAGAACTTCAACCATGTTATAATGTGCCTTTGTGCATTGAGACTCTTTATGTAAATCTATTGCATTTGCTCATTTACAGCAATATTAAAATCTATTTTATTGGCTCACATCGATAATTACTGAAATCCCCCTTTCCTAGATTCGATGGGAGAAAAACATAACACTCGGAGAACCCCCTGGATTCCTACATTCCTGGTGGTGGTAAGCGATCATGTTCTTGTCCTCCTATAAACATGTCCAGGGGTTGATTGTGTGGTTTTTGTTTTCTTCATGACCTGTCTTGTCCACAGTGTATTTTGGGACTTGTATTGTGCTGCACCAGAGAGGAGAGAGACATGTGACCACTCCAGTGAAGCGAAGGCCTTCCATGATTACGTGAGTAGGAACTGTTTGCTTCGTCTTCTGCTGAAGAAGACAATAACTTTGGCATCAAGGCTAAGAAGTGGTGTAAATAATGCACCTCCAGATCAGGTTGTGCAACGGTCAGATATTTTTTTCAATTTTTTTTTTTTTTAGTTTTCAGAGCAAAGTGATCATAATCTCTGTCAACATCCAAGACCTTACAAACTCCCCCAATCTCCTTTGAGAGTAATACAGCTGCCACGCTTCAGGCTATTGTGATTCTGTTTTAGCTTGAAGTATTATTGTGACTTGCCACATGATGTTGGTCTTATTTCTGCTTTTCATATGCATTCTTTACTGTGTTTTTTCTATTTCTCACTGTGCCTGTAGCTGTGTTTAACTACTTAAAGCAACTGAGGACAGTATTTATTTATTTTTCTCCTGAATTTACGATCGGTCATCTTGCCCTGTCGGTGGGTCGAATGATGTGCCCAACAATGAGCTTTATAGGCTTCTGGGAAAATGATGCTGATGTCAGCATGTTCTGAGTCAGACCTGTCGAGTGCTTTCCCCCTTATCCACACCACACTCAAGCGCCCTGCCTCAGTTGTGAAGACGAAAAAGAACCTGCTATGTGTTCTGCAGAACTTCTGAGACTTTATACACAGCAAGATTTTTGGCAAAGACCCACAGTTTCCCTAATGTGTGGCAACTCTGGTATATGTTGGAAACATATAATCCGCAATGACACAAACCTGAAACTGAATTTAGGAGATGTTGCTCAGGACAAGCGCGTCATTGTATAGCGTATTGCTCCTCATATGATAGTACTTCCACATTTGCAAGTTATAGATTTTTTTGCATCTTGATAATTATGCTGTTTTGGAAATAGAGCTGCTGTCATGTGCTGCATTGTGTCAGCATTCAAATACAACATCTAAAGGTGCCTCATGACGATCAAAGAAAGTGTGAACTGCTTGTCAGTGGCTTCTGCTGTTCCCGTTGTTGTGTTTCTGTGTCCGTATCTGAAAAGAGTAGACAAGAATCGTGCAGCTGAGGTAAATAAATTAAAATTAAAAATAAAAATGCTATCTGGGCTTTGCTTCATCAGCACAGCCAAGGAAAGACATTAGAGGTTAAGTAGTTCTCTCTGGATGACTGATACAAAGCCCGGTTTGTAGGTGGGTTGGTGATGTATCAGGCAGGAAGGGGTTAAAACGGAGATGTTGGCCCTGCTCTTGGCAGATAGGGTTGTCAGGGTAACGGGCCTCCTGATCTGGCAGGTGACCTGGGAGCCAGGAGAGAGGCTACAGAGTGGCTCTGCCCTTTCAATAACCACATTCCTTATTATTCTAACTCAAAACAGACAAAGGAGGAATACATTTTGTTTGAAACCAGCCTTTATTCACTTAGCTTGCTTCATGGTAATTTATTACAATTTTTTTTTTTGGTTTGTTGATTGCTTTTGTAAGATTTGCAATATGTAATGTGAGATGGTAGCTTTAGCTGTACAATACAAGTAAGTCAGACAGATGTAAAATATCTGCTTTTGTGTTAGAAAAATCACATTTCCAGTCATGAAATACAGATTTTTATAGTGTTAAATATTCCTTGGTTTTAGGAAAAGGTGTGAGCATGACTGAAAATCATTTTGCGATTAGCCTTGTATTAAAATGAGGAAACATCCTCAGATAATTTTTGAAAGAATAAACAATACAAAATGATGAAAGATGTAACATTGCAGCCCGTGGTTTGACTGAGACCATTTTCATAACATGGAAAACATTAAGCAAATGAGGGAGCAGTGAAACGTCAGTCTGGGCAGTGTGCTGCTATGGTGTGAAGCTTTGAGAGTTTTTGTGTGGTTGGCTCTCCCCGACATCTTGTGGTTGCCCTTCGCTCTGATACTGGTTCTTCTTGTGTTCATTTGTGGATGTTGGGGGGGTCAGGGAAGTGTGTGTCTGTGTGTGTGTGTGTGGACAGTACTAGTCCTTGGACCCTAGCCTTTGTCTAGGCGTGGGGGAGGTGAGTGCTGCTCGGTTAGCCGGCAGCGCTCGTAAAGCCCCGGCGTATTCATGCTGGGCCTGACGAACGCTCCCTGAGGGGCCCCGTCGCCATGGCGTCAGCGGCTGATTGATGGATGTCACGGAGCTGAGGGGCAGATTGGAAAAAGGAAAGGGGAGTGGCACTGTGGCATATGCCCAGCATACACCACTGCGGAGGAGCTGAGGGAATTAAAAGGGGAGGAGGTTGGGGAGGAAGAGAGGAAGGAGATGAGAAGTGGAAGGGACCTGCTAGAAGTAACTAGAGAGAGAGAGAGCAAGCATCCAGTCAGGATCCAGTGGGTTTTTTATGATGTTGATTGATGGTTAAACATTTACAAGCTAAACATAGGGGCTGGTTTCTTTTGAGTGTTGGTTCCAGTGGAAGAAGCGAGACTGTTAAGAGCATGCTAGGTCAGGATTTGGGTGGTCTGTGCTTGCAGCCCAACCCCCTTCATCATTTCTCCCTCATCCTCTTTTAAATTTTTGTCTGTTTGTGTCTCTCTCTGTGTCTACCCTTGCTTTTTCACAGTTACTTCAGTCAACCTCTTGGTCATCCTCACCCTCCTCTCTCTTTCCTCTTCTCCCCCCCACCATGTGTTCTCCTCTCCACTGCTCCCTTTGTTTTTATAAAGACAGCACGAGCACATCCGCCGCCACTCTGGCCTTTTGTAACCTCCTTTGGTGATTCAAAGATTCAGGGAAATTTTGTTTAGTTGGAATTGTTTATATGCTCTTTGGTACACGCATGTACATGCTGAATCATTATAGGTTGAGGAGGGGATGGGGGGTGGGGTAGTCTGACTTAAAGGAGGTCCCCTGGGAAGTTGTGAGGAAGGCCCTGGACAAGAGCCTCATAGCCTGAGGCAGGGCTGAGACATCTGTCCCTTTCCTGTACTAGGGAGTCTGTGGAGAGACGTGGCTCGTTTAGACCGAAAGCAGCATCAGGCTGTTTGAGCCAGTCCAGCAAGCACAGCTGTGGGCTTTACAGGGACATGATAAGGATCTAACATAACATGCCTGAGAACCCGCCATGCACGTTGCCTCTCAGTCTAGCAAACGGTTTGTGACTTCTACAGAGCTATGTAGGTTGTTGACACTGTTTTATGACTTTGTGGTCAATATGCTATATACAGCTTTGTTTTAATTTATTATTTCTTTTCAGGCCTCATTCAAGGAATGGGTCACTTAGGGGTAGAGGAACAAAACAAACTGCAGTTGCTGTATCAGAATAAAGGGGCCAGACAGTGTGACTGTATGAACATATACCACTCTGCTATGAAACTAGCCATAAACTGTTAGATCTTTATCTCCAGGAAGATCATACAGACTAACATCTGCTTACAATTACTGTACACCAGAAAAGTTGTCTTCAGGCTTAGGTACACCTCTTTACAAATCAAGGTTCCCAGAGTTGGAGAATTAAATACTGATCTTGTGAAAAATTGGATCGAATTTAAATACCATTTGAATCCTATCAGAATGAGGGTGAATATCATTATAAGGGAGCTCTTATTGACTCATTCACTGAAGGTAACAACACAACCCATCTTTGTCACCAGAGCCTTGCATGTATTTAGGACAATTATTATATTTTCAAGGCAAGCGGAAGAGTTTGAAGCAATAATCACCCTAACTGTTCATGTAGTAGTCAAGTATGATAGTGAATCCTGGGACACGGCTTCATTACTGTGTCTGCACATCTGACAGATGTTCTTGTGGTTAACATGAAGCTCTATTACAGGAAGCTTACTGCCATGTAGTTGTTGCTATGTTTGTAAATGTTAATATCTTAATTGCATCATTTACTGATAGCAAATTGCAAGGGCAAAAAAAAGAACAAGATAAATGGTTGACTTTATAGACTTAGTAAAAATTTAAATAATGAAGTATGCCAGACAAATTGACTTTTGATTAGGACAAAAAAATCCTGCACATGCTACCTTTTTTACATAAAAATGTCAACTTTAAAAAATGCACGGTACAGGTTGAAGGCTGTGCCTGTGACACCTTTTAAATATCATATGATGGCCTTTTACAAATGTAAAAACAAAGCATACAATTAATAATTAAACAGCTTCATCAGTGGCCTTTACTGTTTGAAGCTGGTAAATTAGGTCCAGGCCATTATTTGGGCTTTAAGACATACAAATGATAGATTTAAGTACATAATAAATTTTATTTGAGAAAGAAATTAGATCACCACAAGGGTTTCTTTCCAGGAAGCTGCAGAGTGCTAGTTACCTTGAATTTTGAAAAGAGGTCAGAACTATGAAAAACTGTATAACCCCTTTACCAAACAGTGCAAATGACTCATGTAATTTTTAGGCTATGGCGGAAGCATTATGGTTTGTTCAGTAGGGTGCAAAGCAATAAGTACACAAAGCAAAAGGTTTACTGTTGCTGATGCTAACTTCACTGAGGACATGACGTCTGGTCTCTCAAGTTCTAAGGAAGCTCGGTACAAATAGCACATAGGGAACTGATCACAGTACTTGCATCTAAATATGCTCATCAAAAACTTGTTCCTCCTCTTGTAAGTTTTACTGGCTTCCTAGCTCACAGTGTTGTCCCAGACTCTGTGATCTCAGTGCAGTTAGTTCCTGTCATAAAACATAAAACGTTAGCAAAATATTAGTGATAACAACAAGCCTATGGATCTCATTAGTATCCTTCTAATGTGCAGGTTGAAACCGGTTGTCGTCACATATGGTCTGCAGTTAAAGCATGCAAGCATGGCACAGATACAGTATGTCAACCGCTGTTGTTTAAAGAAATCATTTCCAGTCATTGTTATCACAATTCTGCTCTTAAGATGCTTTTTGGGCTTTTGATCAATTATGATAAAGGGGAACTCTCTAAACATTTACCCATCCTTGTGTGTTTGCATACCTGTCAGGCCATGCAGGTTTGATGGATTAAGGAATTATTTCAGACAGGGTGGGTTCCTAACTTCACCCTTGTTTAATTTGCATATGGATGACTTGTCTGGGCAGTTTAATTCTTGCAAAACAGGTTGGGTTTTATGCATGCAGATGATTTGGCCATGTTTTCTCTGTGCAGTGCTGGTTTTCAACTGATGTTTCGTGTACAGTCCCAGTATGGTTCTACTTTAGACATCAGAGTAAACGGGGGAAAGGATATTTAATGATACTGTTATGTACAGAGGGCAAAAAATGTACATAATGCTGTGAAAACAGCAGCATTTTGAGACTTAACGTCACTTACAATGATGCCATGAGGATGTTATTGTGTGTGCCAAGATTTTAGATCGCAATTCATATGATCTTTAACATGAACGGTCATGTCGGGCAGAGATAAGAAACCTAGTGAATAAATGAATGTACAAACTGAATAAATTAGATTAAAGTAAAAAACAGATGCGTCAGTAAATACTGTGTTGGTACAGCACTGGTGCAAGCGTCGCAATGCAAGAACGCAATTTAAATTTGTAATTCTTTATTTAATTACTGTTGTTTATATAGTATTAATTTGCCTTCTGAGTGTGACATCAATTAACGTCATCAACATGCATGTGCTCACAGTATATTTTTGATGCTATGTTGAGTTATGTATCATATGTATATGTGTGATGTAGAGTGACACTTTGTTTTTTGTTTTTTTTGATCAACATTATTTATAAAGTTGGACTTGAATGGGGGTGTGCATATTCACCAAAATAACTCTGGTGTTGACTTTGGACAGTTGAGGTGAGAAATTGAAACTAAAGAGAAAAAAGTGCAGAAGTGATAACCGTCCTCAGTGAGTGTGCTCTGTGTCTTGTGCTTTTTGTATTCTTTGGTAAAATGTGTCAAAGGTCAGTTTTTTGGGGGGTATGCTATTTTTTTTATTTTATTTTTTTTTAAAGTAGGTTCTTAACAGGCTGTGAATGAGTTATTGCAGGTCTAGATGTACGTGTTCTGTGACATTTTTTATCTTTAACAGTGGCGATTAGTTAACTGTAAATCTTATCTTATTTAAATCTTATATACCTAAGAGATTTGCCTTTTAGGTCTGACCTGTAGATTGCGCTACTAATTGTGAGTATGGATGTTTCTCCTTGACTGGGCTGGGTAGTTGAGAGTAACTGGTCAAGATGGGTGAGGAAGTACATGGGGGGTAAACTGGAGCCTGTAAAGCTTCCAAGAACTCCGCACATTTTCTTACACATCCGCAGCAGTAGTGGACTGTTTGAGGAAAAACTCAGGTGGTAGGTGTATTTCAAGATTTCTCCCTCTTTGGATCCACCTCCTGTGTCTCCTTTCTAGGAAAGAAGAAGGATTTACTTTGTGCTCTCTGTGTGTCTCCGTGTCCCAGTGGTGGTGGGGCCTGGGGAGACGTGACTTTTCCCTGTGGCCTCACTTCTCTCCCTGCTGTGGTATTTCACAGTGGCCCTGCAGCGGCAGCATGAGCAGATATAATTAGGGAAGGTGCAGTCGATATCAGGGAGTGTGTTGGCTATTGACCAGTGATGTCTGTAGAGCTGTGGGACGTTGGACAGAGACGAGGAGTGTGTATGTGTGTGTGTGGGGGTGCTAGTACATCCATCGTGATAGTAATCATTGCCTGTTTGCGTACATCTGCACTACAATGCAAGTGAGCTACGCATTAACAAATGGCTACAGAAGGAGCTTCTCTTCTTCTGTAGCCAGTCTCTTCCAGCCAAACCCCACAGCTCTGAAGACATTAGCTCATCTCAAATTGCTTCAGCTACAGGGAAGAAAAACTCAGTCAATTAGGAGCGTGTGACCGAAGCAAATGGCACATTAGTGAATTAGGGCTGCGGTTTGAGCAGGAAATCGGCCCAGCGAGCCCCTGCTGTGCAACAGCACTTTGGAGCCTCTGACTCAGTGAATCCCAGTGATCCATATCTGACCCAGTGGATCCTGGATCAGCGGGACTCAGGCGCCTCAATAAGTTTCCATTCATACTGCTTTCAGACAGGGGACCTGCAAATGATGTGGATCTACTGAATGTGTGTTGGCACTTTGTTTCTTTCTCTTTTTTTCTGGATTTGTCGAGAAGGGAGAAAATAAATGTCTGACGTTTGTGTTGTGAAAAATCTCAAAAATATTAACAGTTATCTTTTGTGCAGCACAGTGTATGAGAGCTTGTAATGTTGCTATTCTCTCTGTTTTTCAACCGTAGAGTGCAGCAGCAGCCCCCAGTCCTGTGATGGGAGGGATGCCCCCTGGTGAGGGCATGCCAGGGGGACCCATGCCACCCGGCTTTTTCCAGGTCAGTCCATCACTACACTGATACTGTCTATGTCTGGAATATTTTCCCACTTCTACTATTTACAACCTTGACAATTCTGATCATCCTCAACAGTTAATCAGTTATCAGAATTGTCACAAATTAATTTCCTGTGCATGGACAAATTAATTAATCGACCAATCAGTTTTCCTTACTGCACCTCTGCAGGCTTCAGCTTTGTAAAATATTGTCAGGGTTGTATATATATTCTGGAGCTGTAGGTCTCCACATTGGTGTCTGCGCTGGTTTGTGCCTTTTGTTTTGCTCCACTCTGCTCAGTGAACTTGTAGTAAACATCATAGACAATCTGTCTGCCTGGGCCCCTCCAGTGCTGTAAACAGGCAGGCGTGGCCATTTTCCCTAATGGAGAAATCGAAAGGTGCAGCACCTACTGTAAATCAATATCTCATGAGAATAAACTCTTGGCAGGCAACTGTGTGGAGCTACCTCTAAGAGGTGACATAAAATTCCAGTGTTTCCCACCCTCCACTAGACCAAACTGTTCACTTACTACGAACTGGAAGCCACAAAGCCATGACTCATTATGCGATCGTGTTAATATCAGAAAAGACATTTTGACATTGATATATGAGCACGCACACACTCATACTGTCTATAGCAGGATCTTGGAGGAGGCTCAATTAGACCCCTCACTCTCTGTCAGATCAGCAACATTAGCGACACAGTGCCAGTGTTTAGTGTTGTTATAAAGCTAATTGCATAGAGCTTAATTGACGCTGTTAATTCGGGGAAATTAGCACTGATAACATGCTGCATGCAGCAGGCTTCTTAATGTCTTGACTGACAGGCAAAAGAGCACACATCCTCTCCATCTCTCTGTCTCTTTTCTCTCATTCAAGGCCAAGTCATTTGCTTGCTCTTCTCTGCTCTTTTTCTCCCTCTCACTGTCTCTCTCTTCTCTCTGACTGTGTTTGGTACATGAAAAAACATTTTTAATTTTTTTTTGCGGCACACTTTGGTTCTTGCACTCCGACTGTCCTCTGCCCTGCAGTAACCCTGCTTCTCTCTCTCTGCCCCTCTTTTGTCACTTCTGTTTCTTGCTCCCTCTTTCTCTACTTGTCTCATCCTCCCCACTCTCCCTCCTCTACCTTCCTCCCTGCCTCTTCATTTTGTGCAATGCCACAGGGTCCTCCTGGTCCCCAGGGCTCTCCTCACCCTCAGCCTCCTCCCCCTAACAGTATGATGGGACCTCACAGTCAGGTAAAGCTCCCTCTCCCTCTTTCTCTCTCTTTTTCTCTGTTTTTGCTGTCTGCAGTCATTTGGGAACCCTGATTCTCAGTGCTGATGCTTCATGCTTTGGCATTCGCCTCAGCTTAATGCTTTATTCTGCTGTCAGTATTCTCATGAACATGCTATCGAATAATTAGAATAGTACTACATTTTGGGAGATGTGTGTCTTGTGACTGAAATCTCATGGAGCAATTGTGTTTCTGTTGTAGTCCTTTATGTCGCCTCGCTTTGCCGGAGGCCCAAGAGGTCCCCCCATCAGGATGGCCAACCAGGTAGACCTCTCACATGCACACACCTCTTGGATTCAGAATACATACATTTAAAACTTCAGTCTCATTGGATCTTTGTGTTTTAACCCTGCTAGCCACCAGGTGGAGGACCAGGTCCTCATCCCATGCTGCCCAATATGGACCCCACACGACCACAAGGTGCGAGTCAGGGCTGTATTCTCTTTAACTACACACTACATGTGCAGCAGAGAAAATTATTCCCTGGCTTCTCTCTTCATATAAACTGCCTTTATTCCGACAGGCCATCCTAACCTGGGGCCAATGCAGAGAATGAGTGGCCCTCGAGGCATGGGACCAATGGTGCCCGGTCCTCAGGTAGGCTACTCCACTCACATATAATATATTATCGCTGTGTTGAAGACCCCCTGGTCATGATCTTTACTTTATTGGTTTTGGTGATCAGCGGGCTTTATTTGTAAAACGTTTCGGCAAAACTTTGTACCTACTAAATCTAAAGCAAAGCTATTTTGAAAATTACCTTAATGAGTGATTTGCTTTGATGGAATTTTCTCTGATTATGGTATCCTGTGGTTTAAAGCCTTAAACTTGATTTTCACAGACAATTTTATGATATTTGGTTGTTGTCCTCTCAGAACTTTGGTGGTGGGATGAGGCCTCCACACAACACCATGGGTCCTGGTATGCCAGGAGTGAACATGTGAGCCTTTTTTCTAATATGTAAATACATGATCTCACAAGTATTTTAACCTAAATGCAACATCTTACTAAGGTTTCTGTTGTCCTTACCATCTAGGGGCCCAGGGACCGGCCGGCCATGGCCCAATCCCAACAATGCCAACTCTGTGAGTACTAATGCACACACACACAAACACGCACACACACACCCAGAGAAATGGTGGTTCATATTGCAGCCAGATCTCCTCTCAGAGCCACGGAGGTCTAATGTGTTCCAAGGTTCTAGTCTGGGATGTAATTGTAGTATTATGTGTCACGGTTTCCACAGACAGCCATAATGGTGTTAGGATGATCAAATGATGAATGATGACATTTTGAGGTATAGAAAATGGTTTGCACTCCCATTTCTGGTCTGGTAATGTTTGTGTTTTTGGTTTCAGATGCCTTACTCATCACCCTCTCCTGGTGCATATGGGGTGAGTACACATCCTGATGTCTTAAGTCCTGCATACTACAGAAATTTAAGCATATGAGAAAAATAATAAAGAAATAAAGAAATAATAATAAAACACACACACACACACACACACACACACACATATATATATATATATATATGTGTG
>JBBMJY010000022.1:7262455-7312632 GCA_037833715.1 Toxotes lorentzi | reverse complement strand
CACACACATACATACATATATTGTTATATATGTGCTTACTTCTTTTTGATTGTTTCTCCAAAGGGGGCATCCGGAGGAGGAGGACCCCCAGGAACTCCTATCATGCCCAGCCCTGCAGGTTAGTGCTTCCCTGATGTAAGCTGTTAGTTGTTACCTTTTTTCATGCACTATCTAGAATCAGTTATATGTGTGATTGTGCCTTTTTCAGACTCAAACAACTCCGGTGACAATTTGTATACCATGATCAACACTGGACCGGGCAACCGAAATAATGTGAGTGCCTTTTCATTGTCTTCCTTCTGCTTTGTGTGTTTTGCTGTGTCAAGAAACCTGTTTTATAGCTAAAAATCTGGTTTGGACTTGTGAATGTAATGAGGGTCACTTAGGGGGAAAAAAAAAAGTGGTTGACAGAGGACAACAATTAAGTGGCTGGGACATACAATGTGTTGTGAGCCCCGCTGGTCATTAAGAAAAGCTTCTACCATTATCCAAACACCTGACGTCTCCAGGTCAATATCATCTCCGTATACTCATTTGTCTAATGACTTCATGCAGCTGGTGGAGTGTGAGGATTTCCACCCTCTGGGCCATGCATCCATGTTGCTGGGCAAAATGGTTTTATTCTTGTTGTGAAGTGCACAATTCCTCCATGGACTCTGGTCCTAGCCACATGATAAATATTGAAATTACATTTAGTAATCTCTCATACTACTGAACTGCCTACATTATATGATCTAGTCTTGTACCTTTCTCAGTTAGATAGAGGCTGTGAGATCAAGTAGTGTTCAGACAGATCTGCACGCACTGCTGGTGAGGGGAAAGACAGAAAATAGGGAATTTCACTTCCTTGTGCATATACAGAGCTGCCCATGCATGAAAAATAATTGTACTCAACACGGGTATCTTTGCCTTCCTAAATATATATATAAAGCACACATACACTCTTCCTTGGCTGAACTATCCACCCAGGAATGTACCGAAACAAAACAAATGCACTTGTTGCACTAGTTTCCTTTTTATGTGATTTGATACCATAGGCTACTGTTTCAGTCAGTCCTTTAGAGCTGAAATGATCAGAACCAGTTTTTTTTTTTCAGTTGAAAGACAGACTTAAGTTCACGACAGAAGAAATAAGTCAGTGCTTTACTGCATAGAAACTGGGCTCCAGGGTTCTTTTCGGGCACTTGTTATTTAGGACTTTCCAGCTCTATGTGAACTGTGCTGAGGACATGTGATAAGTGAGTCCTTGCTGTCTTGTTACTGCTCCAGTTCCCTATGGGCCCCGGCTCTGACGGACCCCTGGGAGCCATGGCTGGGATGGAACCACACCACATGAACGGGTCACTAGGTAACATCACCCTCTACAATACACCTGCTCACAGAAATGTTGGGCTTACATTCTTATGCATTGAATGAGTATACTTTTGTCCACTATGTCGCGTGGCACGTCAGTAGGGGCCAATAGATCAGGTAGTAAAAAAAAATTTCTTATGGTCATGAAATACAAACATTGCTTAGTTGTTTTTCACATTGTTTCATTCTCAGGCTCTGGTGATATGGATGGAATGAACAAGGTAAATGTTGTTACCACACAAAGAATCTTTGCATTTAAAGCCGGGAAAAAAGCGAAGTGATTGACATTTACAAAACGTTTGCGCACTCTTTGTTTCCAGAATTCCCCAAACAATTTAAGTGGCATTAGCAATCCTCCTGGGACCCCAAGGGATGATGGAGAGCTGAGTGGAAACTTCCTCCACTCCTTTCAGAGCGAGAACGTAAGTCTCCCTTCTTGCCAGTTCCTCTCCTCAGCTAACATCACTGAACTGTTGGTGATTGCCGTAGTACTTTGATGAAGCCGGAGGTACCGCGCCGTAAAGTCACAGTCACAGCTTGTTAACATCACTGACTACAGAATCACTGTGGAGAGCAAGCTGTGCGTCTGACCGAGGAACACTTGGTAGGGAAAAGGTGTGTGTGGATGTGTGTTTTAATCTCTCGTCTCTTCTCTGTGCCTCCATAGTACTCTCCAACCATGACGATGAGTGTGTGACCCCCCTCCTCCCCACCCAACATTATTTGCCATCATTCCAAGGATCTGAACTCACTATAGGACACGGCCAAACACATCAGCACCGAATCAGGGACAGGCGCCATTTTGGTTCCACACTAACGCCAGAATGCTGATCGGAGAAAAAATCAAAATGGCTGGCGACTACTGCTCCTTGCTCAAAATGAAGGACAATTTCGCCATTTATCACAACCCCAAGTGTGACAAAACCAGCTACTGAAATGCATACATGACACGTTTTATGTTCTTTGCAGAGCCCCCGTATCCCCTCTTAGTCCCCCCTCAGCCTCAGAGCAAAGAGAAAAAAAATGGTTGAAGTTTACCTCTTGTACTTTTTAATTATTGCTTTGTGGTGCAAGATGTGCAGGAAATGTCTCCGCTTTTGTCACTTAAAACACTGGAGAGTGTGCATATGCATTGTGTGCTTGGAAAGTCTTTGTCTTGTCATTTTACTTATCGCCATGCATACTGTGTCACAAAAGTCAGTTGACATAGGACTCAGAATTTGCCTTTTACTCTGTGGCCACCTTTCTAAATAATGTACTATTCTTCCCAATGCCCACTCTTCTATTTAAAGAGGTTTTTAAAGGGGAAAAGATGTGAAAGAATACAGCTTTTATTGTGACCTTTCACAGTATGACAGTGCTCAGATGGTTCTTACAATGTCAAATTGATCCCATGTGATCAATTTTATTTTTGACAGCAATGCCGCTGCGCTGTCTTCGCTGTTTCATTTAAACAGCGAGACCGCTGTTTGCATTGTGTCAAGGGAAACCAGACTTCGGCATGAGAAGTGAGTGCATGAATGCTGAGAATCTTTGTACAACATACTACCTAGTGCTGCTCTTCTCTATGTGGACACCTGCTTTGAGATGTGGTGTGTATCTCTTTACCTGCCTGTGCTTAACACTCTGTGCTCTTCATCGTCGTAGCCTTCTGTGTTATTTCCAGTTTGGTTGATTATGATGAAAATGGCCATGAATGAGCTGCCCATTTTAATCTCATACATATTGGTTGTTCATACCTCCCTCCTGTATCATCGGTCGTCTCCTTGGCCCTGCCCCCCCCCCCCCCCCACCCTTTGCTGACCCACACATTTTTTTATATTTTGATACAATCTTTGACTATGTATATTGCCCCAGTTATTCAGTTATTCAAAGCTTTCTAAACTGATTCTAGTAGGCATCATTATAAACTTAGCAGCAGTCTTGTAAATGTGATAAGAATTTTTTTTTTCCTGTGAACATTACGCATTATACACATCTGTCCTATGTTGCCTTTATTTGCTGATATTTTTTTATTTCAAATTGAGGAAAGATTGCTTGTTAATATAATTTTACAATAACTTATCTCACTGCGTGGGTTGTGTTATTTTGACTGAATGTTGAATTTGTGCCAGGAGTAACTGAGGTTTGTTATTGAAGCTGTACACATGACAGTTTATCAGCACACATTATACACACATACAAACCATCCAGTTGATGATTGGGGGGAAAAAATACCACACAGAATGTTGTTTTGTAATATAAGAGACACTTTTATAGGTTCTGCACAGCAAACACCACCTACAGGCAGACAGCAGTTAACATCACATGTGCGTCTCTCCTTTGGCTGTAACTGCTCCAGTGACGCCACACACAACCAGCCTGTAGCAGGCAGGAAGCACCAGCCTCACCAGACCCTTTATGTCTTCACTCAGTAATCCCTGCGGGGGATCCAGGGGGTGCTGTAGTCCACAGACAACAGGCCAATGAGAGGAGTCTGTGGCAGAGGAAACCCTCTGCAGCTCGGGCTGCACCTGCTATGAAAGGATGTGGGGCGACTCCGGTGGGTCACTAGGTAAATTTGAGTGGTTCCAAGTTCTACAGAATTTGTTTCCCTTTATTTGGGATTTTTTTCTCTAATCTTTGAATTGATTATTTGTGAAGTACTTAATAGATTTATCTCTACCTCTTTTTCTAAAATATTTAAATGACACAATCTGAGATCTGTACTGAGGAAATAGGTTTCCTTTTTGGATTTGTCTGACTAAATTAGATAAGAGTTAGCAAACTAAAGACTATACAATATGTCCATCATGTTGCGATTTTAATAGGCCGTAAATGTGAAATCCCAAAACACAAACTGCTGATGACAGTTGTAAAACGGATCTGACAAATTCATATCCGTTCCAATCAAAATAATCAACCACTATATCAAAAGGGTGCAGCAAATGTATTAAAAATGGGTCCAAATAAAATGACAAGCCTCATTCCTCACACTCATTGCATTAAAGAGAGTTACTACATTTCTTATAAGCCAACTGGTTTTGAAGACGATGCACATTCAGCCAGAGGTCGTCACTCCAAAGTCTAGAATAAAAAACAGCCCCATGTTTTCTCATGTCTGCCGCTCTCCTTTTTGGAGAAAAGACAATGGCTTCACATTGCCCTCTGGTGGGCTTCAGTGGCCTAGGCCAGAGGTTGACACAACATTTACATTACATGAACATGCTGTGCATCCAGGCTTTGGCTTTACTTTTAGATTCTAATGTGAATCTTGACAAAAGTACATGGTTGAGAGGATCTGACCGTGTTCTGGATCCTGTCTAACAAAAGGAAATGAGGCTGAGCTGCTGCTGCTGGCCGGCCTCCACAGGATGTGGCCTGGCTGGGCAGGAGCCAAACCTCCTCTCCAACTTCAGATCCACACAGTTAATGTTACGAAAGCTGTAGCGACACAAAACTGCTTTGTTCACTACCATATCCATGTAATAGACTTGTAACCATGTGCTATGGTCCTGTAGTTTTTAAGTCTTTTTTGGTTTGTGTCACAGACTCCTTTTGTGTTTTATAAATGAACCAATCAAATATTTTACTTTTACAGTCAGTTTTACACAAATCAGAAAAGTCAGGGCACACACTTGTGTCAGTGCTGCTCTTTTATTGCTTGAATCATGAAAAATATTACAGAACATATTAAAATGTACCCAAACATAGGAACAGGTTATTAACTTAGTGTTAATGTGGGGAATAGGCAGCAAATACTTTAACAGACAAAACAATATGAAAGCCAGTGAAACTGCTTATAAAAATACTATCAAACAGTGTGCTGTCTAATTACTCTTACCTTGAGGGAATTGCATCAGAAATATTTTTCCATTATCCAAATAATTACAAGGCAATTTGTGCTCATTCACCACTTACACAGACTTTCAAACATAGACACCGAAAAGCTACAAGACTAATCTGTTATGTAACACTATAGAAGTACAACAACAGAGAGTTTTATAGTAAGAGCGGCATTTTCTTCAAACATCTTATATAATCTAAGTCAAAATCAATCTATGTGCAAAGGTAAGACAGTTAGGTATTAACTTGCGTCGGGGCCTGAATTCCACACTCCACTGCTCACATGTGTGTATGTGTGCACAGTGGACTCGTTGAACTAACCCACATACTGTACAGTGTGTTTACCATTTATCACATCCAGACCAGACAGCAAACAACAGCCCAATCGGCGTGTCGTGGAAGACCGGTGCGTGCGTCAACACTGAAGCCCCTGCAGCCACTTTCTCTGAGGAATAGTGATGTAAAAATGAAGACCACTGCAGCTTTGCAGACAGTCTTATTCTGTCTTCAATGGGTCACAGAGAGAGCAGATGAGTCATAGTGACTCAGAGCAGCGACAATGCAACTCCAGATATGTGGCGAACAATGGCTTCCACGCGGTTCTGGTGTTTCTCATTTTAATAATTTACTGTAAGAACAATCACTTGGATCATTCATGAACATCTCGACATAATGTGATGTGATTTCTATTCAGCTATAAAGCTTCGCAGTGAAAGTATGGAGAAACACTGAAAATTAGTGTTAAGATAAAAACACACAAACATACAAAACAACAACACACTTCAGGTTATATGTTGTGCATAAATTGAGGGCTTGATGCAGGAGTCTTTCCAGATTTATTTTTTTATCATAATATAATGCAAACATCAAAGTCTTTAAATATAAAATTAATTAAACTGCAACAAAAAGCAAATGTAGCCTGATATAAGATTTTTTTAAGAGAGAGCTTATTATACATTAAATCTGTCCAATCATAAATGCTCCCCCATCATTCAGAGAAAGCCTACTTTTAAGTCACCTTCCATCAAATTACAGTTACTCGAGTTTTGCACCGTAATCATCATGTAAAAAGAAGCCTCCTGCTGAATTACCTTGGAGCATTTATAGACACAGCTCAACCTTGGTGTAAGAGAACTGGAAAACAAGAGCCTTCACCCACTCCAGCCTTTAGGATTTATCTTTAAACAAACTTTAGAATTAAGACAACTTAAGTGAAAAGAAAAAAAAAAACACAAACACATGGACACATAAAACATCCCCTGTACATTATGTGATACCTCAAACACAAACTGAGCATCTCTCTGTTTCACTTCATCTGGCTACAGAGGCCAACGGTTTAATCTGTAGCTGTCACTAAGAAACACTGAGAAGTGAGTTCAAGCTGTCAGAGGTTGACAAGTGAGATCAGGTTCCAGAGTACAGAAGAACCTGGAGGCAATATAAGTGCAATTTTGGAGAGGCTTATAATATTTCTACTCGCGCCCTGGCTGGTGTCAGAGATGCCTGAGAGCAGCTATAGAACTACATGTAAATGTGGCAGTGTATTGAACAAATGATTAAATTATTAAAGAAAAGCTGAGAACGTTTACGGTGTTGTGTTATATCAGTAATATATGTTGGTTAGAATGTTAACCCCAATCCCTGCTGAACATAGAGATCCTTCTCCATATAGCAGTGGGTGGATGGAAACCACATGCATTGTCTTGATTGACAATCTTCTTATTTCATCTTCTCCAGGAACGAACGCACCTCTAATGGATTGTAGCCCCAAGGCCCCATCCCCCCCTGTGGAACACAGAGCGAGGAATATTAATAATGTATAACGAATAACATGTTCATTTAGATACAAATTTCATTTAAAGCAGAAAGAACACACCAGCATATGACGTTAGAGACAAGTCTTTGACACGCAATAACCTGTAATTCTACATTTCTGGCATGTCTAACATGAGTTAGACATGAGTTGACGTGCCAAAGCGAAGAATTCCTGTGTTGTGTCTGTTCTGTTTCTTTTACTGCTCTTCACCACGAGACAGCGTATACCCATAAGGCTGTTATTACTTCTAATCACACGATTGCATGAGAAGAGCAAAGAGTGTCCAGTGAGAGAAATTTCCTCTGTCACTTTTCCTGGAAACTCACACCAAACAGGGTCACGCAAGATGAAAGTGCAGGAATGTGCCTTGGTTTTCCACAGGTCTCACCTTGTAGACAACTTTCCCAGCCTGCAGCACATAAAGCCTCTCGGGCAGAGCACCGTACTTTATGGCAGTGATGTCATTCATTTCATCCACAACCACGGGACACAGGGGCTCCTTCTGAACCAGGATGTGAGCTGCAGACAGTCTGTCCTCCAGGCTCCGGTGCTGGTTGATGTCAAAGTTGTTGGTAAAGGCCCAACCATCTGTGACGAGAGATGAAAAGTGTGATTTCACAGCATTGACACCGAGGGCAGCAAGACGTCAGAGTTGAGGGGCGTATCATAAATCCCGCTCAATGGTTGTTGCATAAGTACATTAGAACATCAAGAGTTAAAGTGGTTTTATGAAGGTGAATCCAGCCCAGACTCTGGTCATGTTACTGCCTGATCACAAATCTCAGTGACACTTTTCTCTGATCAAGTCAAAGACTCAACATCAGAATGTTTGGGTAAAATATGACAATATAAGTCAAAAGAAGACTTCATGAGAGCTTTTATCGTTTTAAACTCATCTTAGCAAGTGATGTAATCTTACAAAAATAAAACCAAAAAACTAAAAATTCTCAACTGCAGTAGTTTTTACTAAGGATGTAAAGTGCTGAAGGCCTTTGATAAACATAGATCATGCTATAAATTTGAAGGTAAAGAAAATCGAGTACTTTAAGGCACACACCAATTTTCCAAACTTTAAAGAGTTTATTTTTGTCTAGTAAAGTACAGATCTCGAAGATTTCAGTTCTGGCTCATTTGGCGATACCTGTAGTTACAGGTGGTGATGTTGCAGGTGTGCAGCTTGTCTCCTGCAGCTCTTCATCTAACAGCTCACTGTGGCCGCTCCTTCTTCTTCCATTACTCCCTGCAACATTTCAGCCTGACCCGCCTCCCACACATGCCCAAAATGCCCACTTGTTTTGGTAGACGCATTTTTGATGAAGAGATAGTGGTAATTGCTTGGCTCCCTGACAAACACATTGCACTTCCTGAGACTACTTCATAATAAAAGTCAGACCGTGTTTCGCCAGTGAAACGCTTTTAATGTGAAGCTGCGGCAGCAGGAAATATTCGGTTTGCATTAGCAGTAACTTAATACAGAATTGTTTTTTCTTTGGTAAAGTCGCTACAGAAACCCAGTCCGTAATACTGCAAATATATAAATACTACGATACTTTCATCAGTGGGCTGTGAGCTCAGTCAGTAATATGTTACAGCGACTTAACAGATTTTTTTTTTTAATGTAAATCTTCTAGATTGCCGCTTTAAGAATTTAAGGAAAGTGCCAATAAATAAACGCCGCTTTCTTTCTTTCTGAACTTCCATCTTTAAAGACTTTGGCAGCACCGTTTCTCCTCGGCCAAAACGATGGTAGTCCCCTCACCTGCCGAAGTTAACTCACCTGTTGAATGTGCCTCTGCGATGTAGACCACGAGAAAGTCAGCCACATCTCTGAAGTCCTTGACGAGTTGCTTGAACTCCCCAAGTTTGTACATGAACGGGGGTCAGGTGCAGCTTCCAAAACTCAGCACCAGCGGTCTGGTGTCTGCAGAGAAAGCACAGCTTATTTTATTTTATTTTATTTTATTTTTTAGCATCAAAGGGACACCGCTGGACCAAAGCATGAAAGGGCGAGTCTCTTCCACAACGCACCTTTCATGTACTTGCACACACTTGTTTTCTCTCCGTCCATGGTGACCACAGGTGAGTCCGGAGCCTCTTCTCCCACAAAAGCCTCTTGTCCGAGGGACAGCCACATGTGCTGAGATGCGGTTTTGACGAAGTTGAATGTTTTAAACGTCAGACCCCAGTCCTCGTACTTAAAGTTAGGATTCTGGGTCATGGTGATCTTTTCACCCATTCTGAGGATCTGCTTCTTGGTGAAGCTTGGTGAGATAACGTGCATGATCCTGAGTATGATATTGAGTCCGATCATGTAGCAAATCATGCATGCTGTCGAAAAATAGACCACCAGTTTTTGCAGAAACATGCTTGCTGCCTGGTGGCGTTAGTCCCGTTTTCACGGCGTCTCTTGCAAAACTGTCATCTGATTGTTAAACATGTCAGTTACCGCCCACTCGGCTCATGTTTGATAAAAGCTGCCTTCAAGGCCTCTCTGTGAGCTCGTACTTTCTACATCCCAAGGTACAAAAATTATTTCGGTTAAGTGCTGAAGACTTCGCCAGGCAAAGTTAGAATGTGTTCCATTTCCTTAAAATGCCTCCTTGATCCTTCCCTACCTCCTCCTGTCCGCTGGCAACCGTAAAAACCTGATCTCCCAGTACAATACATCTGAAAATCCCTTTATGAAGAAATGCAGCCACATACCACACAATAAAAAAAAAAAAAAAAAAACATAGAACTTTATCAGTTTCCCTGGCAGAAGTAAACACGGCATTTCATTTTTAAAGACAGACCTTCTAAGTTGATCAGCTCCATTTGTTGTCTTAGCACTGTGTATGCTACTCAGCGAGTCTGTCAGATAGCAGTTGCTCTGCAAACTTGGAGGGAAAGGTCAAAACAGTTTTATTTCCTGTTATACCACTCTGCATATCTTGCATGTACAAAGATAATTTCTTGAGCTCACAGCTGTTTACTGTCTACCCAAAGGAATAAAATGTTTTCTTGTGGGTAAAGCCAACAAGTTAAACTTGATCAACATGCCACTAGAACAAATGCTGTGCCAAAGATAATTTACCTGTCCATGTATGTTTCCCCTCACTTTAACCTGAACCCAGCCTTATCCCTAACCCCAGCCAGCGGCCTTCTGAGGTGCTTAGACTTACCTCAACCATACCCTGACCCCAACCACAAAGATGGGACACTACAGTGTTAACATAGTCTAAAGGGGGAACAGACTTTCAGCACAAGACCTGTTTACTGTCTGAACTCTAAATGGCAGGTTATCTTCACCAATGGCTAATCTTTCACAATATTTCCAGGCTACTCTACACTAAAGTTACTGCATCACAAAGCATTAACCTTGTTTTGTTGCTCTGCTCCAACCTATCAGACTATTAAAAAAGTATGCTAGCTGACTTGATGACCTATTGACAAAAACATTTTTATTACTTTGGAAGAAGAACTCAAGTTGAAGGACATCCAGCTACAGCTGGATCAGATTTATGTAGACCTGGCGAAAGGAGCATTCATCAGGTATACAGCCAAGTGGCTAGAGGAAGGGAAAAAGAACATAAATTACTTTTTTGCTCTTTAGAAAAGAAAATTGAAAAGAAAATCCTTATTTTGCCTTAATATTGATAGAACTCCAGATCTAAAGATTCAAAGTTAATTTCTAATTCTGTCACTGATTATCTTTAGGTTATTCCCTTGACTTTCCTCACTTCCATTCCTCATTAGCAGGTGACTGTTATGCAGAGAGACTGGGAAGAACAGGGGTGAATCAATAGAGCTCATTTTTGCCCCAGAGCCTAGAGTAGACTACTTTGCCCACATTCCTTACTTCCTACCAGGTGGGTGATAAGAAGGGGAGAGGAAACATGCACGAAAAGAGAACTGGGGCTAGCCAAGAGTTCCAGTGACATGCAGGAAATTGTAAAACAGCTCAAAACTCACATCAGTCAAAAGCCATTTAATGACTTCAATGGATTCTAGAAATGTATTTTACTTTTTGATGTGATGTGAAAAACAAACAAACCCTAAGAAAGTCCTTTATAGAAAAGACTGTATTCTGAAATGACTAAAACTGCAAGCCTGTATGTGACAGTCTCTCCCGATTTTTATTTTATTTGTGACACCTGAAATTAAAAGCTCACTTGAATAAAATCCCAGGGCACTAGTTTTAAACCACTTCATGTACATGTTCACCTATATTGTTCGTATTTCCAACAGCACGTAAAGGCAACATCGGATTCAGGTATTCCAGTCACGCATTTCCGCATTCGCACAGCCGCTTCTCCGATTGAACCGATAGGCCAAACAATCACACATCCAACCACATCCGTTCCACAACATTTATAAAACTTTCACTGGGCAGGTTGTTCCACGTAATTATAATAATAATAATAATAATAATCAAGCGTGCTGTCACTTACTGTGTTAACTGTGACCCACTTAGGATTTTCCCTTCCATATAAAAGCCACTAGATGGCGCCGCAGAACAGCATTTCCCAAACAAAAAATGTGCCGTTCATGTTGAAAAGCACTTCTTTAAAAACAACATCGCCGGAAAGGAACAGTTTAACACAGGATCTTAGATATTGGGAAGATTTGGCATGTTATCCTTTTTTATTTATTTACTTATTTGAAAAATGTCCAACAATCCAGTAGTTTGATCTGTTACCAAGAGATTCCCTTTAAATCCAACGTTCTTCACTAGATTTTTGTGTGATTATTTTTTCATCATCATTTGGCACCATTTTTGTCTCCTTACCTAAGTAGACTTTCTTAAATAGTCAGTCAAACTTAATCAAACAAAGCAGACTCTTTATTAACTCATTTTTATGAACTGTTACTGTTACGGGTTCTTTCAGGTTTTTAAGCCCATCTCCTCTGCTTTTTTTTTTACCTTTAGGTCCTATTCTCCCATTGATGCTTGCATTAAACAAGCATGAAGTAGTCCTGAGTCTGAGTCCTGGCTGCACAGGTTGCATTGCCTGGAAATCGCAATATAAATATATATGAAAGTCACGGACCTGCAAACGCCAATAGGATTTTTTCCCCCCCAAAACACTGAAACTGAGCGTCGTTTAATTACATTGCACTGTTGTCGTATCATCATCATCATCATCGTCGTCGTCGTATCATATCAATACATGGTGTGAAACAAAGCACAGCAACGACGCTGATTTATTAGTTATCAGTGTGAAAACGCACTTGTGGACGCACCGCACCACAGTTTGGACAACACCGTCGCTGAACGACTTGTACTTGTTTTTACATCGAAGCTTTTGAATGATTGGTGCATGTCACGCGTCACTCGCTGCCTTATGGCTGACAGCACACAGGGTCGTATACGCGCGTGCAGTATCTCGCAATCTTTCACATCCAAGCTCAGATTTACTACAACATAGCCGGATTTGATCCAGACCTTATCCTCCCACAGAAACACGGACACGGTCTTCATTGGTGCTCCTGAATCCTGCAGGGCAGTGGAGCTATCGGGTGTCAATCTCAGAAAGAGAGAGAGAAACAGAGAGACACACACATGGGATGCTGATGACTGATCCTCACTGAGAGGATGCTATCGATCAGGCTTGCAAATGCTTTCCCCTCCAGTTTTATAAACATGCTGATGTGCGCAATTAGACTCGTTCTGCTCCTTATAGGCTTATCGGACAAGGTAGGTGTTACCAAAAATCCCTGAAGTTTAATCGTTTTGATTCTTCCTGTTCAAGTGAATGCATGTGTACACAGTCTGAGGCACCAGCTTGAGGTGGAGAAACAAACCGGCTCTCTCGGCGTTGTTTATACAGTTTGCAGTCATTTAATTCTTTTTCTTTGGTTTTTATTTTTACTTTCATTTTCATGTGCGCAGGTGATGTGAGCAGCGGCTGCACACTGCATGGGAAAGCCGAGGCATCAATGCAGAACTCCTCAGCGCTGTTCGGGATGGTCAGCCACTGTCAGACCCCAAATTTCACGGACTTCACCGGCGTGGCGCTCTCCGTGTACGGCAACAAGGCGGACGTGTGCGCGCGGCGAGCCGGGAACGGTGGTTTTGGATCTCAGATTTGCCGGAGCCCCCATGACACCCCGACTCACATGAACTGCGCCAGCCCGAAGCGACTCAGCGCGCCCGAGCAAAAGGTGCACCCGTCAGCCAAAACTCCGCGTACGTGCTTCTCTCTCCCACCCATGCAAGGTAGGCCCTGTACTTCCTAATGTGAGTCTTTGATTGATGCTGCTGAGGTGACTGGAGGTCGATCGACTGATTGGCCATATGAGTGATTTCTGGACATGGTGGATACGTTATAACAACATTTAATGAAGTGATTTAATCGCATTTATTAAAACAAACTGTGAGGATAAACTCAAAGAGCATCTGCCTCGTGTTTAAGGTTATTTGAGACTGATAAAAAAGCCTTCATCTGAAGTAATGCTTCTTCCATATGGCTCGTCTGGCGCATCCTTTGACACAGCTGCACTGTGTGTTTGCGTTGAGAGCCCTGTTTGCAGTTGTGGATCAGGTCTGTTAATTAAACCCAGAACTCACTTGGCTCCTCGGCCCACTTCATAAATAACAGCATCAAAGTGTCTATAGCACACGAAGGCCACGTGAAGAGAAGTGATGTTCAGCATGCGGAATAACTGCCAAGCAAGTGTGCATTTCCTATGGATGTTAATGAGCCATGGCAACATAGAGTTCATGGGAGAATTAGAGTTAGTTAGAGACGTTGACTCATTTAGCTGAATGTGGGAAAACTGTGGCAACTTCCAGCTTCTGTCAGTCTGATGAATGAATGAATTGGGAAATACTGTTTTCTAATTTTGCTTAAAAAAATACTGAAGTTGAATTTTAAGTCCACGTGCTCCGGCCTTTAAATAAAATAAAAAATAAACTCTGACATGGGCTCATGGGCGAAGGGCGACAACTTTAAAACAACAATTACATAGCTGAAATGAGCACTTTCATACAAGATAGCATCCAGAGTGGAAACTGGGCTTTCAGTCTCTGTAGAAGCCTGTTCCATCCTGTTTAGACAGAGTGTTGTTGTGAGAGGGCGGAGGTAATTACAGCCCCATCCTAAATTATGATTAGACGGAACAGACTTTTATATTAGCAATCATCCTTGCAGCAAGAAGAGGATCAACGGATTTGATTATTGTTTCTTCTTGCTAAACGCAAACCATATGTCTGCTGAATGTGTCTCAGCATTTATGAGTTCTGTTGGAGCACAGTTGTGCCCTCAGCTCTCCATCCCCAGCATCCCCGTACAGCAGAATGAATCGCCTCATTGTCTTATGCAGCGCTTTTGAACTTTCGCTTCCCGTAAATTGTGGGAAATGCAAGATGGTGTGTTGTGTGTTTGTGGATTATATTGTGAGGATTAACGCCGAGGCAGGCAGGCGCACAGACGCGTACACGATGTCCGCTGGGCTGCGCTCTGACTCGGCGAGGCAGACGAGTGATATTTTAATTATTTCAATATCTTGTGGGTTTCGTGAATTAAAATAGTTTTCTGGAGAGCAAAGCAAAGAAAAGAAAAAAAAAAGCATAAGCCAACAACTATTTCCTGAAACACATATTGATTCAGCCACACATCAAAAATGTGTTTCATGATTTCGCAGTAATTCATTTTCTCTATTTTCAATTTTTTTTTGTTATATTTCTTGTACTCTTAATGTTGCTGTCTCTATCCTATATGAGCATGTGCTATATTCCATTCCATGCCATATTATAGTCTCTTTTGGTGAGCATGGAGTATGAAAGTGATCTCAGTACTCATCAGTCTTTTTGTATCATGCCTCATTTCAGGCTGATCACATTACACACTCCCATTTGGGGACAGAGCTGCATTCTTAAGCATTACTTTAGATTTATACAGAACAGAATCTCTGAACAAACACAGACTGTAATGTTTATCCTGATGGAAGTGAGACAGCAGGGAGAAGAACTTACCTCAGACGGGAGATTTCTGACCCCTAACATGGACCCTGTGATTGCAAAACATGAAGGATTACTCAGTGATAAAAATGATAAAATAAAGTGCACTGGTGATGTTTCATCTAATCCCTAGTCTTGGATTTATTTATTTATTTGTTTGTTTTTTTAAAGAAGCTGTGCTCAGTGCTGCTTTGCTGGTTACTGCTAATTACTCCTCAAAATGCAAATCCCTGCTGTTTAAAAAAAAAAAAAAAAAAAAAGTAAGTAATTTTATAAGTGAGTTTTCAAGGTGAGTGAGAGACAGATTTAGGACAGTAAGTGACCAAGCAGCAGGTAACCTGAATGCAAAAATAACTCAAACAAAAACAACATTTATTCGATTCATTTATTCAGCCTCCCTGTTGCTGTACCACTTCATTTTAAAAACTGTTCTTTGTTTTTTTTTTTTCTTTTCTTTAGTTTTCTTTTTGCATCAAACTGATTTAGGCACAAATCGCTGTGTCACACCTGGTGCCCAGGTTTGGAAACCACGTGCATTGCTCTCTGTGAGTGGAACAGCGGCTGATCATCCTAAAACACTGCGAGTCTATAAATGTGCTATAAATATCAGTGCCCACCGGTAAAGAAAATATTTAGCTTGCAAAGAAAAACACTTGACCTCTCCTGAAAAAGAATATCAGGTTTGAATGAAGTGTGTACTCTAGCATCATTTGATACCTTACTAACGTTTCTTCTGGCCGTGACGATGCTGCCGAGACTCTGTGAGCTTGTTTGAGGCAAATGTTTGAGGTAGAGGAGCGTGCTGGAGCCTCACACTCCCTCTCTCAGATTAATGCAGAGGTCTGTCTGTTGATTCAGCCTCTGAAGGGATGAGCAGGCCAGTGGATTTCATTGTCTTACTCACAACATCCTGTGGCATGTCTTTTATAAGTCTCCATATGCAGTTTGTTTTTATTTTATTTTATTTTTTTGTACATGCAGCACGCACACCTGTTTGCAAGTAAACCCTCTTGCAGCCACTTCTAATTCATGCAGACACCGCGGCAGCATATGCTCAACACTATACCACACATACCACACACTGACATACTCACACACATATAGTCCACATCCACTTTTTTTTTGTGGTGAAGTTGCACTGGCACCAATGTTGAATTCCCTCAAACTGACTTAGTTTCCTGTGTTTTCCCCAGCAGTGTTTTGCAGAAGTCAGACTGCAGGGTGATAATCTGACTGTTATGGGAAACAACCGACCATTACAGCCCACTTTGAGCCTCTGCTGTGTCAAACACTTAATGACAGCTTTCCAGTCGCCTGTGAATAGTTCTGGTTGTGAGCGCGCAGAGGAACTCACTTAATGCTTTTGCTAAAGTCAGTTACTCTACCATTAATTTTGTATGCAAGATGGAGGAAAAGCTGCATGGGGTCTCTTCTCAAAAAATTCTGATATGCTAAATGTTCAAAATGTTTTGAAAATATACATATAATTCTCGTCATCAACATCTCATTAAATACACCAAAAATATGGTGCTCAACCTAACCAACAAGGGAACTGGTGTTTGCATTTTAAATATCAGTGTGTTCCAGTGCCTTCTGTGGATAGTTTCCTCTAAATAAATCTTAAGATTTGTGTCACGTAAAATGTTTATACAGCTATAATTCTGGGGAAATGTTTGCCTCAGCTGCTTCACGGGGTTTTGAATTTCTTAAATTTCCTTGGACTTCAGGCTTATAATTGGTTTAAGTTTGGCTTTGCTGTATGCACAGATCATATTGTTCCTTCGTCTTGGATTTCAGTAACTTCTTTGGTTTTGACTTGTGTCATTGTGACATTATTATACCAATTTTCTTGAATCAAAGATGTGACAGTGCTCTTTGTGAATAAAAGATTTAAGAGTTTCTTTAGTGGTGGCTAAACAGTTTAGTGGTTTTGCTGCATATCTTTGAAAAGACCAACAAGATGGTAGAAGATCCTACATTTTTAGAAAATGTGTTCCTAATGGATAGATTGATCACCAGAGGGATCACCAGATGATTGAGCAGGTGACTCAGTGCAAATATTTTGCTGTGGCTTTTGACCGCAGTTTAAAATAAGGATGCCACGTTCAGATTTTTATGATCTTGAGTCAGTCAGCTTTTAAACTTCCTATGCAGATTAAGGCTGTGTGGAATAAATAAGAGCATTACAATAATCATGATCTTCTACAGGTCAACTACTCAATCAGTAATTACCTAAGGTGCCATCATCTGGTTTGGCAGTCTCACTGTGAAATTAAAAATTCAAGTCCAGAGTCCGGAGATGAGCAGGGAAAACTGTTAAGCAAGCGATCATGGCTGACCCTAATCGTGTCCTTTATAAAGCAAGGTTCAGCTTTACACCAAGCATAAATTTTCTTAAGCGAAACAGTAAAAAGGGGGTTTCATACTGTATCCAACTGAGACAAACTGGCTCAGAGTGTTGTTTCTGCTTTTTCATTATGGAAGAAGAGATGTAATGTGCACTAGGCTGTGTGTGTGATGCCCAAACCAGATCCTTTCTCCTTTAGGGTTAGTGATTGTATTTTTAATTTTACTCTAGCAAAGCTGAAAATCATCATATGTAGTCAAATCATCAGATGCACAATATAATCATTCATTTCTTATTCTAAAACAAATATATACATATTTTTTTCTACAGCACCTCTGTGGATCTGTTCTCTGCTGAAAGGAGAATAAGTCAACTGGAGTACCAGAATTTCCATTTTTTTAAGCATAGTTGAAGTTTTACTGAGGCTATCAACATCACTGTCGCTCAGTATGCCAAAAGGTTGTAGCAGCTAGTCCAGGTTATGGCAGCTCTCCCTCCCAGATGTTGTGAAAGACCCATCAAGCCTCAGAGAAAACATTTTCCTGTCACTGCAGCTAAAAGAGATTTGACCTTTCATTGAACTTGTGGTTCACTTAGTTTCACTGCGGAGGCTGACCAAGAACATTTTTGTTTTTTTTAACCAGATAATGGAACGATTTTTGGTATTACTTGTCAATTTGTACCCAGCTGTATTTTACATGGAATGTGTCAACAGGAATCTCTTAACAAACAGCCAGACATCCTCTCTTTCTGCGTCTGAGCCTCTAAGTCGTGTGGACCTACGCATGTGGACATGTTTATTCATATCACCGTAGTACAGTAATAGCAAGCATTCTTTTTACAAGGTTTCTCACCAGTCAGTACATTCCCATGAGCCAAAGAGAGAGCCTCAGCCCACGTCTTTTGCGCCTTGCATGAGCTCAGCAGTGAGTTATGGGCAAATGTGAGGGTGCTGCCTGGGAAGGGTGTTGCAGGGTGTAATGTTTGCAGCATGTTCCATTGATTCATAAAGCCGAGGCCCGGTGATGATTCTGCAGCGGTATTCCCGTAAACCTCTGTCTGGCTGAGAAGTTGAGGATTGAATGCTGGGTAATGGAATGAGAGGGCTTCCTGAGTCACAGCCACTAGAGAGGGAGAGTGAGAGAACACCCCTGGTCTGGCATCTGCTTGGCTGAATCACCTCGATCAAACTTGGCCAGGAATACACATGACGTGTGTGGAAACAGGAGATAAGTGGCAGAGGAAGAGACGAGTGTTGCATCAGCCTGACTGTGGTTGGATTCAAAGAGAGTGAAGGAGATTTATAGGACGTTCAGACGGTTTCTGCTCGGGTATCTTCTGAAGTAGTCTTCTGAAATTGCAAAAATGAACATGAGAATTTTAGCACTTGTAGCCTCTCTGCTGTCCTTTTCCTTCTCCATGGTCGATGTCAGTCAGGTCAAATGTTCTCATTCTTATGTGACCAGTGTGGTATGACTATGGCATCTCGCTGTAACCAAAGGCATTCTGACTTTCATACTGCCAATGAAATCCAAACAGTCACACAGCAAAAATATGATCTGGTTTGAGTAAGTGTCGAAATATCTCTGGAATACCAGAAGAAATGTGCTCTGCGCCTCGGTTTAATCAAGAAAAAGCTGCAGAGTTGGCTCAGATGTGTCATCATAAAAATGTATTTTTAGAAACAAACCTTGCCTTGAGAAGTACTTTAAGGGTTTCACACACCGTGCTTTCACTGATGAGGAGATTAAGCTGCCAGGTCTTGTGAATTAGGCCAGATTTGTTTTACCTTTTAACTATTTGTAGCAAATATAAAGAGACTTCTCTCTCTGATTCTTTTCGCCTGGACAAGCATGCCACAGCTGACCGCACGTCTATAGTGTCTGTATTACTCATGCATTTTCAGACAGCAGCGACTCCTCTCGCAGACCTCTCCGTGTATGACTTAGCACACGGGTGGGTTTTTGATTTACATCTCAGCTGTGCCACTTGCTGTTCTTGGCTCGACGCTGCTGTGTTTCATCAAAGAAAAATCCGCTCCGCTCTGACTGTGGCAGTTAAGACGGCCGTCCGCCGCTGCGCTGCCTCTGCCAGAGCGGGGCCGAGAGCTGATGGGGCCCTCACAGCTGTCAGCTGGAGAGGGAGACAGAAAGAGAGAGAGATGTGGCTATGAGGATTAGGGCTTCGCTGACCCCTATAAACAAGCATCAAGAACACAGATTGTGTGAGTGTGAAAGGGCAGTTGTGGTCATCAATCATCAGGAGGCTGCTGTTTCAGCTTTTCCACAGGAGAGTACGACACTATCAGCACTTTATCTCATTTTAGCTGTGATCAAGATGTGAGCAAAACTCACAACACGTAATAGTTTCTAAGTGTGCATCAGAGCTTTGTAAGCAGATCACCACTTCAAACTGCTACAGCTGTAGCTTTTTATGCTCAAGCTGAATTTAAATAGTGTCTGAAATGGCCCTTTTTTTTATTTTTGATTTTTTTTACAAGGCTGGTCATGTTGGAGATTAATCAGCCAGCCAGTCAAACATTGGCTTCAACTGAGTGGTCAAAAACAAATGGGCAAGCATGATGCGAGTCGAGGCTGTTTTAATGCCTTCATTAGAGCGGAGGAGAAAGCAGCCAAAAAGATTGAGTTTTATCCTCTCTCTTGTTCTCTCTCCGTTTCTGCCAGGAAGCTTCCATGGGGCAGTGCCCAGTCAGCTCCCCGCACCATTGGCTGGCGCTGCCCCAGAGGACTATGAAAGACATTATAAAGTCTAATAGTGCAGTTTAAATACTTTATTAGTGCTTGTTAATAGAAGCCCTGCGTTCTGGAAGAATTACTTATTCTCTAGTCATGTGCAATGCAATCCAGCCAGGACACACCAGGACTAATAAGTACACAAAGGAACGATAGAATGAAGGTTGCTTAGAGAAAAAACATGTTAGTCTTGCCTGTCTGTGAACGATGTGGGCTGATATCAATCACAAAGCCTGAGCGTGACAACTTGCACTTCTGTACTCTGCTGATTTGGCCTCAGATTTTCATATGTGCATTATGTCTTGGCAGATACAGATCTGTACGCATTATTGTCCTGGACAGAGAGCCAAGTTTCATCACACAATATCTACTGAATTATTCTTTCAAGGCGATATTTTAAAGCGCTGGCAAGCAGATCTTTGAGTCGAAATTTATTATAGCTCATGTATGGCTTGAAGTCAAGACCTCTAAAGTTTCATCAGTGCGGAGATTGATATCATCCCGTTCATCCAGTGTCAGCACACAGGCAGCACTGAAGCACAGGTGGACTGGTGTTTTGTCAAAATGTTTCTTTTCTTTTTCTTTCTTTCTTTTTTTTTTTAAGTAGCAAATCTGGACAGCACAATGCTGCATGATGGGAGGAAGTGGAGGATTTTGGGAACGTGATGCTGGTGCCATGTTCAAGTTAATGCGTGTAACTCTAAGTTGCAGGGAGCTGGGACCTTTGCCAGGCCAACTCTGGATGTTAATAAAGTTTAGAGGCTCCATGCCAGCGCTGTGATCTGTAATGCTCAGGGTTATTTTTACAGACTTTTTACAGACAATTATATTTGAAAGGGAAGGCTGTTTTTCAGTGGGCTAATATCAGAGCAAGGAGATGGTGTATGTGATAAGAAGATGCAATTTCCCATGATGGAGCACATGGATTTTTTTCATTGTGTGGGAATATCTTGTGTAGGAGAACTCTATGTAGCACTGAAACAGCAAACAAGACAATAATACTTACATTATTTTACTAAAGGGTTCTTAAAGGTGAGTGTGTTTCCCCAAATGTTCAGCTTCAATATAGCCCGACACCCGGACACGTGGTAGTTGTCTAACTACAACCACATACAGATTGGTGCCTGAGGGGTGTTTTTAATTTCAACATTTTTAAATGGGGAGAGTGAGCATTCTTGATTCATATTCATTTTCCTTTTTTGTTTTCTCCGCTAATCCAAGAAGTGTATATTTAATGTCTTTGTTTAATGGTTTTTGACAAACCGTTTGCCAAACAGGGAGCTGAAGGAATCTAAGATGTCTTTGGCTTGTAGCTCTTGTACTGATGTCGCTGTCTACTAGAAATGTCGGCTTGATTTCACCCTCTGGAACCGAAAACCGCATCTCACAGATGAGCTCCTTGCTCTGTCCAGAAGTCTCCTCTGGAAACAGTAGAGACATCTGTTATCTTCTGGCTCCTGCTGGATCTGTCTGATTTACATTCTCTGCATCAAATTGCATTTGAAAGAAAGCTGCGCAGTTTTCATTCTGTTGGCAGTCTTTTCCTGTAATCCTAAAGGAGAAAATAATTCGGCTGGAAGCGGTTTTGTTGAAGACAATCAGTTCTGTTCTTCTTTGATTTACTGTTGCCAAGATTAAGTATAGTACCCTTTTTCTCCATTTGAACTGAGGTTCATAGGGGCTGTGCAATAAGTGTGTTAAATGGATCCATATTACTCTGAGTAATAGCCTCAGTATGCACTCTTCATTAACATGCTTAACATTCCCCCCAAGACCCAGAAGTCGGCTTCTATAATACACTGCTTAACACAAACATCATGTTGGACACTCTGGATCTCTGTGTGTATGTGTGTGGGTGAGTATGTGTGTGTGTGCTAATGTTTGGGTCAAAGTGGAGGACATGATGGACAAGTTCATCAACTCTGACCATGAAAACCTTGAGAAGTTAATAAAAGATACACTTTATCCAGCTAATTAGAGCAGAGGTTCAACAGAAAATCTCCAGTGAAGAGGTTAATACATTGCAGTGCAAAATGTTATTGTTTTTAGCTTTTTTCTTTTTTTTTTTGGCTGATGAAATCTGTTGCAACACTAGTCAGCCACTTGTTGCATGTTTTCAAAAGTGACCACGCAACAAGAAATCTCAACACTTGGCAAAATAAATGCTGAGCCACTGATATTTGTCAACAACCGTATTAAGCACCAAAGAGATATCATGCTCATTTAATGCTTTGGGACAGTTAAGGATGTGAAATCTGTGTGTGTGTTTGTGGGTGGGTGCATGCAGATGTCGGTTTTCATCAATAAATGAAATGTAGGTCACCTGCTGGACCTTCCAAAGCTTGATTTCTTTTATATTTAACAGAGATGGTGGTGGTGGGTGGGGTATGTTAAAAATGGAAGTGGAAAGATCAGGGCTTAATGGGAACCAGTGTGTAGCTGTCCTAGCTGCCTTGACGTTTATAGCCTTTTCCCCCGACTCGGCGTTCAACCTTTACGACGGAGCCAAAACCCATCAAGAGGAGCTTCACTCACCTTAAAACTGATACGCTGAGGTTCTTGGATCCTCACGGACAGGACACATGGGTTCACACAGCTTCAATAACCAATAAACCTTCCCGTAGCAGGAAATGTGTCTTATATATCACCAGGAGGTTTTGACAAGAATATTTAGGATGAGTACCTGGCTTTCTCCCCAGTCTGTCCTCACTGAAGCTGAGTCACAGATTTAGTGGACTGGTAGAGGGAGTGAGCAAAGGAGAGGAGAGCTTGGTTTCTCTCTTCTCTCCTTTTTGTGTTTATCTAACTTTTGCCCTTAAAAAGTCAGCTCACAGCACATGTTGACTAATACCGATAAAAAGACTAATCAGGCACTTTCAGCTCGTATCGACAGTGATCTAATAGGCATGTGTTTGAAAGTTGAAATGAATTAGGCAGCGTCAGAGCCGTGACAGCCAGGTGCTGAGCACTTGGCCCAGCGGACCAGAACCTCGGCCAATTGGAAAATGCTTTGCAGAATTTATCTGCATCCTTCTCCCTTGACAAATTATTTTATTGTTCCCACACAGTTGGTTTTCATTTAGTCTTTTGGCTAATGATAGGCTGAGAGCATGTGGGCTATTGTTATTCCTTTATTGAGCATAGATACTCAGACTGGAAGTGTTCACATCTGATAGAACACTCCCATTTAATGCAAACTAACCAAAACATAACACACAGAAGGTATACGAGTGTACACAGAGAAGGAAACTTTAATATATAGCGTACGAAGGATATACTTGTGCTTAAGGACAATCTGTATATGCTGTAAGTGCCTCTGTGGCATGACCTTAGTGACTGTCTGTCAAACTGGGTAAAGCTGCTTCCTGAAGGAGCAACTTCTGTACAACATCCCCTCAGCGAACTCTAAACCCAACTCCAAAACCTTTAATCACATTATTCAGTGTGTCTCATGTACCGGGACTCGCAGATATGCTGTGTGAGAGCTGCAGATGGGAGAGATAGGGCGAAACTCGCCTCAGAGTCCGAGCCCTGCACTCTGCCTGACCTGAGCTCAGTGCATCAGGACGAGGCCGCTAATCTTTTACAAATGCTGGGAGTCTCCATGACCGGGCCCTCGCTGAGATGGCTTAGTCAAAACAGCCATGCTGCTCCTGAACACAACCTCGGCCTCTAGCTTAATTCAAACGCTGATTAACTAACAAATACCTGCTGCTTGTTCCACAGCATTACACAGCCCTGTGCTCTCTGCAGCGCTCCATGGAGTTTGACAGTGTGTTTGCTGTCCTGTAGAGAAACACACTGGCCTACTGTGTTACAGACTTTTCAGGGTTCCTTGGTAAAATGATACACTCACTTGTTAAGTGAGCAGAAGCATAGAAATACTGCACTGAATGAAGAGAGTTTTATTGTATAATCTCTCATTATAGCTTTCAGTGGAAGTGCTTTGTTATCTGAGCTGGAAAAGAACTACATAAATAACGGTTTATGTCACAGTGTATTGTGGGAACCTGTGGTATTGTCCATAACGGGATACAAACAAAATTAAAGAAAAAAAAAAAAAGATTGTACAACAACTTGACATGTTTCCTTTAACTATCAAACGTTAGTTTACATTTACTGGGAAAAATAAATCACCAAAAATCAGCAAGTAACAATTCACACAGACAACCAGAAACCAAACAGCTAATATTTTGACTGTCAGGCTTTAACCGAATGATTTTATGATTGAGATGTTAACTGGTTTGGTAATAAAGCTGCATCATCAACTTGATGGGCAAATATTTTCAGCAGACGATACAGGTAGCAGTGATGAAGGATAGGCTTTTTGTCCAGTTTCAGATTTCATTGCTGTCCTGTTCTTAATCAGCCCCAACCTCTCTCAATTCCCATTTTTCTGAAAAAGTCCTTTGGTTTTACTGCCAGACACATTCCTATTCTACTTTATCACCACACTGTCAGCTCTAATCTGACATAACTCTGCTTCATCTTCTCATGCACTGTCGCTGCTTATGTGGGCCCAGCCACGTTTTCTGACCACTTTGAGCCTCAAACAAACACTGTTAAGTTCAGGCCTCTCTCCAGGCTCAGGCAGCTCAGGCACGGAGTCAGGCTTTTTACATGGAACCGTTAGCACGCCTGACATGTTGAACTTGTTGAATTAAACATCACTACTTATGTTGTAACTCGTCTTCTTTGAGAAATGTCTCAGTGCTTCAAGCATGTTTTAAGTATTTAAAATGACACTGTTGTAGAACATGTTGTGAAACTCAAAGACGTACGCATGGTTCCTGCAAGTGATGAATAATTCAAGTTTATTTCTGAGTCACTTTTATACATCTGTGGTGCTTTGTCATGGAATTCATATCTGATTGCAGTACTGGCGGCCAGCATTAGCTGTGTGTGTTTTTTTTTTTTTTTGGTAATTTTTTTGAGAACAGTTTGGTACACTGGGAATAATAAATCTTCCACAATTTTTGCAATAACACAGTCATTATTGTTCTAAAGAATGCTGCTTTTTATTCCAACTCAAAAAAAATTGGAAGTTTAACAGTAACTATAAACTGAATAGAATGAATTTTAAAAATTGAGCAAAGATGTACTTTCATCTGAGGGCTGGAAAAGGGAAGAAGTTAATGTTAAATGTATAGCCCCTTAAAACCGCAATTCAACAAAAATCAACAGAACTTGTTAGCTATGCCCTTGATAGCTTTAGCTGTAAATGTAAATGCACAGTTTACCACAGCGCCCACTTTTACAGGGCCAGACTTGTCATTTGACACAAAAATATGGCCAATCTAGGCCACTGTAAAGATGCCAGTCTTCTGCAAGCCTCAAGAGCTCTGAGCCATGAAGGACTCCAGCGAGAGAGGCAAAGCATCAGTATATGTACACTGCAGCTTGCCAAAGTACACTCATTTAACAGCACAAAAAGACTTGCACTGAGAACCCACATGTTTATGTTAGGGATGATGTAAAATGGCTAGAATTTATATTTCACATCAAATTTCTCTTTTAAGATGGCTTCTCTCAATTTTTACTTGTGAGGAAACAAACATTTGCATTTCAAAGTTCTTCAAATAAAAATAAATGAAAAGCAAACCCTTTTATGGGTTTGGAGACTATATTGGAAAACAGGTCAGGGGCGAAATGAATATTTTTTATGGTTCGTAAAAGAGCTTCACAATGAATGCCAGGTTATGTGAAAGGCTTGACACATGGTACAGGCCAGAGCCCTCCGAGATTCCCTCTTTATTCAGCCCTTAACACTCCTGGGCCAACAGGAGCCAAACAACACATATGGCTGAGGCCAAGATCCAAATGAAGAAAGATGTCTTTATTTCTGCCTGTTATCGTCTGATTAGGCTCCCTCTCACCGCAGACCCATCCAAAAATCTATCAACTAACTACCTTCACTTTTTCCTTTTGGGTTTATCACACTCAGGTTGATGTGAAATTACCTCAGGACTCAGAGACATTCCTGTTTGCTTAGCATTTGCTGTTTCTTTTCTTTTTTCTTTCTTTTTTTTTCATTCAAAGGTGGACCGGAGATGCAAACGAGGTTGGACATTATGACTTTAGGACATTAGGGGAATGACATGCAGCACATGATCCCTTGTCAGACTCTAACCTGGGATGTTGCAATCACAGTATATGGTATCCACCTATATACAGTACATGCGTTTATGTGCAGACATTACGAATGAATATGAACATATGCAGTTTTTTTCTAAGGTGTCATTGGATGTGCTATTCATATATATATTCATAACAGTCTTGTGATATACTGTATGTGCACACATACTGTATATGAAACTATATCTGAACCACATAAAATTTAGATATGTCACAAGATAAGTGTTTATTTTTGCCCACATGATAATGGTCACATTAATTAAGACGTCATATAGTTTGTATAGGCTTGTTATGTATAATGTACATACAGTAAATTTTTGCTGACATTATCTGTACTGTTCTTTTGCGTCGCATGTCTTTGTCCCACGTGTCGGTACAGACTTGTACGGCTCTCAGTTATTGTGATGTTACAGAAAGTGCTGGAGCTGACCCTCAGTCACAAAGAGCGACAGGTTCAGACTCCGACATAGTTTCGCTCCTGAGACAAAACTCGTGTCTCACTTTGGCCATAACCGACGGCAGCGAGAGGAGAAATCATAATAAAAGGAATCTTATTACAGCCGTTAAACAAGAGAAGGGAAAACACAGAGGAGCTTTATTGCCTGGACATCTAAAATGCTTACACAGTGAGAATATATTTGCTCATAAAGCTCTTTGATGGTGGCCCTGTCCGTTCCAACACACAGCGCTGCTGTCTGTGTAAATAGCTGTGTATTGACCTCCCACCGCACAAGATTGAATGTGTTTCCATAGGTGTCATTTTGTACCATTCTGGGTTTTTACAGGCCCCACTGTGCCTTCGTCCCTGTAACCGCGGGGGCTCCGGAGTTATACCATCATCGCTCAAGCAGTGGCTAACAGTGGGCTCTTCCTGAGGTTTGTAGAGAGATGAGGGGTTGACTATGAACTGAGGCCTCCTCCTCCTCCTCATCCTCCTCACAGCAGCAATATTGAGCTCTGTTTGATGTGAAGTGATATATAATGTCTGGTAGGCTGTCAATCTCAAATTACCCAGAGAGCATGTTGCTGTCCCTATGTATGATATGTGTTTGTGAATGTGTGTGGTTGTGAGGGGTAGGTGGGGGTGTCCTCAGTGCCAAAGCCTTTGGTTAATGAGGACTCCCCACATAATAAAAGAATGATATTGCTGACTTCCTAGGTATGTGTGGTTTGAAACTCAACACAGGTTTGCTCAGTGGAAAACCTGGGGCCCTCTTTTATTTATTCTGTATATTTATGAAAACCCCAAAGTCAAGGAGGAGGTCCCTCTCCAGCCCGGCTTATCATCATTTTTCAGCCGTGCGAGTGCCATTTGGTTGCAGATGTTCACTGCTGTGCACTGGCGAATCTTCAGCGCCCTTTGTCACTGTTGGTCTGAATCAGTTACAGAATATTAACTGAGGTACTAAGTGTGTCAGAGGTGTATGTTGTCTCACTTCACGGATAGACTAACCAAACATTTGTTTGCAGAACATCATCAGATCATTACTGTACCAGAGTTGGGTTCTCTCACAATCGCTGGGCAGTGTTCTAGTGTACTTGTTTTTGTGTCATGTGTGCTCTATTTATGATAACATTTGTTTTGGGGGACGCACAGAAGGATTTAGTCCTTTATGTTTGAGCAGATCAGTTTACTTTTGTACCCTGAAATGTGGGGGTTTAGAAACCGGTGACATGAAACAACATCAATAATCAAATCAAAATAAAGGCTTCCCCTCTGTGCCTCCACTGTCAAAGCAAATTGTGGGCTTTTGAAAAACTCATTTTCCTCCTTGAGCTGCGTTTTAACCCCTAATCATCCTGAATAGCAAATATTCACTGTGGACACTGTGGAGAAGCACTGGCCTGAACAACCGGAAAACTTCAAAAGCCAAAGCAATTACTATGCATGCTTTGAACATATTCTTTCCACAAAGTAGCATTCCATTATTCTTCCTGCACTAAAACAACAAAAAGTAACAAAGAAGTAGGAAGTGAAACTGGATTCCTCTTCTAGTTCCCAAAACATCTGGTTTGGCCCTTGTTTTAAACAACTAGCATCCCCTCTGAGCATAACAGAAGGTTATGTGCACTGTGTGTAGGTAACAAAATAATCATTTTCAAATGTTGCTCCATTCAAATGTGATCTAATTAAACACTTAAATTCAGCCTCTCAGTTGGACCACCGACCATCAAGGGAATTTTCCTCCAGACGTTCTCCTAACTATTCATTTATTTCTCCCCCACTGCTGCCTCGAAACCATTAAAAATATACAGTAATTGCTGCAAATTGATCACTTGTTTTACAGAAGTCATATAAATCTCCGCTCTTGTCAAACTGTAATCGATGGCAGGAGGCGGTGCTGGGTGAGAGGACGGGAGAGTATCTGTCAGATGGGCCTTGATGTGTGTGCTACATGGAGATACTCTCATGTTCTGTGGTTGAGTTTGGCCACTGTCATTTCCGAGGAATTTCCTGCCATCTGTGTTCAATCGAATTCTCTCACAGATTTGGGCTTGCTTGTAAATATTGGGTGCTGGCTGAGGAGGACTGAAGGAGTACTGTGAGTTTTGTACTAACAGCCCATCGGACCAAAACGAACAGGCCACTGGCACAAGAATGAGCTAGGCTAACAAAGTCATATTAAAGGGAGCTACGGCGAAACAGCCTAGTTTATGGAAGCTCTGAAAAGAGATACTTCCAGAGATTATTTATGAGCGAATCAAATGAATCTTTTTTTTTTACTGACTTTGTAGGCTTATATCCTTCGCATTTTTAGCCATGCTGTCAGCACAGATTTGGGATGGCAATGTGAGTCCACCACTTTGCAATATGAAATTTTGTACATACAGTCCTAGTGCCCAGAGGATGCCTTTGGAGATCCCTAGTGCCACCATGAGGTTTGCATGTGAGAGAAATATCTCAGCAACTATTGGATGGATTACTGTGACATTTGGTGCACACATTCATGTTCCCCAGGGGATGAACTGTTATATTTTTGGTGATGACTTAACTTTATTTTAAGTGATTAGGTCAAAAAGTTTTAATTTGTCCAATACTTTTGTTTATTGTCTGTTAATATCTGCAAAACTAGCGTAATTACATTCCCATTAGCCTCAGCTCTACTTTGTGGTTTGCGCTAATTTGCAAATGTTAACATGCTAATACATTAAACTAAGATGGTGAATGTGGTAACATGAACATTGCATCTACTAAACATCAACATGTTACAAACGAGCTCTGTTTGACAGAAGTTATTTTCCTAACCTAGCCGTTCTCAACAGTACACATTTATTATACTGTTATTGTAATTTTGACAGAAAGAACTTCATACTGATGTTTGACCAATGGATTTGATTTTACTACAGTTTCACAGGGACTTCTGTGCTGCTGTGTTTTCATACAACCTGAGCGGGGACACAGACAGTCAGTCAACAAAACACAGCTTCTGCACTAAATCGTAATGTTTATTTTTTGTAGCAGATTTACTGTATATACACTGGTTATTCTCATGAGTGAACACACACACACATGCACAGAAATACACATGCAGACGAAAACACTGGCACTCAAAGGAGCATTTTCAGACTCAGATTTAGGATCTAAAACCTTTCGAATATACACTGATTTAAAACGTTTTCAATGTTTGTACTTTATAAAGCTATTTCAGTTCAGTTGATGCAGGAAATAACGTGATTCAGTTGAGAAGTGTTCCAGTCTCACCTTTAACACTTTCTCTCAGGGTGTGGTGCTTCAAATGCTCGTCAGTCCCAACACTCTGGACTGGCTACATCACTCTGCCAGTATTTACTGCTGCCTCCCCAAAACAGAGCAGCCCCTTGTCTGACTTTGAAGCACCTCCGGATCCCTTGCCGAGGTTTCAGCACCCTTGGCCCGGCTCTGGAGCCGTGTCGTTCACCAGCCCCATAAAGGTGTCTGTCACTAAACCAGACGACCCTGTCACGTCTGCCAGGCAAGTGCATCACGTCTTGTCAGTCTGCCGGTCTATCAAGTCAGTCCATGGACCTGACTGTTGCTTTGTGCACTGTTTGGTCCTCACAGTCATGTGGCTTTTCTGTCAAATTATAGGATGTGGTTTGGCTGAGGACTCCTTGTAAAACTTTGTGATTGTCTGTGATTAATCCTGGCAGTGTACAGATTTGTGGGCAAAATCTTGTTATGATAGTGGCTGTCAGGAGCGACTTGTGGCTACTTGTGGCTTTAAAGTGGTTTGTTGACTGTGCACATTTTTTGTTGTATTAACAAATGTTCTAACAGAGTTTGACTTATTTTTGTGATAATCAATCATTACTGTGGTGGTTTTTTTTTAAAAGCCCTTCCCAGAGGTCAGTGTGCAAACAGTGTTTTCGGGTACCACGTAGCCTTTTCTTTGGATTTCCTGGTGATGATGTTTGGGTTAATGTATGCTGAGCTCTTGTTTTTCTGATCTGATATCATCATGGGGTTTTTGCTTCTTACGTGATCCTGATGATTCTGCTTCTACATCTGTTATTAAGAGCTGCGATTCATGAATGGGAAATGTTGTGACTCAATCTTTATGTTTGTTGGAAAAAGAGAAAAATCTGCATTTATTTATATGACAATGTCCACATCACACCTCAGATCTTCATAGCTGAGGATATATTTTAAGTCTGTATTTACAAACATTTGAAATTTAAACATATTTTCACAATGATTCCAAAATGTCCTAAATGGAAAAATGAAGCAAGGGAAATCTAAAAAGGTTATTGAGCACATTTATTTCTGGTGTTATACCTATGTTATCAGTCACTGCATCAAAAGTCCTGTCTTTGAATTTGAGTGAAATCATGTCTGCATTTCAAGAAATCACCCAAAAAACAAAGCTATCTGGCCACTCGGAGATTATGACTTGTGCTTTCAAAAGCCACCTCACTTTTTTTTTTTTACTCTTTTGCCATTGTGGTGGATCACCTGTTGTTAGATGTGTCCTCATTGAGGATGGGCTGGAAGGCACCACCAGTGACAAGGTGCTACCACCAGGTGGTGACATCCACAAGTGTAAAGTTTTAATTATGTTAATCAATGAGGGGCAAGCAAAGAAAATGACTGGCTGTGACAGTTGGCAGGAAGCTGTGGGATGAGATCAGGCACGACCACAGCCGTTCACTGCATCTTCCTTTGCAAAAAGTTTCGAGTGTGTGAGAGAGAGCTCTTTTCAGGATATGTGCATGTGTGTGTGTGTGTGTGTGTGTGTGTGAAAAGGAGAAGGAGGACTTACAGTACATGTGTCTGTGCTTTTAAACATGCATGTGCAGTCACATAGTCCCACAGCATTCTCTCCTGTGTTTGGCTTTTGACTTACAGCACCCCCCTTCTTCAGCCCATGTGCTGAAGTGGTTGGTCTTTGAGACTTCGGCTGGCACCAAGCCTGGCACAGGGATGGGGTGGGTGGGTGGGGCAGGTTGGTGGTGCTGGGGATCGGAGGACTGTTGCCTGCCAACTATTTGTTTGTGTTCATGACTGCGGTTAGCACTGCTCCATTTGAAGAGCCTGGTATTATGAGGACGCCTGCTTCCCACAACATGTGCCCTCTTCTCTAATAGGCAGGAGAGCTAATCATTTACCAACCGCCGCATACATCAGTGTACACTTAAAGCTGTGTAGCCATTTAGTACGAACTACCAGTCAAATCCACAAAGAAGTTTGCTAGGCTGGGCTCATATCTGTTTCTCAGTTGTTATAAATACTAATAATTTCTTTAATGTTATTAGTTGGTTGGAGCTGAAGTAAGATATTTTTATGCTGCGCCCAGAAACGGTTGAGGCTTGCAGCTACATGCCTCTGGAGCCGCATGAGTCCCTTTTATTTACTCTGAGGTTTTCGTCTTTGTATTCAACTTCATAACAGCTAATCTGAGGTTATTGTGTGACCAAGCTGACCATGAGAAAACAGGGAGGAACGAGGATACCTGGTTGAGAATGGCTAAAATCAGCCAGAACAAATTGATTTTATCCTCATGAAAGTTCTCATGTCGGCTGGTACTGGTAATCCTGCTACAAAAACACTGACATTTCTGTGCTCCAATAGTAATTTAATTTATTATTTTTTTTCCTTCTTCCCTCGCTCCGCACCTGCTTTAAGAGGAGCTTTCTTCCTAGACATTGTTATTTTTCATTTACTTATGCCCCCAGGTTTTTCAATCATACATCCATTACTAACCAAACAAATAAGTTCCGGGCCTATGCAGCAGACACAAATATAGACATGAGTTATGAGATTCAGAGAAGCCGGGAAAGGCTTTGGACCCTAATACACAACATCTGCACCGGACAAGACGCACCACCAGAGTATCCCGCTACAAAGTCCCGCAGCCTGCTGTTGCACACTTGTATCTGTTGACCTGTCTAATGTTAAAGAGAGGAAAGAGAGGGGGAGAGCCGTGGCAGGTGGGGGTGTTGGGGCAGACAGGAATAAAATGATCATTATTAACTGTTTAAGTGCTGAATGTTATGATTTATGGAGCCAAAGTGGGGCCAGTTGAGGTGTCACATTGGATTTCCAGAGGCATCTGTCTTGTGGTTTTGGCAGCTTGTTGTACCTTGGGTTCAGATGTTTGCATCACACGCTACTGACAGCCCGTTTGCCTCCCCAACACCACCACCCCACCTCAATAGCCTCCTCCTGCTTTAAGTACAGTACACCTCTGATCGCTCCCCTTTCCTCTCCATAAACCATCTATCCATCTGCACATCTGCTTTTCATTGAGGCCTGCATGTCTCTGAAGACTTGAACGCATTAAATGCTGGCACAAGCACAGTCTCACTCTGGCACTTAACACAACGCTTAGGTGACTTAAAAGGGAGAGGCGAGAATTATAGAAAATGAAGTGTCACCGAAATAAAAAATCGCCCCAGATTACTACCAATTACAGTTAATAATGGTGTCCAGACCATCTGCTGATCAGATGGAGGACTGGTGTTGTCTGTAGAGAAATAATGATACCAGAGAGAGGGAGAGGGAGAGAGATTCATTGAGGGAGACAGCGACATAGACTTTCAACTATGTGATGATGTGGTTTGATCTTTTCAATACTGTATAGACTGGAATGCTTTGTATGGTAATGCAGTCATAACTGCGTATCTTGGGATAATAGCCATGTTGTTTCAGAGGGGTTAAGTTCAGCTAGATTGGAGACATGTGTCTGCTCCGCTTTATTAGTCATTTATTAGTCACTGAGGTCAGGGGAGAGTTTTTAGCCAAGGCACAACGTTGCTGAACTTGAACATGACTCTGATCATCAGCCCCTGAGGCAGCCTGAAATAGGTGTACGATTACAGTGCAACCTAACTGACCATGATCCCCAATGTCAAATTCATCCAGCATGCGAAGCGTGTTCAACAATCAATGTAATCACCGTCACAGTGACCGCAACCTTCCACTAAAGAGTGAGTCGTACCCTAATTATCAGAATTATCGAGTCTGCATTCGCTCATTGTTCCTGTCTATTGTCTTATTTTTCAGCCTCCATGGTCACAGTGGCTGCATTAATCAGCAGGAAAAGGATTAGAAAGCACTTTCCACTCACGATCATGATGCGTCTCGGTTTTACAGCTTTGTGTGCTGTTTTCCCAAAGGATTTTGACAAAGAGGAAACATGACAACTGGATGACATCAGAGCAGGTGTATTGCAGGGTGATTGGAACCTCGTTTCCCTCCCCGACCTCAGCCAAAAAATAATCATATGTGTCCCAAAACAAGTTCTCGAATAGCCACCTTTATCCCCTTATAATTACACTCTTGTTCGAGGCATTAGCTTATGTATTTATGTGCAATGAAGCATACAAACTGGCATACAGCTTCTTTAATTTGACTTCCCCTCTGGTACGTCTCAGTCAGTTTACCATCATCCTGCAGTAGTGCTACTTTAATCATACAACAGAGCAGAGGAGGCAGAGAGAGCAATAGATATCATGTGATGACATTTATGCAACGGAAGACACCACTTTGGATGTAAAAGAGTATTATTAGACACCGTGTTGTCAGCAGGGGCTGTTTCTTGCCTACTATCTTTCTTCCAAAAGCATTTTTTTTGGGTGGTGTTTTAAGAGGCAGATAACAATAGAGTCCTTATTTGTGCCTGTGTCTTTAGTTGGCAATGCTGACATCAGTGGCTCTTTGTGAGGATGAGCCAGCACATCTGTACATGGTCTCTGTACTGAACACGCCACTTGCCCCTGGTGCTTCTGGCACTGTCCTGCCTCTTTCTGTCTCCGTCTTTCTGCCCCTGCGTCCCTGATCTCACGCTCCTACAACGTCACTCCTAATTGGGTCTGAATGCTTGCAACTGTGTATATATCACAGCAGCATCCCACCCTGCTTGTACTAAGATGCTCACGAGAGTCGGACAGTGGAGTTTTTCTTATGAACGAACAAAAGTTATGTGTACATTCAGTGTTTCTTACCATTGTGTGTATCTCCGAGGTCTAACAAATGTGTTGGATGCATTTCCTTCCTCTTGCAAAATTATTTTTTAAAAAGAATCTGAATTGTTTACATTACATTTATTTGCTAGTAGCCGCCTTTTTTGCATGTTACTGCCATCAGTAGAATGAGTTGAATATCAGTGGTAGCAATGCGAATGATGTGGCCCGAGTGTTCGCGCTTATGTGCGTGCATGATGTAAACAAAATGGGGACCCACCAACATTGCTCTGTAGTTCTACTGGAGATCGAAAGCTCCACAGGGAACCTGTAATATTTGTTTGTTAATTATATCAAACACAGAGAGATCTTTTTTAACAACTCAAGTGTGATGAACACACAGCTGCCTTGCTAAACAGACCACCCATAAACTCTTAACAATCAAAAGAGGAATGGCCAGCTGTTTCACTCTCTCACAGTCGCTCACTCATTCACTCACACACACATCCTTGTTTTACCGTACTTTTGGGGACCCTTCATTGACACGAAGCTTTCCCTAGGTCCTTACCCTAACCCAGTGGTTTTCAAAATGTGGGGTGGGCCACCATGTCATGGGGCATAGAGCCACTGCAGGGTGGGAGTGGATGACCAAGAGAGAAAAAAATGGAGTGAAACTACTTTATTAGTTGCTTCCCCTATCATTGGTGATTTAAAAAAAAAAAAAAAAAAGTGGGGTGGATGGAGCGTGAACTTTTTTCAACTTCTGAAAGGGGCCATGCTAGAAAACGTTTGAGAATCACTGCTCTACCCTTAACCATCACAACTGAATACTGAATGCCTAACCCCAACCCTTACCCTCCTCTTAACCTAAACCTAAATCTACCCTGAACCCTAACCCACATGTGCATGCACACACACACACACAGACACACTCTCTCTCTCTCTGTCTCTGCTTTTGTGACTGCTGCTGGATGTTTTGCATTTCACCTCAGTCCCTGATGCTCTCTTTGGCTTCCACCTTCTGATCAAACTAGGCTTTAACACACAATGAAATGTTCAGCGCTGAATTACCATGGCACATTCAATATAAACTGAATTTACTGTTGGGTTCCATCCAAGCCACCATATGTTGAGGAGCCTGTTTCCCCAACCAGAGCATGACTGATTCAGCTAATGTAGTAAAGCTCTAAATCACCCGAGTGCTAACTTTCTGCATCAGGGGGATCAGGACCTTTAACACACATTTAACACTGATTTTAACATCCTGGATACACTCAGAAGGTGTCTCTGATGGAGACACTTTGTCCATGATGCAACACTCATCATGAATGTTGGACACACAAGCAAATGCAGTAGGGTCTTTTTTTTTAAGCCCCTGTTGGATGTACTCCTACCTGTTTGTATTGGAACAAGTAAATTAAAGCCATGCAAGGAGGGTTTCAGTGACACTCTCATTGTCTCTCTCCTGACTATTTGATGATTCTGCCACAAATCATCACGAAAACTCCTAGTACACAATTAAAACACAAGTCAGATGCAGGAAGTTAAAAAACCCAGATGTATTTGTAACTTCCCCCTGAAAGAACATAACAAGAAAAAAAAAACATCTTACAAACAAATGGAACTTTAAAGCTGCTATAGGTTGTTTTGCAAGGTTGCTCCAAATGGCAACAAGAGCCTTTCTATCTGTTCGGCTCCTGCTTTGTGACTTAGGTAACTATTTGTATGGGAAAGGAGATGCTTGTAGATAACTGTACACTACCTGTCCAGCTTCAAATGGCAGACAGACAAATTTAGCAACTAGCTAGCTGCTAACTGTTTGGGCAACAAGTTTCATCTGCCTCTAAGTGGCCAAAAAACAGTTGTTTCAAACTCAGTGCAACCCCTGTTGTCTGGTTTCTGGCAGTGAAGACACAATTGAGTGGATATATTTTTTAAAATCATTCTGAAAAACAAAGGTTGCTTTATCAGGTTGTTTCAGTGAAACAATTTGCAGACAGGTAATCAGTGGTTTGGGCTCATCTCTGTCTTCTCTCTGCGTTTAGCTCGTTTACATGATGAACTTTTCCTTGCAAAGTTCCAGTGAACTGTGTACTGTGGAACAGAGCAATAAGCTTTGAAAGAGCATTGTCTCATAATTCGGGCTACATTAACGGGTCTGCCTGGTGTGGGTCTGTGTTTTATATCGTGGTGACTCTGATATGTGTGTGAGAGAGAGCATATGCATTCATTCAAGGCTCCATTGACCAACTGCCAGTCCATCCAGTGCTTTAATGATGACAGTGTTTTTATTTGGTTGTTTGTGCTTTTGTGTGCATGCACATGAACAGTCGAGGCCTAATTAAGCGATCTCTGGTGATGTTAGTCATCTTCATGTCACTTCTGGCCATCCTGATCGAATTACTCCTGACTTGAGGCAGGGAAACGCTTGGCTTTACATCAGCGGGCCTTGAAACTTTCATACAGAACCATAGTTGTATTTGCTAATTGGTGGGGATGCTCAGCCAACAAATCGAGAAAAAAAAAAGAAGAATCAAACAAAAAGAACAGAACAATCCAGAATTTGATAAACACAAAGAATTGTATTGCTTGAAAACAGACCAGAGTTGAAAGACATCTTGCCTTCTGTTAACGGCCTTGAGTGAAACCAGCGTTGTTCCTTTGGTCCCCTGGCAATACTGGACTGTTTGCGTAGCTCGCTTTGCCTTTTCTCTACTTCTTTGTGTTTCCGCTGTGACCCGCGACAAGGCAAATGCAGAGGAGACTGTGGATACATCAGCAGTAGGAGGGATATGTGAATAGATGTTCCTTAAACTGAGGATAACATGGCTCACAAAGTTCCCTTGTTTTCTCTTGTCCTTTGTTCATTCTTGTAACCTTTTTCCCATATTCCAAAACACTTCCGTCCTTCCCTGCTTGTCCTGTTTACTCTCCCTCTCCATCTGTTACTCATGTTGTAATATCTTTTTCTCCTTTGTTAATCTTTTTTTTTTCATGTGCTGAACGTTTCTCTGACTGTTTTAACATCTAGTTAATTTTCTATTTCTTTGCTAGTACCTTTCTGTGTTCTCCCTCACATACATGGTGTTTGGGTGAGTTTATAAATAATAGCTCATGGTGTGCGATAACATTGTCAATAACATCGTTAGGAGAAATTGAATTTGAGAAATTGAGTTAGGAAAGTTGGAACAAGGGGCACGTGGCCACCTACACACGAGAGTGTGGGGATATCGGCTTTCCCTTCACAAATATGTCCTCATGCACTGAGCCCTCCCTTCGCTCACTTTCATCTTTCTCGTTCTTATTTTTATTATATCCTTGGTCACATTTGAAATGATGATATCATGAAATGATAAAATGTTGCAGTAATAAAAATTACATGGATGAATTCCAACCTTCAGTTACTGAAGAAGCCTATAGAATGAGGTGAAACATCTTCAAGAATCTAAAGCAAGTCCAGCTCTTCTTGACTCTGCTTCTCGATTAAATCACTGAGTATTCACACTGCATTTTAATTGCTAACCCCCCAAATTAATAATGTACTTATTAAATAAATAAAATAACAGATGAATTAAATCAATTAATGAGGTCACTGTTTTCCCAAAAGGATTGAATGAAATTAGAGGAACTGATGGTAAATTTAAAGGGACTGTATATAATTTAATTTCTTGATTAATACAGTGGTTACTCTCCAGACATATTTATTTGAGATGAGTGAATTTTTCCAAAATGGACACGTCGCCTTTTAAAAAAAAAAAATGGTTCCTCAACTACTCCAGCAATAATATCTGGCACTAAATCTCTCCAGCGTTATTCTTACTGTCACCAGTCGGACTTTGCCCAAGAGCTCTCCATATATCACTGGATACTACAATTGTGGCAGCCAACAATTATTCCTCAAGAGAATATTTATAATGTAATGGGATTTCAACATGTTACTAATGGCATGGATCCCATTGAAAACTGATTATTCTTCCAGGGCTGTCAGTAGATCACTGAGTGCAATTTGCTTAGCCAGCTTTTAATTTGAGAGTGACACTGGGCCACAGCTCTGCTAGCTAAAACAAACTCTAACATGGACACATAGCAAGGATGTATTTGCCTCCCTATGTGAAAAAAAAGAGTGTAAATGTATGTAAATAGTGAATCAGGTTCGTGCTGATCATTTGCAGAGAAGCCAGTAATATTCTCTTTGGTCCTTTTTGCAGTGATTGGTGCCTATTGCTCAGAGAAAGATGTCGACGCTGAGCTGGGTGACGCTGAGGGCACCCTGATGCGATGTGGGCAGAGCCTGCCACCGCCGGTAGGGGGTCATTCAGGGGGGCTTTACCCCCAGAGCCTCCACTGCAACAGACCTACCCCCGACCTCCTTCTGCAGGACGGCCCTCACCAAGACACCAGGTAAAATGACATTATTATTCCTGTCTTCTAATCGTTTTGTTCCTGTTCCAGTTTTGAATGTTTCCTGTTTGGTATAGTGTTACTAACAATGTGCAGGTACAATGTGTTTTTCATTAATGTTGCTGTTGTGAAGCAGATGCACACATATATAGATTGAAAGCTTTACCCAGGCTCATAAAACACACTGGAGGGGTCCAAAGTATAACATTTATGTTACACTAATGCGATTCTTCTGTTGTGCAATCTTTGACTACTGTTGGTCAAGTCAGGGAGAATTTCCAGTGAATTTCTATGTTGCAGGGCTTGTCCTTCTTCTTTCCCCTCCTCTTTTCTTTCCCTCTATTCGCAGTCATGCGGCCGAAAGTGCGTCTGGACAGACATTCACTCCCCTCATTTTGTCTCTCAAAATTTTCCCCCCACAGCCAAACAGGAAATGGTGTTTCTGAATAGAAAGAGAAGGGGGAGGGGTCAAGTCTTTATTAACAACAACAACAGAAGTCTGCTAGTAGCTTTCTCCAACCCAAGTTATAGCGTTAGCTCTGTTTTTTCCCCCTACACGCTCAGGGGAAAGGACAAAGACGATTCCTTCATGAGACAGCCCAGAGAAAAGAGAGCTCTTCTCACATCACTCAGGGGCTTTGGACAAAATCCATAATGAGCCAACTGACAGGAATGATTATGTAGGAGATCACAGCAACGCATGGAGAAATCTGACCTGGGTTCCCCATTCAGCAGGGAAAAGATTCCCACCATAATACACAGTATTGTAAACGGTGACCCTTCATAGGCCGTAATTATGCCACCAAAACAGGTGACTCCCTATTTATCCCCAATGTTGGGTTGGGTTTAACCCCTTTGTGTCATCAAAGCCCGTCAGATGGACACACTAGCCAGTGGCCTCTCTGTCTCAGTAGCCATCCGTCCCTCCCCCTCTCCCTATTCTTAGTCATAAATGCCCATTCATATCCTCTCACTACTAGAAGATCCTGTTTCATTTATTCATAAAAACGCTTTGGATCACCCGCAGAGGATGCTATAGCCAGTGTCCAACATCACCTAATGTCAATGAATCACTAACATGGCCTACACAATGTTAGCGTTTGTTCCGCAAGGTCCCTTAAGATGAATGAAATATTTTAGGGAAGTGGGACTCGTTTAGGATGACAGGATTTTTATGTAAACTGAAAGAAAACTTGGAGGAGGAAGGGGAAACAGACAGCTAAACTCTGTCAGTGCTGATGGTGGGAAGGATGACCCAGACTGTATCTGTCATCAGCCTGTGAGCTAATAGTGCTCATATTCCTCTGTGTGTTTTTTTTTCCATACAGATCCTCCTCTGCCTTCCAGAGGACCCTGCCGGGGGCCTCCCCTGGCCTGGGCTGCGGCAGTGCCAGCGGGGCTCGCTCCTCTCTCCCTTACATAATCAAACAGGAGAATTCGATGGGCTATAAAATCTCCAGTACAGGGTCAGAGGTCCATAGCACGTGTCAGGCCGGGTTTCAGAACTGTAGAGCAGGCCACGTTTTGGGGGTGCCAAGGGACGAGACAGTTGGAGCCCCGCATGTTAGCAACAACAGTAGTGGCGTATGCACAGCAGGTGGAGTAGGTGGTGCTGTGTCAAGGGATGCAGTGCAACCGTTTAATAATGAAGATGGCTCCTCCCCTCTGGCTTTGTCCCCAACTGGCTCCCGTCATTCAGCGCGGCTGCTCAGTGCTAGCAGTCTGAAGAGACGCTGCCCGTCCCTGGCTACGCAGTCCACTGCCGCTGCTGGCACCGGCAGCGTTGCTGCCACAGGTTCCCCATCAGCTACTGGCGCTACTTCCGAGGAGATCAATATCACCGCCATCATTTGCTCCTCCTCCCAGATGTCGATGGTGGCCTGTGTCAACGGGTTTCGCGCTAACCTCTCACCCAGCCACAACACCAGTGCCGGCTTCTCCTCCTCTTCCTCCTCCTCTTCTACGTCCCCACCCTCTAACTCCTGCTCACGGGAAGCCCTCCACAGGCCCCCACCTCACGGCAGCCCCCAGCAAGCTACAGTACAGGAGAGCTGTAAGCTGTCCTCACCTGCCACCTGCCTGCTGTCCCATTCCTCCTCCTCCTCCACATCCTCCTCGTCAGTGTCATCAGTGGAGCCGGAGCAGGGCCAGGGGCCGAGCCAGGGGCTGTGTGAGGAGCAGGGCTCCATGCTGCAGGGGCGTGGGGCTGGAGGAATAGCCGGGAGAGGAGTGGGAGGAGGAGGAGGAGGAGGAGCAGGACGAGGCTCAGACGGGTTGGGGCTACTGATGAGTGGGGCCCTGATGTCTGGGACACTGCATTCGGGGCCTGAAGCTGGGGGTCTCCTGGATGGGAGCCAAAGATCAGGGGCTGCCCTCAAGCAGGAGCCCCTGGATGACTTCTCTCCCAGTGAAGACGAACTCTTTCAGCACCACTATCATCATCACCATCACCTGAGTGGTCGTAGTGGGCACCTTCGTCACCCTCACCACCCCCCTCGACCTCCCATGCCTCCACCCTACCACCTGCATCAGTATGTGGGGCCCAACCCTGGGGGCCTACTGCACCACCAGAGCCCGCAAACGGCACCAGCATCTTCCCTGGGACACAAACAGACCTCTGGAGGCCCTCCTGGGTCCCACACAGCCCCAGAGCAGGAAGAAGTCATTGGAGCAGCACTGGGTGATAAGCAGGTCTGTCGCTGGATTGACTGTAGTGCTGCGTATGAGCAGCAGGAGGAGCTTGTGAGGCACATTGAGAAGGTCCACATCGACCAGCGCAAAGGTGAGGATTTCACCTGTTTCTGGGCTGGCTGTATTCGCCGCTACAAGCCCTTCAACGCGCGCTACAAGCTGCTCATCCACATGAGGGTCCACTCCGGAGAGAAACCTAACAAGTGTATGGTGAGTCATCATAAACCACTAAAATTATCCACCCAACACTCGCCAGACCCAAAAAAACACCAGACACCAGTGGTCAGTTATGTTCACAACACACACCTTCAGTATTGTTGAAAATCGCCCCATAGTCAGCTGTCTTACGATTACTGAAATTTGCCTTCTTTTTGAAGGTATTAAGTTTTATTTATTTGTTTAATATGAGTGTAGTTTGTCCCATAATTGCAACCATCTGTTAAAAAAATTGTTTTTTTTTGTGTTTGAATTAAACACCAGAACATATTTCACAAAGTAATACAGTCCCTGTAGATGATTTTTCCCCAACAAGATACACGTACATTTTGTCCAAAAACAAGACTGGACTTGCTTCATTGCTGATTACTTTTCAACAGAAACTTTTATTTTGTTTTGGTTGAGAAACAGTTATGATTGTAATTCTTGTATTTTTAGTGGAACATCTAAAAAAAAAAAAAAAAATCCCATTGAAGATGTGAGCTGCTGTAAGGGTAGCGTGACCTCGTTAGTATAAATAGATTTGTGGTTGTATTCTTTACAGGTAAGGCTCCAGTTCCACAAGTCAACACACTAATCAATGTCAAGCTGTCATTCCCCCGCGTCCCTTAGCAAATGGAAAAAGCCCTGCAACCTTAAGAATGATTTAGTCCAAATACACAATTAGTCCACAATTTGTGTAGGGCAAAGCCATGTTTATTTTCATGAGCACTCTCTTTTTTGAGAAGGGATTCAGATCATGAAAAGCCAACACATATGGTTAACATAACCAAACAATGCCTACACTTGATCCATTTAAATGGGAGCTTTAAATGTTTAGCTGTCCCACAAGTATTAAGTGAAGTGGCTTCATATCCAAGCCAAACATGAGGAGAAATGTAGTAGTCTGGAGAAGGGAGCCACAGAGGGATAGTCGGTAACATTTGCTAGTCTTGCTCAATTCACGGCTTCACCCAAAGCCCCTGTCAGAAGTGGTTCTCTTCAAGTTCGGGAACATATCCAAATCCTAATTATTGAAAAACTGAGTCTGCAGTATTGTTACAACACCTGTTTTATCTTAAGGTCTTTTTTTTTTTAACTTGAAAGAAAAAAAAAAAATCCAGGTCTTGTTTATTTTTCTAAACAACTTGTACAACGGTGGGCTGTAAAATTAGCTGAAGTGAGAGTCTTTTAATAGGAAGCTGGATTTTATGGCACGTTTCGGCAGTGCTGAATAAGGAATTCATGTTGGTTCTGACTGATTCTGATACTTGTTAATGCACATCTGAGCTCAATGCTAAGCGAAGCCAGAAAGACACAAACTCAACTGTTGCTGCTGTTCTCCCTGCTTTGCGTCACTCCGGGGTGTTCGTGTTCCTGCTTCCTTGACTCAGCGTGAACAAAAAAATTTGGAAGTAATTTGCTGCATTGTACGTGACCCAACTGTTAATTCTGCTTTAGGCGTGTTGTATTAACGGCTTTTATTTATCTTTTTGTTGTTGTTGTTGTTGTTGCTCTTTGGAGCAATGTGCGGGTGTGTCTTTAGTCCACTTAGGACTGCAGTTACATTTGGTTGACACATGTTTGTGTGCGTATAGGTGTATGCATAAATGTATCACTGTGAAGGTGTGTGTGTGTGTTTATGTGTGTTTTTGGAGATGTTTGCCATATGTGAGCGCTAGAACAATTCGTCTCAGTGTGGACGAGCCACTGGACTCTGTCTGTGGATGTGAGGCACTGTGACACTCTGCTATACACCCTAACCCCCTAATCACCCTTATTTCAAGCACACACACACTAACACATATTCGCAGCCATGCAGCAATGTGAAAATGGGGATATTGTTTCCATTGACTCTCACAATAGGAAGTATTGATTCTGTGTACAGTATGTTGGGTTGTAACACTCCAGCTTTTCCGACAGAAGATAAACAGAAATGTGAAATGTTTTCAAGCTTGAATAAACACATCTAATCAGCAGGGATTGAATGTATGTTGATCTGGGACTTCAGCAGATAAACCTGCAGGGCCAGAGAAAATAAACATGCCCTCTGTGTGTATTTGTAACAGTGTTAGTGTTTGCATATAGTCTATACAGATTTAAGTAAGTACTCTGAACTTATAGGAAACCTAGAGTCTCTGTGTGTGACTGAAAGAGCATGAATGCTCGTATATTTTACATGTGTCCATCCCAAGTTCTTGTGTTTTTTTTCTGTCTGAGCTTGTGGTGCTTTTTGGCCAGTAGCACTGATACCTCTTGTGTTTGTTGTGCTCATGCAATAGACAAAGGCATTCAAGAATTCGAGCAATTCATATAGAGGAAACAGATGAGACATTCTGTTTTTGGACCAAATGCCCTAGAAATACAGGGATAATCCCTTTATTATCTTTCCAGCAGCAGATTCCAGCGGGTGCTCATGAAGCAAGGCTCTCCTCACATACAAGCATAACACATTGCTGTCTCTCTCTGTCTCTCTCTCTACACACACACTCACATATATATATATATATATATGTGTATTATATATATTTATATATATAAAACATATACATAAATTACATATACATATATGTCCTGTATCTATTTTTCTTCTTACAGCTGCACAGCATTTGCTTCAAGCTGCGTCTTGGCAGGGAAAAGTCATTATCACTACACAAAAGTCATACCCTGACCCAGCGTGGGAGAGTGTGTGTGTGGGGGGTGGGGGTCACAGATTGTACCTGGCCTGTCTAATATTTTCAGAAAGTCATCATTAAAAAAAAAGAAAAGTCAGTTACTTCCATATGTAGATGGCTGCTGAGTTTGTGGCTCTTAAAAGTTCTGCTGCCTTTCAGAAAATATTTAGTTCCCTCTCCCTCCCCCAATTAAAGCAGGCCCTGGGCTGTTGTGTAGGGCAGGCAAGCAATGACGGACACAAGGGCGAAAAGGAAACAACATAATCTCTCCGCAATATCCTGTTGTGTTTCATGCCTAATTCACTTGTTGTTTTAGTTTATTACATTTTTTTCCTGTGTCTGCATAAATATTAAAAATATATCCAGCAAGAGAAGCCCTGACATGGTCCTAGACTTTGATATTGTTCTGCTTTGTCAGAGCCGGGCCCAGCGGATTTGAAGTGTCTGAAGGTCAGAAAATATCCTCCTAAACCACCGAGGCTATCTGTGTGGAAAAGACAGGCCGTTTACATGGCAGAGTGACTTCAGGCAGGAGTACAACATTGTGCTCTTTATTTGGTTTGTTTGGCAAAGCAGTTTTGGTCAGATGTTGGAGAAAAACCTAGCCATAAAGCAAGATTTTCAAAACAATAGTATGCTTTAAATGGTATTAGAGGAGGTTGTGTTGTTGTGGGTTGAAGGATGTAGTCAGTGGTTCGAGGCATGAAAAATGACTCAGTGGTTTTGTTATGCCTCTGTATTTATGCGCAAAATTTCATAGTAAGAATATTTTGGAAAGATGCAGAATTTTTAGAAATTCTAAAAAAAATCATATTCTGGGTACATTATGTGTGTTTTATTATGAGTTTTTCTGGCTTGAACAGAATATCAAGGATTTTTATTTTTGCACCTGGCACCTGGACAAATTTATTAAGGCATGCTTATTAAGTTTTATGTAAGTAAGGTAAGGCAGTCTTAATAGTGATTTATGTCATTATGTAGGGAGATAAACATGTTTTCATAGTGCGGCATGCCCAGAGTAATTTACAGTATTACTTTTTTTTTTTTTTTTTTGTTATTTAATTAAAGTTCCTATTTTTTCTCCAAGTTCATTACACTAAGGTGATATTTAAAAACAAGAGCAAATTCCTCCATAAAAAGGTAGATTCACATATTTTAGGGTTACTCTGATGTTGGAGCAAAGGCGAGACACAGAGAGCCACTCGCCCGTTTCACAATGATAAAACCCAGCCAGCATTAGCTGCTTAATGGGGCCCTGTCCAAACACATGCACATGTGCATATGCACAGACAAACACCAAAACACTCACTCTCACTGACACGCTCAGTCAAACCACTTGTTGAAGGAAAGTTGGATGTTGAGGCCCGCTGGAAAAAAAGCACAGATCATGGAATTTCCTCCTTTTTTTCACTGGTGTGAAACCAGCAAACATATATATTTAGATTTACTAGACTGATTTTTGGAAGAGAGTGGCGAAATCCCTCTGCAGTAGACGTTGAGACATAGAACGCCAACCGGTGCCAAAATGGCGTGTGTTTTCAGGGGTAAATGGAGTCTTTTGTGAGCAATCAGCTCAGATGCAGGAGATGAAACGGGGAGTGCCATTAGCTAATTAAAACTGAGGTTCAGCACATGACCTGACTTTTCCTCTGAATGCCGCCTGAAACTGGATCTGTCTGGGCACTAGGTGCAGGCGGCGAGTGACGTTGATATTAATGTGTTTGTACCCGTACGAGCCTCTGACACTCCGGCTTGTCTGGACAACTTAGTGGCTGCGATCTCTGTGTCCAGCTTCTGAACCAATGGGGCCCAAAACTATCTGTAGCGAAGCTCAGTTCATTTTCAGATGATCCTCAAGAGCACTTGTGTGGAGAGGCTCAGACATACAAGTGCTATTTTATCTATAAAGCATTGAAAATCACCGGGATTGAAGTCACTATGTTTTTTCACCTCGCAGCAACAACATGCAGACATTCAAACTGACCCAAGCAACTCAGGCATGCATGGAAACCAAATTACCAACACAAAATATTGTGGACCAGCAAGGCTAAGTGATTCCTCAGGCTGTAGACACCCACACACATATATTCACTCCAGTGTACTTGGAGAAGAGAGGTCTGTATATGGCTCATTTAAAGTAATCAGGGTCAATAAGCGAGAAAGGGCATTGATCCAGCACGTCAGGAGTGACTGCATGCTTAGGAAACAGAGTTCCTAAAGTCAGTTAAGTTGGCACGAATGCCAAGAAATAATCAGGCTGTAGTAAAGACCTGGCAGAGATCAACTTATAGCACTTTATGTGAAGACCTTGTGCCTCTGCTCCACAGTAAATCATTTTCAGAATTAGCTTTGTCAGTCATTCCCCAGGCAAATGAGTTCATCAGGTAGCTAGATAGTCTAATTTCTTTCTACAAACCCCTAATCCCATCCTGTGGTTATCCTCTGTCTTCCTGTCAGGTCTGCTGTGCTGCTTGGCAGTGCAGCCGTCATGCTAATAGTAACACAACACTGTCCATATGTGATACTGGTATGATGAAACTGCTGGCGGAGGGGCTCTGCGACTGATGTTTTGGCATACGGATGAAAGCCCTGGATAGATGGATCTTGCTTGTTTTCCTTGTTGAGCAGGCCAGGCCAACTTCTTGTCAGGCCGAAAAAGTTTTCCAGTCAATCTTATGCAGTAACATAGTCCAGTACTCCACCCCCAACTTCTCCCCAGCTTCACTCTCTCTTTCTCTCCCACTATCTATCATTTAGATGTGAATTAAGGATTACTTTGATATACTCAGCACTTACTGCATCTACACAACCACAACAACAACAAAAGCCCAAATGTCCCCACTGGATCTTTTTGTTCAGCCAGACGCTGAAGCACCCTGTTTCAAGTAACAACTAATCTATCAGTCTATTGTCCATTTTTCTTTATTTTTTCCTTTTTCTTTCTTTAATTTCTTTTTTTTGGTCATATGTTCTGCATATATGCCTATTTATTGACTATTTATAGTCCACATTTTGCCAAGATTTGATTCAGCGACATGCTTTAGTTGTTGTCCTGCTTTTAATTTTTGCTTTTAATGTATTTAGACTTTAATTTAAAATGCAATGTAAAAGAACAATGAACTAAAACTGAAAAGATATATTTTGAATTCTAACATTCTGTGTTTGACTATTTACCATGCACTGATTGTTGGTTTGGTACAAAAGTGTTCAAGTTTATTTATTTTTATTTCAAGATTTAAAACCTCGAAAAGTTTTATGTTTTTAACTCAGTTGAAGTATCAGTTGCTCTCATTCTCAGTCTGTATGATACACATCAGCTTGTCAGCATGTCCTAATTACATATTCATTTTAACTGGATTTTAGTATGTTTCTCTTGGACAAGTGACAAAATCAGGATCAGTATGCATGCTTAAGTCTGACAGAGTGTGGTGTTGATGGAAAACCGTTCCTCCAAAGCAATGCACAACAGAAATGGAGGAACTGCTCACAGCTGGGTCAGGTATGAACTGTTTGGAGTGGGTTTTTTTCTTTCTCTTTGTCCAAAGTAGAAATTGCCAAGGTCTTTTCAAGGCCGCAGTCTGAGGGATCTCCACTCGTGCACACCTTGTTTCATTTCCTGTTAGTACAGCATGGTGAAGTACGTTGATTTCATGCATGGTAACTTCTTGCTCAGGAGATGTCCCACTTGTCACAAGTTGTCTTAACACTACAGGTCTGATTTGCCACATAAAAAAAAAAAAGTTTGCTCATTACCTTTTAGCCTAGAAGATTTAGCCATAAAATAACAAACTGTGCCAGGCAGAGCCAAAGGACATGCATTATGTGCAACCATGGAAGGAAACAGGAGAAATGTTTTTGTTGTATGCACTGTGTGAGCTTCTTTCTTTGAAATGACTGGTCTGACATGTTTTTTTTCACCCATGGTTTAAAACATCCTTGGCGGGGATGACAACATGTACCTGTCCATCATGGTATTTATGGGATGGCTGGATCTTTTTCTCACTGTCCTGGTTGGATTTCAGGATTACAGCTAGCTATCAACATTTGGTATAACATATACAATATAAGCAGTGGAGCATTTCTTGTAAATATTATATGCACTGCTACATTTGACTTAAGCTACAAAAGGTCAAACAGCTACAGCTACCTTGCTTTCAACATCATAACCAGGTATCAAAGCATGAAGGTTTCACTGCATGTGATACACTCTAATTGCATTTGTCTGGAATGCAATATTTTGAGTTTCCCCATTTCCTCAGCATTTATTCACGCTCTGGTATTGGAAACCTGAAGACCCAGGGCTGCGACTAGTTATACATTGCATAGAGATTGTGTCATAATTGTGTCCCATCCAAAAACTTAATCAGTTTAACCCCTCTGCTGAGCCAGATCAGTTTACTAATACATGGGAGAGATGTGAAGCTGGGGTGTGTGTGTGTAGGTGTGTGTGTGTAGGTGTGTAGGTGTGTGTGTCTGTGTGTTCGGACTCTCTGTCATGTTCAGGGGGTTGTTGCAGGGATGCAACACTGGTTCGTGCGGCAGAGCGAGGATGGATGGAGAAGAGCCGTGGGATCTCTGTCTTAGGTCACAGGCCTTTTTAGATTAAAAATTTTCCCTGGTTGTTAGAGCTCAATAGTTGTGCCTTTTGGCTGTATACCGTCATGGATCATGTGCATTGTGGAGGCGTGCTTAACCGTTTCTTCTCTACAGCCAAAACAGATAATTATAGCTAAAATATGCTTGTGGCATTTTACGAGGTAGAGACATAACGAGTCCTTTCTGCTCTGAGGCTGCCATCCTCAGCCACTCCTCACAGTCACACAGTGGCCTCGCTTTGTGCCAAGACACAATTTGTCCCACAGCAGCCAGTCAGCAAACATATACCCACCAAACAGGTCAATTGCTTGTGTGTCCTGTGTGTGTGTTGAACAGAGGTAAATCTCTTAGTGCATCCAGATGTTTGTTTTTGTTTTTTGCTGAGTTGTCATTGCGGCAGAGGGCACCGCATGGAACCAAGTCCAGAGCAACATCTACCCCCCGACCGCCCTCCCATCACCCACCAAACAAGCAAACAAGAGGGACATTTATACACCCCGGGACCACTTCTGTCTCAGGGCCACACCACAGCCCAGGACGACAGCATCCCTCCACCCAGCCAGACCCACACCGCACCTCTCCAGACCAGGCCAGGCCTGCAGCTAATACATATGAGAAACTGAGTTGCTACCGTGCAAAATAAACACTAAGAGAAGTATGGATAAATTATGTAGCGAAAGACGTGTTTACATTTATGGTGTCAAGTTTAAATTATGCACCGCGGTGTTCTGTGGTTAGTGTGCCGGGTTTAATTTGAATGTTTGAGAAACGAAGTGAAGGTTGAAAGAAATGGAGCCAGACAGGCAATTCACTTCTACTGATGTCATCCCAAAAAAAGACATTTTTGCCCAGAATTCATCAGAGGGCATTATGCATGACAAGTTATTTGGTATGCACTGAATGTGGACTTGAGAGCATTTCTGAAGCATTAGCCGTTGCACACACAGCTCAAGTGTTTGTTACAGGTTGAACAAGCTTTCCAAGCTGAGACTGGAGTGTGTGTGTGTGTGTGTGTGTGTGTGTGTGTGTGTGTGTGTGTGTGTGTGTGTGTGTGTGTGTGTGTGTG
>JBBMJY010000022.1:7216361-7262355 GCA_037833715.1 Toxotes lorentzi | reverse complement strand
TGTGTGTGTGTGTGTGTGTGTGTGTGTGTGTGTGTGTGTGTGTGTGTGTGTGTGTGTGTGTGTGTGTGTGTTTCCACTGTCAAGTGAGTGAGCTCCCAGTGGAAAGATCCAAGTAGAATATTGAGGTGTGGATTGTGGCGTTAAATGGCACATATATCACAACAGTGACACTTTTCCAAAACCACATCTACTGTAATGACTGATAATGAGAGCGAGGTGGGAAATTAGAGAGAGGGAGAGACAGGACCAAAGATCTCCTTATTTGTGGGACATATAAGGACAAGATACACACAATGATCCACTTTATTATTCCTCCATTTAATGATTGTGTGACCCAGCAGAACTGGCTCTACAGAGACTGGGAGCTGGGATTTACCTCTCCCCCATAGAGTTTTACACCCCAATGATCTCTAACTGTGTCCAGAAAGAAGTCCTCTCGCTCTCTTCTAAAATACGTCTGAAAACATCTGTTTCACATTCAGTGTGTTCAGCTTTGGAATTAGTTTAACATGTATGTAAAAGGGTTTATGCAGGGTTTAGAACCAGAGTGGTTTGGTTATTTGGGCAGATTTACAGTAGAAGTAAGAAGCCTTTAAGTCAAAGTGTATCCTTTTGTTTTTTCTTTGTTCTTCCAGCTTCACACTGTGTCACGAAGCAGCAGTCATTTTTGCTCGCAAGGCATCCTTGTCAGGGGCAAAACAAAGAGCATACAATCAGTATTGCCAGTATGCCAGTTTTATTTTTAAATAAATAAGGCCAAAATGATTTAGACTGGGTCATGCATATTTTAAAGTGCAGTTAGCAAATAAATATTGTACATCGGGAAAATTCTGTATTGTAACGTGCCTGCAGTCTACGTGGCAAATCATGTGAGGTCAGTGAGTACTAGGCTTGGGCTCGTATTGCAGCTAACATAAACATGTGTCCGATGAAAAAAATTTGAAGGAAATATTTCATAAATATGAAAACGTTTACCAAAGAATACCAGGGAATAGTGGAACGTCAGGATTTTTACCAGTGGCGGCTTTCTCAAGTCCATCGTAATTGCCCTGGAATGGGGAGTGCCTTTACCCTCACATAAATGTCTTTTTCTATAGGACAGTGGGCACAGATATGTTGGTGTGGCCTGAATAACTGAGTGTGAATACAGAACTATATACTGAAATGTGGTAAACTGATTTATTGAAATGTGAATGAATGGTGATGTGCTCGCTGAGAACGGCTGAGCCGTGATTGGACCTGACACACTGAGTGTCTAGCACAGGCTGATATATTCCAACCAGCCATATCCACATAACTGGAAACTGGACCCTGAAACCCACAGAGAGCAGAAAAGAACACAACCTTGGCAAGCTGAGGAGTGAACTAATCTAGGGGCACCGTGGCATCTGAGTTGCACCACATTTCTTGAGCAGCTGCTTTTTTACCCAGAAGGCTTTGTGGTCTGGTCCCCCTCCAGAGGGTTGCATAAACACACTCTCGTTCCTTTCACCCTGCTCGAATCCATGGGCTGGTGTTGATCACAATGCCATGTTGACCTATTGTTTAATTTTGCTGGCATGTTTTCTGTCTGAATACTATAGTGCTTCTGGCATCACAGCATTTGGCTTGGCAACTCACTGGGCTTCTGCAATGTTTATTTGTTGTCACGTCAGAGTTATAGAGTCGCCAGTGTATGCCACAGTGGACGTGAGCCTTTAGACAGCTGTGTCAACTCCTGACTTGTGTGGACAACGGATGGTTTTCCAAAAAGGGAGAAGGACCTTTATTTCTTGATCTAACAAGTCTGTACAATGCAGTGACTTCAGCCATGGTATTCATTATATCAAGCTGCCACATGGGAATTTAAGCCAGTGGACAAGATTTAAAAACGGTAATATTTCTTATAAGCTGAAATCACAAAGTGAATATGCAACCCTGTTCAACTATAACGAAAATAAAACTCTGGCCACAGCAAGCATCCGTACACCCTTTCACACTGTTGGAAAACCAGAAAAGTATGTTGGTTCTGTGGACTGATGCTGTGGCTTGGTGGTGGTGTTTTTTTCTTTCTAGTACATGAATGGTTAATGTCAGGAGTTGTTGTCAGAGCCAAGGCATCTTTCCAGACCTGTGGCAATAACAAAAGATGCCAGTTTCTCCATTACCAGCTGCCTCAATAGACCAAAATGAAATGCAATCACAGGACATGTTTCATTTTGAGCAAGCAAGCAGTGTGGCACATTTTGTTTGGACAACCTTCAGTCTGGGTTGATTAAGGAAATTGCTGTAGAAGTAGACAACGCAGGTCTGTCTTGCGATTTAGAGCTGTCAGTATGTAAAGATGCCCAGTTCTGCTTTAAGGTTATTAGACATTTGGAGTCCGTGCAGAAGAACAGCAGCTGTGGAGGAGAAAGACAAATAAATGTCTGAGATACAAAAGCAAAAAATGCTTGACAGGCTCAGCGGAGAAGTCACAGAGGACAGAGAAAATGATGGGTGATGGTGATGATCCAATAAAAAGATCACTTCAGAGCTCAGACCAGCCTTCACATTGGACTGCACAGTGTTTGTCTAACACTCTAAAATAACAAAGGGGCAATAAAGTTGATCAATTAAATATAAAGTTATTATCTTTACTGGCTGTTGCTGAATTGCTGTCTTTCATCCCCCAATAGCACCAATATAAAACAGAGTCATAGAGCACGTTGAGGTATACAGCGTAACACCCCGCTGTCGGGCTGGAGCAAGAGGAGCTTATTGGCAGAAGGGGGTAGAAGAGAGAAGAGAGAGACAGACGGAGAAAGCGAGAGTGAGAACGGAGGCAGGTGTGAGTGAAAGGTGCTGGACAGATTGAAGCCCGGTTGTCAGAGGACGCCGTAGCTCATGGGCCCGTCGAGCGGGATCCCGTATTGACTGCCAGTAACATCAGTCCAGGCGCCGGCTCGGAACACAGATCATGTTTAGGATTTTCATTGTGTAACCCGGCAGTCTGTCTTTTTCATGGTGGGTTCGGATTTCGTGAATGGGTTTATAATTAATGACTTGATGGTTACTAATGGTTGTGGCACTGGAAGGTTTGTATTGCACTCTAATTAGCCATTATAAATGGTTAGGATTGCTAAGTGAGAATAAGCACACAGTCACGAGATAAAGTGGGATGGCTCTTATAGCAGTCTTTCGCTGAATGAGAGGTCAGGGGATCATGTCTATTCACTAAAGTGAAGACCCACGCCACTAAATCTTCAGTGGTTAGTTATTTCATATTCAGCCCTTACTGCAACATAAATCTTTCTCAGCTTTCAGTCAACAGTACTAAACAATGTCTAATTTTTGCATTGGAACATAAAAAGCCCCCAGAAGCTGATGCATTCATTTATCTGGGGTATTTTTTTGTTTCGTAAAAACAAAAAGATGCAGTCATCGTGCCATCTGCAGTTGTAGTTAATTTTGGGTCCAAACGCTGTCCCCTGTCACTTCTAACGCACTGATATGGATGCGATCAGAAACACGATCCAGTGTTTGTTACAAGCAGAGTCTGTGTCAAAGGGAGCTGAACAGCTAACCTCTGTTCATACAGTTGAGTATAAAGTCTGTCTGTGTGAAAACGATTTGACACATGAGCTTTTGCCCAGAAGGAAAATTTAATATGCCGGGGGCAACAGAAGAATTAGGTTGGAAGTCAGTTTGGTTCTCCGCTAACGCTGCATGATAACACACAAGACATATCCTTTTCCCTGTCAGTCTACCTCATCTCTTTGAGAATGTGACCCTGTTTTCCTTTTTCCCTCAGCTTGGTGAACCGGTAAACCCCAGGCTGCCTGGTTTAAGAGGAAATCACATCTTAGCTCTCTAATCTGATGCAGGGCTGCGGAGCTGGTAGACATTTGAATGAAGGCCCCTGAATCACAACAGGTTAAGTGCTTCCATGAAGCCTCACCATGTTGTTGTGCAGCCAGGCTCACACCATTGCCAGGCCTCCACCACAGGAGCAGGGGTTCAGGTCCATCACTGCACTTCCTCCTCAATCTCCAACAAACAGTCTGTGAGAGGAACAAAACAGCTGGGCCGGCTCATTATGTGAGCAGCCTCATTTAGTCATCATAGGAATGCTTCCTGTTGTGCCATCCACATAGTTTTTAATCTGGCCCCCAAACTATTTAGGCATGAGTGCAAAATGGCTGTTAAGAACAATTTCTTTAGTCATTTACATGACTACTTCCTCCCACCAATTTATCGGCTGAGCTCTCAGTCAGCTCGCTTGTTCATTCGCATCTGGACAACACTCCCTCGCTTTTAGTCATTTGCTGCGTGCACTCATATCTCTCCATTCATAAATCAAGGCTGCTTCCCAAAAATTAGTCAAAGCACAGGAGACGGGGAGAAGAGATGCTTCAAGCAAAAACAAAGCAAGTGTGAACTGATTTCTCTCCTGAAAAAGCAAAAAGGAAAAAAAAAAATCCATCGCTATCTTTGATTCAAATTAAATCCCTATTTGCAACAGATGAGGCTGGCTGCTAAAAGGGTCCTGCTTCGCAGTGGAAATGATATGTGTAAACTATGTAATGCAAATGTTTTAGCCAAGCTGTGTTTAATTTTGTATCCTGACGAAGCGCATGAGAAACCTGCCTCTCCTTAGCTGTCTCGTTGAATCATATGGATATAATTTCATCCATTTACGTTTTTCTGCTCTTTGCTGTGGTTGCCACAGGGCATTTGGAGGCAGGCAGATTAAATGCACATGTTCCTCCCATCCACAGCCGGGGCACTCTGCTCCACAGCCTCCCCTCCGAACAGATCCTGAAGTGTTGGTGGTTTTCCTCGTTGGTCAGGGCAGAGAAAGACACCTTGTGATAAACCGACTCATTCCAGCAAACCGCTTTTTTCATACTTAAAAAGTTATACAGGCTGCTTTTGAGCATTGGCACTTTACAACATGTTTTATTTGGCTGTGTTTTCTTTTGCCACCGAAACTCTTTGCCCTTCGTCGTGTCTCTCACAACTCCTTTCCTGACATGGCAGGAAAGGAACCTGGATGTATTAGGTAAAACTAATCACAGCAGAGAATTTGTGGAGGCTGTTAGGCTCTGAGAATTTTTTTTTTCTTTTATGGGGGAGCCCTCTTACCATGAGTAATAGTGAATTTCATGCTAGTTAGCAGCCAAACAGTTGAATCCCATCTCCCCATCATTAGTCAGAGGCCTGATCTACAATTACTGCCCAGGGCCAGAGAGATATATTAGTGCTGAAGGAGATATCAAAGGATTCCCTCGCATCTGTAGCAACCGTAGAAAAGCTCGGCTGTCAGGAGAGAAAATCCTGGAACTTATTCTTGGGAAAAAAATATTAGTCCTGTAAGTGATAACCTTGGCTGCAACGACCACAGTCGTTTATTATTTTCCAAGGGAAGAACCTCTACCTTACTTCCGATTCTCTCCTCTCTCCATCTCTCTTCTTATGCCATTCATTAAAGCTTTTAATCAGATTTCTGTCCTGCATGTCAGCAGCCATATTTTCCCCCCAGCACCCCTCCATAACGGCTGGTTTGTTCGCATCATCTGCAGCTCCTGCAGGTTGCTAATGAGCTGCCGCATGTGAGGAGAGCTGCACACTGCTGCCTTTTAGCCCCAACACTGTTTGGCCTTTTCCCTGCCAGTCAGGAGTCATTTCCCATGAAGGCCTCAGGCGGGCCCTCACCTCCACCGGCCTGCATGCTGGGCCCATAATCTGTCTGTTGTGATCAGCTGCCTGTCCACCCTTTCAACCCGTTCTCGCCCCCTTCAGCCATGTCAAGACCCCGCTATCATCTGCAATGTTTACCGAGCTACTGACCCCCCCACTCGAGAGGGAAATGGTGTCAAACGGGGCTCAAATCCCTCCATGCTGCCAGTGCTGCTCCCCTCGTGTGGTGATCTGCCGGTTTACCTTAGACGGAGGTTTGCAGAGAGAAAAACTAAACATGTTTAAAGCAATTAATGTGATTAGGGTCGTCTAAACTGTTTTCATAGATAACATCAAAGGTATAATTGATCCTGTGTCAGAAGCCTCAGCCACCACAGCTCTCTGTTTATACCACTTTAAACTATGTGTTCATTACTTTCTAAACAGTTTATATTTTAGGCAGCTTCTTATGGACCATACAGTGGATGTACTGACACGTCCCGTTTTAACTTGCATTCATCATCATTACATTTCTAACTCTGGTCAGTCTAGCAAGAGTCAGACCCAGGACCTGGGATGTACTGACATGGGTGACTCCTTCACCAATAGGACCACATACTGCCCACATCAGTACTGTCATTTTACAGAACTGTATACCCCGAGTATCCCAAAATGAAGTTGACAATCACTGAACTCACTGAAAGAAGTCATTTTAACCAGAAGACTGGCCACGCTGAAACTTCTTACTGTAGCATGAAATTTTTCATGCAGGGTTTCTGGGTAATGCTCATGCCGAGAGGTGGCATTGCCTATTGGCTTCCCAGCAGGCAGGAAAACCTCATACTCAACTGTCTCCCTGCTAGTCCCGCTCACTGAGTAATAATACGCTCTACACGATTAACACAGTTTCCTCCACAGACCCCTAACTATAATTTAGCCTCAAATTTGTACTGCAGAAAAGAAAGCAATGAAAGAGCAATTATTCCCTTATACATAAATACACGCTTTTGGCAAGTCAATAATGGCTGTGTTTGTTTTTCGAACTCAAATGCTCGGCGCCGTATTTCAGCAGTCAGCATGGACCGTGTCTGTCACGACCCGTATGGCAGTGTGGATGTTCCTCTGCACTGAGATTTTTATTAAACTTTCTCACCCTGGCTGCCTCTCCTTTTTCCAGCTGAAACATTTGATTGGCATGACTCAAGAATGATATATTTCCGCTGTACAACTCTGTGTGACGTGAACACTTGAAGATATTTTCCATGGTTTTGTGCTGAAGTCAGTAGCGGTAGCAGTATGTGTGCCAGTGTGGTGTTGAGGAATCCTGGGTGATATATTTTTATTTTTTAACACTTCATTCCAGTATGCCTTATTGTCAATTCATGCTGCTGTTTAGTCAAGCAGTCAGACATTTTGGCTGTCATCATTTTATGCATTTCTCATGGGCTCTCATGGGACAAGTTAAGTTAACTTTAACCACACCGCACGATACCTTGATCCAAAAATAGCTGAATGGATTGAACATATGGCTGGCTATTGAATGCTTTGGAGGTTTATGAGTATTGGAAACTCACTCAGATTTCTCAATATAAAATAATAATAATAATAATAATTAAATATATATAAAAAAATATATTTTTTTACATGCTTCTACTTCTCAAAGTGAGATATGAAAAAAATGTATTATTTTGATACTGAAATTCGGGTGTTGTATTGGCACCAATAATACCAAGCCCTGCTTGAACAGGATGATAAAATGACAAGCCTTCTCTCTAAGTGCATTTGTGTTTGTCCAGGATTGTTTCCAGTGAAACCAACTTCACAAACTTGTTGTAAAAAATCTGACAGTTGGAAAATAAACATCCATCTGATCATGGTGAAAGGAAGCTTTCGTTTCCAAACCCATTTGCTCAAAGCTCGTACAAACTTCATGAGGAGCTGTGTGTTGTGTGGCCATAAGCGAGCAGATTAAGACTCTCTCACACACACACACACACACACACACACACACACACACACACACACACACACACAGATCAGGCTGGTCACCTAACACAGCTCTACCATGACAGGCTTAGGTTTCGCCAATATTAAATGGAACCTCAGTGAATAGAAGGCCTTGCCTGTGCTGTGTGAGTGAATGAAGGAGACCAGGGATGAGCATTGAGCCCAGATGAAGCTGAAGGCCCATTAGAAGAATGGTGTCACTCTCTCCTTCGTCGTAACCCGACCTGTTGTTAGCAGGCTTCGCTAAAGGTCAGGGTACAATGGACAGTAGAGACTACAGAGCCTCCACAACAGTTTGTGGATGAAGTTTTATTTGCACCAAGGTTGGTTTAGCCCTTTGAAAGATATTGGTTTGTAGGGAAGCAGTTAGGTTAGGAGGTACTGCCTGGCATTTAAGGGGGAACTTCAGAGTTTATAGTCAGAGTATCTGCACCATTTTTTTTTTTTAATCAGACCAAATACCTTCCTGGCTTCTCACTGTTTGAACCTCATCTTCACAGAGGCTGTATCCTGTGACATTTAAGTCCCTGTATATTGATGTCAAGGTGCTGCTGAATACTTAAATGGAATTAACATTAGGTAGACATATATATTGTACACCCACACACTCTGTGACTCTTTACACAGCAGCCCCTGTAGGGGGTCTCGACAGGCGCCGCCTCATCAACCAACCAACTGTGTTTTCTGCTTAAGAGCAGGAGTGGATATACGAGAAGCCTCTTGAATCATTCATGTGTTAACAAATCTGTGGTGTTCATTGGCTGAGTGGTTGGGATCAAATGGGCCAAGCTGGGTTGGATATGAGCTTGTTTACAGTCACTGTCACTTGTCAGTCTAATGTACTATACACAGCAGAACACTTATCCCATGCTATGCATTACAGTCCATTAACCGCCGCTCTACGCCACACTCCAGTTTCCCCTTCAATTTAGATAGCAGCCTTGAGGCAGGTGTGCTGCCACGCATGCTGCTGTCTTTCAAGTGGATGTAGCTTTAAACAAAAGTCCTTGGACTGGCTACGTAATTCAAGAGCCATGGAAAAAAAATGCTCTCGATTATACCACCCATGTTCTCAAGCATCTCTCACTTTTCCATGGCTGGTGAATGTGTGGTGTAGAGTGAACTCCTCCAGCTGTGCAAGTGATCAAGGTACTGAGGGAAAGAGTGGGACAGCTTCTTTCTGAGTCACACACATACACGTATACAGAGCCCACATTGTACCAGAATTTGCCAGCTTCACACTGATTGATTTCTTTTTTTCTGTGTGTGTGTGTGTGCGTGTGTGCGTGCACGCATGTGGGTGTTTGTTTATTTCCTTGTGTGGTTTGTGCATACCTGCCGCCTGAGTGTGGTTATCTTCTTTGCGTGTATCTGTGTGTGTATGCATTCCTGTGTCGTGTGTGTGTGTGTGTGTGTGTGTGCTGTCTTCCCTCCTCCACAGTTTGAGGGCTGTAACAAAGCATTTTCACGTCTGGAGAACCTGAAGATCCACCTGAGGAGCCACACAGGAGAGAAGCCATACCTGTGCCAGCACCCTGGCTGCCAGAAGGCTTTCAGCAACTCCAGCGACCGCGCCAAGCATCAGCGCACTCACCTGGACACGGTCAGAAACGAAGTCTGCTCTGTCTCACCTCCCAGAGTAGATTCATGTTTAACATGTCTCGGGCGAACAGTGAAAATAGTCTGGGTGGTCGTAGCGTTGCAGAAAAGATGATTGTATGAAATTATAGACTATAAATGTTTTTCAGATACAGGCTGCATTTAGTATCTTTAAAATCCATTTAGAGATTCAATTATATGCAAATAATAATAAAAAAAAGAAATTGTTGCTGAATAACTGGCATAGACTGTCCCCTCAGCGTATGTGAGGGTGCGTGTCCCTGAGTAAAGCTTTGCTCATACTGTACCCCTCCTTCACGCTTACACCAACATTAAAAACTGCGCTGCCTTCCAAGCCTCAGTGCCTATTTCCACATCTTGACAGTGTTAGACTTTAATTTGCTGTCAGTCAGGGAGCAGTGTGGCATTCTCACTCTCTCTACACTGGCAGTGACACGCCACAGATCATTAAATGATCAGTTCCATTAGGCATGAGTCGCAGCTCAGGCCATAACGGACTTGGATTGGAGCTGTGAGCTCAGACAGAGCTTGGCCTGTTTCTCTGACCTGGGGAACGGGAAGGAAAGGTTGAGTCAGCCATCGCTGCCACTCGTCATGTCTCAGTAACCCCACCAATACCTCACTTTATCACCATCTGCAAGCCAACACAGCCAGGGAGTAAATAAGTTGTTTTGCTCAAATGATGTACTTAAATACAGTTGAGGTATGTTTCCTCTGCCATTTCAGGGAACTGTTCACTTTTCTCCTCTGCATTTTAAAGTAATTTCCACAGTATCACACTACTCCAATCTAAACAAATATTTTCATCCACTGTATATGTCAGAGGATACTTAAAATACAATAAAACATATGTACTCAACAGCTTTAAAATGTAAATAGAAATCAAGGACATTATTTTGGGTAGGAATAGAGTCTTTTAGTGAATTTAATCAATTGATGAAACCATCTGTGTTTATGCCAGTCCAAGTAAATACCACATCCAGTCAATTAAATTTTATTTTTGTACCTAAAATTACACATTGGTCTCAAGACGGCCTTACAATCTAAACAGCACAGCACCCTTGATTCGGACATGGAAAAAAAAAAACTTAACAAAATAAGGAAAAAAAAGGGAGAAACAGTGGTGGGATCCAGACAAATATGCCACAGATGCCATATTTCCATGTGTCCGCCACAACAAAACTTTTCAGTTCTGAATATTTATCCTTGAAAAGTTTATGTTAATGATGAGGATTACATTTGTTTCCCATTATTAAATGCCTCAGAAACTATTTTGTAAACCTTAAAATTGTTAACAGGTTATTTTTAACTTAGACGGCTGCAGTCATTTTGTAACAGAATAGTTTTAAATGATGGAAAGTACTTGTCACTTTTGCTCTACCTCATGTCAGTCTCATGGATTCAGATGTGACACTGTGCAACAAGAGTCAGTAAATTTAATCAGTAAAATTGCCCCTTTTTTTGGACAGAAATTGAAAAGGAAATTCATTTTATATTCATTCAAGCAATGTATACAACCAGAAAATTTCCCCACTATGTTCCTGTGTTGGCAAGCCACCAATGCTTTTTGGTCCATGTGGTAGTAAATCATTCAGAAGTTTTACCTAAGTAGAAATTTGAATGCAGACTTTTGTTTTTCTATCAGCGAGGGATTTTCTTCCACCGCCCGCTCTTTCCACCACAGTAGGACAAATGATACAGCTAATCTGGGACCCTGATGCTTATGGCTTCACATTAACACCCAGCTAAGGCCTTCGCTGTGCCTGCCCAGCTGCCCGCCCTGCCAAAAACACTTTTGGGGGAAAATCATTTTCAAGCTTTAATGATATTTATTCTACACAGAGGTTGTGCTTGATTTTTTTTTTTTAAACTCAGGGCTCAGAGCTCTATTGGGTGCGTTGCTTGGCAAAACAAACATGGCAGAGATGAGTGGCACTGTAAGCACCTTGGAATAACAATGGATTATTTACAGAGAAGGTTGAGGTATGGAGGCAGAGCTAATAAAGACGTGTATCTCCTTACACTTTAATGGGCAACTTATATTCCCGAGGATGAAAAAAATAATTACCGTGAAGGGAAAAATCCCTCAATCAGCGAGATACATGCTATATTTGCTTGGTTGATGAAAGGAATGTGAAATGATGAGGAAACTCCATGACAGTGCAGTCGCTTTGCAGATGTCAAGTCTGCTACACTAATCTGCCTACAACTCCCTCTTTCCAGGCAGTCTGCATGTCAACACACACACTGACGTACACATTGATGGTATACAGTGCCATAAGACAGCTTTGATAAACTTTTTCCCATAACATGTCTATTTTCTCAGTCATGCAGAAAAAAAATGTAGGAAGTGTAACACAAACAAACATTGCAAAGGAAGTGTAACATATTTCTTATACTTAAATATTAGCTGACTATTCAGCATCTTGAAGTCTGTATGCATTAAAATCATGACGTATTACTGTCATCAGTACCAGGAGAGTGGCGTTTCATTTCAAATATTTTAAAACTGATTGTTTGTCTTTTCTTTTCATCCATTTTCTGCTCTTCCTTTTCTTCTTTCAAATTATCTGTGTTTCTCAGCTCAAAGGTAGGACTTTAACTTTGCCTTTACTTCAACAAATTTCAAACTTGCTGTGTACTGATTTTTCTCCTCAACTTTTCAGTGGTATGTTCTTTAATCGCTGCCCTGCTTTTTGCTCTGTTGCTATCCCTCTTACATTAAAGCTAATTTAAATATATTCCATTCATAAAACTGATTTGTGAAATACTGTTCTCTCTTCTCATAGAAACCATATGCATGTCAGATCCCCGGCTGTACCAAGCGTTACACAGATCCCAGCTCCCTACGCAAACATGTCAAGATTCACTCGGCCAAAGAACAACAGGTGCGTAGAAAGGTAAGAGACTTAGGCAAGAGTGGGAAGGAAAAGCTGGGTAAGTAAGTTGTCAAAGAGAAACCAAAACCACATGACATTTGTTGTTTTCTTATTTTTTGAGCATTTAATAAAAGCAAATAAAAGTTACCCAAAGTCAGACATGAAGTTTTAAGGAAATTAATTAAATATTGTGAATTTCCAAAAAAAGGAATATTATCTTTTATGGTCCATTTTGCATTACAAAAAATATATAATGGGCATGCTGTGTGTATGGGTGGCTTTGCCTGCGTAGACTACAACACAGCTGCTGCAGCATACCCTGCTCAAGAGCTACTGTGCTTCTTTTTGTTGGTGAGCTTCCAGTATAGCCTTATTCAAGTCAATATGGTAGGGCTACAGGTTTCACAAACAGACCACTTTGTAATCTGTCCCACTCTGATTTGCATTATCCACAGATCTTTATAGTTGGTTTAATTTAGGGGTTTTGAGGCTGGGGGTGGAGGGGTGTCTTTGAGAATTGTTTCCCCAACAATAGATCAGGTTTGACCACATTTCATCGTGTTCATGGTCAAAAGCCCATTCTTTCCCTGACTGGAAGCGGGTAAATAACAGAGAGAATGGGCTCATTGTTGTGGAAGGGGCTGGATAGTGGCAGGCTGGATGATGTGTTCCTTTGCTTAGCATCGTAAAGGGAAACACATGTGTGCTTGTAGCATTGTTAATAAGCTGTGGTGTGGAATACCCCAGTGGCCAGATGTTATGGACAAATGTCAAACAAATGCTCTTACTCCACTCTTGGAGCAGGTCCGGAGAAAAAAAAAACTGTTAGGAGTGTCACTATGAGGAGAACAGAGCCTCAATTACATGTGATGAATGTTTTGCAGGACTCTCCCGGCAGGACACACACATACACATTTCCTGACATACAGTATATAATCACAACTTCATAACGTGCATCATGCCAGCATGTTCAAAGGTGCCGTGATTAGTGAATTCAGTGGCCAAGAAGGCAGAGGGTCTTCAAAGATGTAAGTCACACATAGATCAAGTTCTTACATGTCCACTTTGGTTCACTGTTCTTGACGAAATCTGTGGGGGAAAAAATCTGAGGGTAAAGCCGACCGTCGCGAGAATACTGAAGAATGTTTCTGCCCACAGTCCAACCACAAAATTAAAATGTGGAATTGATTTTCATGGAAAAACAAAAGCTGAATGAGGGAATGTATGGACAGACAGACGCCCTGACAGTGTTGGAATGATGAGAGAGGCATTAACCTTACTCATGTGTAACTGGGGCGCTCTCTTTTAAAGATACACTTTACTCGTTGTGGCCCAGATGACTCAGGGCAGCACTGCCAGGTTTTTATGCCTTCTGGCATCATAAAGTTATCACTTTTTACTAGTATACACTCCACTGAAAATATGTATTAGTCAGGATAGTTACTATCACAGCTGATGACAAAAATAAAACTTGGATTAAATTTAGTTTATATTTTGATTATCTGATTAACTGAACCCGCATATATTGGATTCAGAGGGATACTCTGCTATTGTTTTTCTATGACTCCTCATCTAACACTGGAGCGAAAGGAGATGCCATTGGGACCTTTGGTAGATTCCCCTATTTTCTCTGCTGGTAAATCTCCTCAGGAAAGAACAAGATGTGGTTGTTAGTACAGTCCTGGTGCATACCTCAGTGACTGTAATATTTTATTACAGTGGAATTCACTGATGTATACAACAGAGGTCAGCTGTTCCACTGATCCATAAGACAGATGTCCCATTTCTCCAACTGACACAAGTTTCCTTAGGTTTAGGTTTCCTCTGCGTGGCGTGTGATCCACTCTGAAGATGAAACGTGTCTTCAGTTGCCCCCATTACAGCTGGCAGCAAAAGAAACAGAGGCAATCTCACATTGGCTCTGAGTTGGTACAGTGATCACTTACCCACAATGTCCAAGGCCAACAAATTACTCAAAACGGAGCATATGATCTATCCTCTAGTTCCCTCTGACCGACAGTGTATTCTCATTTGCCGAGTTACTGTTTCAAATTAGCATTACAATCACATTATTGCAAAAAGAGAAAACATACAAAATAAATCCACACCCCACATAGGGTCCAACCTGCAAATAGACAAAACTAAACTGGAGCTGTGTTTTGTCCTTATGTTGCATAATCTTGCAGACCAAATGGAGTCTTCTCTAAATGACTCAACATAATTTCTTATAAACATTTGAGTTTATGTTATTCTAATTTTTGTGATTGACAGCTTCGGCCCTGCCCTCACCTGGAGCAAGATGTCCTGAGTGACTGTTTGTCCATGCAGCACCTCCAGAGCTCCACCTCCTCGCAGCACCTCTACAACGGCAAAGATGGCCGTTCTCCTGGACTGGGCCAAGACATCTTCACAGGTGAACACATGAACGCTGCTCTGTCATCCGACACCCTGATAATGTAACCATATGGAGGCATTAGTAATCCAATACCTCTGCCAGCAACAAAAACATAGGTTTCAAGTCTCTCTCCCTCTCTCATGTCACCTTCCACATATAGAAACTTCTTAAAACATGCCAGGATGTAAGTTAAGTAGTTTTAATGAGTAATACCTCTTAATCATTCGCTTGAACACAACATGTCATATGACTCCAGTAGTAGCACTGTCTTCCGTGGTTGAGCAATTCAAAATGTGAGTGCAAGAGACTGGCTGTGTCTCAAAATATCCATGGCCAGGGAGTATTTGCTCCAAAACAGAAGAACAGGCCAGCAAGTGAGGTCTGACCACCAGAGATCCCGACACCTGGCAAAGCAATCACCGAGTCATTGGTGGTAATCAACAGCCATGTCAATATTCCTGCAGATGTATTATGGTAATTTTGTGCTTTCAGGCCGTAAAAATCATACTTTGTTTAAATATAAACAAATTACACCACATAATTTATGTTTAAGTGCTTACACACATTTAATACGAATATTTCCGTTGTTGTTCTCTACTTGGTTGTCTAAGTTTAAGTGTTACAACCTTGCGCTTTTTGCTTGTTTGGTTTGTGTTTCATAACCGTGTAATGTTAACCTGTCATCTTATTGTGCAAACACTGCAAAAACCATTAGCAGCAGCTACAAACGGAAGCTTTTACTTGTCACATGTGGCCTTTAAACCTCCATTTTTCTAATTGATGAATTTGACCATCACCAAAAGTCAACACCACACTAGATTGGGAACAAGAGAGAGATAAATATATTAGAGCAATCTTAAAGACAAGAAAGATGTCCCGCAGCTCCCCTAAGTTTATGGACACATCTGTCCTTGTTTTCTTCCTGTACCCCATCCAGGCTTCCCATTGCTCTCTGTTATTGTTGCTGGAACTCTGCGCACCGTTGACGACTGTGAACGCTCAACTTGTCTTTGAATGTCGAACTGGGCCTCTGAGTCTTGGCTTTTTACCCTCGGCCTCCCTCTGTTTCTGAGTGGATGTTGCTTGCTCTCTTGTTTTAAATGATTTAAAGCCCCAAGGAGCTCGCTCCTGAGCTGATGCCAAAGCATTTAAGGATGCAAGTGTTATTCAAGGCCAGCAAAGAAGACGCAGGTTGGCATTCAGGATCTACATTTACATGAGATCCTTTGTTCTAGGGCCAATAGGATGCATGGAAGAGGTGGAGCAAAGTGGGCAGCCATCCCATCATTAACACTTGTGGAGCAGAAAATGAGTCATGCTTCCAGTCAGAGCTGAACTTGTTTTCCTGTTCGCTGGTTATAAGTCTGCTCTTATTCACATGGCTGCAACGAGACTTACGAGAAGCCCCTCTCTGTTTTATGGAGCATAATTAGTGTTTCCCCATTAACCGGAGGAAGGACTCGTCATAGTTTTAGCGCAGAGGTTTACATGTTCTGCTGTTTTGCTGAGTGGCGTATATACCTCTCCATCTCCTTCTCACACAGAACTTTCTCCCTGAACTCGACCACAGCATCTTCAGAACATAATCCTCCCTCCCCTAACTCTTACAGAGTGCCATCAGATCCTCTCTGTCTCCCTCTGCAAGGAACTAGTGATGAAATTGAGGCAATCAGGGCCATTATTTGTCGACTGTTTTGCCGCTCTGGTAGCAGATGTTGGGGCTAAAGGGGAAAACATTTAAGGCCTGTGACTGATGATTTGGGGGTAATGAATCAAGCTTGTAACCATTTCAGAGTGCTGTCAGATAAGGCCTCGGCATGCTTCCACTTGAGAAACAGCTGGGCCTGGAAACGGCAAAACCAGGAGCAACCATCTTTTCTCTTCCTTTCATCTCTTGCTGTCCTCTCCTCTCGTCGCTGGTTAACTGCACCAGACAGTCAGTGCGCTGCTCTCCTTGTGGATGCTGGGAAAGAAATCAGGCGATAAACGGAGCAGAAGATGGAGAGAGTAGATTTACTGTGTTGATCAAGTGATCAAGTTTAGTGTCTCTTGGTGTCCACAGACTGAACTAGTCTTTCCCTCTGGAGCAACATTTTTAAATGCTGTTGGAATTAAACCACTGGAAAATTGTAAGGTTTGAGCGATCAGAAGCATTGCAGCACATTCACAGAGTGAAAGGTCCAAGTGGAGTAAAAATGGCAAATGTTGACTGGTTCAAACTTTTCAGATGTTAAGATTTACTGCTTTTTTGTGTGTTATATCATTGTAAAATCAATACCTTTGGTTTTAAATTGCTGGTTGGATAAAACAAGCAATTTCAAGACATCGCCTTGAGCTTTGGGAACTTTGGGAGGGGCTTATTTCATTAAAAATTGAAAAATAAAAACTAATAAAACGTGAATCATTAATAACAATCATTAGTTGCAGCCCTGGGTTTGCAGGGCATTCTGGATAACAAAAACAGATCAGTGTTTAATCAGGGCTTGCAGCTTGAAACAGTAGAAAAAGTTGGCTACATGCAGCCAGCATCAGTAGAAAATAATGCTCCCCCCAGACCACTGCATCAACAACATGTTAAGCAAATGTAATTTAGAAAAACTCAGCGATTGAACAGTGAAAGACATCTTGGACATTTTGGAGCAAAGTCATAAAATGATCCCATTTTTCTCTGAACATTTCCAGCAGTGTGTAAGAAGTTTTTTAAAAAATCATACCGATACAGTACAATGTACATGCAGATGTGCACATACTGAAACACATCACATATACTGTGCCCTCAGAGTTAAACACATGCTTGCATGTGCTCAGATAATCATAACCGTGACACACAAACACACACACAGAGGCTATCCAGAAACTTTAATCCCCCTTTTAAATGCCCTACTGTTCAAACACATGTAACATTTTAGTTTATTATTGTATAATAAGAACAAACAGCTTAAAGAACAAACGAGGCCAATCCCTGTGGCAACACAAACAATGTAGCCTAAGTTACAGAAAGCGGAAACACAGAAGATTTTATTTTACTAAGTTCTCTGATTGAATGAAGGTTGTCAAAACAAAATCCTCTTGCCATGAAATGGCTTTTAATTTGCTCAAAGGAAAGATGGAATGCAGGGCCCTCGGGTTTATTTGGCGCATTTACTGAATTAGCGTTGTTTGTCTTTCAGGCCTGTACACTGGCTCCAGCACCCCCCATCACAGCGCCTCAGTGGAGCTCCTCTCCCCTACCCCCAACCCCGTCTCCGCCACTGACCTGCCCTCCCGACAACACCGACTAGACCGGGACCTCGGCAGCCCTCATCACCTGTCCCCGCTGACTGCCATGGACGGCACGAGAGACGGGTGAGTCCTTCGTGGATGCATGACATGGATGTGTTCAGATGTTGAAATGTGTCATACTTACTGTAAAACTCTGTGTTACTGGTAAGGGTGGGGAAATTATAAATGTGCCAGCAGGGCAGTAAACATTCTGGTAAATTTCCTGATTAGTGAGTGGAAAAGTGGTCATGTAAGGCTTTGTCACAGTCCTGTCCTGCATGGTTAATACACTGTGGTAACTTCAGATATGGAAGTTGAAGTCATGTCATGTAAAATGTTTCTAGCTGAAACTACCAAAAACCTTTTTTTTCCATATTTACTGTCTCATATGCCATTCTGTGCATATATGTATTCCCACAAATACACAAAAGTCGAAAACTTAATAAAGCACAAAGTTTCTTCCTCTACATACACACTGACATTATCAGTGTGGTCACACTTTTCACCCTTTGTTTCCATTGTTTTTTGCCTATTTATCATTGTGGATCAAGACGAACCGCAGGGCGAACCCACTTAAGGTTCATGTTAGGTTAAACTGACCAACCCATTTGGCTGTCTTACTGGAAATAAACTCAACTCCACAACCCCTATGACATGCCTCATGGGGAAGAGGGGCTGTGCTGGTCACCACGGGGTCAATGTGACACACCACCAGCTCTATTTCTGGCACTGGAATCAGTGTTCATAAGGTCCCCCATCTCTACTGGATGCGTCAGCATCAGCACGATGACCAAACCGCTTTGGCCGGACATGATTCACACTTTAATGAGAGTGAACTGTCAAAGCAGTGTGATAGTATCATCCTCTGGTGTTTGTGTTGTGAGATGTTTTACCCTCAAAGGACAAGAACCAACGGGTTCTCTCTGAAAAGAGAAACCATTACCAAATAATTTGTATTGTACAAATCTACTGTAGGTGCTCACGTTGTATAGACCATCATATACTGCATTAGATACTTGATCTCTTGATGGGTCATACATCAAACAGTGAACTGTATTAAATTATACCATCTCAAAAGATGATGCATCTTCCAGATAATTGTGAAAATAACTACATCTGGGGATACTTTAGATAAAGAGAAAGCAATAAAACTGAGGACGATTTAGTAATATTTAGTAAGTGTGCCAGTATTGCTACATCTTTGGCAAAGAAGAAAATGTGTTTATATTCAATTGACTGTGACGAGTATACATTAATTAACTCTACTGAAACACATTTTTACAAAGCTGCCTCTTGCATTAGACACAGACAATTCAAAAGAGTGAGCATCAAATCTGTAGCTCGTAGAGGTGCAACCGCCTCGCTTGGGGACACATCTGCAGGGACGGACAACTCTTTTCACGTATCCGTGTTGTCCCTCGTGTGCGTGTGCGTGAGAGGCACAGCATGTTTCCTATTAGTGCCGATGATTTCCCCAGAGAGCAAGCAGAGCAGAGTTACAGAGCCCGAGTGTCGTCAGGAGGCACAGTGTGTACTGTACTAAACAATGTGCCGAAAACCAGGGAGGTAGTGAAGGAAAACAGTCTTTTACAGTTTAATAACATTGAGAAAGAGTGGATGGAATAAAGCGTCATAAACCCTGTGTTACAAAAGGGATCATGTTACGTAAACATGCTTTCCTTTAACTCTGTGGTCCGCTCTTTGGGTGTCTGTGTGTGTATATACACTTTAATGGGAGTATATACAGCATAGGAGTATGACACAATGAGGTTTGATGGCTTTCCTACTCTAAGGGCCGTGCATTCGTTTGTACTCGTGTGTCTCTGTGTGTGGGAGTGTGTGTGAGTGAGAGGAGTTTACATATAGTAATCCAGGAAACACACATGATTGCATGTGATTTGGGTGTGAGGCACAGCAGACCGGTCGACTTCCAGCACAAACAGTGCAGCGCGGATAAACCGTGTGGATGTAAACGTCTGAGCGCCGCTCAGAGACGGCAGGTTGGCCTGGAAGAATCTGGAAGGTGATGTGTTGTTTCAAGCCTTGAAAGCAGGAGAACGCTGTTGAAATTACCTTGCGGTTTCGGTGCCTCTTTCTCAGCAGCATGCACAATTACCTGCATGAGGAAAGAAATGGAAAGTGAAAAGGACCTGAGTAGGGGATGCTGTAACAACAGTTACACAGGCAGGGGGACATATTGGTTGTGAGACGTGGGTCTGTGCCTTTGGGTTCTTGATGAGGACCATCTGAACATTGTGTGTGTATGTGGGTGCAACACAGTGAGAATCCACTTTTTTCCTTAAATATGTAACTTAAGTGCCCATTATGCCAAATAAGTAATCTCCCTTGTTCATGCATATCTTTGCTTGCCCACTTTAAGCTCCTTTATACTTGACATGACATGATGACAACTCTGCATCGCAATTGCAGCAATTTCCAAATTTACAGATTTCATCAAACCAAGATGTTTGACCCGAAAGCGCTCATGAATGCACGCACACACATACTGTAGTGCTCTATCTGTTCATCACACTGTATGGACAGAGGGCGGGGTGAGGAGTCAAAAAGTGAGCTGTGGCAGGACCTACAACTAGCTGGGCATAAAACGTCTACTTACATTTGCCTGAAGATGGAGCATTTGATTTACATGTTTAAAGCCTTGAGTATACAGGCTGCTGCCAAAGTCAATATCAGTGCTGCACTTGTTTTTCCCAAACGGTTTAGCAGGACATTAAACATTTTGACAAAATTATCAAACTAACCTGCCTCTAGTGTGGCAGCCTCTGACCTCATTGCTAAATGTGTTTACTCTGGGTCAAATGGGCCATGTAGACTCCTTCTACTTTCTAAATACCAGTGTCATTTTTCTGAAGCTAATATTAAAATATGCCAGTTAAAATACATTTGGTGGCACGAGTGTGCGCGTGAGAGTGTGTGTGTGTAAGGCCTCTCTCATGGAGATGGCTGTACGACTACGGTGGCCTGCGTAGATGGGTGGTAAATGTTGTCATTCAGTGCTTTGGCCAATATGTGGTTATATAATTGCAGAGGGGAAATTCTACTGCCTTTACCTGAGTATTGATATTAGAGCCCCTCTGCAAATATTATACTGAGTTGGTTTGATACCTTGGCAGTGATTGACACAAGCTAATTGAATTAGAGTGGCAGAGACAGCACAGAGCTACATTAAGAGTTTCTGCCCTGAAGGGGGACGTTCACAGCTCGTAACTCTACACTGTCTGTCTTCCAGCCATTATCATTCTCCAGTGATCCAGAAAATGAGTGTCAATCTCACAACCCAAACAAAAACATTTTTGAGGTAGTCGCTCATGTGGTCAGTTGCTCATTCTGTGGTCCTCAGTTAATAATCTGTAGTCTTCAATTAACCCTTAGCCTATGCACAAATGGCTGACTCAAAGAAAAAAGTTCAGATGATTTACTGTCAAACATTCCTCTTAGAAGAATAGTGATTAAGGATGGATCCTTTGTGTTTGGGGCAGTTATCTTTCTGGGACTAACAGAGAGCTTCCAGGGCCCCAAAAATATCCAGAGCCCTGAATGTGTGCTTCACACTAGGGCCTGCGGGGCTGGCTTAGCTTTAGCTTAGCTTTAGCCAGGATGCTGTAGTCTGTCTCTCAAGCACAGCTTTAGCTTGCTAACCAGAACCAGAAGCGTTCCCACCGATCTGCGCCAAAGAAGCCCCTGTCATCCATCAGCAGGGCTTAATGGTCGGCTTCAGAGGGGGGAGATGAGAGGGCAGGCAGAGGGTGTTTGTGGAGAATGAAGGGTCTGTATAGGACAGGCTCTGATCCCCGATCCCTAGTGGGACAGTTAGCTGCAGGTGAAAGAAGACAAACAAGGAGCAGAGCAGGACTGCTCATGAATCTTCAGGTTTCTTTCCATCCCATCATGCCTCCAAACAGTCGGCCAAAACTGAAACGGCGGCTTCACTTTGACACAATAATGTTTCTGGACAATAGTTGCACTCCTCAGTAGTGAGCACAACCATGTCCGCATACCTGAATACAAGTCATTTTGTCTGCACTTGTGTGGCTTCAGGGCAGCATCAGATTGCCCTGGTTGAAATGTCCTGTTCATCTTCTTGTTGTAGTATTTGTAAGGCTGGAGTTTAGCCAAGAACTTTAGTGCTGAACCAAATGTCATTCCTAGAATGACATCAGTTTTCCCATATTACTCACAGAGAAAATCACAGAGCCACTCAAGTTGAAGTAACTGAGCCAGTGTCCACTAGTGAACAAAGGGTGAGGTTTCATAAAACCATTTATCTCCTCAGCACTTAAAAAAAAAAAAGTATATTTACATGTCTTTCCAACACAGTCTTCTTCTATTCATCCATTAGCTGTACCACTTATCCTGGGGTTTGGAGCCAATCCCAGCTGACACTGGGCAAGAGGCGGGGTGCACCCTCCAGTCTATCACAGGGTTCTCATCATACATTATAGGCCAAAGTTTACATCATTCTGCAAAGGTAGTGACTATCTCTCCCCCATTCTTCCTCACCTCTTGACCTTCTCTGTATTTATAAAATTTAGTCCATCAACCTGAAAGCCTCACCTTAAAATCCCCTCTAACTCTGCCTTTAGGAATCAGCAGGTCAGAGGTCAAATCACTCTCACTGTGGTAGAACAAGAGTGGGTGGGCTGGCTGGGAAAAGTACAGCACAGCAGGATGGTCTGTGAAGATGAATAAGAGGAGGAGGAGATTAATGTGGCATCTGAAAGATTCCCTTCATACCTCAAGCTTGAGTACCTAGCAAGCTAGAGACTAGCGAGAGCAGGGCTTGGTGCAGCTGGCAGTGATTAGCTTATGATTCACTTTAGCTGCACATTGAGGCAGCTCGTAAAAATATGAACAGTATAACTGTTTCCTGAGTTTGTGCTGACAGCAGCTCCTGGGGGAATGCTGCTCTCTGCAGGAACACATGGCCACGCACTGGGACTGTGCCAACCCATGGATTAGCCACGCTCGCTAACAGCTAGCTTCACCAGAGCTGGACTAACACAAGGTGTCACACAAGCTTCCTTAATTTTGTCGAGATAGACATGGAGGTCAAGTGAAGTCCATATACAGTTAAGCACTTAAATTTGATACCCACATGAACATTTTCACAATGACAAGAAGGGTCTCAGAGCGAAAACCACCAAAACAGTTCACCAGTCTGTTGTTGTTACCAAAGGCATGGGCCCTATCGCCTAAGTTTTAAGTAGTTTTGATTGGCTAATCCTGAAGATCTTGGAATTTGGAAAGTCCCTGTTTCTGTTTGTGTCAAAGTGGAGAAAGTGTTCTGATCTTTGAGTTAAACAAGTTGGAATACTACATGATAGCAGTACTAGAGAACTGCAAAATGTTCTAAAAGTTTGTAGCCGGTCAAAGTGAAACTACAACTACTTTATGTATTACTCTGTAATTTATTCTATAAAAAAATGCAACATTTTATTGGCTGATCATTTGTTTTCTATGTAAAATCTGAAATATAACCAGTAGTTATAACTGTCAAATACATGTAGTGGAGTAAAAAGTACAATATTTCCCTCTGAGATATAGTGGAGTGGGAGTAGAAAGTTGAAAAACTCAAGTAAAGTAGTAAAGTACAGTTTCTTTCCATCACTGGTTAATATTATGATGGAAATAACATATTGCTGGCAAAATATAATTGTATGTTCATTGGCTCAAGGCCTATCTCTCCACCAAATTCCATGGGCTCAATTCAGTTTGAGGCAGGCAATGAGAACAAAGACATACAGGAGCAAAAACATGACCACTCTTTTAAAGGCCATAAAAAGACTAAGCCAGAGTACATTTTTATACAGTTTTATGATGATCTCCAATGATGAAAGCAAAAACACTAGGAGCCTGAAGCCTTGTCCTACAGCTGAGTAAAATGTAAAATAAATTTAGCATTGGCAGGAAAGCTTTGCAGCATTCTGCACTTTCCGTTTGACATCATTTACCCATCCCCCTTCATCGGCCACTCTCTGCCAAATGCCGGCCACTGCCAGCTACTGAGTGCTGGGTGGGATGTCTCTCATGCATGGAGCAGTAGGTCATATGGTAGGCTCCAGCCAGGACAGCAATGAGCAGTCATCTGAGGGCTCGGCCGCCTCCAGCAACACTCTGTCATCACATTCATATAGCGCTTAGTGCAAACCATATGCTTCCACATAGTAACACAGCAGCAGTTTATGTGCTGGCATTCCTGATATGCAGTCATGAGAGGGTACTAAGTAGCTGCTGAATATTTTTGGGAGGGAGGTGATTGGCCAGCTGTTTTTAAAGGCAGGTCTGTTGGCTATCAGTCTGGATTTTTTTAATTTTTTTTTTTTACCAGATTGCTGTTTCATTAAGTTAATGTCAAGTGTACAACATTAAGTCGTTAAATTGTTGGTCATTTTGAGTTTCTTGTTAAATTTCACATTTAACATTTAAGTGTCTGAATAAATACCAGACGTCGTTCTTACTTTTGGGTAAATTTATCACTGTGATCTTAAAAAGCAGAACAAGAAACCGTGTATTTAAAATTGCTGTAACCTTCAAGCTAAAGGAATATGAGAAGATACCACACTGCATGTTAAATCTGAAGAGAAGCCAGTTAGCTCAGCTTACTGTAAAATCTGGAAACAGGGGGAAACAGCTAGCCTGGCTCTGTCCAAAGGTAATTTCTAAACATCTAACACTATATCTCTGTACAATTTGTCAATTTCACATGTTGTTTTTTGTATTTTTGAATTGACTAAATAAACAAGCTATAGTGTGGTAATTACTTATTTTGAGGTGCTGGTAGGGTTTTGTTGTTGTTGTTTTTTTTTACCTTTGGACAGAGCCAGGCAAACTGTTTCCCGCTGTTTACAGTCTTTTGTGCTAAACTAAACTAATTGTCTCCTGGCTCTAGCTTGACATTGGTTGTACAGACATGAGAGTGGTATCAATTTTCTCATTCAACTCTTGGCAAGAAATGGAACAGAATAATTCCTAAAAGGTTCATTTATAGTGATTAAATTCAGACTTTCACCACGTTATAAGTGTAGATGGAAATGTTACTTGGTGCGAAGCAGTAAGATTGCGGTTGTGACTTTTACATAAACATGACTCAGGCACTTATTTAGACCCGAGACAGACGCTCAAAACTGCCATCACATAACATAAGGTATATCTGAAAGAGGTTCTGCTTTTCTGCTTTTATTGTGAGATGGAATTCCCCTTAAAATGCACAATGTAATTCCATAATTTCTTAGAAATCCCCCCATGTGCACATGATTAAAAATAAGTAACAACCATCATGATAGCAGCATTGCTTTCATATTAGATGATATGACATTATGCAGGACGTGTTCTGCGATGCTGCTGAAAGCTTCTGCACAAGCTCAGCGTCGCATGCTGCAGGTTTTTGAGGATGAACAAGTTTAAATGTGGCGCTAAATGGCAGAATTACAATCAACTGTTATGATGGTAATATTCCCCATTTGCTTTGATGCCTTTTATCTCCGGATTGGGGTTTTTGTGGTGGTTTCCCCAGAGCACAGTGAGACTCTTAAAAGGCTGAGGCAGAAGAAAAATCGACAGTATGCTCCATTTAAATATTACTCTTGGTAGGCACAGTTAAGTCAAGTTTAAGTTTTAGTCCCTACATGTGATTTGCCACTAGGGCTGGGTATCATTCAAAAATTTTCCAATACCAATGCCCATACCGATACTTTGCCTTTGATACCGATTCATGAACGATACCTTTTTCAATACCAAATTAAAAAAGAATCTATTCTAGAAAATCTACATTACACATAAATTTGAAAAGTTAACCGTTTCAAGTGAGTATATTAGCCTTACTGCATCTTACCATTATATCACTGAGCAATTCTTCTTTAGAAAAATCAGCGTGTCTGCTTTTTCAGGTGTCAGACAAGCTTGCTCCAGGCTATCAGTGTCCCCAGCAGTAGAACATGTAGGTTCTGAGGGTGTGGATGTTGCCTGCATACAGAGATAACTAGCATTGGCAGGGTGTTCTTCATGCTTATACATATTTTTCATTATGCACTGTTAGCATCGATGCTGCTAAATGGAGCCGCACACTAGATCTTTTCCACATGTTACACGGATTTACACGGACTGCGGTCGGAAGAACGCGCGCGACGCGACAGCTTCGCTTGAGCGTGGCTTTGTGGGCGTGGCGTAAACTAGTATTTTTCCTGAATGACTGGGCACAGCCAATCACCAGCACCTTTGAGCTTGGCACGTCAAACGTGGCAGGCTTATTGTCTCACTGACGTTGACGAGATAAACCCATTAGGTATTGAAATAAATGACATTTTTCGATATCCGATAGTATCGAGGCAATTCGGTCGATACCTTAGGAAGTATTGAATTCGATACCCAGCCCTATTTGCCACTGCTGTATCAAATGACAGATGCATAAAGTAACATGGACAAACCTTTATTTAAATGATCAATAGTCCCAAAAATAATGTGGAAACCTCAGTTGTTCTTCAGGCTGTTCGAGTCACAAACATGTAATGTTAATATTCCTTCTCTCAGACATCATGAATGTAAACACGATTGTGCTTTCTTCTCTCCAGGCCACAAAGCCTAGGGTTAGTGCTATGGTGGGCGGTGTGTGTGTGTGTGTGTGTGTGTGTGTGTGTGTGAGTGGGGGGGCGGTTTCACTTGAATGCACACTCTGCTGTTTGTTGACTTAAGATCATAATATGTGGTAGGAGGACGATTACATGTGGGGAGCCCAAGTTTCCACACGCCTGGACTGTTTCTTCTTCTGTGTGTTTAGGATCACTAACTGCCCTGCTGGGTTTGTCCGATCATGTGGTTAGCGGGCCGGCATGTAGCCCCGGCTTTGATTGGGATGTCACAATGCATGAAGCATTTTATTGAACAATTATTGAGACTGTCAAAAAAAGGAATAATGATAGGCTGAGAGCTGTGAGTGTACATCTCATCCACCCTCTCTGTGTCTCCACCAGGGTGTCGGGTCCCCTCCTGTCTCCTGGGATGAAGGGAACGGGGACGCCTCCTCCTCCTCCTCCGCCGCCTCCTCCTCTGGAGAAACAGCATGTTCACCCTCACCAAAAGCCCTACTCTCACTATCACCATCATCAGTCTGCCAATGATGGTAAGACCCACACAGAAACATCTGGCTTAATGTAACTTAACTTGTTTCAGGAAATTTGTTTTTGGCTTGAATTTTAAAATGTCCATTGGCATTTCAGTTTAATATAAAACATTTCTCCTGTGGCAGGTGATTCAGCAACATGTAGCCCGCTACATGTCCTATGAGAGAATTCATAGTGCCAGGTCACTTGAATATACACCATAGCTGAACACCCCTGTGTCCTTTTTCAAATGTGCACTGTACCACCAGCCCCACATAAAAGGCCTCAGAGAGAGGAAGCTGTCTCTTAGAGCAGTGATACTGCCCTGTGGCTCTGCCACAGAGCATTTTTAGGACAGAGAGAGATTAGAGTCATAGAAACGGAGTGGGGAAAACCACATGCCGGAAGCCTTTTCCCTGTGCTGAATTAGCCAACAGAATGCTGGCTCATGTATTCAGCTGTCTCTCAGCGCCCTAACATGGCAGGCTCTGCTGTCACTCCAGAGCCTTTTTCCTAATGCCTTAAACACTGTTTTCCCTGTAAAGATCTACACATGGACGTCTCTCTAACCACGCTGTGGTCAGGGAGTTGCGTAAAAGCGCTCCAGGAAAGGCTGCCTTCCCATTATCGTGACTCCTGTGGTCGATTCTGAGTATAAACTGAGACGATGGGGACAAATCTTACATACTATGGAGCTGGCAGAGTTAGTACGAGCACAAATATAGCATTGTCATAATTTGAGATCCACATTAAGCCTAAGCCAGATGGAGCGGACGCTTACTGACCTTGGAAACAATCACCCATAGACACTTGTGGCAGTTGATTAAGTCTGGCTTCTATTTTTCTCCTCTCTCTCTCTCATCTCAACTCTTCAACATCCTCCCTCATTTCCTAGAATACCAAGGCAGCTTTCAGAGCTGCTTCCATTTCGGAGACTCCTACAGGATGGAGCAGACAGTCAGCGGCGTCCACGTCCCAGGAGATTCTCACGCCTACGCTTCACATCAGCACAATGGCTTCCACATGTCGACTAGCAACACTGGCTCTGCAGGTGAGGAAGTTTTAACTGGGGCCTATATGCCAGAATCATAAAGATCATAAAAGACAACCTAGGGGATTTAATCAAAATATTAAACTAACTGTACTTATCACATCTATTCCAGGCTTCAGCTTGACCCAGGAGCTGCAAGGAAACGCAGGGTGCCAGTTCTCTTCAAGCCCAGAGGAGAGCATTTTCTTCCAGGTGGGCAGCTTTGACCGCAGCCTGAGCCACATGTCCTCCGTCTACACAGAGACATAGAGCAACACTGGAGCAGGGCATGCTTCACCACACCCACTCAACTACTCCTTCCACATCCATCGTCACACACTCGGATCACTTCTTCTCTCGTTCTTGTTTCCTCTTTTCAACAACAAAATGTAGGTCACACAGTGAATTGGAATCATTTATAGGTTCTTCTGACACATTTAGGAGTCAGATGGAAACAAAAAAAAGTTTTTAAGTCGTCTGTCTAGTCACACCTGTCTAATAGAGTTTTATAGTAGGTTTGAATCCCAGCCTTTATGGCTTGCGAGCCCTTTACACAAAAATGTCTTGTCATCAGTATAAACAAGAAGTGAGTTTCCCTGGTTTTATGTGAATTAAAAAAAATAAAAATTCAGGTAAAATTATCCAGAAATTCATAAAAAAAAATACAAAAATAAATATTCATAAGAAAATAAGCAAAGGTTTGAGAAAATAATTTGATGCATTTTCTGATTCTGTTAAAGTGACAATCCACTGATTAGTTTTGTTTTTTTTTGTTTACTCATTAAGATTAGTGGAGTATTGATCAGCATGTAAAACACATGCATACTGATCAGGGTTATTAGGAATTGGGCTTGAGACAGATTTAGAACAGAAAGCTTCTGTTATGAACTTGGGATGTATAGTTCTAAATATGTGGCCATTTACCCTGTGGGGAGGATCTTCCCAAAGACGCTCTGAAGTTGCAGTATGAGAACTGTAGGATCAGGTATTTTTGGAGCTTGACCCATAAAAGTCAGGATATCTCAACCTCTGCTGGGCTGATTTCTTTCCATTCTGTTTTTACTCTTTTACTCTTGCAAGTAAAAGAGTAAATAACGCAATAAAAGTACAATGCTAAATCACTATAATCATTCTGAGATCTTTCAGATTCGTCTTGTTATCCCACACGGGGACCGGACACCCAGGCTGGGAACCGCTGGGTTAGAAAGATTTTAAATATGCAAGAAGGAAGACTTTTAAAAAACATTTATTATATTATCTGGTTCTGGCTGATACAATTTTCACTCATTTTAAATGAAGGAATGACACAAATCAAAGAAATTACATGAAAGGCTCCTTTTCTTATAAGTGAAGATGAAAATGACTTTTTAAAACATCTTCCAATCAGTGTTAGTAAGCGACATAAACTTCCTTCTTAGATTCAGAATCACAGTTATTGGCCAAGAACTCATCATGTACAGAGAATCTGACTTGGTTACATTGGTGCACAATTACAGTACAATCTGACTGAGCATACACATACAGTTTTTTCAGCTTTAATATATGAAGACACAAAATTCCTGAATGAACAAAACATCCTCTCCCTCCTCATGTTTTTTCTCTCTCCAATCTACATCTTTCAATCTATTTTAGACTGAAGTGTAGAAAAGGATATATCATTTTGCCGTGTTGTTTTAGCAGTGGAAAAAAAATGTTTGCATTTCTGCATTTTGTTGTTAAGTGTTTTTTGCTTTTGGATTTATTTCCTGAGGAGGGTTTGGGCTTAGTAACTCTGCAATAATGCAGAGAAACCAACCTACTTTATTATTGTGTATAAAATGTACAGTTTGTTTACAACAATCATTTGAATGTTTGTCATTTCTCAATTTAAGAAATAAATAATTGAATGATCACTCAATGGCTTTTTTTTATCAAATAATGCAGAGAGGACTGACATTATTCACATTAGTTGCATTTGTTTGCAAAATATATAATCAAGTTTGACAGCAGAACTTAACAGTTGATGAGCGCTAGGAGAAAAACATTCAAACTGTGGGCATATTCTGCCCTCTAGTGGACACTGATAAGTACTGCATCTGAGAGTTCTGTGTAACTCCTCACCACTTAGTCTTATTTCTGCTTCTTCTTATTGAGGTAGCTCTGATAGTAGAAGTTACTGAAGAGGATGATGAGGGTTACGCAGTAGCCAAACACCACCATGTTCATGGTGTCGGGGAAGTCGCACTCTGTGAACAGGTTGTAGCCCGTGTGCAGGAGGAACATCAGAAACTGCAGCTGGAGAGGCAGCCGACAAAAGTTCAGATCAGTCTGAGCTACTTTCTAAACACACTGTGTTGCGCATGTACAATTCCTGTCACACAGAGCAGGAGCCACTCACCAGCTGCAGAGACGTGAGGTATCGTTTCCACCACAGGTACTTCTGCATGTGAGGGCCGATCGCAGCCAGTCCGTAGTACGAGTACATCACAATGTGAACAAAGGTGTTGACCAGGCCGATGAAGAACGCTGCAGGATGTGGCACGAACAGAGCAATGCAAAAACAATAAGGATGGCATTAAAAAGCATCAGTTATATCAATCTTTATATCCAAAATTTAAGTCATTAAATGCATCAAAACACTACGTCCTTAGAAAGTATAAAAAGTAAAAGTACTCATGCAAATCAGCACCTTTCAGATAATATTATCACTCAAGCGTTAACATACAAGAAGCATTTTAATGTTGTGGTGGAGATAATTTCACAAAGCCCATGAAAAGATTAAGACCAACAATATGTTAGTCCATCTGTTTCCAACTTTCCCAGTCTGTCTGTGGAACTGAACCACAGGCCCATGGATTCTTAATGAAGATGCAAGAATCTTTTTTTGTTTTTTTTAAGTCACAAATATATGGTCTCATTAAAAAAAAAAGGCAAAGTAATATATTCAAACACAGCACTTTATAGGAAAAGTTTCTATAACAGGTTGAAATAGTCTGTTGGAGACTTTCAGCTGTGAATCAATACAGATTTGGTGCATGTATCAGTGTACCAATTTAAACTAAACTACCATATCCCTGTTTATTGTAATGAAGGAAAGGTTTTTGAACAATAACAGAGCTCTATGACAAAGAGGAATAATCAAAGCTACCCAGAAAATACTTGGAAGAAGGATCAACTGATTGTTGGTTTTTGGTGTTTTCATGGGAATTGTTGGAAACAAACAAACAAAAAAAAAAAAAATCACCGGACTTTAGACGTGTCAGGATCATTAGACCTCATGAAATTATTCAAATAGCTGACTTACACTGTCCTCCGGCCACATACTTGACTCCAGCCCACCAGTTGAAGATCATGGTGCCGTGGTGGTAGACATGAAGGAAAGTGAGCTGACTGTTCTTCTTCCTCAGGATGAAGAAGAGCTGCTCATAGGGAGAGGAACGGAGGAGACTGTCAGAGTTCAACTCTTACTCTTGTCTTACTCCTCCGACTGCATTTCACAGATACTGAAAACGTTTTAACACATACTTACAGTGTCAGAGAGCTCTATGACCTTGGAGAAGAAAAACCACCAGCAGACTCTGGCCATCTGGAGGCAGGGAACAACGGAGAAAGGTGAGTTTAACATATTAATTCAATTAGGTAAATGTATGTTTTATACAGTCAGCCGCCTGGTAGGATGATTTTACTCTGAATTATGTTCTAAATGTAGCTTGTGGGCGATCAAATTTCTGCACAAACACAACAAAGTGACTGAATGTTGCAAGCCAGAAACGTGCTTACCCTCATCGCCAGCGGCCTGGTGCTGTAATCTACAGGCTGACAGAGGTAGCTATAGTTTGAGAGCCATGACGTGACCAGGAACTAAAAAATATTAAAACAATAATGTAATGAAATGATACACCTTCAGTATGACCACTTATGTCAGATATGAGAAAATATTTTAATTCATGTTCAGGATTGATTTGGTTTCCCTTTAAAAAAAAAAAAAAAAAAACTGTGACAAAAAGCAGCACTCACACACCTCATAGAACATGTGGGCAGACAGGCCGACCATGGCGAAGTTGTAAACAATGAGAACAACTTTGAGGTCAACGGGTTCCCTGTGTTTCATCAGACGAGGGCCAGCCCAGACCACACAGAGGTAAACCAGAAAGATGAGTGACACCGGGACGGGGGAGTAGACCAGCAGCCATGGATCAGTCCTCTTGTCTGGAACATAATAGAGCTCTGTGTCAGGGAATTTTAATAAATTCATTTCAGGACACATCTGTAGCTAGCATTCTAAGTTTTAGGAGCTGCTTTGATTTCCCCAAAACTGTCACCACTGATTTAGTTTTTTTTTTTTTTTTTGAAATGCCAGGATTTTACATTTTGACTTGTTCCAGTTCATCTCCGGTGACCTGTTATATGTGCAATTGTGTAAATTTAAACCAAATTTGGTTTTGTAAAGATTAAAAAATGTAGTTGACATGAGAAGATTTGTCTTCTGACAATTAAACGCCTCTCTCTCCCTCTTCCTCCCACTCACATATATCCAATGCAAAGATGACTGTAACAAGATAATGTAATTTAAAAAAGTGGCATGGTGGTGGCAAACCATGGGACAGGCCACAAAGCAGTCATTGTGAAGACAAACTGTGGAGCACATCTGCAGCTCCCAACTCCCACACACTGAGCAGACAAACACAGGTTTGTGCTTCAGACTGGGAATCTCTTCTACAATTACAAGAATAGATACGAGTTTATCGAACAAATAAATAAATAATAAAGCACGGAAAAAAATAATTACCACACCTCCATTGTCCACTATCCTCTGGTGCATAGAGAGGACACTTTGCCATGCAGAAGCCATCTGGAAACATAACGGAATGCAATGATTAAAAGGAAAATAACAAAAAAACAAAACTAAAATCTGAAGGCAAAACTCGGGAAACTCACAGGTGCTCACCTCTCAAACGGTGTCTGCAGCAGCAAACGTTGGTGACCACGCTGCAGAACCTTTGGAGCAAAGTTCAACTCGCAGCTCGTCCTGCAAGAACTGACAAGCACTGCAAGACAGACCGGAGCGACCAAACACAGCTCTGCTGCTACAAGGTCGGAACTGAGGCTTAGAGAACCAAAAAAAAAGACACTGAACAATGAGAAGTTTTTTTTTTTCCACCTAAGTGACTGTGAACGTAAGTGGAGAAAGTACCGTGAAGACTTGGATCACTTCCTGTTTCTCCCGGCTTCAGGTGTGAGAATATTGTCAGGATTGGTTAGTAACTGGTTCCGCACAGTAGGTGGCGCTGTTTCCCGCCAAAATGATTTTTATGTTTTGTTTTAAATTAAACTATCCAATGGCACACACACTTAGGAAGAAATGCAATGTATTAGTGAGCGCGTTTACCAGTGACCCAGTGTCCTGGTTATGATCAGGTTTCCTGGTCATATGTTGCATGTGGAAACACTATAACCTGGTTTCAGAAACTGTGATATATGTTCTGAACAGTTTCTGTTGCTGAAAATAAAAAGCGAAGCGACAATCAGACCTCAGAAACCAAAATATTGTTATGATCATGTATACAGGGATATGAATAATCTTAATAATCATATTCCCAATATGATAAAAACCAGGATAAGACTCAAATCGGTATAGTTATGTACACACTCTGATCATCTAATAATACAATAGTGTTACACTCATGAGGGCATTTTTCTATATTGAAGTACATTTTCCTGTAATTGAGTATTTTTACAGTGTGGTATTAAAGATATGAATACTTCCTCCACTGCTGAGTATTATTTAAAGGAGTTTTTTTTTTTAATGAAGGCTAAACTTGTGTAAAAGTAGTCATTGTCAAGTTCTCTGGTTTATGTTACTCTATATTGTCTTGAGGTTTCAACTGGATCTTTTTCCTGTTATAATAACCTCTGGGAGCTAGTGACATACCAACTTATCACAAAAAACTTGTAGAAAACAAAATAAACTGCTATGTTGTAAAAATAACAAACACTATAAGCCAACCTTCAGGTTACACATGCCACCAACTCAAAGGAAGTCTGGTGTTTGTCTTGAGTCTGGATCTCAACTGGGTTCTGTTATCCAAAATAACACAGTTTTTTTCCCCCGTAAAAATCACTGTTTTATTGTGGTAACACACATGACAATTATCGTACACACTGCTTGTACAATGGGTAGTCAGTTGACTTAGAATGATGATGGTAACCCTGCAGGAAATTTCAGGATAGAGAAACAGATAAAACAGCAAAAGTCCACATAATCATACTATAGTGATAAAAACGTACACTGCTGACGCACTACATGTTCCCACAGGAATATCAAATGAGTAAAATATATATATTTTTTTGTTTTTGTTTCATTTTATATAATAAAAACTGTTCTCTTAAAATAAAATTTCATGCTCTTTTGTATTTAGCTTCCAGCGATGAAACCATAACACCAAAAAACACCTTCATGTGGAAGCAACTGTGCTCATATGCATGGAAAGGCACCATGGAGGACTTTCACACACACAATTCCATCAAGACTCCTCTTTCACTGTCTTGAAGAAGGAGCTGAGGGAGAGTTGTCTGCCTCTGCTGTTAGCTGCACTCAGTTTGGGTTTTTTTGAGGCCGGTGGTTTCTTGTCATTTTTTGTACCAGTGGCATTTTGCTTCTTTCCATCCTAAAAGAAACGAGCAGAAACCAATGTCATTTGTGACATCAGTTATTATCATTATAAAAAGATTATAAAAAAGTGTAAATATACAGAGGTCCTTACCTTAGAGGGATGTTCTTTTTGACTGTCCAAAGAATCATAAAGCTTCACAATCTGCAGGAGAGTTGACGTGTTGATCGCATGAACATACTGTGTGTGGACACTCACTCACTCCTGCCTTTCTTTCACATCAGCCTCAAGCAAACTAAACAACTATCTGCAACTGTGCTTCACATTCTCTGAAACTTAATTGAATAATTACAATAAACATTTCATGGTTTAAAAACTGTTACTGCACTGGCTCTAAATAGCAGCGTGAGAATTAGAACTTAAAACCACTGAGATCGTGTAATGTGACAAGAAATCTACACACAGTACGTTATATGTCTCACACTTGCTGCTCTTTGGGAAATGGTTTATATTTCACCTTACTTTTTATAATGGACCGTATATTTGGAGAACAAGACTGCTGTTGCAAAACCATGCTTTTTGTTTGTGATAATAAAGTCCACTTCTAGTACTGATAACCTCATTTACACAACAGAGATTCAACACACACACGCACACACACACACACAAACACACACAAGCTGTGTAAACATAACACAAACCTTTTTCACTCCTGTGGACACAGCAGCTTCCTGCAGAGCAGCTCTCGTGAGCCACTGCACATTTTCAGTCTTTGTTTGTGCGTCATCATCCCTCAGACGCATGCTGTGAACCACATAAGTCTGGTGGATGTGGGAGAAGATGTGAACCACCTGCAAACAGTGATCAAGGAGTGATCCATCAGAGGGTTGGTACAAGGCTACAGGAAGAGTTTATTTGTGTGTAAAAGCGTGCATGGTACCGTGGCTTACCTCTCCGACGTACTGGAAGAGACTCTCAGTCAGATGAGTTCCCAGTATCCTGCTGATCTCAGCAGACAGCGCCCTCTTCTGTTTCATCTCAGAGTTCTCCTCCTCCAGCAGAAGACTAGGAAACTCCCACAAGCCTGCCAACAAACCTGACAATACACACACAGGCCATCAAAACATTGGTGGTGCTGAAAATAATCACTTAAAACACCAATAGTCTCAATTCTCAAGTCTCAAGTCTAATTAATTTTGCAGAAAACTCTTGACCGCTGCAAACAGATCCTCCGTCAGTGGGAAACTCTGCAGGCACTGACCTTTGTCTGGTCTCTGTGTGAGCAGGTACTCGTCCTCTCCGTCCTCTCCAGGTCTGACCACCACACAAGTCAGAATTCGCTGCACTCGTGGCGGCTTCTTTGCTGGCTTTCTGGGGAAGTTCTGAACGCCCAGCTCATCGTTCCAGGGCTCCGAGGGACACAGCAGACACGTCCCACTGGTGACTGAGGGAGAGGAGAAAAGTAGTTTAATGTCACAGATATATGAGGGTCTGAGAGGTCTGGAGGAGGCAAGAGCAGGGAGAACACTTACTACAGTCTTCTATATCAGGCAGGGTGGGAGTCTTCTTCTCCAGCTTCAACAAAAGCCTCTTGGAGTTTTGCTCTTGTTTGACATGAACCTGCACATTCGCACACTGTATAAGTGCAAAGTAACAGCCTGACCATAGTATGATCCAAGACATTCTTCTGTGTTTTTATTAGCAGTAGCTAACACTTCTGATAGTCTTTACCTTGCGATAAGAGTGGCAATGAGACTGTACAGGACACTGGCTGCACATTGGTCCTTTAGGGGTGCAGACACGTGCTCCCAGCTCCATCATGGCCTGGTTAAAGTCCCCCGGTCTCTCTGGGTCCACCAGTGTGTTGGCAAGACCCCTGAAACAGAACAGGATGAAGCAACATTCAAAACTAAAATCACAACAAATTTACTTTTGCAATTAAGAGTTTCAAAATTCAAAAGCTATAATCATATATAATCAATATAATCTTTTTTTTTTTTTTTTTTTAGAAATGTCCAACAGTTTTTTTTAAACAGTTTCTTTGACATCACATCTTAACACCTTTGAGTAAATAAAATCTCAGCACAAAAAAATATTAAACAGCTGTTGTCTGGACTCATAAAAGGTAACAGTTTGTTTACAACAGCCAGTTAAAAACTGTGTGCAGTCCGTAACTGATCAGTAGACAGGTAGGTTTGAGTTTATAGGCACCCAACTGACATATCCCTGAATCCAAAAAGAAAAACATGCATAGACCTCACAGTGAGAACTTGTATCAAAATCAAAATTCAGGTTCCTTGAGAATATTAGTTCGGAGTTTAAACTCACCAAAGTGCCTCTGTTACTGCAGGACTCGTGCTGTCAGCTCCGATGGCCCTCAGGCGACACAGCACCCGAATAACATTCCCATCCACGGCTCCGGTAACCTAGGCGACAGGCGTGATTTCAGTCATCAGTGATAAAACAAGGCACTGAAGTTTTCAAATGTGGTCTCAGAGTTTACTGTTAGAGTGTGAGTGTGTGTGTCTGATGACCAACCTGTCCCAATGCAATGGAACCTATAGCAGCAGCAGTATAGCGACCCACACCTGGTAACAGTTTCAGCAGGCTGTCTACTGTCCGAGGCATCTGTCCCATCAGCTCTGTCACCACCTGAAAGAAAACGGCAATAAAATTTAACCCCTAATCCTTTCCTTTGCATTCCACTTCTTATTATGAATCACTGGTGAAATATAACCATTTCAATTAGTAAACACTTTAAGAAGTAAATCACTTTTTAAATCTTCGCACTGTTGTTTACATAAAGCTGCTGGTACAATGAAGAAAAATCAAGGTCTCAGAGTGACACAAAGGCACAGGGTACAAAACCAATGTTACAAAGTGCAACACAGACCTTCTGAGCTCCTTCGTGAAGTCTTTTTCCCCGGGAATAGTAGCCGAGACCTGCCCACATCTGGTTCACCTCCTACAAATTAATAGAGTCAATTAATTCAAATGGAAAACAATAACATTTTTAAATCACTTCAGTAGCTTTTAGTAATCACCTCAAGTGTAGCAGCTGCAAGGTCCTGCACGGTGGGCCACCGCTGGAACATAATGAAGGAAGAGTCCAAATTACACATAATGTTGTATATTCACTAGATTTAATAACACAAGGAATCCAAAGCACTTAATACCTCAGTGATGCCTACCTTCATCCATTTGTTGTAGTAGTCTTTTACTGTGACAACTTGAGTCTGTTGCAGCATGATCTCTGAAACCCACACTGAGGAAAAAAAAAAGAGTAAACAGTCATGTAAATGGCATCAGCAGCAATTAAACAAATCCCTCTAAATTTGTCAAGAAAACATTTTCCTACCCGCGTATGTCCTGATGTTGAGGTCTGATTCTGTTACAGCCTGTCAGAGAATTACAGGAACCAGTGAGTTAAATTACTTCATGATACTTCTTGTAAGCACTGGTTCTCCAATGTGTATGATATGACAATGAAAAGCCACTGCATAACAAGAAAGACTTTAGGAAGAGATCTCATTATTGTAGAAATTGATCTACTATGTATATCCCATTTCTTTTCATGTTGTTTTCTATCTCTACCAGTACAGTGATCAAATAAGAGATAACAAGAGAAGAAATTGGGTGTGACTTTAATCTCAGAGATAAAAACATCCGTGTTGAAATTAAAAGAAAAAAAAAGAAGAAGCAGGTTTCATATATGTTGCAGTAACCATGTCCCTGAAACATTTACAAATACGCCATCTGTACTTTTGTAATCTAATCATATGTAATGAAAATGACTGTGATTCTGGTGTGTTCATCTCTTTAAATTTTTTTTAAATAAATCTGTAAATCTTTTTTACCAGAGTCCTCCATGGCAGCTCTCTCTTCTCCTTGTTGTACCAGTTCAGGAGCTGAGAGCGCAGCAGCACAACATCAGCAGGATTAGGGAAAGTGTGGTACGTGGACGGTGAGGCAGCTTTTGTGGTTTCCTCTGGAAGACCAAAAATACTATGCTCAAACTTTTTACAAGGCCAATTCCCCTGATGTTCAAGTTGTAAAATACTTACCAAATACCACAAGATGGTTGTTTAAATACTTTAATATCACAGAATATTAACAGAATACATGAAGTTAGTGAGAGAACAGCCCACATGGCCTTAAAAGACCCAAAATTTCACACAAGCCAGGACTAAAGTGCAGCACATGCATTTCCATCCACCTCCTAAAAAATAAAACTCTTTTGCCCTGTGGAGAACTGTGATTTACTCCACATGAACGCCTTCTTATTTATTCTAACTTATAGCATTTTCATTAGATGATGTCACAACTGATCATTTCACATTTTCGTTGTACCGATTCTGGTACCCAGCCTGAACAGGAGACTAAACCAAAACATATTCTTTGTGTACATCTTACCAGGCCTTTCTTTCTGAAATACATCATTTGTGCTTGATGTATTACTAATTGCCACTTCATATTTACCATGTTTAACATATTCTGTAAATTACACTCAGACAATAAAGCTATATCACCAGTATATTATTTAAAAAACCCAACAATTTAATATCATGCAAACATTTGCCCAAATTACCTCTCTTAACCTGTAGAGCGAAGTCGTTCACAGATATTGCAGTGAGCTGGAGAGAGAATATCCTAATTTATACCTGCTTTATAAGGTGAAACTTTATTTGAAATAACTCTGCACAAACATTTTGAGTTAAGTCTCAGAAAAATCACTGTGAAACCTAACATAATGCATGAGCCCACAGGATAGAAGTGTGGCTCTCTAGGATGCATCTTTATCTACTTCTAGACCAATACACAAACACTGTGCTGGTTCACATTCAAATGAATAAACCGAGAACCTCAAGTGTCTCTCTTTCCGCTAATACGTTGAATAACATCAACACGGAAGCCGTACCTTCTTTCACTGTTGTCTTTTTCCTCTTGTGCTTTGGTTTTGCAGTTTCTATCACTTCCTGTCCGGCTCTTTTGCTTCTGTGCATCGCTGACCGTAACTTGCTCATGATCAGACACCAGACACCGTATTTACACACTTATCTCATGTCTTGTTTATCTCACGGACTCACCCTGACTCCCGCCACCTTCAGGACGGGGCTCGTCCAATCAGCTGCAAGGAGACAGGGCGCGCGGGTATAACGTCACCTCCGGTAGGCGGGTCAGAGTGAGAGTTAAGTAAAGTTATCTTTTGATATTGATTATAGACTGTCATTACCCTGCATCAGAAGATGCATTTATTTCATTAGCGCGTTTTCAAAACCTAAATACTATGATAGATAGAATAAATGATAGATCAAAACCACATGTAGTTTTTAAGCAAATTTATAATTCAGTTAAAAACCTTATTAAACGGCATAGATAATAACACATTTGTCCATGAAATCATATGTAAATATTCAGATTAGTAACTTTTGATTCCACAAATGAAAATGTCTCAGCAATAGTTATCAATTAAACTGTATTTTATTAAAATATTAACACAGAATTCCCCTAAAAAATTTTTTTTATCTACGTTATTAAAATTGATCAAGTGTTCCTCAGCCATCACAGTTCTCACCATCCAAAACTGGAAAGTAAAATTTGACAAGGAAAAAAATTACTCATCAAACTAAGAGGGAAAAAGACAAACTTTTGACCAGCTTTGAGATAAAGTTATTAATTCAGTTCAATTCAATAAAGTTATTACAATCATTACCTCCAGTTATGTCGACTTTGTTGTTTAGCAGGATTTCTGCTTGTGTTTCATCCATATTCATGTACAAAGTTTCAGCTTTGTGCTGTAGAAACATGGTGATTGGATTTGTTAATACTGCCTTCTACCAGCTCTAACACTGGCCTTTAGACCAATGCTGTCATAGTATTATACAGGTTATTAAAACTTACCATGAAGGCTGCAAACAGCACACTGCCCATGACTCTCTGAACAGGTTCCTCTATAGCTGGAAATGAGCGGACAAAGTGCTAGGCAGAGACGACAGCAGACAGTCAGTGGTAGTATGCGAGTGTGTATGAATATATGTGCCTGCATTTGAGTGATAAAGCGCTATGTTACAGAGGGGGTCCAGGGGTGTCGCGGTGAGGGGGATGGTGCAACGGATATATTAATGGATATATTAAAAAGGAAAGCGGTCCCACTGACATTGCTTACATACAGCAGCCAGATTTTTGTAACACACCACTGACAGTGACAAAGCTAAAATGTGTTTACATGCAGGGATTCCAGCTTGAAGAGCTCTGCTCTGCTCCAGCTTTTGTTTATGCCCAGTTTTGTGGTTTGTACATTCTGTGGAACATTTTGGTTTATTTTATGGAAGAAGAAAACAATGGGCTTTACAGGAACACAAACTGGTGGGCTGTATTTAAGTGTATAATAAATCTGAACTTTTGCTGACTTACAAACTTGGCATATTATTGCTTGTATGCAATTTCACAGTAACAGCCCCAGTGGCTTTTTAAGTGTAGCAAAAAGTCAATACACAGGCTTTGTAGAAATCATCAATCATCAGTCATCAAATCATACTGCACAATAGACCATCTTTGGAAAGCAAACGTGTATGCGTTCATGTATGTGCGTTCACGAACTGCATGTGTAAGAAAACACGTACATACTTCCAAGGCCAGGCTGGCTTGTACTTGGGCGTCAGTGTGTTCTCTGTTGGCCATTGCATGCAGGAGACACTGAATCACTCCAAGAGAGAGAAGCTCATGAGAAAGCTGTTGATCTGTCTCACCCAGCAACCTGCAACACATTCAGCATCATAAAACAATGGTTACTGTGTGAAAATAACTTTACACTGAGACTATTAAAGAAATGAAAATATATATGTTTTTTGCTTTAAAAAATGAACATCACCTTTTCTGACTATTTAAACATTACCTTCATTCAGTGCCCGTACCGTATAGCTTTAGCTGCAGCAGCTTGTTGCACGAACACAGGCAGAGATCCGGTCACTTTGATTATCTCAGCCTCTGATTGGATTGTATGTGTCAACAAAACATGTGAGAATACCTTCTTACAAAGTAGGTCTCTGACAAAATGCTGGCACATTAATCAGTGAGCTTGGTGGTGTTTAGTTTATGCAAGACATCATTAACATAACTTGGGTGGTCTCAGTTTCCGAATGGAAATTCACTTTCTATCACTGATCAGGATAAAGGAGTCGCTGTATCAGTCTTTGGAAAGACAGTTCACTTTAACAGACATTCAGACCAAAGTGTCACCTTTTGTGAATGGGTGTGAGTTTGTTTCTTCTTTAGTAAGCCTCAGCAGAGCCACCAGGCCACTGAGCAGCACTGGTCTCACATCATAAAACTTCAGGTCTAAGATAAGATTAATAGCTGCCGGAAAGACACACAGTGAAAGAAGAGTGTTAGACAAGTTTAAAAGGTGAAGCCACCACAAAAGGTTACTACCATGCAGTTTTAAATGTCTTCTCTGCTTACCTGCATCCTGGATCTCCAGGTGCAGGGATCTGAGCATATTCAGGAGAGGTTCTACAATGCTGTGATGGGCCGTCTTTGTTTTGGACTGTGAGAGAGAATAACTTATTGAATTTACTTCTTAAATTGTAAAGATATATTTTGCTAGGTTATCATTGCAAATAGAAATCTTCACTTGGTGAAATAAAGATATGGCCCACTGTGTGAGGTGTGCAAGTACAAGTTTGCATTAGTATACATTTTCATGTGCACTCTTCATCCCTAGCTTTACCTGCACAGTGCGTAAGGTGAGCAGGACCAGCTGCTGGGCTTTAGGAGAGCTACATGTCATGAGGGCAATGAGGCTTTTGTAGATTTGAGTTTGGTATTTAGGATTTCCGTGGGACAGGGACTCCAGCAGGGCCCAAGCTGTCTCTTGGGCTTCCTCAGTGTTTGAGTCGACCAGGCACTCTGCTATGACTTTGACACCTGCAAAATATAGAGAGGGCAAAGCTGATATGATGGCTCCTACACAGATTAAATTGATCATATAAACATAAAACAGTGCTATATATTGCATTGACCAATTGACCATAAGCACAAAGTATACTGATAAGGCCTGCATGTATTCCAGAAATCTGAATGAAGGAACGAATGATGAAATTTACCATGGCTTTCACAGATAATCTCTTTGTACTTGCGACCAGCATTTGAGACAGTGAGCAGTAGATGGAGGGCTTCTGCCTTGTCCTCCTCTTTGCTCTGAGTGTGGCTCAAGATGTCCAGGAGAGTGAGAACACCTCCATCCTCCAGGAACTCCATCAGGTATTGATCGCTAGCAAAAAAAAAAAAAAAACCCAAAACAAACCAGAGCAAACAAAGGTACTGATCAGTGAGGAAATATTAGAAAGGTGGCCTAATGGCTCACAGATACAGTATTTTTTTAGTATTTGACCCAGTGTTTTATCTCACTCACTGGCTTGATGCAGACAGGAAGATCCTGATTGCTCTCAACTGGAGTCCCAAGAATGTCCCAAACATGTATCTGAATATTCGGTGAAGGACCGAGTCTCAGCTGAATACATAGTAAATCCAGAGCAGGAAACAGGAGTAGGCCTACCCGGACTACCTTTTATTTTATTTATTTTTTTTTTTTGGACCAATTTAAAACATTTTACTTGGCTTTACATGCATCTAGCTCCCCATCCTTAATTGCATACAAAACTAACAACAACATGTGCAGTTAATAAGAATTAAAGATATTACAAATTATGAAGCCCTCACAGTTCAGCAGGGGACTGAACTTTGGAACTGTGGACTGAACTTTTATTGCAAAAGTAATGTGTAATACTGTTATTAGGTCTAAGAGCTTTTAGTTTTGTCTCTACAATAGGCCACTGTGTGTTTGAGCTGCGGAGTCCAGGCCGTAGAAGAAGAAAGGATACGTGAGTCTCATCCACGTGGTGAGTCGAGCCAGAAAGAGACTGGACACCTGTGCGAACTCACACTCCAGCTCATAAAACGTCTTCCCTGTGTTTTGAGTCACAAAGGTGTTCAACATGCGGCTGCGGACCGTCCTGTCGCCACGGTCCCATTCTCGAAGAAAGCTGAGCACTTTTCCGATGTTCGCTGGTTCTTGCTGTGTTGACATGGTTGTTGTGCGTTAACTGAAGTGAAGCTTATAAAGTTGTTGTTTTTTTTTTTTCGCTCCAAGAACCAGAGCTAGGCAGAGCCCTGGCTATAGCTACTCTATGAATTATTTCTTTAAAAAGCTATAATTTCTTGAATTACCTTGTCAGATTTTGACATTCAGTTTTCACTGGCCTCACCTTCCTCCCTCGCTTAGTTTACAGGAAGCGGGGGGTTGCTTAGCAACGCTCTACAATCTTTGCCCCCTCTGTGTGGGAGCCAGACACACACACACACACACACACACACACACACACACACACACACACACACACACACACACACACACAGAGAGAGAGACAGACAGACAGACACACACACAGACAGACAGACACACACTCACACACACACACACACACAGAGACGGACAGACACACAGACAGATGCTTTCTTTGTTGGTGACACACTGGTGTTTTGAAGATATTTCTCCCTTTGAACTAAATCCTTCACTGACTCATGCAAACAGCCCAGTGAAACACTCAGTGTCTGTGTCTGATGTCTGTTTGTGTAATTTCTCTCACATGTTAGCAACGTGACCAACATTGTGGAGGCAGCACTGTACCTTGGAGCCCTCAAGGTGTCACCGCAGGCATTTGTTCTCCGAGAGATGGATAAGGGTGACAGAGCAAATGGGTTGTCCTGTGGGAAGAATCGTAAGGAAAATCGACAATTTAATGTTTGGAAATATGATTTTTAAATTCAGATCAGAAAGTAAGTTTAGATTTTGATTATTACACAGAGCAGCGATGCAACAGCAGAAGGCCGTGCAGCCTCCCGACTTGTTAGAAACATTTGTACCATTAAACACTGGCTCATTAATTAACTGATCCTAAGTAAATTCATAGCCATATCATCCCCCTTTTCTGTTGAAAGAACATTATGTTCCTTGCACCAGCATTTCGGTCTAATCCCTGGTTGATTTTATATCATTTTTCTTGGACACACCCTTTATTGGGTGTATCCATTCCTGGAAGACTCCATACAGTACGTTAGCTTGTGCACAGATTTGTCTTCACTGAGATGCCTCCTTTATTTCACTTCACTTTCAGTTTGGTAAGTTCATTTAGCTATTCAACAAGAAAAAAAAAGGCATGATTTGGTTAGAGAAATATTCAGTCACATCATACTGCAGATGTTCTTTGAAACTGTGTTTGCATGTGTTTATACACATTGGGATGTTAGAAGATGTCCAATGTCCACAGTAGCTTATGTCTGGTTTCCCGAAATTTATTTGATCCTAAAATTAGCTATAGAATAAAAGTGACAGGAAACCAACAGGCTGTAAACTCTAAACTTATCTCTTGTTTTGTTTGGGTGTAAAGAAACAGTAGTGGCTGGTCACCATTTTCCAAATGTCCTGGACATTTTTGCAGCTGTTCTTTGTTTTCCCCAGTCTACTACAATCAAAATGAAAGGAAAGACTTTATTATTGTGCATCCTTTTTCTGAGCGTCAGCCTGTCTGCTGGTGAGTAAACTCTTTTCCTGTGAACCTGTAGTCCCCCTGTAGTACTGTTCTACTGGCAATGACGTAAACTCAACTTTTTTTTACTTATGGTGATTACATGTTGGAAACATTATTGTCTTAACTGGCAAAATAATCTGGTGTGAATTAATCTGGCCTTATTCTGGAAATGAAAGTGGAGGCTATACATTGTTCAAGAAGGCAGAAAATGTAAGTCTGTAAGTCACATAATGTTTATAATGTTTAAAATGCAAACATTAATAAGGTAAACCACATTTTAATTGTTTATCTTAAACACATTGAACAGTTTTTTTGTACAATAAAAATTACAACTGTCATGTAGATATAAGGTAAAGCATGACAACAGACCTGATTTACTTCTTTTTTATCTTTGTGTATTTGAGTAACAATCACTGAGCACTGATTGGTTATTACATTACGTTTGTTTGATTTTGTTGCACCAATTAAGGTCAAGAGGAGGGTTATATTAGGCTGGTTGGTGGTCAAGATTCCTCTGAGGGCCGTGTGGAGATCTTTCATAACGGTGCTTGGGGAACTGTGTGTGATGACGACTGGGACATGAATGATGCCCAAGTAGTGTGTCGGCAGCTCCGTTTCCCAGGAGCAAGAGAAGCTCTGCAATCAGCCACATTTGGCCAAGGTAAGGAAGCACCGCTTGACACAACAGTATAGAGCTATATAGAGTATAGAGTAGTTGATTTTATATGCTGCATGTTCCTCTCCTCCTCTCCTCCTCTCCTCCATTCCCAGCATTTCTGTCTTCCTCCTCTTCCTCCTTTCACCCAGCCCGGCCCTCGGCAGGAGTGTCCCCCATATGAGCCAGGTTCTGCTCAAGGTTTCTTCCTG
>JBBMJY010000022.1:7185757-7216261 GCA_037833715.1 Toxotes lorentzi | reverse complement strand
CTCTGGGTCTCTGTGAAGCGCTTTGAGACAATTTGATTGTGGAAGGCGCTATATAAATAAAATTGAATTGAATTAAATTGAATATAGAAAATATCAACCATGTCTGACGCTGCTCTCCAGAAGCAATCCAGTTAGATTTCTACACACAAAACAAGCGTGTTTACATTACGAACAACATTTACTAAAGGGGCCTATCCTGTCATAATAAAACTGACTGTTCTTTATTGTGTGATTTCTGTTGTGTTAGGTGAGGGCAACATCTGGATGGATAATTTAGGCTGTGGTGGGACAGAGACAACCCTTCTCCAGTGTCAGTTCCCTGGGTGGGGGGTTCATAACTGTGGTCATGGTGAGGATGCTGGTGTCCGATGTGAAAATGGTAAGGCAACCAAAGCTGAACTCTGATAAATAAGATATTTCAGTCTCTCTTCATAACACACTGAACCCACATTCCTTTACTGTGCTCCTATTCTTATCTACCAGGCCCTGAGATAAACATACCAACCAGCCATGAGTATGACTTGGACCACAACACAAGCCTCTCTCATCAGTTAGGAGAGCTGTTCGAAAGTGGACGTGACTGTGATTTAAACATCGCAGTGGTCGTGGACAGCAGCACCACTGAGACCATCTGTGCTCACAGTGTCATCCTTTCTCTGAACTCAAACCTCAAAACGTCACAGTCAGACTTCAACAGCCTCAGCATTAATGTCACCTCTGCCTGCAGTCAACATGCCAACACCTTTGTCAGGTAAAAGCAAGTTCAAGCTGCCTCCATTTCTGCCTCTGGAGCCTGAAGTTACCTGGATGTAACTCCAATTCTATGAGTACATTTTTAGCCCTCTTTGGGCTAACAGGTTTCGCCATTGGTTTACCCCACTGAGGCTCCATGGTGGCACCCTATGGCAATCAGGAGGTAGTGTCTATGCACTATAAAATGCAGGTGCTCCTGCTAATCTGTCCCTCTCAGAGGGGAGTGACAGGAATGAGGAGGGGAGGAGACAGGCCCTGACTGCATGCTCATTGGGCGAAATCCCTCTATTCCACTAATAGATAAATAAGGAAATATGACCATTAAATTAGCAAAATAACATTAACAAAGTTTTTATTTATTTTAGCAACCAAATGGTGGGAAAAAAAAGTTTACTTTTCTTTTTTAAAATCCATTTTTAAAATCCATTTTGATTATTAAACCAACAATTACAGATTATTTATTAATTTATTTATTTGATGGCTACTTCTAAAATTATAGAAACTCTAGAAAAATTGTTGTATCTGTTATGTCATCTGAGCCTTACCAATTAAACTGCTTGAATTTCAGGTATTTCTACACAAGAAAGATTAAAATCACACTGTCCTCTGTCCTCTGCATTCTCAAGATGGCATTTGACTGGGGCCTGAAAGAACTTCAGAATGAAGCGGAAAATCTTTTCAAATTGTTTCTCACAGAGGACATCTTTTTCCACCATCAAAACTCTTTCTATGAGTATGCAGTTCGTGCAGGTGATGAGGCACTGCAGGAACTCTACTTTCGCTACTTGGCGTGGAACTGTGAGGCTCTGATCCGTTCCCCAGCCTGGACTGATCTTCCATTTGAGCTGGTCAAATCTCTTCTGTCTCGCTCAGACATTGTGGTACGCAATGAAACTGTCCTCCTGAGTGCAGTGGAGAGATGGGCAGCAGCTCAAGGAAACACAACAATTCCAGAGATCCTTCTGAAACTCATCCGTTTCCCAATGATACCAGCTGAGGACTTATACAAACTCGATGCCTCACAGTATTATGTCAGCAAGTTGCAGGGGTTTCAGTTTAATGCTCTGCCCTTCACGACATTGCTCAGTGACCTGACAGAAGGACAAAATGCCTACACATCCAGGATTTACACTGGCAAGCCGTGGGGCTTTACCATCAGCACTCACGACGTCATAAATTTCAAGAATTCAGGGATCTACACTGTTCGTGGCCAGAGTGTCAATAGCCTGACATCTGAATTCCAAACCCCCGTTCATAACAGTGCTTATTTTGCTTTACACAAAATGCGCTGGAAAACAACTGTATATATCAGTAATGAAGACTGCTCAAGTGGAGGTGTTTCCTGCCCTACTTTGCCAGCTGTCAGTTTAAAGATTCATGAAAAGAACAGTGATTTGCCCAGTGAGATGGAGGGACGTATTCGCTACAGCAACAGGCTTGTTCTCATGTGTGAAGGGAGATATGTGTTCCACGTTACTGCGTTTAATTCTGTTGATGGCGAGAATCTCGTGTTTGCTCCAAGCAGCCAAGAACAAGTCTATGCATGCCACTCAAACCTGTTCTCCTTCCAAGTGGTGGTATGTCCTCAGTACTCAACAGATTAGACAATATTAAGGAGGATGAATATGAAACAACATAACATTCATGATACCCTCACCTGTGTAAGCAACATTTTATCAGAGTGGATATATTGCATTGATCAAGCTTAAGGAAAGTCAGCACAAAGGAGGAAGGATTTCCAGATAACTACCAAGTGCCATGCTGATTGGAAGTGATGGAGTTAACTGGATTGTAGCGTGAAGGGAGGTGAATATTAGATTAAAAGTCTTTGATGGATAGAGTCTCAGGAGAGCTTTTGCTCCAACAAACAGCAGTATGGGGCGAGTCTAACAAACAACAGTACGGGACAAGTATGGGACAAGTCTAAACGTTGGTAGAATTTGTTGTTCTGTTGGTAGAACCGTTGGCAGAACAAGTTCTGGGTCTGTTTGTGCAGCATAAATACAGCTTACATTTGCTCACATCAGTAATGAAGGGGTGGAGAAAGATAAAGATGTCACTGAATGCCTTATATTAAACTTCATGGGAGTGCCTCTACATTCTATGTACTGTAAAAGAGATACACATTTATATGCATTGTACTGTAAAATTTAAAATCATTTAACAGTAATTACACATTTGAAAGTTCTCTAAATGTATGATAGATGATAGATGACTGATATCTTTTTTGTAATTTTACAATTTAATATAATAAAGTTCTTATTTTATCAATATAGCTCTGCAGCATTTCTGATTTTCTAAAGGGTTGTCAGAAAAATGCAGTGCTGCAGCATCTCCATAGTCAAAGCAAGACACGGACACAACAGTCCACATCAAGTGAAAGTACATGAAGTAATGTGGAAAAAGGACCGTGTCGACATTACATACCTACTTAAAACAGTCCAGTCTGCAGCTCTTGGGCCACCATTTCAAGGAACTGTCAATATTAAACTATAATTTCCATGTAGACATTGTAACTGTCTCATAAAAGACTGTGGGTGTAAATCTCACTAATTATTGAAGTAGCTTATGAAAACACACAGTCACCCCTCTTAATTAAAATACCCGGAGCTGACGTGTATGGTAATGACACACATCTATATCCGAACAGGATGACAGATTTACTTGAACCCGATGAGGTGTGTCCACCATGAATGTCTGTTACTGCATCTGAAAAGGAACTAGCAGAGGATAAGGCTGAGTCACACTGCACCGAAACTCAGGCTTTGCATACTGCCAAATAAGTTCACTTGAGATTTGAACTGACGAGGAGAGAAAACTCAGAGCCGATCCTTGTATGTGCAGCTGGAACAAATGTGAAGCACTCAAAGTAGAAGTACTGGAAGCAAAACATAGTCAAGTCAAGGTCGACTGGGCCCCAGCAGCAGGTTTCTTTGCTCCAGGCCTAATAACAGGTCGTATTGTTGGATAGTTTGAATATGGATTATTTTTAACAGGATTATTGTGTGTACCATGACAATGTGAAAATTAACAAGTAGGTCAACTATGTAGTATATACAGTTACAATACAATTGTGTACATCTGGAATATATACAGTTGTATGAAGCTGTTGCTTGAACATGGACCCGTGCTACCAGCAGGTGGGGGTAATAAGAGCTGGACCCAGTTCAGAGAGACTGCTGGAGGTTTGCTGCCCTCCGCAGGCTGCTTCCCGTTAAATGTGCTTGTTGGTCGGAGATAAAGAAGGAACATCTCGGTGAAGTGAAGAAAACCACAGCGTAACACAGTCTAGTGCGAGGTGGTATTTGTTAACACCACACAAATCGCCGGCCCCTGCCACTTTGTAGTGTTTCTTACACACACACGCACACCGTGCCCATGGTCTCCAGGATCTACTTTTTAATCTGCCTAAATGCCAAATAGCGGTTGCGTTTTCACGGGGGCGACACTTCATCTTTCCGGGGGAAACGCAGATTAATCGCCCCATTGTTTACATTTTTTTTTAAAAGAACAATTTAAAGACAATTTTCTACAACCCCACACGTTTCCGGTTTTTAAAAAAATCTTAATAACGACTGTGTAGTATTTTAAGGCTGGCCGGGTGTGTGGATAGCGGCAGATGGACCGGCATGGCACGCCAGACAAAACCCGTTCATAAGAACACAGGGAGAGTGACAAGGACGGAGGGAGAGGGAGAAAGAAAGGGGAGGGGAACTGACATTAAAGCAACACAACAAGGAAACTACACTGCAGAGCCACAGACGCCTTCATTTTATGTTTTTGAATAATAGCCGGAGCTAGTGTGGCGAAGTGTGTCTGTGAAATCTGCCCGTAGCTCAACCCCGCACAGCCTCAAGTGCCCCGGAAAGGAGCAGCTTTTTGACCGAGTGGGATTTAAAGGCGCTCTCCGACGCTTTCAGAGATATGGGTGAGAATAATGGAAGAAGGGTTTAATTGTAATTCTGAGGGAAATTAACAGACGGCCAGCAGGCCTCTTCTTGCCGAGGGAGCCATGCCCTAATGGGAGGTGGAAACAAAGGCCAACCGCATAGCCTTAGCCGTAATTAATGAAATGCCAATTTAGATGGTGATCTTCTGGCTATTTTGGCCCCTTGAGATTCCTTTCACCATGATAGGATTGCTATCATTTTTTAGCATGCAGCAATTATGAATGATGCAGGCTGCCGTTACAGTGGAGCTTTCATTATAAAGTCATTATAATTAGGAAATAATGGACATTTACACTGGCTTCATTTCTAATGTGACTTTAATATACAGATGTTTAACTGGTAGTCAGGTGCTTCGGCTAATTTTGAAACCTATTAGCAACATGACCTTTCACAAGGGGCTGTTGAATGAGAAAACATGAAGTTCATGCATCACAACATGTTAAGATTAAGCCTTTGTTGTCAGTATTAACATCACACCCACATATCACTCCAGATGGATGTGTGAATATGTGTGTGTGTGTGTGTGTGTGTGTGTGTGTGTGTGTGTGTGTCCTCAGGCTCAGAGCCACCCAGCTCTCCACAGGTGGTGGAGGACGGAGGAGAGGAGGATGAGGAGGAGCTGAGCGGAGGGGAGGAGGCAGACCTGCGGTCCAGCTCCGGCCGAGGCTCCCTGCTGACCCGGAGAGGCATCACCCTGAGAGTGCTGCTGAAGGATGGCCTGGTGGAGCCGGGAGACGGGGTGCTATCCATCCACTACCTGGTAATAACACACATCACAGCAGTGGACCGTAAAAATGTTGTTGTTCATTATTTATGAAAGTGCTAACTCGGTTTGTGTCTCTGATACACTGGCAGTGAGATGCACCAGGCTGTTGTTTTAAAGGAGCAAACCCACATACACGTTTTGTTTTTTATTTAAACTCTCTCTCTCTCTCTCTTTTTCCACAGGGTAAGAACTTTGTCGGCGACCTGTTGAATGATGGGAAAATCCGATGGGTGGAGACGGGCCAGATCTTCAACTCCCCCAGTGCTTGGGCGACACACTGCAAACGTCTGGTCAACCCGGCCAAGAAGTCTGGCTGTGGCTGGGCGTCCGTACGCTACCGGGGACAGAAACTGGTCCAGTACAAAACCACCTGGCTGCACAAGTACCAGCCCAGCGCAGACATGGTGAGAGGACATTGACAGAGCTTTTTTCTCACTATCTTTTCCTTTTCTGAATGAAGCATGAAGCATTTTTCTGGATTTGAGAGGTCAAACATCATGACCCAAGAACTTTAATAAAACCATTTTATTGTGCAAACTGGACATTTGGTTATGGCTCCTTGACTCCTGACATGTGGAGAGAAGAAGGGAAGAGTAGACATAATAACTTGCTTATGTTGAAACAGGGATGATGAAATCAGTAAGAGGGGAAAGTTCTGTGCTTCGGTCATTTAGAAATAAAGTCTGCTTTTAGGTTTATTTGCTCGAAGAGAGAGAAAAATAGTTCTAATCTAATAACACACAGCCCGTCATAATAAGGCAAAGATATGCTGAAGGCAGTGAACCTTTTTAACCCCTTAAAATGAAGCTATGTCCACTGTGCTTGCTGTCTGTGGACATGAGCAGTTTACTTTAACCAGACTTTAATTTGAAGGATTTTCACAGGCCAGAAGAGGTGAGAATATCCAGTATTTGACACGTAAAAAAAAATCAAAAATTTGAAAAAAATAAAGCATTTTTTCCTTTACTTTACTCCTTTGTTCATCAGTTTTAAAAATCTCCATTGAATCACATCATATCTGTTTCTGCTGGTCTAGAATGAAGTCAAATGTAACTAGAAAATACTTGAAACAAACTGATTGGACACAAAATGTCCTGGAAACATTCTTACTGCAGTAGCTGATTTTGTTAACGTCACGAGTCACAAACAAAATAACGCGATTAGAAGGAGAGATTTGCAATGATCTTGTGAGGGGACAGCACAGTGTTTCATACCATTTGTCTATGTGACTGTATCCGCATTATCCTCTGTCATATGTTGCGTTTATTTCTTGTGATGTCAGAGCCTGGTGAGTGAGGAAGATGATGACGAGGACGAAGAGGACAGTAAGACAGCCGTGCAAGCAGATGAGAAGAACAAGAACACCAAACCTGGACTACATGGTATGATCCAGTTCTTCTGTTCTCGTGTCACTTTGTGTCTCAGAGGTGTGAGGTTTAAACAGTCTGAAAACAGAAATCCTCTTTACTGTTACAGATGTAATGGTTTCACGAAGAACTGACAGAGAGAGAGTCCCTGTCAGATATTGCACCTTAGGCACCAGGGATGCTGCCAGGTACTTTCTGTTATCCGGACTGATCATTGTTATTTCATGTGACCGTTGTATTGCGTTGCGTGAGGTGAATTAGACACTAACCTGTATCCTCAGAGATCCGCACACACTAGTGGAGCTGTCAGCCTTCTCAGCCATCAACAGATTCCAGCCTTTCAATGTAGCCGTGTCCAGTAATGTACTGCTGCTAATGGTAAGCAACAGTCACAGCTAAAGCAGGTTAATTAAACACTGATGAACATTTAAGAGACCAATGTACCTGCTTTTTTCGTCCTTTGTAGGACTTTCACTGTCACCTGACCACCAGTGAGGTGGTGGGATACCTCGGAGGACGGTGGGATACTAATACACAACGTGAGTGTGATTTTATCATAGAAATAGGAAAGCAAAGGCAAAGTTGTGCACACTAGTAGGAGATCAGAAGGAGGCTGTCTTCACCATCAGCATGTTTCTCTTTATGGCTGCTGTATTTCAGTGCTGACAGTCTTAAGGGCTTTCCCCTGTCGGACCAGGCTGGCAGACAGAGACTCTGCTTCTGCTGTTGAGGAGGAGGTACAGTGAGACACGGACAGTGATTCAGTAGTCTGCATTAACGGCATGTATGCCTTCAGAAAAAATGAGGGTGAATGACACTCGTTTTAAAAATTCACAAGCTCTTCCTGTGCCCCAGGATAGTTCAGCAGCCAGCACTTGTCAACGCACATCTCTGTTTCCAAAAGCCAGAAACCGAAGAACCGTCTCTTGAATTTCCATCACAGGGACATAAAACCTGTGGCTGCTGTGCTGAGTGTGTTAACCCTGAAGATTCCTGTTTGATGTTGTACTTAAAATGAAATTCTAGTAGTAAGATTAATTCATTTCTAGCAACATTACAAATTTATTTATTATTAGCTTTATAAAAGTGTTTTACGAAGCATTGATAGAACTGTTGTGGCATACAGAAACAAATGTGAAATCTTAAAATGGTGTCCTTCCCCTTTTCTTCTATGCACTGATACTATGTGAATGTTAAAAAATGGAGCAGTTTACTGAATAGGAAATACAGAAATGTGAGACATTCAATTAAAAGCCAAACTGTGACTATAAATGTGCATCAAAATTGAGCTGCAATTTATAATTCAGGGCTTCAGACTATCAAAATAGTCATCTTCTGCCTATAATAATTACTGACCTACTGCACAACTCTTAAGGTGAAACAAAATGTCTGTTTACTCTCCTCCAGATCTGTCAGAACCTGTTCATGCGTGGGCTGTCGTTGGTGGGCTGGTACCACAGTCACCCGCGAGGTCCAGCTCTGCCGTCGCTGCAGGACATCGACTCCCAGATGGACCACCAGCTGAGGCTGCAGGGTTCAAACAACGGCTTCCAGCCCTGTCTGGGCATCATCTGCGGTCAGTGGCTCGCTTTATATGCAGTGTTGGACTACATATTCTAGATCTGCACAGGGAATTCTCTTTGAATGCCTCTGCTATAACACTTTATTTATCAGATGGAAAGTAAATTGTATTTAATAGTATCGCCTAAAGTAATACTATACACATTACAAAGCAGGAGATACAGAGGATCTATTATCAATATGTGCATACTAAGTGTACGGCAATTTCAGAAATTACCCACAAGTTCCACTCTCTTTACTGTCTTTACAGGACCGTATTATCACGGCAATCAAGGTGTAGCATCCACAATAACTCCTTTCTGGGTTGTGCCACCACCTGAGGTAAAGGCACAGACATGACTAATAGAATTTAAACCAGTCACCTTCTTATTTCATAGCTTTGTTGTTTAGTTTAGTCTTTCCTGTTAATGTACAGACATTTGTGCTCAGGTTTCTGCTAAAACTACACATCATGTGCCCTCCCACAGCAACGGCCTAATGACTACGGTATCCCGGTGGCTGTAGAGGTCACCTATGTACAGGACAACTTCCTCACCAGTGACGTCCTTAATGAGATGGTACTGATACTGCAGCACCAGAACCTACAAAAATACAGCAGAGAAATCAAAATCTTTTTTTTTATGAATGCTGTAAATTAGCATAATAATTTTTTTTTTTTTTCTCCAAAGATGCTGCTGGTCGACTACTACAGGGCAGCTCCCGACCTAGTCCAGTTCAGCCAGTATTGGTGTCCTGATACGACCATGATGGACAAGATCAAGGTAGGATGATTTACAGAAGACCAGAAATGACAAAATAACTTTTGGGTGATGTGCCTGGGATCCTCATACCCTGCAGCTGACCTAACTCGTCTGCCTTCTTCCTCAGGGCTCTCTGAGTTGCCATGCCCCCAAAGACCAGGCCTACTCTCAGATCTTGGAGCACGTCTACAGTCAGCTGAGCAACATGCACTGAGCAGGTCTGCTCTGCATGCATGCATGCATGTGGCCGCCCTCTATCTCAAGTCGTTCCATTTGTGCAGAGCTGACAGATTCTGGTGTGACAGGCATACAATGTAAAACCTGCTTGAAAAACATGTAGATGCCTTGAATTATCTCATACGTAATGTGATAACAGCATTATCACGAGTGCTAATGAAGGTGCTAAATCTATGATACTGGTCAACTCCAGGAGCTTGTTTTTACCGTTGATGAAAACAGAAAAAAAAGATACAATGTGATGGTCCAACACCGAATTAGAGAAAAAAAAATCTTACTTAAAATTTAATATTGATTTAAGGACAGTAAATTGAACTGTTTCATGGACCAGACATGTGGATGAGTGCTAACTCCCCTCACCTTTTACACGTGGACCTATGTGCCTATCTGTGCCAGTATCTTGTGATATGAGCAGATATTGCCAGATATGTACAATGTAAACTTGTTGTAATTGCCTTTATAGACAAAACCAGGAACAGTGAACAGAGAAAAAAAAAAGTAAGATATGGTAGTGTTAATTATCTTTAGCTTACAACATAAGCAAAGTATGCAAAGGTGTCTTGGTTTGACTTAAACTCTGCAATAGGTTCTGTGAATGTTTGTGTTCCTCGAGTCAAACTGAACGGTTGCAGTTTGGTGCAAGTAAATCCATTTTGCCAAACAAGTTTTTTTTAAATTAATGAACCTGTGTGTGTGTGTGTGTTTGTGAGCTGTGTTTTGAATGTGCCCCTCTACTGTCTCCCTGTCAGGTTGAGTCCTGTTGTTAGGACAGATATTTGCTTCCTCTTTACCTGTACTGTATTTATTACTAACTGTGGATTGTGCGATGTACATGTAGGAAGACTTATGCCTTAAGCCTGCTGATTGATGATCAACACAGCATTAAAATATACACACTGGAACTATTTAAACATGACTGTCGCCTCCTTTAAAAAAACAAAAAACTATTGATCAAATACAACATTTACATACAACACATTTTTCCTTCTTATTTATTGTAAGAATGCAGGAGGTGGGGGACGAGATAGAAGCAGGTACAAATACTTTGATAATAAAAGACAAAATATCGTGGTTAAATTCTGTACTCATACCAAAAGTAAAAAGGCAACTTAAATCTAAGACATACATTTACAAGGTGTAACATAGGACTACATGCAAAGATTAATTTAAAATGTTTTAAGATCTTGTATATAAAAAATAATACTATAGAGAGCCAGAATGATTTAATGCTGTTCAAAAGAGCATTTAAGACTGATTACACAAATGCATAGCCCTTTAAAAAAAAGGATCAATGGGACATTTTTTTTTTTCCAAACATGGATTAAAATCTTCATAAAAACAGGTTCCACTGGTTGTTTGCTGATGAGCCTCACATTATCTAAACACACATTCAGGAAACTGCTGTAGTGTCATAACTGTGTAGAAATGTGCACAACATGCATTTCATTGTTACACAGGAAAAATGCCAATGGCTAGAAACAAAACTAAAAGTAATAATAAAAGAAACCTCTTGACCATTGTTTTTAAGTAGCTAGGTTAGGTTTTGGTTGCTGTATTAGTCGCAGTACTTTCCCTCCTTTCTTTTCCAAAGGCAATAAAACAAAGCTAAAAACTGACTATATTTTATGACAGTGTGACCCAGACAGCACCTCCCACAGTCCTTTAACTTTGCCCTGAACTTGATACAAGAAATGAAATGTCGTAAGATCAGAGATGTAAACATGTATGGACCAAACCCAGGTGTGGGGGACGTGTTTGGCAACATGGAGTGAAGGACAAACACACATAACAAAGGGGAAATGTAGCAGAAAGACACTGCAAACAGTGAAAAAAAAATGTATTTGTCATTCACAATTAAACTCTTTTTCAAAACAGTTGCACTGATGATCCTTGTTTTGTAAGGATTAATGTTTTATAACAGGGGTTCTCCAAATTAGTCCGTTTTTTTTTTCCCCTTGATGTTTTCCCTTTCACTCCAGGTCTTTCCCTCCTACTGTTCAGTGGATTAAACTCCCTCTGAAGGTGTAAACTGTGGCTCGATCCAAAACAAGAAACCGGCCTTGTCTAAACAGATTAAACACCACATCAGCCCGTTATACTACCAAAATAAATCGAATCAGAGCCATTGTGAATGATCAGAACCACAGGGTCAGACTAAGCGTCAAAGCAGAGATGAGTTTCACATTTTTAAAGACATGAAGGAAAACAGAAACAGCAGGACACTTAGCTATATATGAAAGACTAAGTCGCTGCCAGCAGCGTTGTCTTGTCAGGCGCCTAAAACAGAGGTCAAATGACTACGAAAAGAAGTGAAAGGACTTAAAATGGTAAGACAAACAGGCCCAAAACTCAATGAATATATGGCTGTTATAGAATTCCTAACAGTTTAACGAACAGACGCACTAAGCGATATGTAGTTATTGCATTTTACAGACTTTTTGGCTCTGTCTCTTCTATTAAACAGACTAGCAGACAACCACTAAACGATTAACCATTCTGCATTTCTACACACGTCTGCCTGAAGTGACAAAAAGGTGCAATGTCTGCATTTGATTTAACTTTGGGTCTTTGTGTTATGGTGGAGTAAGTCTGTCACACACACATCAATCTCATTTGAGGACCAAGGTGCAATTACAATTTCTCACATATTCAGTAAGCAGTTCTACTCTTAAAAACTAATGTAGTAAGTTGAGACTAATATAAATCAAATACTGAAACCATATTAAAGGACCCACTGTTGCCTCCTGAAGATATCATCGTCACTGGACAGCTTAGGAAAAGAGCATTAACAAATCGGCCAAAGCCTGAAAACAGTCTAAGTCACAAATCTGAGATAATTTTTTTGGCTCATTTTGCTCCTTAAACATGTGAAGCAGTATTTTTTTTTTTTTTTTTTAATCCAGCTTAAACTACATTTCGTTTTGTGTATAGTTCCATTTTAGTTAGAGTAAAACTAATTCTCAGTTATGCCAGCAGGTGGCATCAAGAGATAAGCTCCAGTCCTCTGGGGGGCTCAGAGTTTTCAGTTTTTAAATGAGTGTAATATTCAGTCAAGTTACATGACACTGCTGGGAGGTTTGAGTTGGCCTCTCCAGTCTGAAAGCTGGCTGTTAAACTGCTGACCAACCTGAGGTTTAAACAGACTGCAGTCACACACAGAGGATGATACAAACTCATCATCCCAGTCATCATAATCACCAGATTTAATACAATTCTCTTCACTATATCAGTAATTTGTGGTTAAAAAAAAAAAAAATTCTTATAAATGTTTCACCAGTTAGTCCTCGAGAAATGTTTCTGACTGTGAAATAACAGGTAGTGACCTTCTGAGTCCATCTTAGTCTAGATCCTTTTACCTTTGGGTGGAACAAGGTTGATATTCTGGTTTGGACTTTGAAATGTAACCATCCTCCTCAGAACTCTAGATGACTAAAAGTGCTCGTCTGTGAGGATGACACTGGAGCTGAAGGTGAAAATGAAACTTCTGTGGGCCATCCCTTGGCTTCACGTTCCTCCCTCTCTACTAATCTTACTTGCTCTCTCCTCTCCAACAGTCTCCTCTTAGCTCTCTTGCTCTGTCTGTATTAGTGTGGCAACGGAACGAGGACCTCGACGTAGTTGAGAGGGAAGAATCCCGACTGGCCGTTCAGCATGCCCTCGTACCAGTTCTCGTCGATCTGATTGGTCAGGGTGATGATATCGCCCTCGCGGAAGCCCAGCTCTCCTTCGTTCTCCGGCTCAAAGTCGTACAGCGCCCTACAGCTTGGCTGCTCCGGGGCTGAGAGACACAGTAAGGAGATAATAGATGAGGATGATGGCTAATTCCAAAAATTATGGAAACTCTCATGCGGTGAGGGACCACAGCAGTGCCAGTTTCAGGAGAGGGTTAAGCATGTAATCTACTGTATACTGTAGTTCACACATTTTTTCATATCTGTTAGTAGAACATTAGTATAACATTAGTATGTGGTAAAGCCAGATCAACTGCAACACAGCACTGAAAACAAGCTGGAGAGAGAAGACAGGTTTAAAACCACAATATCCTATGACACCAGGTTTCTGTATGGCCGTTCTCCACCCTCCCTATCTGTTGTTTCTGTCGTCTATGCGTTTCTCTGTGACCTCACATAGATCAGCAGAGTAGAGTGGGGCTCCACGCACAGACAAACTAGCCTTTTTATGTCGCTAAACAATTTTCTCATTGTACCAAGTTTACCCCACAGACTGCAGGGTAAGCTAGAGCTGGGGAAAGCTTTGGTCTCTCATTCTCAGTGCTTTATTCCCTACTACATTAATTTATGAGGTCAGAAAAAACAATGTAAACACTTAATGGAGTAAGACCAACTCTGAAGCAACTTTATCACAATTAGAAAAATTTTTCCAAAGACAGGCTGTATTACAAGAGGTCCTTTGGGTGCAAAAAGAATCCATTTATTTCATGTGCAAAGCCTGACAATGTGAAAAACGTGAAAGAAAAAGTTGATGTTTCAGTCAAAAGTTGTGCTGTGTGCTGACAATGATCTGCACATCTTATGTTTCTGAGTGAAAACATTTGCATTTGGAGAGCCTCACAATTCTCTGAGATTATATTAGAGTTAATGTCAATTTGTATCATTTTTATCTATAAAAAACAGTCTGGCACTTCCATATGATAAGGTTACAAATACTTTACTAAATATTTTTATGTTGATATAGCCTACTTGTCTTCATGTGGTTCACTAACTGTGCTAATATAAAGTCTTTTGTAAAATAAACTACACTTTAATTGCATTAATTTTAAGAAGAGCTAGGGTTAAAAACAGAAATACTGTTACAATAATTACAGCTGTAAGCAATAAAAGTAGGTGTCCAGATTTAGAAGTTAACTCTGTGTTAACAGCTTACAGTACTCTTATGCATTAATACTGATTTGGATGCTAAGTGAAATAGCACTACAATTTAAAATTAATGACTAATTATAATTCCAGCACTAGCTACATGTTAGTTAGTTAAGAGTCCAGAAATTGCACTTTCCTTTTTCCCCTGGAGACTTCATCAAAATTTACTGAACAATAATAAAAAAATACTGATGGTAAGAGTAGTTTTAGCGCATTGTACTCTGAAAAAGTTAAAATCTCACAACATACAAGTTAATGCATAAAATCATGTTACTCTTAATCAAACATTAGACCTTCAGGGTTTAGGCTTAACAAGATGTCACACATAGAACTGTATTAAAAGTTTTACAAAATGGACAGCGTGTAGGTTCATTATTTAACCTTATACTACTGTATCTTTACTGTTTTGTATGTAAACATATCAATACAGCAGTGAGCAGATCGGCTACAGGGAAGAAGTCTTCAGTAACTTCTAGAAGAGTAGCTCCTAGAAGAAAAAAAAAAACAGAGATAGCACACTCTGTGTGGCCACCTGAGTTTCTAAAACTTTAAATAAAAACTGAAGCTTGAAAGAATGTTAACTGTTCCTTGAATTAAGAGAAATCCTTATTGGTTTTTTTCCCCCCAATGTGTCAAATAACCATGTTTAAATCAAACATGGACTGAACCGGTGGTTGCGGAGCTGTCACTACTTAGTGAAGCAAAGTTGCAGTTTCTAAAGGGCAGGATGGGGATTTCATGTAAAACCATGTAAAACCATATACAGTGCTGTTAAATTATATGTGCACCACAAGACACCAATTGCGTGCTGAAACCAACATATACCACACTTCATTCATGTCACACCAGAAGCTGTACCAACACAGAAGAACAAAACCATTTCAAGACCACTACTTAAATTGTGACACTAGAAAATGGCCCACGTAATCTGTGACTCACACAATCTGGATTTCCGAAAGGACAATCTGGCCAAGTGAAAAGTCGGCTCTGACGATGTCACGGGAAAGAGGAACAAGGTCAGCAAGAGAAAGGCCATTCAGATGACAGGACACACACACACACACACACACTCATATACACTCACCCCTCCTCCTCACACAGACACACACATCCATTTTCTCATGGTCAATGACTGAGTACATTCGACAGTCAAACATTCAGAGCATGCCACCACTTACAAAGCCGCAAGTAGCTGTATGACTGCAGGGAAAAAAAACCAAATGCACGTTGAATGTTTTTCACATATTTCTGCTCAGTGGTACTGACTAGTTGCAGGTCTTACACAATCCTCTTGGCTATGAGAGCAGATTTTTTTTTCTGTTTAGTTTCTGTCAGAGTTGTAAGAATGCAGGCACGCTACTTCATATTTTGACATTAATGGTTGGCTCACACTTATTTGATGGTCTACACTAACATACATTTTTATAATATTTGTTTTTAGAGCCGTTTCCTACCTGAGTTACATGAAGGTGGAGGGGCCATTGAGGTTGAGTATCCACCGTTTGAGTGGTGGTTGTCTCCAAAGTCAAAGATAGGTTTGGGTTTGGGTGTGTATTCACGCCTTGGTCGAGACTGAGCATCATTCATCCTGTTCAAAAAGATAAATTAATATATTAAAAAAAACGATGTCTGGAGTTTTTGAGAGTGAACTGACGTGACAAGCACGAAGCTGCACAGTCAGATGGACAGTACAGTATTCTAGTATTTGTGTGTCAGGTTTCATTACTCCACCTGTCTCTGAGTTTGTCAGAAAGCTCCTCCAGCACCTGCACAGCCTGCCTGTGGTACTGCAGCTGAGACTCCACCAGAGATGAGAGCTGGCTCACCTGCTCGATCTACTCACACACACACACACACACACACACACACACACACACACACACACACACACACACACACACACACAAATCAGATTTGCAGAACAATCAAATTTCACTTTAAGTTACTGTACTTCTCTGTATTAACACTTCTCTATAATAAATAACACAGTTCAAAATAGCCCCCCCCCCGGAAATATATTATCATCAAGCTTGTGCTTAATAAATAATGTATACCGTTGTTTGACATAATAACCACTCCTCATAGTCTGCTTTGGCTCGGCTTTTCTGGCTTATTCAACCTCATATAAAGCTACTAAGCAGATCTAAAGTAAAGATTATATGATTTAACGACTATTTCCAAGGTGAAAAATGATCTTTCACCCTCAAATTTGCCCATGTGTAGTATTTAAACAGTTATACGAAACAACATGAAAGAGGCTGAAACTAGAGGACTAAGTGGAAATGGAGAGCACGCAAACTTCCTCCAAGTAGCACTGGTCATATTAACACTGTCAGCTTATCTTCAACACTACAACTAACCCCTTAACTGATGTGCTGTAGTATAATAAAACACCCAGATCAATTTAGACTTACATGCACATAAGTACAACTAGCTAAAACAAATGCAGCCCAATACAACGGTCCTGCAATTACAAACTGTTTTAGAAAGACACTGAGGCAACGTCATGATCATTCTGGAGAATGTAGTTTGTGGTGCTGCTGAATGATGCTGTGGTTATACTGACAGGTGTTTCTTTAATTTTGTCCAAGAAAGTAGGCTAAACAATACGAAACAATACGAAACAACTCAACAGCATCACAAACTACGTGACAAATGTGAGACTACATTTGTCCACTTAACCTACAGGTGTGTCCACATGCAGTTATGTACAAGCCCAACAAATGCTCTAACTGCTAAACCCAAATAGTGGTTAAATGTTTTAACTATGCAACTACAGCCAAACAGGTGTGTTCCATCAATCTTTACAGGTGTAACTATTGCCGTGTGTTTGTCCTGTGGGTGTGCACTGGACAGAAGCCTTCCAGGGCAAAAGTGAAGCTCAAGCAAGCGCTACAGTGAAATAAGAGATTAAATGTTTGACCTGATAGAGTCGTGGCAATATCTATGATGCTGAAAATAACTGTAGTTATCCTCTGAAATGTTCCTCATGAATATCCAAACATTAGGGACAGGTTTTTTTTGGTACATTTGATTTGATATTTATATTGAATAAAGTGCATGCAAATGTTCTCTTTCCACTGTATTCAACATGGGCAAATGTCACAAATGCTGGAATGCTATGTTAAGTATGACTAACTATCAGAATTTATCTTCATATATGAGAAAATGGACAACGGCCATTACACTTTTAAATGTACGTACAACTCTTTTTAAAAGACAAACGGTAAGAAATGAGTCCTCACATCAGTCTCCAGCAAGTTGTACATGCTGTTTTCAGCCACTTCCTTTGATTCGTGAAACTTCTCCAGGGCCTGTCGAACCTCCTCATCTGGTATCTTGCCCTGACGCTTTTTCTTGTAGTCATAGTCCAGACGACGGCCCTCAAGCTTCTTGAGGTGGTGCTGAAACGGTCAGGGTCACTGTTAGTTTAGTAGTGAATCAAATAGAATTTGACAATTTGAAGGAATGATCTGACCGGTATCTTTTAATAAATGCCCCATGAGATGGATTTACCAGCAAACTCACATACAGTTTACTTCCCTGTCATACACGGCTTGTTAGTGTGTCAGATACCTGTATCTCTCTGAGGTCCTTGTCACAGAGCCCTTGCAATGGATCAATGAAGTTCTGTTTGACGTCGATGTCTAGAGAGTCTTTGACTTCTGCCAATCTCTTCATGGCCTCTCCTACATCTACTAGTGCTCCGCCTGAACCACACAGACACAGATTAGTGGCTCAGTGACTTTAAAATATTTACAGATTATGGCATTTATAGTAATTACAGCATCATCAGACCACACATACAGAAACAGACAGTAGCTAATAAAACCACAGTCGCACACAAATAGAAAGAATTACAATGCTTAAAACAGTCAAAAAGCATTTCATGAGCACCGTAAACAGTTCTGCTGGAATCTGACAGTGAGCATCTTAAGTCCACCACACGAACACACACAAACACAACCATGCACACATTGAAACCATTAATTGCACACACCAACTTTTATCTGCCAAGAATTTCCTAATCCAAACCACAACACACTCACACACACATACACATCTTACCAAAGTTAGTGTCCTCTCCTAGCTCCCGTCCATACTTGGCCATACACTCCCCTAGCAGCCCCTCGGCCTGGGGATAGCCTGGGTTCTTCACCTGACCACGAATCTTAGACATGGTGTTCAACATGGACAGTTTGGCCCGAGATGCTGGGGGGGAGGGGGGACAAACCAAATGTTAATCAAAGAGTCTAAACAATGTAAATACTTGCATGTAAACAGACTGTGTTCTCACCGGGGTTGGGCTGAAGGTACTCTGATGTTTTGGAGATTACCTCCACTACTGCTTTACTGGTCACATCTACTTTCTACAGAACACAGCAAGCACACATAAATCACAAGTGTACAACAGAGCTAATGCAGGACACAGGATGCAAGACACATCTGAGAAGCTGGGAAACTTTGGCATTTTTACTTTAAAAACCACCTAAACAGCTTATCGTGTATCAAAGTTTTGACTGAGTTTCTGTCATTCAACTAAACAATTAAGCAACTGATCATTTTGGCTCCACTCTAAACCTAATGGAAAGACATTTTCAGTGTCGCCCTAGCAGTTCTGAAAGTTCTTCATAAACACTGAGGTCAGAAGATTTACTCAACCAACAGGGGATGATGTAATGTTTTAAATGAGGTGCAAACACCGGGAACCCAAGTCCCACAAAAAAAAAAAAAAGCCAGCATGTTTGTGTACTGCGTGAAAAAAAGCAACCAGGCCTACAGTGCTGATTAAAGATGTTCCTCTTTTAAGACCACAGAAAGATGCCTCTCTCCTCTCTTACCCGTTCCAAGTCTCTGAAGTCATCATCTAGTTTGGTTCCTTCTGCACCTCCGACTTTCTCACTTACCATCTAGAGGGAGAGAAAGAGAGACAGGGAGAAAGAAAGAAGGGTGAGAGAGAGGAGTGCAAATGAATTAATGCTGCTCATAAGGTTTTGATTTGAGTGGGAAAACAAGCCTAAGCTCATGTCTAATTTACACATTCACATATTTGCTCTGTGTAGTGGATGCAATAATGGGAACATCCCATATTTACCCATATTTAGGCTCTACTTGGCCAAGGTAGAAAAGAAATCACTTGGTTTCAACTTGGTTACTCTCACATTAGAACGCCTCATTTCACTCTTTTCAAACTCATTTTTGGCCGTACTTCTGACTGAGGTGGGGTCTAAGGCTTTCTGAACATGGCTGCCTAGCTAGCATCTAGTGATGGCCAGCATGTGTGGCGCTTGACATCTGTCAAGTATAGCTACTCTCTCCTTCTAAACTACTCAAGCCTTTCGTGCACATCAGTCGCATGCCACGCCACCCACCACCACAAGTAAATTCGCAGCCTGTGGAAAACACTGAGTTTCTTTGAAGAAAATGTATGTGCCGAGCGCAGCATGCTGTATTCCCGTGTGTTGTACACATCCTACCTTTACCCTAACCCCTCAGGCGACTATAAAGAAGGAATTCAGAATAACAGATAACAGTGCAGCAAAGCACTAGAAGCCAAACAAAGAACAACAACATGAACAGTATTACACAGTTTCTTTTGTTTACACTTTACAGGATGAAAAAATGTTGGACCAGCAAGCTCCATTATTTGTTTTTCAATACAGACAATATGCTACAACTTAAGTGGGCTAAAATATGTTGATTGAAAGCACATGTATTTCCAAGTGAGATCTCTCAGCATGTTTTAGGCCACTGACAAAAGTCTAAAGAAATGGAAAACAGTCCCTTTTCTTTTTCTATGTTTCATGTACAGTACAAGGACATAATTTTTGGCCAATTCCTTTAATTGTGAGAAGGGTTTTTGCGATTTTTAAAGAAAAGAAAAAAAGCCAGGCACAGACGACTGTGAATTAAATGAAACGGTTATTCTGGCCTAGAGACGCTACCGTTGTGACAACTTCATATAATTAAAATCTTGACTGCTGTGTTCATGAGCTACATGATTTCATATCTCCGAGTTTCTCCACGTTGAATAGGCAGAAAACCAATTCCCATCACTACTGCTAAGATGATTAAAGTGGCACGCAACAGCAGACCTTGGTTGCAGAATAACTCGCAGAGCTATTCTACAAAGACAAACGCAAGCCACAATGACTAATTTATGCTGTTCTTAGGTTTATGCCATAATTCCAGTCAAGATTATTCACAATACCTTGGTAGTAACAAAGATTTGTCACAGCAGTACATGCTGTTATGAAACTGTCGTTATTGTGTACATGTAAGTTTTGAGGGACGTTGTAACAACCCTTAATGTTAATCTTTAATTATTCTGTGCCACAGTGTTAACCGAGGGAGAGATTCAAACTGTCTGAACAGTTAGCGAAGCACCACAAGAGGGATCCTGAAAAAAGAAAAAGAACTTAAATAAATTAACATTGCATATGTAAAGTTTGAATTTTATTCAGCAAAACACTGCCGCAAATGAAGTGACATTATTAGTTTTATAAAATGCCACTAAGCATGCCAACAGTGAGGTATTCTTTCTTTCGACAGGCTGAACTACATTTAGTTTCAGGTGAAGACCTAGCCTGTACCATACAGGCCTGTGTAATCTGGCTCTACATGATCTTTTCAGCTGGTCTCTGACTCTGAAATGGTTTATTATACATATCTATAGGAGATAGGAGATTAAGATGTGATTTTCTCTTCTTTCCTTTCCTCGGTCAAATTCACTCATCTGTGACAGAGCAACCGCAGCTTGAGTCATTTCCTACATGACTCAAATGACTGCTGGTGACCGTTTTGTGATGACTGGAATTTACAAAACTTTCTGGGTCTGAAGGAAATGCTGATCTAAAGATTATTATGATGGGTAAAATTTATTTTCACACCAGTACACAGACAAAATATCACAGTGAGAGCGTTTGTTTATTACTCTGAGATTCCAATATATAATTCTAACAAACAGAAAAATGAAATATATCAAGGTTACTCCTGCACCTCAGCAGCAGCTGACAGGCTTTTGCTAAACAGTCTAGTATTAGCATCTTCAAGTTATACAGCTGAATCTCTGCTGTATGTGGGACGCACATGACAGGGGGCCTTGAGGGATTCAGGTCACAAGTCCAACTCTCAGCATATGACACCCTACTTCCAAGGAAAGAGAAGACTGCATTCTGCAGTCCTAAATTTTTGCTGTCTTAGCTTTTTTTCGCACACTAACCTGCCCCAGGACTTCTGGGGAACTGTAGTTAACTGCAGTTCTGGGGAACTGTAGTTAATTTAATTTTTTTTTGTCATAAGCCACTAAATTTGCAATTTTAGTCTTTTTTGGATTTTGGGAAGTAGAAAAGTGAATTATCAGAATAATCTTTTAGCCACTAAATACTGTTGCATTTTCTCTTCTGCTCATGAAAACATTAAGTAATCAGACCTATGTAACATCTTATTTACATGCACACAGGCTCAAACGAACGCTGCTCAAAAAGATCCACAAAAGGTTATCATCAGGAAGTTTTGGTATAAACAACACACAGAGCTACACAGAGGGATTAGTCTATAACAGGTATTCAATTCATCATAATGACTGAGTATTAGTTTAATCGTAGTTCACTATCACAAAACATAGTTCTAGCCCTTGTTAGGCTTCAGAGGACTTGAACATTTCGAGGGAAATAGCAGCCTGATGTAAATTTAGATTGTTTTTTTTAAATGCTGCATATGAAAATCAGCTGGTAAACAGTTGGAGGGTAAAATGTTGTTTTTTTTTTCAATTATTTCCCTCTTACTACAAACTTTTGTATCAGCTGCAGCATACAAGATGGTTATAGTTAAAGCCAACATATGTAATAAGAAATTTTAAGCATAGAATGAAAAGGGTAAAAAAGAAAGCTTGTAGTTTAGTACAGCTTTGCAACGTTTGCATAAGATATGAAAAGAGCTCTGTCACCACAGCCTGTGAACTAACCAGGCTTCAGAAAGGAAACTATGTTACTGTAATTGAACATAGAAAGTGACAAGTGTGATAACATTTTAGCAGCCTATCAGGTGATACCCATAAAGCTAGCTAGCTGGCATACCCCTCACATCAGTGGAGCTTAGCAAGTGCCCAATCAAGAGGACTGACTTTCTGGCCTTTTTTCCTTTTTCTTCCTTCATTCTTAATTCAGTGAAGTGATGCTCTTGGGTCCTATGCATTTAAATATTTTCCAACCAACCTGCATTCAAAATTCAAACTAACTCCCTTGTGGTTATTTCCAGTAAATGAGTAAGCCTTCAATGATCATTTCACCCTTTATACACACAGAAGCCAAGCACTAATCAGCACAAGGGGTGTGCAATATGGAAAAAATAGCTACAATGGCATATGTAAGTTGACGTCATGATATTGATTCATCAATCAAAGTACTTCATCACATTGATGTAAAACCATCTAAAAATACAACTCAGTGACAGCAACATCACCTACAAATGCCTAATCCACACAAAGATATTAAAGGGATGAACAGCATGGTGTAAACAGTATAGAAAAACCTTTGACAGTAAACAAACTCATAGCTTCTCACAGTAGATATCATCATATTGCTTCCCCTTGATCTCAACTGACCCAATTAGCTTCACCAGTAATATGCTGTGTGCTGCTTCTAACCCTAATGTCATCATCCTTTCACCTGCGCCTGTATTATGATTTGATCTTGATTGATAGTAATAATAACCAAAATGGGGATTACACTGAAGACCGACTATCAGTCCTATAAGCCGGATTAATCCTTGATGGAGTCTGCACCAAAGTCTAATCGACCTTTTGACATTAAATCTGTAAACTAATCTCTCCTGACTGAACTCTCGTTTTAGCACCCTGTATGACGAACACATTAGGTCAGAAACAGTAAAAGTGTGAAGTGATATGTTCCTATGAATATTCTGATTTGATGCTTCTTCCGGTTAATATTAAAAGCAGACAAAAACAAAAACAAACGAGAAAAAAAAAAACAAAACAAAAAAAACACTGGATACCACACTTTTACCAGCGCTATTCAGAATTTTTGACTGCAGTTGTCTGGCAGGAGTCCATTAATTTCATTAATAACTCAACAGAGAATTTCTGAAAACATACAGGCGTCTGCTGAGAGGAGACTAAGGAAGTATTATCCCTTACTTAACTAATCATAATTTTATTTATTTTCAGTTGTAAATGCAAATACTTGAGAACCAGAAGACTTATAACTAGATCAGTGCATAAATTACTTAGATAAACTGCACACTTATTCTTATAAAGCCCGTTGTATACTGCCTAAATCTGAGGAAAGGATAATAGAAGAGAAAAAAAAACAAGGATGTGTGAGCTACAAGGCACAGATATCATTTCCACAGCCAACTTCCTGCATGCCTCCAGCGTAGAAAATCTGAGCTATGTCAAGTGTTATTGACTCTCATGGAGTTTTGGCAAGAAAAGCAGCTGCATTGCAGTCAAATAAAGGGAAAGCACACTCTTCTCCTCCTTCTCTGCATCATTCCTCAGGGTCACTTTCTCATGCACTAATCCGCTTAACCTGCCTCTGTCACCTTTACTATTCATTTTCCCTACAGTGAGTACAAACATGCCTACCATGGCAGCTTGTAAATCATGTTACTTTTCCTTAAAACTAAACCAACAGGGATCTGAGTCTGTTCCTGACAGGAAGCTGGGGCAGAAACCAAATGTCTTTCCTGCTTAGATCAGCAGGGGCAGGAAGAAAAGAGACTCAAAAATCTTTTTAACCGTCCCCGCCCATGACTGGCCAAAATTAAAAACATTCACACCAGTATTCAGACATCAAACTATGTTACTTTTATACCTCCATGACCAGCAGTGACATTTCTCATGCACTGGTGTTTCAGCTTTTTCCCCTCAACTGCCCTAAATATTGATCCGGCTTGTTAAACAAAAGACTAACACTGTAAATAGCTGGAAAATAGGTGACTTAAACATTACCAAAAGCCAAGTGCTCAGCTTTCACGGCATCATCGATGGAAAAGGAAGGTCTTTCCATACTGGCTCAGTTTAGTCATATTGCACTACTGTTGTTTTTGTGTTTGTGTGTGTGTGTGTGTCCTACTGTCTTTTACGATTATATTGTTTTTTCACTGACTCACCCGGAGAGTCCCTTCAGGCAAACAAAGCTAATGTTTACCACAGGATGTGTACTTATTGAATCTGAACTGGTGCAGTGCCGGGCAAGGTGACTTGAATTCACAGAAATGTGAAATACCTGTGAATAGTCACAAGCACGATAACGCCACTTAGCACTAGTTTAAGTTACTTAACGCTAGTTCAACTGATGTTAATGCAAAACACGTCCCGAAGATGAAGGTTAACTTTAACGCCGTTGGCTGTAAAATAACACCGAGTGCCAAACAAACATAACATTGATATTTTACACACAGACACAAAAGGGCTGGTACGGTTAGCTTCCTGCCGACAACACACATTACCATCCACATTATCAACATTAGCCAACCATAAACCGTTAGCTACAGGGGCTAAACGAGGCTAGCTGCTAACGATACATGACAGTTGCTAGCTAAAAGAAAAAAAAAAGTTTTGCAAACCTGGCTGGCTTTATAAAACTGCTTCTTCAAGCCCGCTACAGACATCTTGAGCCCCGGCTGTCTTCAAGTTCCGACGAAGTTGCAAACAGGTCACGAAATAACTAAAGTTAGCGATTTAGTTTGTTGGAAAAGGGGCCAGTGCAGAAGTGTTTGGGAGGAATCATAGGACTGCACAGCCGTCACTCCAAGTCGGGACACGCCAACTGACCACGTCCACGTCGAGGGCGATTCTTCCCACTGTCACCGCAGATAACGGGGCGAAATGTGCCGACTACTCCCAACAAACAACAGTGTTATCTCCTGAACTGAAAAGGCAAGCACCAACACCCTAGGGCAGACTGGAACAGAGCACCAAATATGTATCAGCCACTTTGAAGAAATCAGTTTCCCAAGTTTACTCAGCAGAGTCTGTGTAATGGATAAATTAGCGCACACTGCTCCCTGCTGGACGTGGCAGGTAACACACACACACGTCTCACAGCTGCAGGCCAAATGTTGACATTCAAACACAATATAATATAATGTAATTACACCCTGTAACATAAAGAAAGAAACACACAAGTGGGATGAGATTATTCTATGCAAGTAATGGCTTGAAACATAGCTGGATTAATTTGCAAAAATGAGCAGCTGGGCTCTTAATCCTTACAGTGTGTACAGTTTTTCTATGGAGTACTACATTGACCTAGATTTTTTTGTGTAGTGATTTGATCAAACACATGGTTTTAAGAAAATGCGACTCACAAACTAAATACTAAAATGCTACTAATAATAAGAATAAATAATAAATATATGGAAAAATACATTGAAACAATGCAAAAAAGTTATATGTGATCTTCTCCAAAGGCATACAATGATTAAGTTTAGTCACCCACTGTGAGTGGCTAGGGGGATCCTCAGCAGTCCATTTTGAGTTAAACTGGAGATTCAAATAGTCTCCCAATAGTACTATTGAAGGAGATAACCTACGGTCCATATTTAACACTCTCCCAAATTTTCTCAGGAGTGTAAAAAAATGTGTGGATGGTTTTAAAGTTACAGCTTTTATAGCCTTTTTGTGCACCCGTAAACAGTTGGGACTTACTTGGGTAACTTAAAACACTTAAAACACAAGAACCCTCTTCAAAACAGGGGCCGCAAAATCATGTAATGAATCAGGACCCATTTTAAGGCCCCTTATCTTGTCAGTTTATATAGAGTTTTAATGGTTAATATCCTCAAACAAAATTTCAATTGAATCAGCACAAGCCATCGGACATTCAGTAAGGCTGGAGCAGATAAGGCCCCTGTGAGGTCAGGGGCCTTATCTGGATGGTAATCCTGCCTTGGCTTGAAAACATCAAACTGTCCCATCTTTTTTTCTCTGTCTTAACAGTAACTAATCGTCCAGGTAATTTTGCATTTGTGTAATGAGACTTCTGGATAAACATCTCAGAGACTTCTGACCTTACAATCAAGGTAGGCTGGATTTCATTTGTGGTGCTCAGTGTAATTGAAAACTTCATCAGCAGCACATCTTCCCTGTATTTCATTGGCAGCAGTTTTATACCAGAAAAATAAAAGGAAACAACCTAATGACTTGATACACTGCCTGGCCAAAAAAAAAGTCGCCTCCTGGATTTAACTAAGGTAAGAGCCTCCTTTTGGATAATTACTGCATGGGTGATTATCTTTCAGCTGGCAACAAGTTATTTAACCACAGCTGATACAATGAGTAGGTTCTCATTTCTTAAACAACCAAGTCGAAAGACCCATCCCGTGGTTGTTGCAAAGATGTTAGTCTGTTTGAGAAGGGTCAAATCATTGACATGCATCAAACAGAGAAAACATCTAAGGAGATTGCAGAAACTACTAAAATTGGATTAAGAACTGTGCAACGCATTATTAAAAACTGGAAGGATAGTGTGGAACCATCGTCTTTGAGGACGCGGAAGTGTAGCCTTAAGAAAACCAATAATCACTGAGGCCAATCGGGAAAAAAAAGGCTTCAATTTGCAAAGGAGCATAAATATTGGACTCTGAAGCAATGGAAGAAGGTCATGTGGTCTGATGAGTCCAGATTTACCCTGTTCCAGAGTGATGGGCGCATCAGGGTAAGAAGAGAGGCAGATGAAGTGATGCACCCATCATGCCTAGTGCCTACTGTACAAGCCTGTGGCGGCAGTGCTATGATCTGGGGTTGCTGCAGTTGGTCAGGTCTAGGTTCAGCAACATGATGTGGCCAAAGAATGAGATCAGCTGACTACCTGAACATACTGAGTGACCAGGTTATTCCATCAATGGATTTTTCACACATGGATTGGCCATCACAGAGTCCAGACCTTAACCCCATTGAGAATATTTGGGATGTGCTGGAGAAGGCTTTGCGCAGTGGTCCGACTCTCCCATCACCAATACAAGATCTTGGTGAAAAATGAATGCAGCACTGGACGGAAATAAATCTTGTGACATTGCAGAAGCTTATCGCGACAATGCCACAGCAAATCCGTGCAGTAATTAAAGCTAAAGGCAGTCCAACAAAATATTAGTGTCTGACCTTCTTTTTTTATGGTGGTGACTTTTTTTTGGTTAGGCAGTGTATCATTGGTAAGGAGTAGGAGTGAAATAAAATGTCTTTTTGGTGACTGGGGAGGAGACATGGTGTAAAGAGGGAGGGTGAAATCTGTGGTCTGATCTGATTGTTTTACAGTCTCCCATTGGCTGTAAATAAATGTAATTATCTTACCAGGAAGAAAAACATACTCAAGGACCAGCTGGGGTTTATGAACCCCAGCTGGAAGCATAGATATTATCTACCATATGGCGGTAATAATGCACTAGATGTTCCCAGTACAGGATATCTTTTAACCTGTACTTTTATGTATAGTATATAGACTGGGATGACAGAAATACAGGCCTGAAGTTGGCAGAGTGCACAGTGAGTCAGCTAAAATAGGTTTATCGTTCAGCAACACAGAGCAAAAGTATTCATTTAAATTAGTCAGAAAACACAAATTTACACTCTTTTTAATTGCCTTTTTGCAGTAAGTGCAATTGTCCTTAAATGGCAAATTAAGACTTATTGTGTGTGTGGTATTTGATCAAATACAAAATGTCTTAAAGTGACCGAAGTTAACTAACCCAGTAAAGTTTATTTAAACAAAATCTTTGTCTAATGAAATGTTATTTTAAATGGGTTTTGACTATATAATCTATTTATTTCATCCGTGCAGATCAGTTTCAGTATTAAAAAACAGGATAAAAGCCATAACTTTTTCACTTTTAATTGTAAAAAGGCTTTTATTACATTCTGACAATCCACATATTGTATCACCATTGTGCAATAACACTTTACTGTGTTAAAACCTCTTGGACATATAAATTATTTCTTATTAAAATCTATATTGATTTAATAATAATAATCTTAAAATAGAGTGAAAATATCATAAACAGAAGGATCATGACAAAAGAGAAACTTTTAGGGAGACATGTTTAAAAACACTCTTAAAAAAAATAGAATTACATCTCTCCAAGACAAAAAGGACACTAAACAGATGAGAAAACAAACAAACAGTACATATAAGGATAAAAATTAAGAAACAAAAAGATCACAACAAAACCAACACAAGATTCAGAGATTATAATCCATCTTTTATATTTATTTATTTTTTTTACTATAGTTACTTTTTTTATATCCTATTTTAATCTTTTACTCAAACTCTAAAAAGTCTTGCAATAACAATATTAGACAGGGGTAAAATCTTTGATACTTCTGTAATCAAACATTCACAAGAACATGTACTGTACACAGTGATCAAGGTTTTAAAGTCTTCTATGTTGGTGCAAGGTGTCTTGCTAGTTAGACAAACTGCAGACACTGTAGGACAGAGAGCCCAGCTATCTCCCTGAGTAACTCTAAACGGAAATGTAAGTGCAGATCTTCAGCATCTGCCCCCTGGACAGATTCTAGGCCTGCAAAAACTATAAAGTGTACTGAATCTTCTGAAATCAGCATGTCTAACATTCTCTGACAAAACACAAAGTATTGCACTTTGTTACAATCTGTAGGTGTCATCTGGCCATGTCAGCTGATATCTGATCTGTTTAGTAGTTGGCTGTGTATTTGGTACATTAAATTCTAAATAACATTGTTTTTTGCTGTGCTGAGAGGTTGACTGTGCTGGAGTGCTTAAGAAAATATTAACTGTAATACATGGCGACAAAGGCCCAACATGCTGAGAACAATGGGAAAGACACTATTGCACAATCCCACTATGCCACTGTTTTACGTACCCAGAAAAAAGGGTAATACCCCTTCATAATATGTGAGATAAGTTGATGTATGGCGAAAAGCACTGTCCCAGCAGTGCAAAGCAAACTGAACTATTAAATAAAGCTAGACATCCAACATCGGTTATGTAATTGTCTCAAAATGCTTAAGAAAGAATTAACAGCAGTGTATTCTAAGATTAAAACTATTATTTTCTTGTAGCTTCTTAAGTATACTGGTAGGTAGTTTTACACAAATACAAGATGTCCCCCCGCTTTGAAGATAAAGGTTTCATCTGTACACACAATCATGCATCTCCAGAGACTTTACTTCACACAGATCTGTATCAATGTAGGTCTTCCTGGACCTAAAGGCTTGAAGTGTTCTCATATGACAGAAAAACAGTCAGAGAGGATGTCGTCAATACAAGTAGATCCAGCATTTCAGTTTGCTTTTGTCTTCTGTCCGGTTTTAAGATCAAAATGATATATTTTAGGATAGTTTGGTCATCACTTGCCTTCAAATTTCACCACTAATTGTTATATTTTAATTAGGCTCTCTAGTATGAATGCAAAAATACTAACTCAGGGGGGTAGCTGATGGCTCTGTCAACCCTTTCCTGTGCCATGTAGTGTTTGAAGAGGGTGAGGTAGTAAGGGAGTGGGGAACAAGGAATAGAGGATTTAATTCTCCAATCAGAACATCGTGGCTGTCTGCGATAGCACAATCTGCCCGACCGCAAAGCAGCGAGTTGAGATAGACAGTAAATCCCCTCTAACTGATATCTACAGAGCTTAAATAACACCGTCGACCATCTGTCCACTCTCTATTCTTTGCCCCAGTGGCAATGTAGTTAACCGTTACATTTCAACATCAAGCTCTTTTTTTTTTTTTTCCCAGTACTCCCAAAGTCTTTTGACCCTGCTGGTTGAGACGGTGGTGGAGGTTTGGGCAATGACACTCTTCTGCAGAGGGGGCTGAGATGCGACAGTTCCAGATGGTGTTCGACAAGGGCACATAACCCGACAGTGGTCGGCTGGGCAGCACCTTGTTCATACAGCTTGTCTACAGTGGGATGGTGTATCTAGCATTTCGGACTGGTTTAACATAAGTTTCACAGATGGCAGTCTGACTGCGAACCCGTAAAATCTTGTGCCAAGAGTTCATTTTGGTTTCTAACAAGGACTCATAAGAGCTAATTATTCACTAGATTTTCTTTTCTGTGACAGCAATCCTTCCATCCCAGAACCCCAAAGCATGGGCAGGCAGTATCTGTTTGAGAGACCTGAGCACAAGCACAACATTAACCTCCTTCTCCTCACTCTGTGTATGAATTCACAAATGCTATTATCTTACATGATTATATGTGTTGTGTGTGTGTGTGTGTGTGTGTG
>JBBMJY010000022.1:7173892-7185657 GCA_037833715.1 Toxotes lorentzi | reverse complement strand
ATATATATAAAAGGAACATCTGAAAATATGTCTGTGATTCTCTTGCTCTCACTCTCTAAGTGGCATTTGCAAAGGGAAAAGGTATTAGGACTGAGGTCATTGATTGCATTAAAAAAATAAAGAGCTCACATCAGTTTCTGAGCGTGAGCTCGTAAAAATACCTACAAAGATCAGCATAAGTGCTATGTTTTGTGCTCTGTGTGCAAGCGTTTGCAGGTACATGGCGGCAGACACTCTGAATGTTTGCGCATGATTCACACAGTTTAAAAACCCTGTCTGCTTGTGAGTTTGATCATGGTCCCTTTAAACAGTTTGTTCATATGTTACAAAACTGCAAAATATGGGCACTACTGAAAAATATTGAATGAAACAATAAAGTGTCACTAGACTGACAACTGAAATAGGCATCATTACTGCAAACCTCCACAAGGTGGGTGAGGATTTTAAGTATGTACATTCTATATCAAGCCTAGGGCTGTGCTGAACGGTAAAGGGAAAAGGGGGTACATTCAACAATAGCTTACAGGAACTGTGAGAAATTATCTCAAATTTATCTTTAAGGTCTCCTCATAGAAAAATATTTTTCAGAATACAAGTTATGTAGGCTACTTTAATAATTTCTTTAACTCCCTAAAAAAAAAAAAAAAAGAGGTAACATGCACTGAGAACCCAGCAGCAGTTCCTGTAGTGTTACGTTGAAGCTGAAAGGACTAGCTTGCAAGGCAGTGTAAGCTACTCCACATGGTTGGGAGTTTCAGAGGTGAGGGGAGTGTGTCCTAAAGTGTAGCGTGCAGGATTGTCATTGAGCTGCTGGTTGATTTTGCCTCAGCTGGTTGCCACATTTTTATCTCCCCCTCCCTAAACCTCAGGGTTTCTATTAGAATCGTGCTATTTAGCTAAATGGTGCTAGCCCTCTGTGGAGTCCGGGAAGGTGATTTCACTGCCAAAAACCTCCCTGTACAGAGGAGGAAATGTGTACGCTGTCTCAGGGTGAACCAGGCGGAAAAACTCCAGTTTGTCAATGTGAAGGTTGCAAATAGACTTCATTATGGGAAGTTTAGACACCATCTAGATAGGACAGAGAAGGAGGAATAAATTAATTACATTACAATTAAAATTAATTTAATTGAATGAATTAACACAGTGGGTTAACAAATCATCATGACAAGTATTTTCAGCAAACTGTACCTTGGCTAGTTTCTCTTCTGATGCTCCCTCTTTTTGTAGACAGCCCTGCAGAGCCACATAGACCTTGTCCTGCAACTTCCGTATCTTCTGAACATCTGTGAGCCAGGGTCGGTCTGAAGAAAACGATAGTGACAAGATGGTGTTATTAGTGTTGTCGTATTACCAGTTTGAAACTGCATCTGGTAAGGTCATGATGTACAAACATTTTTCAGCTTAATTTCCTTTGAAGCAGCCATTGGCTCCTCAACACAATGGCAATTATTTTGCAGAGACATAAAACTTGTTTGAGACAAGTGATCTATCACATGGAACATTTCGGTAACAAATGCCAAAGTTATGATGACACTGAATGGTAGTGCCATTGTAGGCAGGATCACTTTTCAACCCTGCGTAAGATGATTATCATTTATGGTTTGGAAAATAGCCAAGAGTAATCTAATTTACTCGCAGCATTGTGCTATAACATTAAAAAGCATGTGAGTACAACCTATTTGGGAGTTTCTCCCTAGCACTGAATCAATATTTTGCCATCGTCAGTTCTTTACTGCCACATTTGGCAGGGCATTGCTCATGTAAGTGTATTGCTAATGTTGTACTGACAGCAAATTTTGAGCGCCGCAACTGCAAAACAAATGTATTTCTTTCCCTTTCATTTCTATGCTCTTTGAACTCAACTCATTATATCTAATTACTTGTAATCAACCCTGCCTTTGATGTCTGCTGTCACCAGATGTACTGATTCACCTGCTGAGTGTCAAACTTAAGCTGTAATCCTTAGCAGTGCCAATAAACATTCATGATTACTGTCCTCAATCTGCATGGCAAGAGCTTTTAATGCACAAATGTGCAAAATACCGTGGTCTCTACAAGTTCATTTCACTAATTTAATTTGAGTGACTAATTTAATACAGTGACTAGGAATTTAGCCCTTTATAAGGCTGATGCAGAACTTCATTTACAAACTTCCCAGGTAAAAATAAATCTATTTGGTTAGAGAAATACCTGGTGAGAGCAGCACAGCTGCACTGAAAAGAGCCATTTCTTCCTCGGACATCTGTATACGGCTCAGGCTTTTAGCTAAGTCAAACACTGCGTTCACAAGGTCATCACAGCCTAGGTAAAAGGAGAAAAACAAAACCATCAAAACACAAACCTGCTTACTGTGATGATTCTGGCACAGATTAAACAGTCAAAGAGTTTACCTAAAACCACCCCGTTTATCCTTTCATCAAGTTTATATATTAATTTCCAAAGAAAGAAAGAGAGATAGCGAACGTGTTTACTCACCAAGAGCTTTGAAAAGCTGAGCAGTGGCAAACTTTCCATCAAAGAGCAATGTATTATTGATGGGGTTGTAGGCCCGACACATACGGATCAGAAGAACATCCATGCAGCCTGTGGACACACAAAATCAAGAAAAGAACTTAGCAGAATATTCTCATTCAAATAGCTGCTGAGCTGAGGCTTTAAGAAAGAGAGCCTCCACACTTCTTGCAAAATATTTAACTAGATTATGTTAACAGGTACACCATTGAACACATAGTGTATTTGAGAATTGACTGAAATTTTTCATATTTCAGACCCATGTTTGCTACGGATAAGTGTAAAGGAACCGTAAAATATAATCTAATTTTGGATCCTTATACGTAGTCTATTTTGTAACGACAGAAGGTACTTCTTTCAATATTCAGCACATTTGTGACTGAAGCATATAATTAGCCTAATTAAATACCTTTTAAAAAATTCTTTTTGTGTGTGCACTCTTTCATCTGTGGCTGCCAGTCAATATCATTCACCAAATGTTCCTACTGTTCTACTGTTCCTATTATTTGTTCTTGTACCATTTAAAATCTCCAGTACAAGAAGTAATAGAGTTATGTGGCCAAACACAATGTTGAGAACTAATGATTTTAGCCCATAGGGAGTGTGTATGCTGGTGTCATGCTCTGACCTGCTTTGAGGAGGATAATCTGATCGTTCTGACACAGGTCCATGAAGCCAGAGATGCGCTTGGCAAACTCCACCACATACTGGATTGCATTGGTAATGTGAATAGCACATTGTTGCCACATCACCTCAGCTGACTGAAAGAGAAAGCAGGATACAGAAAGGCTTTTATGAGAACTGCAACACCTGAGAGGCATCAGACAAGTTGTAATCCATGGTTCTTTGTTGACTTGGTCCTTATTTAGACATCAAGGATTGTCTAGTTGTACTTGCACTTGCAAGCAGACTTTAAAATGTCACATTTACCTTGGTCTGGTGTGAGCGAGTCTCTTCTGGGCTAAACAAAGTCCATGCCATTCTCTTCAGCTCCTCTGTGCTGTACTGGCTCGTCTCAATATGGGACTTGACCACACTCTGAGTTATACGCTCTAAACAGGGGGAAACATTTGTCATTTCTCAGGAAAGATCACTTCTTAACTTTATCTATGACGACCACAATAAAAGGCCATACGATGCATTTGTCAGAACAAATGACAAGTTATGCCTTTTCGCCTTTATGGTTATTATTAAAGTTTAAATGGATTTTAAGGTTCAGACTTTTCCTGGATTTACACTGACCTATCTCAAGCAGGGAGCAGCCCCCGGTCAGCTGGTTGAGGATAGCATGTGAGAAAAGACCAGAGTCATGCAACAGCTGGTACTCGTGCTTGATGCTGTGGTTGCCATCTACAAAGTCCAAGTTGGTCTGTTCTGGTGAACTCTGAGAGGATGAGCTGCTGCCTGCACTGCCACCCAGCATGTCAAGGCTACAGTACTCTCCACCTGCATCCTCTGGGGTCAGCGGCAGGTCGAAAAGCAAGCCTTCCGGCAGTATGGTAATGTCATCCAGATCACTGAGCGCAGTGCTGGAGCCTCTTCTGTAGGGGCGGCTGAGGTCGGCTATGTCGCTATTGTCTTCACGGGCACCAATGACTGCACACTCCTGGGATTGCTGGTGCTTCTGGACCTCTGCATACAGGCTGTCACGCTGTTTTTTGGACATTCGACCAAACTTCACAGCTGCAACAAGAGGATGTAAAGACAAAAATGAAACATTCAAGAACGTATGGCAGAAGGTGTGAGGTGGAAACTGAGTTAATTAAATATAGATAAAGAAGGTGAACTCACCATCACGGCTCATGCCCAGAGCGAGACACTTCTGCAACCTGCAGTGCTGACAGCGGTTACGGTTGGTCCGGTCAATTAGACAGTTCCTCTGTCGTGAGCAAGAGTACATAGCATTGTTCTGCTGGCTGCGTCGGAAGAATCCCTACAGGGAAAGACACACACAGTGTGAGAATCCAATGCAACATCTATTGCATGTGGTAGACCATAAACAAAACTCTCTTATTAGACTAGGTAGACATTAAAGCTCTTGCAGACCAGTTTTTTTGTTTTTTTTTTACCAAGTTTTACTGTTACTCTCTACTGATGATGGAGATAGTTTGATAGCTCACCTTGCAGCCTTCACAGGTGATGACACCATAGTGAATCCCAGATGATTTGTCCCCACAGATTTTACAGGGAATCACCTCTATTTGAGCTGGAGAGAGAAATGAATAAATCAGTGAAATACTACAGTAAATTTTTATATACAGGGATAAATTAGGTTCAACACAGCGTATAATAGTTCAAATATATAGTTGATTACCTAGAAACAAATAAATACATGGATTTGCTGAGAAAGAATTTTATTAAATACTAAGTGCTGTAATTCTATTATAATAGTAATAACACTGTGTAATTCTTTCATTTGGCACAATGATCTTGAACTGAAAGAATTAATCAACTAATCAGTAAGTCAGTCAACTGAAATGTTTATGTCATTTTTCAAGCAATTGTCTGTTCCACCTACTTCAGTGTAAATATTTGAATCCTTTCCCTGTTTTCCCTCAATGTAAACTGAATATTTTGGGATTTTGGGATTCACTTATAACGAAAATAATCGTTACTTGCAGCTCTACATCTTTAACGCAACATCCAGCAATATGAACATATATATATATAATACCAAGGCCACAGGTATTTAACAAGTAAACATATGTTTGGATACTTTCCAAAAGCATTGACATAAAAAGGTTTTTTCTTTTTTGTTACAGTTACAGGAACAATCAACATTTACTTTTTGGGCCTATCGTGCTGACTGCAGTTATTGTCAATAAAACACCTTAGCCATATCAGATAAAGTAGGCAGCATATAACTAATCAATATTTACTCAAGAAAGCCGTGATTTTTAACTCAAACAGAACTCAAATAAGACAACCATCCACTTGTATGTGACACTATATGTATAAGGTGGACTCATTAGAATTTTCACACAAGAATTCAGGTTATTTCAAGAGGCAAATGTTATCTGTTCATTACAAGCTTTGAAATGCAGCTAATACCAATGAGATGCATTTGGGATGATGTTACATAAATATGAAGAAAAGTGTTAATAACACAAAGGAAGCTGTCTATACAGTATACACCTTGTGTTAACTGTAGAGGTCTGAGCCTTCTTAACCAGGAACAGCCTGTTCTTTTCATTATGTTGTTTATCTAAGTAGCTGGGCCTCCTCAAGCCGAGAATAGCAGGTCAATTGCATTAGCTGAGGCCCGGGGTTATAAAGTTTCGTGGCTCTCTCTCGCTCTGCCGCTCCTCCTCCAGGATGAACAAAATGTGAGCAGGTTAACAAAGGCATATTGCTGAGCTGAACCCTCCAAGCCCTACAACTGTAACCCACAATACAACTGCAACCTGCTGTTACTGTGTAGACTGTGTGCAAGATTTAATTTGGCACAGGCTGCAGGGTGTGCCAAACAATCCCTAAACCACTTTTGTTGGATCACACAGGGTATTAGGTAACCTGTAAATGGTAGCGAAGGCTTTAGCCAGCCTTCATAGCTCTTCAGAAAATTGCTGTTTTCTAAGGGCTCTTTTGTAAACTGCTCACAACCAACCAATCACGAGTCACTCTGCGTGGGGAGAGACATGCGTCATACACTGAGGCAAAACAGAAGAGGTTAGTGACTGACATTAGTCTGAAAATTATGACTTGGGGAAAAAAAAAAATCCATCTACATCTTCCTCTCCAGAAAGACTTTCTGTGCAGTGCTGGTGACATGTTTGAGTGTCTTGTTTGGGTAGGATTCCTGCTGGCAAACAAAATGCAACTCAGGGATATAAATAAATAAAGGGCAATGGAAAAAAAATCCCTTTCTCCACTGCTCCCTTTATCGCTCCCCCTCCAGAGCCTCACCCCACCCCTCATCCTGTTATATAACTGCTGTCTGGCCGCATTCCATGAACACACTCATTCAAAGGTGGTTGTCTTGGCAACGGTATGACGATCCTCCCCAACCCTCCTGCGCTCCCATTGGCTGCTGAGTGAGCGGTTTTGCCTGTGACTCGCCGCCTCACCTGCCAGTCAGCTGAGCAGCACAGTCAGGCCCAGAGAGCAGGAGCTGCTCCACTGACACAGTTTCCCATTCAGCAAAAGAGGGAGGCGCTAGAGGTAGCAGCCTCACAAGGAACACAGTCTGGTTTCTTGTGGGTTTTAAGGTGGAACCAAATATGACTCAGACTGTAACAAAAAGGAGGGTGGAGGCCTCCTTTTATTTTGAACGGAAAACCATGTACGGTTTGATTACTGAAAGATGGATGACCAGTTGAAACTGGCAGGGTCAAACTACCCCCATTGGAGATTTTACAACTTGAACAACATCTGGAAAAATTTCCAAAAACATGCAGTGCTGTAAGCTGCAGCAGAGGGAACAGACGTAGCTAATAGTAGCCCTCAACTTGTTGCAGCACGTCAAGTATTTGAGTGAAATTTCAGCTGTGTTTGAGCTAGACCATAAATCTATTTTTACTCTGTTGCAGTTGGCTGCCCAGAGATTCCTTCTGCTGTTCTGGTCTATCGGAAAATAAATGTTGCACAAATCACAACATGAATTGAAGTATACACTGTTTAGTGTAAATATCAGTGTGTAGAGCAGATATAACACTTGTCTCAAATAGAGTCAACAGTCTACACTGTGACCATTTTTTTTTTGTTGTGTTGCAAAAACAGGTCTGAATAGTTTTATTCCCAGCAGAGTTTATCTAGAGCATTTCCACGAATCTTCTGTCTAAGACGTTTGTTTCTAAGATGTTGTAACAAGGATATTACCACTTCTGTTCCTTTAATTCCTGGTAACCAGTAAAAGCATGTGTTTACAGGTGAAAAATTGTATATAACTTAACCTGTGTTGGTGAATACTGGCTTGAACACAAGTTCACAGTGTATAAGTGAAGCTTAATCAATACACTGAATATGTAAAATAGATATTTGACAAAACAATAATTTAGTAGCCTCACATGGGTTTTACTGTGTAGTAGCTACGCCACAACGTCAGCACTTTTCCTCGTCGGTGCTGTAAACCCTCGACTGGGGAGACTTTGTCCTCTCATCCCAGCTAATCAAACAGAGTCCAAGGTCCTATTTATCTTGTGCTTTACATTTACCCGACATGCTATATACTTAACCTACATTTGAGTGGGTATGTAGGGCCTCTGTGGGAGGAATGACATATAGGATAAGGTGCATTGTGCAACACAAAGTTTTTGCGCAGTGAAAGTTGTCAATTATTTTATTAAATACACAGTCATGTCCTCTGTCAGCCACGTCCTCTGTCTGTCAACCTCTCTTTCCATGTATCTCCCAATGCAGGGCCTCAACTACCACCTGTTTTCTATACAGTTACTGTATGTGGCTTTTTCTCTTCCTTTCTCCTACCACTGACCTACCTACAGAACACAGATAGTATAATATGGCCTGACACTAACCCCAAACTCTTTAAAAATGCACTCCAGGTTTAGGTAATTACTCAGCAGATGCAAAAGTGATAGAATGAGATGATGATACATCCTAAACAAGAGGTAGGCAGCTGTCAGCCCAACCCAGCGAAGATACTGAAACTGCAACACAAGAAAAACCAGACTGAGGAATTGGGTTCACAGCATGTATGTAATTTTGCATGCCGTTTCAAATCGGAGAAACTAATTTAGGATCACGCTGCCACAGTCACAGTTGCCTTGACTTAAAATCTCTTTTCGTCTATTTAGATGTCACTTATGCTTATGCATACTTGAAAAATGGATATGAACTATCAAAATGACTTTGCCTTAAGATACCACTAAGCCTAAACAAATGCTACAGAGCAAAATATTATTTGTCAGCAATCACTATGTATCATACTGGGCTCCAAAATAAAATGTATCTATTAGACTCAAAAACACATAGATCCATGCAAAAATGTTGACATTTTGCCTGTATACAAACATGCAGGCTGGGTGAAGACTTAAAGCTTTAGATAAGAGGAGAGGAATCTTAACATGCAGTTGTCAGAGAGAAAGGGCACCTTGACACATACTGTAGCTCGCTGTGAACTTCCCCAAGGCTGCACACTCAACAGATAGTGGCTTTGAGTCTGGACTCAGCAAGCCAGTGTCCTGGGAGAGCAGAGAGCAGCCTTTCCTCTTTACTGCTACTGTACCTTTGATCCTGGACTAACTGAGCTCCAACGCAGTTTTATATGGCTCCAGCCCTGCACACCATCGGTGTGCCATCAAAGAGTGCTGAAGTTTATTTAATCGCGTTGCATCACACCTGCCTAATCTGTTTATGCAGTGGTTTACAAGAATAACTCAGATATAAACAAGAATAACAACACTGTTAAATGCAATCTGTCAGGTATAAAGGTGACTCAGGAAAAATGAAGACACTGCCTGTGACCTTCACACTCCAGCCTGTTCTATGTTTTTTTTTCCTTATATATTAAATTTAGTTGAGGACTGCCCATGACATTGTAAATTATGCAGTATTTTTACAAAATCTGATTGACAAGCCACGCTTGACTAGAGCAACATACACTCTGATTGATGTAAGTAACCTTAGCTGTCAGAGGAAACTGAGCTTAACTGAGCCCCGCTATGCTTCATGGTTAAATGTGGGCTTGCTGTGCCCATATCCTGCTTGACACAGCGGTGCATGGCTTTGACATCATGTCACTGCATTATTAATTCTTACCGTACTCTCACTCTGTTTATGTTTCATAAATGAAATTTGTCATATTTGTCTTTGTCACAGAACTGCATGTTTTTGCTGTGGGTAAAAATTAATAAAAGGCAGCATGCATCTTGGAAGATGTATTGAAATCAGGCTTTTTCCAGCGCAGCTCATGTCCACAGTATCTTAAAAAGAAACATTCTGATTTCAATTATCATCATTGTTTCATCAGTAATGACGACAGACCGTGCCACGCACGCACGCACGCACGCACACACACTTGCTGTAATCCTCAATGACAGAACTAGGTCAATGGAGCACCTCTTCTCTCTCTTCCACCCATTCCCCCCGCCTCCCACTGGCCGCCATACTGCTCATGCTGAAAACAAAAACACGCTGGGAGATGAAGCAACCAACAGTAGAAGTACAACACTGCTAAACAAACTGTCAGTGCTTTTGGGCACTTCATTACACATTATGTGCAAAAAAGACTGACCCCAGAATGTCCATAATAAAATCGTAAAACTAATGTTTGTCTCACACAAAAGTGCGACAGTAAAAGAAAATGTAAAATCCAGAGAAACGGACTATTTTTTTTCCAACGTAAAAAAAAAATCCCTTCCAACAGATTTTCGTGCGCTTTGACAGCCTCTGAATCACTCAGCTCACTCCCTCCCTTCCCTGTCTCTTACATAAGTGGAGTCTCTCACCGGCGAAGTAAAGTAACCGCAGCTGCAACGCATTCCTCTTATCACAGGCGAAAATAAATACGTCCACAAAACCCCGGCAGTTTATACAAATAACGTGAACACACTACATGCTTAAACCTGAAATATATCGGTGCTACGATCAAAATAATTCACTTTTAAATATGCTATCGTGTACCTATTAAGAGTCAACATTGTGTAAATAACTTTCAAGGTCCACAAGGTGACATATGTATATTGTACAAACAACGAGTAAAAAAAAGGAAAAAAAAATAAGATTTTTTTTAATTCTTCAGATGTACGCAATTTGGGGTTTATTCCAGTGCGCGCACGCAGTCTACGCACTTTATCGCAAAGTGCCTTTATGACACCATAAAAAAATACAATAGAAACAAATGTAATCATTTCCTTAAACTCACCTCTCATGTCTGCGGTGAAGTCTAGTCAACTCTTCGAGTCATACGACTCCAGGAGGAAACGAAGCCAAGAAACAGTGAGAGCGACGCGCACTTATTCGCTCCAAGCAGGAGCAGCTGAAAACTGTCACAACAGCAAATCCTCATATGGGGTTTCTACCTTTTCTTCATACACGCGCCGATCTTAAAAACAGTTTAAAAAGCGAGGCAGTGTTTCTGTTATTTACTTTGTGCCAGCTCCGCGCCGTCTCAACGGTGCTGTTGTGATAAAACGCCTACAAAATAATGCAACTGCTCTTTCCTGCTCTGCAGCTCGATGTAACCTAGTTTCGGCGCGTGGACTACACATGATCCTCACCCCGCGGTCCGCCCGCCTCGTGCCCCGTGAGCTGACGCGCGCGCTACCCTCCGCGCGCTTTAAGGAAGCTCTCGCGTGCGTGGGAAAGTGTGGCAGTGTGTCAGTTCAGACCGCCGGCCACCCAGCGTGGGAACTATTTAATAACAAGCGCACAGTCCTATTCCTCAGCAGAACAGTCTTCTTTAATAATCAGCGGGCAATGTTTTATTTATCTTCCCTTGTGGAAATGGAGTGTTATGGAGGTTTATAAACAGATTTAGAGGCCCATGGAGGTATTTTGACGCGTTTCCATTCACTTTAAATGTCGCAAACCTATGAACCAGATCACAGCTTAAATCGAGTTTTCATTTATTTTCTGTTAGCGGTGGTTTAACTAAATTATTTTGATGCAAGTGAAAGTGCACAGTACACAAGCAGTGTAATTTTGGCACAAATGGATTTGCTGTAATAGTTACACCCGGAGCAATGTTCGAGAAAGTCGAGGTAATGGAAATATATTGGCTAAAACTTCCACCTGCATTATGACACCACAACACTACACAACACTGTAAAGTCTTTTATTTTAACATTACTTTCACCTGGTAGCATGGATGCAATATATGCTACTGGTGATGTTTCCTTAACAAGCACAGATAGAGAATGTGTATTTTGATTTTCACCATGGTGATTTCAGTGTTGTCTGAGCCCTCTTTAAAAGACACACATTTCTGTCATTTTCATTAATAAATATGATGTATGAACACTTTGGGATGTCAGGGCAGGCCTGCTTCTGGCCTATGACTCAACAAATAAAAGAAATACAGTTTCTCCATATTAAATAATAGAAGCTAAATCTTTGGTGGTGCTTATTTGTTTGTGAATTAAATAGCTGCTGTGTCCTCAGGTTTCCTTTAGCTGGATGCTGCATTATATCACTGGATTAACAAACACTAATCTTGGTGGACGAATTTAGTGTGACCACAGGCAGCGCTGTGCTGTGTTTTGTTTTCCATTTCCATCACTCCCTATCTATCTATCTATCTATCTATCTATCTATCTATCTATCTATCTATCTATCTATCTATCTATCTATCTATC
>JBBMJY010000022.1:7132812-7158318 GCA_037833715.1 Toxotes lorentzi | reverse complement strand
TAGATAGATAGATAGATAGATAGATAGATAGATAGATAGATAGATAGATAGATAGATAGATAGATAGATAGATGGTGTCATACACTCCCTCACACTTTCTCGCAGATCTATCAGGACATGGGCCGGGTGTAAACAAATTGTAAATCACCCCAAAGCTGGCACATGCAGTGTGGGACACAGTAGCCATCCTCCCCCTCTTTCTCCTCCCTCCCCCATTCCTATCACTCGAGTGCTGCAGCACTGGAGGGCTTCACTCCCATAAAACATCAGCGAATGAGAGCCCCTGACAGGTCCTCATGGTCCTCCACCACTCAACAGATGTGAAATGGCCTGATAGGCTCCCCAGAGAGATGAAGAGCTGAATGGGGAGGGGAAGGAGAGGCAGAGGAGCAGGAGGACAGGAGGGTCAAGAAAAAGGGTGATGTAAATGTCTGTGCACAGGTGGCAATATGAAGTGACAGGTAAATGACAAATCCTCTCACTGATTTGCACTTTTTTCTGCGATTGTTTTACTGAATGTGCAGAGGTCTTGCTCCCAGCATGTGGCATTCATTGCAATGATCGTCCTATAGAGCAACAGCACCTTCTAATGAAGATTGGTGGTACTACATTTCAAGACCCACTTACTAGTGCAGTAATGCACCTTCAGAATATTTCCATTTAGTGGTGCTTTATACTACTCCTGCAATTCACTGATCTCACACTTGTTCTAGTTACTTTGATTATAAATACAAAACACATGATTACCTAATTAAATATGAGGCATTATTATAGATTAAAGGCCCCTGTACATCCATCCACTGTGCATTATAAATACTTTTACTGTTGTTACTTATGAGTAGTCAATGAACACAACTTAGAGGTCAATGTCTGAGTGGTTTATTAGAATAAGAAAGTTGACATAGAGCAAAGTCTCCATGCGGAGTGACAGGCAGAGCTCAGGACAATGTGGAGAATGGTGGACAACTGCTGGAGTGTGTTTGCGTTTAATGTACGTGTGTTCTGTGCAGTTGTCGGAGGGTGCATGCATGTGTTGCTTTTTGCGTGACGACAAACAGATTTCTTCGCGGACACAAGCACACACACTTGCATGTACTGTACAAATTCACACGTCGCTACTTCTGTACACACACAGAGGCTGTGTCGTCATGCAGCTACTGCACTTTAATTACATGTAAGCATCAAGGTTATGTACACGTAGTAGGGACATGTGTTGTCATCTGATGACACCATGCCCCGAGGCCCCCCCCCCAGGGTGATGGGGGAGTGGGGGAGGGGGCAGCCTCAGGTGAGAGCCACAGGACAGCGGGGTCCTTCACAGTAGCAGGAGACTCCACTCTACAGGAGAGATGTCTCTTTTTAAACCTCAGTCTGTATGAGTTCATTCACTCCTCCTCCTCCTCTTTTCTGATTCAGTGTCCAAACAGGACACAACAGCTCAGTGCTGCTCACAGTACTGCTTCATTGTCACTGTCAATATAATAATAATCATGATAGTCATCAGGTTTGTCTTCATTGTCGTCATCAAATCCGACACACCACAGAATTGAAAATGAAATCATATACAATAATATCCCATATAATTTCAAACCAAATATCTACCACAGAAACAAACGATAGAAAAAACAAACATGACAAAAATGATCAGTGCTGACTAAATACACCTACAATTTTACAAAAATGCAAATGTTGATTTTGTTTTTCACCTTGTTTTTGTGCTTTTTCCTCTTTGTATGTTGGCTTAGAAAGGAGCAGCTTCATGTCACTGCTCCTCACTGCGATGGTGGATTTAATACAAGTTAGCCTCAGTTTCTGGACTCTTTCTAGGGCATAGAGCACATACAGTGCAGTGGAGCACTGCAGGGCAAGATGGCAGTTATTGGCTGGGGGGCATTGCATCTCTAGGCCACATGGCATAAACAACCCCAACAAACAAAGGCATGGTCTCTTCAGACACAAACACAACCGGATAAATAACAACATACACACACAGACTGGGTCATGAGGCCTGCAGGGTGGGAATTTCATGACTGTGTGTGTCAATATGTACAGGGAAGAGATAAAGAAGAAAAATGTGTGTGTGGCTGGGCTTATTTTACTATATTTGTGGGGTCAAAAAATGGGGAACCTGCTATAGTCATGGGGTATGACAGCTTTGTGGCCACCAAAATGCTGGACCCTTCACATCCAAAGGGCTGTTTGAGGGTGAAGAACTGGTTTTAAGGTTCAGGTTAGAATCAGGTTTAGGATAAGGATTAAGGTTAGGCATTTAGTTGTGATGTTTAAGGTTAGTAGAAGAGGCTGAGAAATGCATTATGCTAATCATAGGTCCTCATAAATATAGTAAAACAGAGAGGATGTATGTGTGTGTCTGCAGAACCGGAGGCAATATGTGCTGCATTTAAGGAAAAATAAAAAAAACTAAAAATAAAAAAACCTCCAAGCAAATTCATTTCTAAGCAAAGGAAGGCAATTTACCGTATGAGAGGCTTTGAAAATATCTAACAAAATTGTAACACATCAGGGATTTGATGTGAAATAAAGCAGGATTTTGTGAATTGCTTTGATTTCTGTTTCTGTCACCAACTCATTAAATTAACCAGCTAACCTTTAATAGTGACAAACAAGACGAAAGCGCAGCCCGGGTACAGATATTACGTGTGTGTGCGTGCAGAGAGATAGTGTGAGTCTAGTAAAAACATAAAAAGGGCTTGAAAGAAGAAGACAAAGTGCAGATGTTGTAAGAGGAGATTTGGGAATGACATGAAGTATGTAAAGAAGAGGGAGGATGAAGGCTGTAATAAACAGACTGACTTCCATGAGGTTACATCTGCATTCCTTTGCTGCCCTATAATGTTAAAGTAAGGTAATCAAATTATGCAGTCAGTAAGATAACATCATAACATTATTGTACCTTTCCTGGAACCAGTCAGTGTCGGCCTAGTTCAAGCGTGAGCTCCATTTCTGATCTTAATTCAATTGCATCCCAAATTTGGTTAAAGGGCCCTACAGAGTTTTTGAGTATGGATGTGTGTGTGGCTGGTGGTTAGTGGAGGGGTAAAGAGCTGGTTGAATGTGCACCTCCCTCTCAGGGGCTGATGTGTCTGTAGTAATCTTCTCAGGGGCTCATCGGGCCATTAGAGGGCCGGGAATGTACTTTGCCTAATCAAGCATGTTTAGTGAAACACCGGAGGAGATGCAGAGCGAGGACACGGCTGGCTGGGCACCACCGGCCGAGACAGAGAGGCCTCATTCATAAGCACGCACACACATATATACGCAGGACCCAGGCCACAGCAAGAATGGGAGACGGAGAGAGAGATAAAGAGAAGCAGAGATGAGGGGCCGGGCTGGTGGAAAGCTCAGTATCCTCAATGCTAATGACCTGTTTCAGGGTAGAATGTGTAAAGAATACACTGTACTAATGTGGAGAGGCGGTAATGCAGTAACATCATGTTCGCCCGCCTGACCTCCTCCTCTGTCCTTGCTTTCATAAATCTCTTACGCTGGCTTGTCTCATGCACCACCTCAGACTCTTGGCTGTCTTTTTATTGGGGCTGGGCATCAAATCTCAGTGGCAAAAACGTCAGCTGGTATCAAATATCTCAGAAGAGTTACAGTCTTGTTTACTTTTTCTTTGATTGGACAGCTCTTGATTTATATATTTTTTTAGACACCTTTTAACACTCTAGAAAATACTTTTATAGAAAAGTGTTTTCTAGAGACAGTGTTAAAAGGTGTTACACTCACATATTATCACCATATAAGGCTAACGTGTTAGCATACAGCTGCCTACTTTACACATCCAGCAGATACAGAACAACAATATCATTCATTTGGAGGTGTGTTTGTGCCCCTTGAATGAATGTAAGTCCATTATTCATTCTTCTTTTAGCTCCATTTATGGTCTGTATCAGCTCCTGAGGAAAATACCTGGATCTCTAGCTGCTAAATGTTCCGTCACTAACTTTGACTTTCTCTTGTTTGTTTCTAAGCAGGTAGCATTGATTGCATTCAGCATTATTGTTGGACACAGGTGAGGCGGCAGCTGATGAGAGCTGTGAGACCCAAAATACAGAGTTGCTTAAAATGGAAAATAGAGTTTTGTGGAAGAATATTTTTGTTCTGATCATATTTTTAATTACTATCTCAAAAAGTGAAAGGCACCATATCATATTGGCACTTGTTTTATATAACCAGTCCTAGTTTTTGTACATTGTAATATTTTATTATGTGGGTAGTGTCTACCATCAAATTCCCTTCAACTAAGCTCAGTCCAGACTCTCCATTCTATCTGCATGTCTTTGTGCACTGTATAATGGCTTAAATATATTGTTTAGCATGTACTGCTCCCCCGCACGGCTCTGACACTGTTAGCACTGATTTGTGAATGTCAAGCAAAGGGTTGCTGCACAACATTAATGGCTCAATAGAGAAAAGAATGAGGTTGGGGGAAAAAGACAAAGGGTGAGAAAGAGTTTAAAACTGATCAAAGGTGGGTGTTTTTTTTTTTCGCACTCAATATGAGTAACATATTCATGGATACAAGCCCTAAGGGACTCACGCACACAAGCCGACAGACAGACTCACAAAAAAAAAAAAAAAAACACCACCGTGACCCAGATGAACTAAAAACTATCTCTGGATCTACATCTGAATCAAGAACGGGCTGAAACAGACAGAAACAGAAAACATCAAAAGACAACGGAGTGAAAGAGTAACTCCACACCCAAGTAAGCTCATGCCCATCTGTTCTCTTCTTTATCCCGCTTTTGTTGGGAAACACACTGAAAGACAGAAAGGGATAAAGCCACATGGGATGACCATTGTGACAGTTAGCAGTGCCCCAACCCTGGCCTCAGCCCCAGCTTCAGCCCTCAGCTCCTCCCTGTCCTGGCAAGTGGGTGAAGCATAAGAGATGCCCGGGCCTGGTTGGTACATCTCACATGACGGATGGAGCTGCTGTCCTCCTCATTGATATTCTCCTAGGCTGCGGTGCTGGGCTGGGTCCCTGACTCTTAACGGCTATTTGTTGCTGCAGTCTCCTCCTGCTTCTGGGGCACAAAGAGGCTCAGTGTCGGGCAGAAGAGGCTGAATGGAGGTCCCAAGCGGCCGGGCCTTACAGCCTCAGTCAGACAGCCAGACAGCACCAGCTCACATTCCCCCCTCCAAATGGACTGCGGAGCCCAGGGAGGCCTCAGGTCAGGTCAGACAGATTCAGGCATACTGAGAGGCAGCGAGGGAGAGAAGAATGGAGAGGAGATATTGTTCCTTTTTCCCAGCGCTGCGCTCTTTCTGTGACGTCTTTAAGCTTTAGTTTGCTTTGCTGAGAAAACAGTGATATAAAAATATCAAATTAAATTGGCTTTATCTTCATCCTTATGTGTGTCCTTCTTATTATTGCTCTCTTTCACTTCATCATGGCTCTGTCCAGTGCTGCTTCTGAGGTACAGCGAATCACAAATATTACACTGGGAGTCCCAACCCTTCACTAGCCACTGGGCAACCATCCAAACCTCTGATTGGTAAACACATAGAGAGACACATAATAAAATGCATTTATCTCTCTGATTGTTTTATAAAAAGGGAAAATAATGTTAACATCAACCTCCCTGTTACAGAAACTTAATTATATAGTTATTCTTCACAGTTAAGACAGGACACTGGTTGGGGCTGTTGTGGCCACACACACTCACACACACACACATACTGCATGATTCATTGAGAGTCTCTGCCCTCTGGCACGGCTACAACAGTCTCATCTGAAATCCAAAGTAAAGCACATTGTTGTCTGCTGGATGCCGCTGGCACAAAAAAAAAAAGAAAAAAAGAAAAGCAGAAACTCAAAATTTCACACTCAAAGAAGATCCATGGTGCCAAAATGGTGAAAAAAATAGTGGAGGGAGACCTTTCACATTTGGCGCTAAAAGCGAATTGTCATTTTCTTTAATCCCCACACTGTCCTTTTTAAAAGTTTCCTCTTCCATTGCACCCCTCCGTTGTACCATACTGTTTGTCCTGTGGTGTCAAAGTCACGCTCTGTGGGTCGTACCACTAACAGAGCAGAGGGGCGCACCTCAGATGAAGAGCAGAAGAACAAAGATGTGAGGAGAGTGTTCTCCTCTTTTTCAACACTCTCTTTGTCTCTTTTCTCTCTGTCTCTCTCTTCAGTCAGCTGAATGACGTCATTGAACATTGAATGACAGTGAGAGAGGACAGACAGGGTAAGGTTGGACCGGGACTTTGAGTCTGAGGGGTTGATTTATTCCAGTTTACTGTTGGAGGGAATGGGTGTTCAGAGAGAGATTGGTGCCAGGGCTCACGTACTTCACCTCACTGGCCACTGGGGGCGCGTTCTCCCATGTTCTTCCCTAGAAGATGACTGAAGTCAGCCAGTTCTCCCAGTCCTCGAGGCCCATGCATGTCTGGCCTGATGAGGCCCTGGCGCTGGGAGTGATAGGGCGCTCCATTGTTGCTGTTGTAGTTGAGCGCCTCATGACTCCAGCGAGGCTCCCCATAGTCCATGTGAGGAGTGGGAGCAGAAACCACTCTCCGTCGGTCGGGGGAGTCCTGTGGTGTGGCGGGGTAGAAGTATTCTCCCGCTGAGTTCCTCATGGTGCCGCTGGGACGGCTGCCACCATGCTCCCCTCTCTGGGTGGCTAGGATCAGGTAGCGCTGGCGCTCTGTGTGCAGGGGCAGCACAACCTCCCCTGGGTCCTCTATCCGGACCATCCCTCCACCCCCTCCGCCTCCATGCAGGAACTTGGAGCTCAGGTAGATGACAGAGTTGTTGGGGCAAGGAGTCCCCACAGCGGTGAGAAAGGTCTGGCTCTGGTCCCAGTCGGTGTCCGGCAGACGCATGGCCCGTTTCTGCTGCAACGGGGTCTGCTCTGGGGTAGGCAGCAATCCTGGGTCCATCTCTCCTTTGGGCCAGCCATTGGGCATCACAAAGGGGTTGTCTGCCTGCGAACGGCGCCTCTCACCACCGCTTGTTCTTGTTACACTCATTACTGACCCGCTGCGGCCCTGGCCCAGCATGCTCTGCTCTTTGTCACTTTTGCGGCGGGCGCCATTAGCTCCAGAGCTGCGGGAGTGGCGGTGGCGGTGACTCATGATCCAGCAGACGGTGAGACCAGAGAGGATGGCTCCTGTTGTGAAGGCTGAAACAGCAGACACCACCAGTAGGTTTACAGACACTAGGCCGTCAGGCTCCTCGATGAAGCTCTCGTGGAGCAGCATTCCTACAAAGAGAAGAGATAAAATCACACAGAAAAAGAAAGCCATCAGTCAGTTGGTGGAACCATCTAAATAGCATCAGTATTTCCTGTATTAAACATGTGGGAGTTAACAAATGGCAAGACAAAATGGCCTATTTTCTCTCTGCGCTCTGTGGGTGGGAATGGTTGTATGCTTTCCAGCCAAGGTAGCTTTGGCTAATTGCCTTCATTACATAAAGTGGATGGTGATTTTAATAGCTGTAATAACTGTCTTCCTGATTGAGAATAGCTCTCAACCCTAACATGCTTCACAACATTAGCTTCATGGGGAGAGATGCCAAGTCTGGCATTAATACGGAATAATAACTTTTAGTTTTCCTAGCATGAAAATCTGTTATAAGTCCTACCTATATGTTGTACACCAATGCCAGACCTTGGTTTCCATGCTGGGATTTTTAAAAAAATATACAAATGTGTTCCTTTTTGCTCAAATAGCGACACTGATAGTTTTTCCTTGTTGCATCTAAATGCCAACGTCTTTGCAAGGATGAACATAAGGCACCCTGTTTATAGAAGGGTACTATATCCGCACACAAGACCATGAATTTCTGTTTCTTTTGTAAAGGAACATGAGATGAACTCCCTCAGAGAGAACTGTTTATGAATTATTGAAGACATGAATACAGCTCGACCACAGCATGGGCTGCCATGGATCAATTAGGAAAATGCCAGAAGAAAAGTTGTTCTTTGCTGCATGAGCTCCTGGGACCAACACCAACGAATAAAATGAAATTGTGCCAAGGGAAGCAGATTGGAAAGAAGCAGATGAAGGAAAGAGGAGAGTGTTAGAGAGAGAGAGAGAAGCCTGAAGCGAACTCGAACATTTGGGGCCTTAGACAAACAAAGTAATAGTTGTTAAATTACAACAGCAATAGCGGCAGAGGGAGGACTGTCTCCACTAGGACAGCAAAATAAGTCCTTTCTCAGAAAATAAATGGATGTCATTAAAAGACATTGGGAGCCACTTACTCACTTACACACAACATGGGGAAGGAGCGGGACAAAGAACGGGAGGAAGAATGAGCATACAGAGAACAGCAACGTTTCCTTTTAAACAAACACACGTTTATTGTCTGACAAATTCATTTTTAATGGGGACAAATGGAGCTGGTTGTGGTGCAAATAATCCAGCATGAGACAGCCTGGTGGTTAATTAATATGGCCTGTGGCTTTGTATAGCAATGTGTTATTCCACACGATGACATTAAGCTGGGGAATGGCAGCTAAAAACCCTGTGAGAAACTGTTGAGCTGCTGTGCTGAAGCCAGACGTGAGCGTGTACACATTCAAGGGGCAGTTCACCCAAAAACACAGTACAGGACAACTGTTTCTACTCTTATATAATCTGTGTAATTTCAGGTAGCCGTCTGATTGGCAACTGTGATTGACCAGTGGCCTTAAAGCATAACTGCACTCTAAAGAGTCCAGGTAGCAAACGGCCACAAATTATGTTAAAGTATTCATTGATCCCTTGTCGCTTGCGATTTCAGCTTATAGCTCTGACAGTGGATCCTCAATGTTGTCAATGCGAGTACTTGCTCTCAACAAGTTTGCAGCGTCCATTGACTGAAACCTGGTGTTAATCAGCTGGCCTTGTTGGCCAATCAATGTCCTTTTCAGCATTAATTAGTCCTTGATCACCAATCCAATAAGCTCAGTGAAACACGTGGACACAGGCCTTAGTTACAGCCTGTTAATTACTTGACATGTAGAGTTCAGTGCAGTTCACCAACAGACAAATCCTTCTGAATAACCTAATATCATCTTTTTTGTTTTGTTTTTTTCAGTGGGATTGTGTGCTTGTTATTTGCTTGCTACCACAGCCTTCTTCTTCTTCCTCCCTTATTTCCTTTTAATTTTTTTTCTTTGCTCTTCCTCCAATCTGCTCATCACTGCCTCTGAATATGAATCATAGAATAATCTATTTCCATCTAATATTTTGATCTAAAATGGGATTGTTCAGTAAAATTTTTCTTTTAAGACTCCCCTGAAGCTGGTCCTCGCGTGACATTTTTTAGAGTGTTCAGTTTAAGTATTAATGTTTATTTAGGAGGTGAGTTTTCCCCCAACGGGATGTAAAAACTCGACCGCTCAATATCTCAAAACTGCTTCCAAACACAGATGGTAGCTCGTAATCCAGATCTCACGGCATACCTTTCATTCCTTCGGACTGTCACACAGCCAACTCGGGGTTACACACGCTAACCAACGCAGACGTCCTTTTAGACTCTGTGTATTAAGTCAAGCACCCATGTACTTCTGTGTTTATATTGAATTTGGCATGTGTTCACTGGAAGTTCTTTTCTCCTTGAACGCATTGTTGGCATCTTTGTTGCAGAAGCCTAAACATATCCCTGACTCCAGCTGTATTTATTTTCATGTTTCAGGCCAATATTCGGTTTGGAACGACTGCCGGCTTCAATTACATTATCGCTCCTCTCCTTGGTTAATAGGGTGTTCTTGGGGGCAGCAGATGCGACACAAAGAAAGGCATTTGGAGGTTACAGTGCCAGCATGTTCATTTATAGTTTCCACACACACACACATGCCGGAGGAGTTTGAAAAGTCAGGTAATGAACTTATTCATGACTGTATGTTTTTTTTTTTTTTTTTTTTCAATAAACCACAAGCTTGATGACTTTGTAAACAAAAACGAAGTGCTGCAACCTCAGGAAAAAAAAAATCAGAACAAGATGGCAACATAATGGAGGAGAAACCGCAAATCTCCCCTCACTCACACAAATCACAGCTGGAATTGCTCTTAGTTTACACAGCTGCAGAGGCTGCATACGTTTCTCTAACATTTACCTCAACTGTGGTCCAGGGTTGCTGTGTGGCACTTCAGATTAAATTCTGCACAGTGCAATAATACTGCTGTCATCTTCATGCAGGAGGAGAGGGCTTGACGTGTGTGTGTGTGTGTGTGTGTGTGTATGTGTTGTGTGTTAGTACTGTATGGCTGTGTGTGTGTGTGTAAAGTTGTAGAACAGAGAGAGACTTCCTCAGCTCTGTTTCTCTTTGACATGGACACTCAGATCTGTTAATGATTGTGTGAATTTCCTCTATTTTCATATATAACTGTGTTTCTTGGATACACAACATGCAGACAATATCTTTAGCTGGTTGCAGTATGCTGAAAGATCTCATGAAAATGAAAGGACGGATGGTTGTAGATTTTGGTTGTGTGTGCGTGTGTGTGTTTGTGTGACAGTAGACAGGTTTCTCTGCATCCTACCGAGGGGTGACAGTAGAAGCAGCATCTTGCACACTCTCCTCCTCCCTTCAGCTCCTTCTCTCCCTCTTCCAATCCTGCTCACTTATTAAAGCTTAATAGAAGCCAACGGGCCTGCCTGTCAGCCTGACGCACACTGAGCCGCTTGTCTTGAGGCTTCCAGCTCCAATTACAGCGTAACAATGAGAGGAGAGGAGAGGGATTTTATTTAGGTTGAGGGAAAGAAATGAAATGGGAGGAGGACATGAGACAAAAGAAGAGGAGAGCTAAAACAAAAGAGGTGAGAAGATGAGGAGATGAGGAGAGGAAGGCATAAGTGAGGATTAAAGAGGAGAAGAGGAGAGACAAAAGGATAGAAGAAGGGAGTTTGGAGGAGAGAAGAGACCTAGTTCGTACCACAGAAGACAGAACGGCTCTCTTGTTGAAAGCAACACTGATAGGATATTTGTGTAAATGTACATTCACACCATTTAACTGTCAAATTCAAAGGACAAAAGGAGCTCGCACATAGTTTCAATTTTCCTTTGGTATTTGATTTTCCTTTGTTTCGAACTCGCACTCATCTGCTCTTTCACACCCTCTCTGCCTCCAATCGTCTTGTTAGCCGTTAATCCTTTGATCACCAGGGGTGGCAGCATGATGGGAGTGATGGCTTAAAAATTCATAAGGGATGTAAAGAAAGTTTTACTACCTCACTTTCCAATCAAATCAGGGTTGTTCCTGTACAATAGAATTTAACATTAAAGCTACAAAGCAATGTTTCCATTACCCGGCGAATGTGGCAACAGTGGTCATGCGGAGTGATTTTTGCGGTTGCCTCTAAGTTTTCCCTCATGTCTTCTTCTGCTCTCATTTCTCCCTCCCTCCCTGCCTCCCGCCGTTCTGCCGGTGAGTAAGGGAAATTAATGAAAAGCCCTGCTAGCTCCATGGTCGTTGTTAAACATTTCCCTTGATTAGAGCACTGGCACACGACTCTGTATCTGCTCGGCCCATGCTCACTATTTGGCGGAGCATTCGTGTGAACATGTGTGCGTGTGAGATAAAGACAGAAAGTCAGACGAAGGGGAAGAAGATTGTTTTCAACCCTCCTTCAGTGATGATCTTGACTGGACCATAGACTGTGGGATTAGATGCATGCATCCAAAAGATAATTGCAGTTTATTACAACTTGGGTCTAATTTTCATCATTTTGGCAAACATTTCTGGGGGATGTGATGGCACTGCACTCATCAAGGTAATGGCTGAAATCTGGGATCGCTGCAGCCTCACTACAATAAAATCCGACAAGCCAAGAAAAATGAGTGTTCAGACGATCAGACAAGCCAGTGGTTCAGTGGCGGTTTTTGGCACGGGTGAACCGGGCAGCCACTCGGGGCATCACTTGGGGGGCGGCACAACCACGTGAAATTTTTTTTTTATAAAAAATAAAAATCTGCGCCGCTAAGCGGTTTTCTATTATCTATCATATAACTTTGTGGGGAATTGGAAAATTGGCACCCCCTGCAGCTGCAGGCGCCCCTGCTTGCTGAGAAGGTGCTGTGCTCAGAAGTTGTGTGAGGAGGGGACAAGGGCCGGGGGGCGCACGGAGGGGGTCTCGCCCAGGGAGTAATTCAATGTTGAACCGCCACTGCAGTGGTTAAGCCTGAGTATCTAAACCAGAGGTTCCCAACCTGGTGCTCGTGGCTGCAATAAATCTGAGGTGTCAAGGGATGTTCAACAAGTTGGGAAAGGAGAAAAAAAAAACATGTTCCTGTTCTGGAGATCATGATCAAAACTACCAAAATAAGATGCTGGTTGTAATAAACTGGAATTATTCTTAACAAACAAACAAACAAACAAAAAAGCAGCAAGATGGCATCAAGAAGCATGTTCTACCTGCTTGCTTCCTACACTGTCTTTAGTTACTGTCTGGAGGTGTTCACAATTTTAGATGTTAACGAATTAATTTGGGAACTATTGGAGGCTGCCTACAGTTCGATAAGTTCCTTAATCAAAAGCCAGGCAGGGGAACTTTAATGCAGTTTTTAGAGCTGGAATACATGTATTAGAAACACAGCACATCAAAACAGAACAAAGAGACTTCACAGCATCCCGGTGGACCTGTCGATGCCACGAGCACACACTTCTGAGCTTGATAGGTTACGACTGTGTCAGCGTACAGCCACTGATCTGAGGGGCTTTCATCTTCAGAATTCACCATTTCTCTGCATGCTAATGTGTTTTTGAACGGAGCGGCGCTGGCGATGCACGTGGCAAAGCATGTGCGCCATAGTGTGAATAAGTGTGTATAGATGTATGAATATGTGTGTGTGTGTGTGTTAATAAGCGACTACATGCACCGCCTGCACCCATGGCTCAGTGATTTTGCTCATTATCCTTCTCTCCTTTTCCTCATTCCTTGAAAGAATGTAGGCACTATTTTGTTTCTTGCTTTTAGCACATCCTCCTCCTTCCTGCTGTCTTATTATTTTTTTTCTTTTACCATCGCCATTATTTTTCTTTCAGCAGATACACTATATATCTCACCCTCTCACTTGTATTCTACTGCTGCATCACTCTCTCTCTCTTTCACACACAAACATCGCGTACACCTCATGTCGTGAGCTGTGAAGCTAACACCAATGTGTGTTCAAGGACGGCAAGAAACTGGGGAAAGAATTAATGCGCTTTCAAAAGCAGCACAAACGTTGCACAGCTCCTTACGTGGCCTAAACCATGCTCGCTCGTACACCGTGTTTACTTTCGGGATGACTGTAAAAACCATTTGCAGTCCCTCCCTGACAGCGTTTTCAGAGCACAGCGCAGGAAAGCTGAGTTCTGCTCGATTCCCTGGTAAAATAAAGATATATATATGCATATATATATATATATGTATAAAAAAACCCTCCAAAGCTCGGCTCTTGAGGGCCAGTCAGACATGCCTGTCTCGCACCCGGATGATCAATATGTTAAAACATTTATGTGCACCAGCCATGTGTTTGCAATTAAAATTCCATAAAATCTCCACCGAAAAACCTGCTGTTAATAGATACAGGTCTTCAGCTGGATCTGTTAGCGAGGGCAGATCAGGCTTACGGCTGGCTCAGAGTCAAGGTTTGCAGTGACGACTGTATAATTACATACCTGCACGACTCTCTCCCTGCCTATACGTTCCCCTCATCCACCCCTCACTCTCTCCCTCCCTGCCCATTGTATCCTAATGTTTAACTCTCACTCCCTTCCCTCATTTTGATTTGCTTCCCCTTTTTGTGCTGGAAGAAAAATCTTTGCTTGGGATAAATGAGGTAAGTCTAGAGTTGCTTTGGGGGAAACGCTTTGTGTTAAAATCATCAGAGGGGGGCTGACTCCCTCCTGCTGCTGTGTAATCAAAAGCTAAAGCTTTTTTTTTTGGTTCCTCATAAATGTATTTTTCACAGCCTTAGCACACATGTTGCTGTCAGGAAATTTTCCTCATTGAATTTGTGGATTCAATTATATCAGGAGACCTTGTTTTCCCCAATCTGGTCAACCTTCAGCAAAAGGCAGCTTAACAAGGGCGAGTCTGTGAGCAGTTTCATCTGCATTCAGTCCAAACAAAGCAACTGGGCTGTGGCGGACACTGTGGAGAGGTAAATTGTTTTCCAGAGAATTTTGTGTGCAGGAGAGAGTCCGTGTGTGCATGTGTGGGTTTCTCAGTAGGATGTAGTTTTTATTCTTTTCCTCTATACCCTATGACTTATGGCTTATGGTGTTGGCTTGTGCTTTCATTTGGTAATTGATATTCTCGTTTTAGGTGCAAAGCCAAAAGCAGACTGTGGAGAGCAATAATGAATATTCACAAACATGTCAGAGGTAGTAAATTGGAGCTCAGGTCCGTATAGCATTAGTCTAACGATCTGCCCAGAGGGTTCATATCTCTCATTCCCAAATCATGAACCAAGCAATTTCAACTTAATCTTTCTCACATGCTACATCCATATATCACAGAAGAGCTATGCACAGTGCTATACTATAGGCCCACCAGCTGAAAACACATGCCAATTTGTTTTTATATTAACACCCTCAGCGCTGGAGTGTTGGACTCGTTCCCGATACAAATTACCGAAGGTTTAACAGAATGATTAAACCATCAGGCCTCATGGCGGGGCTGCACGCCATCTGGTGGCTGATTTAATGTGCTCTCACCCCATTCGTTCGGCCGTCCGCCTGCTCTGTTAATTTACAGAGCCGCCTTTAATGAAATGTCACCGCTGTGACACAGACCAAGGCCTCGCAGGTGGACGTGCCGTCAGGGCACGTCCTCAGCCAAACGATCGCTCAGAATCACAGCGCCTGTCAGCTGACCTGGACTAAATAGAGTTTAAGGTGATCAATACTGAGGTGCTGCAACAAACTCAAGGGGTGAAAGAGATAGGAAGAGGCTGATGAGAGAGGTGACAAAGACAGGAAGAGCAGGGAGGAAGTGCTAGACGGAAGAGAAACATAAATGAAGTGAAAGAGAATGAGACGGAGAGAGAGTGTGACTGAGCGAAAAGAGAGAGAGAGGCAGGCGGAGGGAGTGTGGAAAAAAAGCGGTGTAGTGTTATTGATGTGTTGCAGAAAGGAGGAAAAGTGTTGTTTGATGCAGGGAGTTAGGGGAACTCACCATGGTCGATTTCTGTCTGAATGATAGACACAAAAACAATCCCCCGTGGCGTGAGCAGAGAGTAGTTACAATACTCTGGAAGTCACGCTGCAGGACTCTGCTGAGGCATTACACGGCGCCTCCGGGTTCTGCCTGCACTTTACTGGACAACTGTTACTCAGTACTGGACACAGACCTACCCCAGGCCCTTATTCATCATCAGCTGAGTGTGTGTGTGTGAGTTCAGCCGAATTCCTTAAATGCCAGTGTTCAGTTTTGCAGATAGTGAGAAGAGCCGGTGGGTTCAACCGGCTGTGCATATGTTAGTGTGTGCAGCTGTGTGAAAAAAGGCTCTAGGTCCGGTCACACAATGTTTAATGTGCCGAGCCATTCATTTCCCCCTCTATCCACACACAAACACACAAACTCAAAAAAGTACTCAAAACAGACTGAACCAGTGGTGATTTTGGCACCTGACTGTTTTAGTCTTTGACAGAAACTTGCAATACTTTTGTTTTAATCATTGGATTGTAATCAAGTAGCACGTAAAAAAAAAAATTAACTTAATTTAGTCTTCTATAATCAGTGAAAATTTGGTTTAATTTTTCCATTTTGAAATGTTTCATGATGTCGTTCAACTTGATGAAATCTTTGCAATCAAGCAGCCCAGCAGTATTATTTGTGCCTCACAGGTACAGTGTGTCAAGGTTGTGGCCTTTGGCTTTTAAATAATCAAAAAAAAAAAAAAAGCAGCAGCACTAATATTTGTAGTACGCATCTACTGCCGGGAACACTTTGAACTGCCCTAGTGTTAAAAACAACAACAACAACAAAAAACATACTTAAATATTACTAATTATGAGTTGAAATCAGAATGGATATTGGTTTTCGCTGACGTGCTTCTCTTGAAAGTTTATTTTTTGGTGAAACTCAAAACTAAAACCGAAAACTAAGAGTAAGTATAAGGTATGCAAACAATCCTCAACACACAAAATCTCACTTCAAACAGCTCTTGAAAGATGGCAACCCTGTGTACACACACACACACATCTATCAGCGAGGACCCGCAGCTTGCTGAGGGGTCAGCGGGCCCTCTGTGTTTTTCAAGGTTCCCTCTGAGGCTCCCACTGTGGTGAAGGAGATGTGAGGAGCAGAGGGAGGACTCAGAAGAAGGAAGTCAGATGAAAGAGCTGACGCCCTTCAGGATCCTCGCACCTCGCCAAGCTTTCCAGAGGCTGAGGCTGCTATTCTTATCCTCTTAGAACTCTCTAAAAAAAAAATTCCACATCTCTATAGTGAAAACTGCACACGCACCATACGCTTCTCTTTTTCTTCTCCTTTTCCTTTCCTCCCAGTACACACACAGACACACACACGTCAAATGGTATAAGGATGCATAGGTCCTCCTATTTAATCAGCCAAGCCTTGATATTCACTGAGGGGATCAGCTCTGTTCTTCAGACCTCTCAGAAACTCCTCGGGGTGGGAGAGATGTGTGTTAGAGTGCAGTCTGGTGTCTGGGGATGCTCAGCTACACACCACACTTCTCAGCTTGTCTATTCTTTGTCTCCCTCCCTTTCTCTCTCCCTCTCTCTCTCTCTCTCACTCTGCGTGCCCTTGGTGTCGGACTTGCAGGAGTGACAGCGCAGGGAGTTCGGAGAGGAGGCAGGACGACTGTGGCGTCAAGGTTACAGAGCCCTGTCTCTGTCTGAAAGAGGAGACCGCATCAAACAAAAAATGAACTACCCCCTGCTTTCGTTCTCGTTTCCTGTCTGTCTCCGTCTCTCTGTCGGGGTTCAGGCTACAGGGCAACACATTTATCATCAGAAGACTTAAGACCCTGTGCTTTAACTAGCTGCCATGTACATACAAAGAACTGGGTCTGCTTTATGGGTTCTCCCATAAAGCAGAACCAAGCCTCAACACAGGCCTCTCTCCAAACCACAGCAATTAGAAAGGAATTAGATGAGACCACGGTCGTAAATTTGGCAACAAATTTTCCTTCCTGCACAAAGCTCCTCACAGGATCATGGCTGCCAGAGAGAAAGACAGAGTCGGTCCTGGCTGTGCGGTGACCGTCCTCCACTCTAACATGACGCCACAACAAGGAATCTCCAATCTGCCCTGGCTTCATTGATGTTTCAGTGGGCCTCAATTACTGAGTGATTGCATCCCGCTGTCCCACCAGTCAAAACACTGCCTTACTTCAGGAAATATTTTCACAGCACCATAATTGCTTCCATCTGTAGCTACACTGTGGCAACACAAGCTATGTCATTACGCCTGAGTGAGTTCACAGCAAAACGGGTGGCGGATGAGTATTTTTGAGTATTTATTGAGTGTGAACGTTTGTGTGTGTCGCTGAGGGTTCGGACGCTCGCATTCGTTGAGAAGCTCTGCTCTGTATTTATCAACAGAGAGGAAAAAGAGATTTGATAAAAATGTTGAGTTGGAACAAGGAAGGAATGTGATGAAGCAGGACGTCTCTGCTGCTACAGCACCAGTACCCCCCCCCACACACACACACACACACCGCCTCTGACTCCTGTTTGATGGCTGGTTTAACAGAATTGACTTTAGCTGATGAACTGTCTGTGCAAACACAATTCGAGTCATTCCCCCCCGAAATGCCTGCAAACAGCAAAATAAAAAGAGGGAGCGTTCAGCTCATTGCTGCGCGGAGACTAAATGATTTGGATGCAAGAATCTTTTTCCTTTAGAATTTCGAGACGTTCATGCTAAATTAAAAAGAGAGAAGCTGGAGGTTTGACAGACCATTTAGACCACGTTTATGCTGTAACTGATCTGCCTGTCAGCAAGGGTCACAACCAGGAAAAAAGCAAAGCCAGCCAATCGACACGTCGCGATAACCTGCCGTAAGTGGGCCTGACATCCCACACCGTCTGTTAACGCCTGAAACAAATCTCACTCATTATGCTGTTTACAGAAATGGTTTATATTACCTGTCACATGCATGTTCACACATGCTCACCTCACTCTCTCTCTCTCTCTATCTCTCACTCACACAAACTCAAAACCCCCCATGAGTTCAGAGTTAGTTAGGTGATTCCTGTCAGCTGAGTGTGTTCCGCTCAAACATCATTAAAACGAAAAACAGCCCAAATCCAGCTGCAGTTTGTCACACTGGCTGAGTTGTCCACTATGAAAAGCCGACTAATTTAAAGGGCACACGACTGCTCACACACAGACATTTATGTCTCTATTTTCCTGCAGGTTAAACGGCTAGTTCAAACTCTGAGTACAAATGGGTGTGACCAGCTCATTTTTGCAATTTTAGAGACCAGAGGCACAGCAGCGGTACAAACTGGAAAAAAAGGCTGAAGTAGAAATGAATACTTTATTTGTAGGAGGAATACAATATCAGCAGGTGGAGTCAGGGCAGGCTTCACTAATGACCAATCATGTCAGGTCTGACCGTTTCCTAATGGGCCAAGAACTGTCTTGGCGGAGGATCCAAACCCACATGTCCACTGCAGCCAAAACATGTTTACTTAGAACTCCAAACACATTTCAAATGTCAGGCAATTTTTTTAAGGGATAAGGCTGGTGTTGTTTTATCTTTTTATTACTATCAATCATTCTCAAGAAGAAACTAAAATCAAAAAGAAATTTAGGCCGCTAACACACATATCATTTGTGAAGGCAGAGCCTAATATTGCTCATGCCTCTGTTGTGCAAACACTACGAAAATAAATAAATAAATAAAAACACATGAAAGAGCCAGAGTGCTGCACCAGTACCCCTGCTGCACTTTTGATCTCTGCGAGCAGGTCTGTGTTGGGTTCACAGATGCCCCTCTGCTTCTGTGTTTACATCATTTGCTAGTTTGATGAGCTGAGAGGAATGAAGTCTCTTTCCAGAAGAAAATGAAACTCGAAGATTTGATCATCGGACAAAATGTCCAGAAACTACTGATAAACCTCAGGACAAGTGCTGAGAAGTTTGTGTAAGTTTGTGTTTTGTTAGATCCCGGTGTTATGTCAGAAAATTGAATAATTGACAAACATATCCACACTGTTCGACCTGAGTGTAAATATGGGTGTTACACCACATCACTCAAATTACAGACTGCAGATGGAACAAACAAACAGTTCCTGCTGCTGCATGGTAGCAGTGGTGCTACCGGTGTTTGCACAAAAGAAGAAGAATAGACCTTATACATTAATACTTAAAGCAGATGAAGATAATATTATGGAAAAGAGTCAAACCGAGATTCTGCCTTGCTTGCATTGAAAATTGCCTTTTGATGTGTGTTTGTCAAGGTCAAAACTGCAAACTTTGAAATGCTTAGTTTTTCTAGTGCTTTCGGAGAAGTCAGTTTGCACATCTGCTAACTAAAACCTTAAAAGTTGCTCTCTGCACTTGTGTTTTTAATTAAATGTGGCCTGAGCAGGTGGAAATACACACACCACTTCATGCCATAACAGCTGCATCAGTTCAACCCCCTCCATGCAAGCGTGCTTGTTTGGACCCAAGAAATTACCAAGCAACAACGACGTTAGACTTCTTAGTGCCTCAGAGAAAGTAGAGCCCATATAGGTTAATAGGTGTACAACAGATACACACACACACGTAAATACACACACACATAATTGAACCCAGATATTACTCTGACCTCATCTCTTTCATCAACGTGTCCCTCCCGTAACACATCGTCTCAATTAGACGTTGTACTTCCAAACCCTGCTTTGATCAGAGGAACGGCATTTCTCTACATGCTAATAATTGGTGTGTGTGTATGAGTATGAGTGTGTGTGTGTGATCTTTGTTTTCTATTAAATGCGAAGAACCATGCGTAACCGCAAGGCAATACCCTTAGCTACACTTGACTCCCTCACTGTTTCCCATGATTAAAGTGATCTCACACTGTGGTCTTCTGACATTGCACAAAGACATTTCGTTAATGATGGACTGAGGAACATTATGCTCATTTAATCGATTTTTAGGACATTAAAAAAGAAAAAGGAAAAAAAAAGAAGGGCAACAGCTCAGTGATGATAAGAGGCAGGTGGTTTACATCACCTTGGCAGAGTTACAGCCTGGCCACGAGCCCACTGAGGAGGCCAGTGACAGCGCTATGACACCGGTGCCACTCTCAGTCCATTTGTCACACGGGCCCGGCCTAGCACCCATGAAAATAGCCTCTCTTGTCTCTCCCCTGCACCTCCCTTCAATCTCAAAGCTTTCACCCCCCTCCCTCGCCTTTTCTCAGTTTCCTCTGTGATTATCCTCCTTACCTCCTTGCCTCTCTCTACTCCTGCAACCTCACTTTTTCTGTGCTGTCTTCCGACCGCTCCGCTTCTTTTCTTATTCACCCTTATGACTCCACACTTCTGATCCCCTGAACCGTTTCACCCATTCCATCCTCAAAGTTTGCCTTCTTCCTGTGATCTCTCAATCCCTTACTCATTCTTTTTGCTCTGCTCTCCACTCCTTGATCTGACTTACCCAGCACACAACCCCCACCCTCCCCCTCCGTGCTCCTCTCAGCCCAATTCCTCTCCCCTCGCAGAATCACCCTTGATATCTATTCGACTGCCATCAGCCAGAGGAGAGATGAAAATCGATTCTCCTTCCAGCAACTGCGTCTCTCTGGCTAAGGAGAAAGGGGAGCCAGTTAGCTGGGGCTCTAAGTAAGGCTGTCCATCCGTCTCCCTTTGAGGTCTGCTCTGAAATCAGTGTAGCGCTGACTGGGACTTGAGAGAGATGAAGCATAAAGGAGAGAAGTAGCAGAGGAGCAAAGACTTTGGCACAATAAATGACTTGTTTTAAGACTTTTCAGGCAAACTGGAAAGATAAAACCAGCACAATTTTCTCTTAACAAGCTGAATATAACCTGTTTACCCTCAAGGGGCTGATTCAGCTAAATTGTGCGAAATTGAGGACGCAGTTGAAAACTGTTGTGGAACCACTTTAAACAACTACTTCCAAAGGAAAGTAGCTAAAGCCAGCACAAAAAGTCGCTAAATGTCACTAGATGACATAATATGCTAATTAGCACATTCATGACGTCATGTCATATTTTTATTATGCCTATCTCCTTCTCTCTCTCTTCTCATTTACAGTAATTTAATACAACTGAATTCCCAATAAAGCTGTTCTCATTCCCATGTTTGTTTCTATTGTCAGACAACGGAACAAGTATGAAATAGTGACTGAATAGCTGCTCATTAAGACCACATGTTAACCAGCCGTCACTTGAGACCATTTCCAAGCTGCTGCTCTGCTCTGCTGAAATCCTGATGACGTAATAGAAACTGTTTGTGCCAATTTATTTTGTAAGAGCGACGGCCAACGTGGAAACTCCAACACCCAGCTGACCACTGGTGTAACGTCATCAGTCAGTCAACGACAGACATTCGCATTCACAGGGATGGCCGTGCCGTTGTGGTCCAGCCAAAAAACATATCTTCTCACTTACAGTACACCGGCAGTATCTAGCCATGTGGACATATGTGGTTTAGTTTGACCAGGATTTGAAATATCTGTCTCTGAGATTTCTGCCACCACCAACACAACTGAGGTGACCACTCTCAGCACTGAAAAATGTCTTAGAAAAGAATGCCTGCACAATGGAAAAAAAAAAAGTCTTGAAGAGGTTCAGATACAAAGAAAAAGTTCATTTGTAACATAGTTAAGAGGCGATTAAGTGTGAAAAAAATGTGAAAGAAAAGTGAACGTTTCAGTTGTAAGACTACTGCCAGCACAACTTGCCAGAAACAATGCCCTCATTCCTTTGGGAAATGTTTGGCTACATACCACGAGATGTGAGTGAGAAAATGTGTAATTTAGGTGGAATTTAGGACACTGACTCCCAACCTCGCTGATTTGTGATCCGATAAAATGAAGAAAAAAGATGTCGCCTTGCAACCTCTTGTCACAGATTACTACCAAAGAGGATTTTTTTTCCCTGTTAACTTCTCAGATTGTTTCATTAGCTACTAGAAGAGCTAAAACTACATTATCGGATCCTCGGCAAAGATTAGTCATTATTATTATTATTATTATTATTATTAGTCAGCAAAAATTGAACATAAGTGTATGTGGTAGAACAATGTTTTTTTTTTTTTTTTTTTTCTGGCCATATTAATCATTTTATAACCGTTCAGGTTTATCTTGTTGTCCACTAGAGTCAAACTCAACCCCAAGGTTAGGACCTGCTGATTTAGGTGACTCTTTAACCTTACCCATAATGTTGATAAAAAATATTGCTATTAAAAAACAAAAAAGCAAACAAACAAACCAAAAAAATAGTTTATTCTGATAGTTGACTGTAGAAGATTGTGTGAATTTTTATCATGACTGGAGACCAGAGTGTGGAAATTTATTTTGACATGCAGCTGCAGAAAGAGAGTTCTCCTTGAGGAAAGAAGCAAGCAAAAAAAAAAAAAAAAAAGACAGATAGGCTAGACCATATCTCACCTCCCATCTGCTGGGTCAAGATACAGACAGGTGGAATGAGTCCAATATAGAGATATGAAATATTCAGAAACAGCCTTCAGAAAAAGCCTTCTGTCTATTCCACCAATCCAATTCCCTGAGGAGTTTCTGTTAGTGAGTGTGAGCATTTGTGTGTGTTTCGTAAGTACATAAACGTACATTGTGTGTCGTCTGTACGTGAGGAATAAGGCATGTGAGGAAAAACACAGAGAAAGATGGTGACAGACACATATAGAGAGGGTGTGCAGGCAGTTTTCAAAGTCTTAATGGTGTCAGTGACAGTTTGTCATAACAAGCCCATTGAAGCTGTGCCTCTCTGTCTTCCTCTGACTGAATCTTGCGTTTACTGATGGCTGAAAGAATCTTTGTCTTACAGGAAGACAAAGAAAGATGAACTCAGTGTTAACTAGGAACAGGAAACAGAGGAAAGCATCCATATAAGAGACAATGAAAGTGTCAAAAAAGAAAGGGGGGGAAATGATGAAAGGATAGGCCACGGCACCAAGTTCATCACAATATCTGGGATAAAGTGCTGGTGGCAGCCGTCAGAGTGATGCTGGCTCACATTCCAGCCATGTCAGCCCAGCAGCTCTCGTTCATCTAGCAATAACAGAGCTCACCTCTGTCAACAGAGTTCAGCTTGGGCATATTTCATGACGGGATCAGACGTAGGAGAAAACAAGCCTCAGAGCTAGGAAACTACTCAAAGGCAGGGCCAGAGAGCAGAAACAGTGCATCTCAATCTGACATGAGGTCCAAGAAGAACAGATTTAGCTGCCCACTTTCATCTCAGTGTAACTGAGCTATTTGATGTGTGCAAATCTGAGGATTAAAATTCTGCTTCATGTCTGTGGCCAGTTTAAAGAGGCACTCCACTAACTTTACATGTCAAAATTAATTTATTAATCATGGTAAATATTACACAGCCAAAGTGTAGGATCCACTGTTTTTGGATTTTTCCCAAACTAACTGCAGAAAATTGATATTTTATCTCATAGTTGGAAGGTGTTTCACAAGGTTAACTACTACTAGGCAAAAAAGAAATAGCATTTTTTGGTGATATAATCTAAGAAAACTTTTACTATTTGTGCTCAAATAAGATCTGGTATACTGCCTCTTCATGCAGAAGTGGGTCAGTTTGCTGCTTTGGGAAAAAAAATTGAATTTATCCAATGATCTAGATGAGTATTCTTTTTTTTTCATGTCCTCTGCATTGGAACGTTTTGATCTTTTATTTAATGACATGAATGGCTGATCCATTTGCATGCATTCATTTGGCTTTTCTCCTAAGCGACGTACAATCCGAGCCACAGAACATCAAGGAAGAAAAGCCATTGGGAAGTGCTGTATTGCTCAGTCTCAAAGGCCACGATTCAATATTGTATAGATGCATGAAGCCAGTCAGAAAAGTTTAGGAAATTAGAGAGTGTCTCTCTCTGGGACTAAAAATCAGGATATTTCGGCTGCTTTGATTCAACCATTTTTCAAAATCAATCTCTCACAAGTTTCCTAACTTTCTGGAAATGACGTATTAAATTGTTGGAGTACTCCTTTAAAATTAACAGACATTTTACAACTCATTCAGAAAAAAAGTGCTGTGATGATCTACACTGTGCAGTAGAAAGCTGGTGCAACTACACCTTCAATATGAGTGCCATTATTTTCTCTGACCCCAAGACCGTGCACCAGAGGTCAAGATATAACAAGTACAGAAGAGGATCCAAGACCTGAGCTCGTAAAACAGTCCATTAGCACTGAGCATGAGTAATTATGTTCATCTCTCACCCACTGGTGTAGTACAGAAGTGGGGTAATGATCATTGCAGTTGCACTTTTAATTACAAGCTTCCTGCACAACGGGGTGTATTTGCTGAAGTTGAGTTCCTTAGTGGAGAAGACATTTCTCACATTTTTCATCTAGTTTATGATATTTTACAAAAACTAACTTGTAGAAATAAAAACACAATAGAAGGACAACATGACCTGTTTTAAATGAAACAGACCTTTTGGAAGATAGGTTTCTGTGTAGAAGCACGACCAAAGGCTTGAATAAGCCCCCCCCCCATATGTTCTACAAGGAGCTACACGTGGGCTTAATGAAAACAAATAACTAGCTTAACTTCACCATACACACAGTGAGCATCAGCCATCAGTTACAAAGGCCATCCCCTGTGGTTTGGCGGTCAGAGGACCTGAAGTGAGAGAGCAGCATCAAACAGAGCACCCATCTGAAACGGGATTAGAGTTGTATGCGGGTTCCGATTATGCAATATTTATCTGTTCTTTTCTCGGGGAGCACGGCACATGAACTCTGGGAACTTTCAGAAGCAAAGGATTAATTTGCACGCATTGGAATTAGCGCTCAGATCAAAGCGAGGGGTGTCATGGGAGTATCCAAAACCTCTGTGTATCTAGAATAGAGATTTCGCTTTGCTGTGTACTACTTCTATTTTCATAATGATATGGAGAGAGCAAAAAAAAAAAAAGGAAACATCAAGGGGAATTCAAGCTGGAGTTGAATATAATTAACCATGTGTATGCAACAAAACCTACCAGACCAAAGCAAAGATAGCATACAAGTAAGGACAGAGTAAACAGTGAGAAGAACAAAGTAAGATAAAACATACACAGGGATTTTCTTGCCAGTTCGGAGACAATACGAGACTAGCAGACCGTGTTCGTGTTGGATGTTGGTGGTTAGTTTTGGGAGTGAGATACTACAGAGCACTGAGGTGGACTGGGACTTGTCTCTGTGTTTATTTGTGGATTTCCTCTGTATAAACTGAGACTACCAGGCTCTTCCTCTCCTTTTTTTTTTTTTTTTTTTTTTTTTTTCCTGTTTTTCTTTTTCCCCCGAAAAAAAAAAAGTTAGTTAAAACTCTGGAAAAAAAAAAAGGAGCGATTCACTTCCCCCTTTTTGGACAAACAACCCAC
>JBBMJY010000022.1:7105339-7129142 GCA_037833715.1 Toxotes lorentzi | reverse complement strand
CACACACACACACACACACACACACACACACACACACACACACACACACACACACACACACACACACACTCCCACATTCACACACATCCAGACATCCAGGCAGATACACACATTCATGCACACACTCAGACAACACACTGTGTGGGTACAAGTGAATAACACAGACGGTGTTACACAACAGAGAAACAAACACAAAGCCCTGCACTCAGTCACAGACCTACACAGTGTTATATGGCCACTGTTTGATAACAAGCAAAGTGAAAGAACATAGCATTGTTTAACAGCAGCAGCAGACATGTTGAATCAATAAGAGTACACAGAGCAGTCTGTGTGACAGGCTACTTAGAGGGCACAGATGTTGCTCAGAGGCACAAGTAGTCAGAGACAGAATGAAAGACTTCCTGACCAGATAAATAATTTATGGGACGTCTCTACGGGTGTGCTGTCAGAAAAATAACCTTGAGAGGAATAATAAAGGTAGAAACAAATCAAAACAAAACTCAAAAAATAAAATAAAAATGAATCAAAGAGAAAGAACTGAGAGAGCTGGTAAAACAACAACTACAACTTCAGATGGACTTAAAAGACAGAATAATAAAGTAGACAGACAGAGAGTCAGTATGGTGACACAGGGCAGATACTGCGTAACATATGAAGCGGAGTGTGTGTGTGTATCGTGGTGATGTATATACAAACAGAGGCGTCATACCTGGTCCCAGGTCTGAGGAAGGAGCAGGTGCTTCCTCTGGTCCAGCCACAGTAAGGATCCCTGGAGGCAATACAGTTCCTGCAGAGAGACACATAAATTCACTTGATCGCTTACACTCCAGGTTGTGTGTTCTGTTTTCCTTGATCTTCGCTGTAATTAAAAGCAACAATACTGTTGGTTTTTGCACATTTTTAAGCAACTACAAATCACAAATACCAGCCAGCCAGTTTTCCAAAGTATGTCACAAACTTTTAGAGTGATTTCCTTCCTCAGAGGAGGTCACTGTTTTTCTGTCATTTCCAACTTGTGAAGACTTGAAACATGCTTGATAATTTTATTCATCTCAGTGAATATTTTGTCATCTACTTCTTTGTCAAAGTTACGATATTGGGGTGAGATGATGTACTTGAGAGCACAGACAATTTTAAAAATACTACTCCCTTGTTGGTTCATGTAAGTGGTTCTAAGTATTGAGGGTGAAAGTTCATTGTTGACTGTGGTAAAAGCAGTTGGGCAAAGTGGGTCAACTTAGTTGTAGTGCAATGCAACTGAAATCTTTCGAAGAATCTAGTATGTGGATTTCCGATCTTTTTTTCCCCTAAAACTATGACTAGAAAAATTCAGACATTCTGAGATTTGAGGGCGATTTGTACAGCAACAACCTTTTACATGCAAGCACTCACCAAATTTTCATTATGGTAACCACTTCACAGTATCCACGCTGCTTAAGACTTTTGAATTCAATTTTCAGAGGACAAGGTTCATAAATTAGATAAAATTACAACATCTTTTACTCCATATTTGTGCTCAATCTCTAAAACATTAGATTTCAGATTGTCCTTGACTGCTGAAACAAGGAGAGTTTCTGAAATGCTTCCAAAATTCTGACAAAAATACAAAGTCAGTGAGATGTTCATTGTGACGGGTTACTAGACTCAAACAGTGTCCCGAATAGAAAGCGCTCTGCGTCTGGAAGGTAGCACATCAATGTAAAAGTCTGTGGCATATCTGGAAAAAGCAGAAAAGTAAAGCGGCCCTCAAGGGATTAGTGAATGCTGACCAATAATACGGTATGCAGAACCTCCAATATGGTCCACTTGATCAGTGGCTGACTGCAGGAGTTTTTAATGATGGCTCTGTACGTGGAGTTAAATGAGGTTAAAAGGTCAATCTGCAAGTGCACGCTCTGTGTGCATTGGAAAGCAGACCATTTAGTGTAAGATGTTAAATTATTAAAGATTTATTTGACCATGTAGGCTGAGAGCTGATGAGAGAGGAGTCAGTACATCAGCTGCAAAGACACTAAATCAAATGTTCTCACAAAAGTCTGAAGTGTCACTAAGAAATCTACTCGTACACAGGACATTAACTCTCGTACCTGGATCTAAACACATAAACGCTCACACTTAACACACCTGAGGCAACGTCAGCGTTTCTGGATCACACTCTTGTGCGACTCACCCGGTTCTGTGAACACACTGCATGCCTGATGAGTTGGTGTGTGCGCCAGTTTGTGTTAGTGTGTCAGTGGACCCCAACGGGCCACAGCCACAGGCATCAAGCCTCAGCAAGGGAGAGTGAGTGTGTATTTTGGTGTTGGTTTATGGAGGTGAAATATGATTATTGTGAATATGTGCATTTTTTTTATGTTTAATTAAATAGGACTGATAGACTCAGAGAACTTGCTCTTTTTCCACAACTGCTGTTCAACATTTAACACACTCAAACCACTAAGATGCCAGAATAAATCAACTGAGCAGCTTGCTCTTTGTGCTTTCTGATCTGAATCTAATGGAGTGGTGAAAGAGAAATGAGCCGATAAATGGAATAAAATCACATCAGCACATTAACTGTTGATCATTTCTTACATTCAATCTGATGATATAGTAACATTGTTCAACTATTATATGGCTTTGGTACATGTTTACTATTCTCATGAGATTCATTATCATTTATCGTTATTTATGTACTCTTATGTATTACATTGTCAGAAAAAATTATTATTATCATCTGGTAAAATTACCGTGCATCTACAATAAAGTTACTATTGCAGGCTGAGGCAATAACACAGCATTACTTTTAATGATGGTGTGTTACAATGGGAGCTTTTATTAAATTTTCTTCCAATTTCCTGGCGCATTTTATTGTGTTTTTAGTCATTTCAGTATTAGGCGGCAGTAAACAGATTATCACCTTGCTCTGTGACAGTTGTTATTAACTTGTAATGTTGTGTTATTATCGCAAGAAAATTCAGGTCAGCTGCAGATCAGCATGTCCGGAGCTGGCAGGGCTTCACCATGTCTCCCTCAAGGACACTTGTGAAGGCAAGATGCTTCCTGAATGGTCATCTGGCTTTTTATTATGCTGCCCTGCTGCACTTCTATGTTCCTGCTTGAACAGTATTTGCTGCGGACTTACTTCATGCATCGAGAGTAGAGCTGGCATCGTGCCACGGGTACTCTGACCACACAGGAGGGGAAGGCGAGGAGGAGAGTGTGGCTCGCCCTGTCCAGAGTCAGAGACAACAGCTGCCTGGCCTGAGGAGAGTCTTCAGCACACCTGCAACACACGCACACAAACAAGCAGGCACACACAAAACAAAAAAAAGTTATTAAGCAATTTCAATTACCAGACCAAGACTGCACATTAAATCTCTGACATCGCTCTGAGGATTACAGCAAGAAAAAAAGCTTTCTTCATGACTGAGTGCGAAACACATCTAAACATTAACAGCTCGAATAAATAAAAGCCATAAATAAAGGGAAAGTGAAGAGAGGCTGTCCGTGTGTGAACCCCAAATATGTACTGTGCTGATTGTGGAGGTTTGAGGGGTCGGCTGGCCATCAAAAAGCAGCAGCCGGGAGCTGAATCACATCTAATTGGCACTTAGAGCTATGATAGCCAGCAACAACCTGCCTCGGTGCAGTGGATTTATACCTTTTTATGCACATGTGCACTCATGCATCAGTTGTATCTGGATGGTTTATGCTAATAACATTGATGCAGGCCCACAATCATTAAGAAAAATCTGTCATTCTGCTAAGGCCAAGCTGTGAGTCATTCTTCACAGCCAATATCACGAACAGTAGATAAAAGGAGAAGGACAGATGTGCAGAAAGTGGGGAAAAAATAACCCAGAAAAAACAACTAATAAATGAAGGAAAACAGCAAAAAAAGAAAAAAAAATCAAAGACGAGAGACTCATGAAAAGAAAATAAGAAAGACAAGATCAGACCAGGGGAATAAATATAGGATGTATTAGTGTTGCGTCATTTTCAGGTCATTTCCTGGTTTATTATGGCAACACGCCAGTCATAAACTGGTGATTTCTATCTGTGCTGACTGTGTTAATGGTCCCGCTTCTACGTAGCGTGGGGTCTGTTACAACACATTAGGCTTCTCTTTGTCTGTGTACGTAAGGTGAGGTTGGGGGGTGGCCTAGAGCATTAAAGAACAAAAAAACAAAAATAAAAAAAACCCCTGATGTGCCTGAGCTCTGTCTCCTGATTAGCTGGGTGACTGCTGTGATAGCTGGACTGTCACTGACCTCCTGGTGGGCTCACCATGCACACCAAATTATCCCTCACACACTGGCCCCTATCCACACTAGCTTGTTCATCACACAGTCCCCTCATTTCACTATCCATCATTATCCCTCATTTTGTCATGTCTGAAGCAGAACAAATAAGCTGGAATACAAACTGGTGAGTATATTCTGGATGAGGATGGGAAAGGAAGGAAGTTTATTACTAAATAAGAAGTAAAATTATAAGGAGTTTGGACTCTAGCATAGGAAGAAAGTTTGTTTCCAGCCAGTTGGTTCAAGAAATATTTGTTTATTTGCCCTTTATTGCAGAAAAGAAATGGCATATATATATCAGGGAACACAATTACGGCAACAGAAAGCTAGTGTTTGGAAACATGTACTTTATTTTGAAATGCCTCTAATTACTACGACAGAAAGATAATCACCAGCCAAATCTGCCTGCATCTGCGTGACAGCCTCCCCCCCCCCACCCCACCCTGCAGCTCTCCACCATGTGGAACCGTGCATCTTAACAAAAAACAAAGGCAAAAATGAAGATTGAAAAGGCATTGTGCTCAGAGTTCCTTACGTGGTGATGGGTATCCAATGAAGCCGCAAAGCTGCCAGCGTCATGCAAACTGCTAATTAGAAAGGGACAAGAAGCCCAGTCCACTCGAATCTTTTGTCAAGATCCAGATATTAAATATGATTCAGTTTCAGACTGAAGATAAAGGGTCAGTTTTTATGATAGAGGGTAATTTTGGTCAAAATTAAGGATAATACGATTTTATCATCATGTCATTACTTTCTGATGTTTTTCCCGTATTGCCGTCCGACAGTATGTCTCCACCTCATTAGAAGATGCTCAGATTTGATAATGAATATTACCCTCTAATCCTGTTCTGTTCTGTTTGCCCTATTTGTATTCTCTGCATGGAGTTGCATCGTCTCAGCTCCGGCACAATTATTTGTATCTCTTGGAGAATAGGTGAGGTTTTCTACATAATTCAGGACACGTCATGTTTCCAGGACATGTCAGGATTTTTTTTTTTTCTTTCTGCGACTCTTTTTTTAGGCGTATCACACCACCAGCTCCTCTCACTGTGTATACATCACCTCCCCATCAGTCATTTAACCCTTTCAGGGTCACTGCTGCTGTATGTCTTCTCTCTGTGAGCTGTTTTACATCAAGTTCTCTTAACATACAGGTTTGTGCCTTAAAGAAATAGTTTGACACAAAAACTGGAAACAGGGTGAAACAGGTTCTAGCTCTGTCTAAAGGTAACCAAATCCACCTACAAGAACCTTTAAAGCTCACTAATTAACACATCAGGGAACCTCAAAGAAAGGAAGTTGCTGCATGCTGCCAAGAAATAATAAAGGGCACATAACCCCCTTTACATATGGATTTAACAAACAAGATATAACTGGTGAGCTTTAGATGTGCTACTGGGTGATTTAGTTACCTTTGGACGGAGTCAGACTAACTGTTAACTGCTAACCAGCTGCTGTCTGTAGCTCATATTTAATGGACAGACATGAGAGTGGCATCAACCCTCTTATCTAACTCTCAGCAATAAACCTAAAAAGTGTATGTCCCAAAATGTTGAACTGTTCCTTTCACATTTCCTTCTATTGGCTTTTATCATCTTACTTATCAGGGTTGAATCCTTCCAGTTCCTCCAGGAAGATGTTGTTGTTGGTGACGGTGTTGTCCTGGTTGGGCATGATAAGGAACTTGAGGACGGTCCCTCTGCTTGACCCGAGGAACAGGACGGTTCGGTTCCTATAGGACCCTGCTTCTGTATCCACCACAATCTTATTCAGCTGGTATCTGCACAGCAGGAGAGAGATAAAGCATTATATGAATGCCACAGAACTGTGTGGCTCATTTGAGACTTCCATGGAAGCTAAAAGCATAGTTAAGTAGCTCCTGGGGGCGAGTTTATGGTTTAAGTGCATTACAACTGATTGGTTTAGGTGTAAAATACAGACTCTTGTGAATTTAAATCATAATATGCCATTTTCTCTTGAGTCACCGCAAAATGAAATGAATTCCGCAGAGAAAAAAAACTGCTCATCAAATTTGCATAATAAACTAATTACAGCAGACGTTCAGTCATTAATAATATCAGTCAAGTAAATGGGCTCGCCCTGGAACAATAGCAGAGTGTTGCTGAACTACACACAGTCCTGTGTGTATGAGTCAATAGAAGCCATGTTGTGCCGGGTGTTTAATATTCCACATACATCCAGTCCCCATAATCCCCTGGTGGCTGGACAGCAGCAGAACCCCATACGGTAGAGAAAGAGAGAGCGAGGGATAGAGAGAGGAACGCATGCATTTATGTGAGACTTGATGTGCTACAGCTGCTTGCCTGCTACCACAGGCTACAACACCAGACCAGGATAACTTCAACAGAAGGAATCCACAGCCTGAACAGACAGACCATGTGTATGTATGCCACCATGTCTCCTACACTGTAAAACATTATACAGACATTTAATGGAATCGACTAATGTTTTGTAACTGACTTTGTGTGTAGAAGTCAACCTAAATCTTCTGGTTTTCATTTAAAGGCCCTCGCTCATGAGATCTTCTGACTTGAAGTCTTGTGATGAGTTGAATGAATGCGCTGCTGAGTGTTGAATAAACTCATTAAGCTTCTAAAAAAAAAAAAAAAAAAAACAATTTATTGGCTACTTCCCAGCATGCAACATTTGAGAGTTAAAACTTGCCCGTCTTTTTTTGTATCGAACTATAAATGGAGGAATCTGTCTGTCTCTCCTTCGATTTTCTCAACAACCGCTAATCCCATCAATTGCAAACTCTTTTGCAAACAATTGCAAATGTATACTGTTGAGGACCCAAACTGTGACTGTGACCTTTTTTGAATGAGTGGTTCTGGAGAAACATAAAAAGGCAAACATTGAAAGGCGCATCAGTTACAGCCGGGGCAAGATGCAGCTACAAAACCTCACACAAGATCATCTACAGTGCGGGAGTATTATAGACTGTGAAGCTGTGAAAAACCTTACTGAAACAAATGAATGACTTTAGCAAATCTGTTCTATATGAACATTTCGCTACTCCTTCATTAAAAAACGTTTCCTAGGAGACAGAGCTGGCGTTTGACTGCTTGTCTGAGTTCAGTCTCACCTAACCATGGTTCTGACTATCCAGGGTCTTTGTCCAAGTGACGGGACAGCTTCATCCATCAGCGGATGGGTCTTGACGAAGTTGAGCATGTCATCGGGGAAAGAGTTGGATGAATTAAACTTGGATCCTTGAACAGCACAGCCACCGGGTCTGGGGACAGGAAATCACAAATTTAGCAGATGGTACAGAGGCAAAGTGGTGTTCCCATTCTGACTACTGGAAGTCTCTGTGATTAAATAGTTATATAATTAAAATGTCTAGACTTTCTGGGTGTCTCACATTCAGACAGACATTCTTTTTTTTCAAGAAGAGTTTGATTTGATTTGGATATATTTCATATTTGAAGTAAATGGAAAGCAATGGATAGCTGCACGAGGTCAAAACATGCCTTTAGATTAGCAGGGGACGAGCTGTATTTCCCACATCGACATAACTTTCAGATTTCTGAAGAAAGTTTCTACATGCTGTAATATCTCATGCAGTATCTTACTGTATTCTTCAGTACATCGTTACTGTATTTTCTTTATGTATGAAATCTTATCATGAACTAAACATGAACTTAAATACAAGTTGCTCACAGTAGTGTTTTTTCTCTCATAGTTCTCCAATAACAACCTGAACACAGGTGCATAAATTGATTACAGCCATCTGCACCTTGGTTTCGGGATGACTTCATCTGGGACAGGCGTCCAGATAGACTCGGGTGACTTCTGCTCCTTGAACCTCCCGTCAAACACCGCGGCCAGCTGCTCCATGTCAAACGCACACACCGCCGAACCTGGGATACTGCAGAGAGCGAGTCGTGAGACAGAGGTAGACGGAGGCAGAGATAAAACACTTTAAGCTGATACGAAATGACTGTCAGTCCTGTGTCAAGTGGGCTTTACTTTCAGACAGGGGTGCAGAGAAAAAATTGAAAAAAAAAAAAGTGAAGGAAAAAGACAAGATAAGGTGGAGAATACCTCCTCTGAAAAATAGACTGAAGGAAAGAAGTTAAAAAATAGAAAGTCAATTGGAAGAGTGAGAAAGGGACACACAGCCGGTGAAGACGACAAATTGGATTTGGGCTGTTCATATTTTGACATTCAGTGTTTGAACACAAAGGAAACTGTTACTGAGACGGAAAGAAAGACAGGATAAGATAGATGCTGTCAACTCAGTGGGTGAAGAATAGATATGAAGCGGATGCAATGGCTAGATTAGGCCTATGAAAAGATCTTGGCTGAAATTCCTGGAATATAAAAACGAAATAGGAAATGAGTCACTGAATATTCAGCCTTTCACAAAAGCGCGAGGTGGGGGGGTCTGAAGATTCTCGTAAAGGAAATGAACCCAAGAACACGTTCCAGTAAAAAGCCTGGTGCACCTTGGAGGCTGTTTAACTACACATGAACCCAGCAACTGGGAACAGAACATCTGCTCCAAGAAGTGTCCATAGCCCACACACACGCACACAAACACACTCACAAATGCACAGTCAAAACCAACAAACAGAGAGTCACACAAAGTTAGACTATCTCCTCACTGAGCCTCATGCTACGTTTTCATGTTATGGCTACAGAAACTAAGCACTTCAGAGACAGAAATAAAGGGAGCAGTGTCAGGATGAGATAAGGAATGAGTTTTAAAAAAAAACATCCCATGCTTCCTGCTCCGAGACTCAACTCTCTGCTCTGAATGTGTCCTCATCAGTGACTAATGGTGTGCACGGTGTGAGAGCTGGTGACTAAGTGCTAATACCTTTGCGATACACATACAATGAAAAAAACCTGAGAGACTGAGTCACCAGCAGCCTGCTGCTACATGACTCTCACACATATCCCATCTGTTAATTTCTTTTTTTTTTCCTTTTTTTTTTTAACAATGTCCAACTGGTGATTTGAGGGTCTGTGCCCCGGTGACGATGAAGCAAGCTGAGAGGTGTTTCTCTTGAATGCGCCTTTGAAAGCCACAGAAGGGTTTGTTTGGGAAGGCAGAGCCTGAAGGCTGCATTTTGGTTGCAGCAGGGGCCCGTTCCCTCCTGATGCACCACTTGATCAGGTCTCCCTCAGTACTTATCATTCATAAGCAGGGATGTGACTCAGCCCCGCCCAATGTGGCGAAGCGCAGGCACCAGATGTTATGTATGACATGTCTGCCCGCTCTGAACTGATACCAGCTTGGCTTCCTTTCTCTACCTTTTCCCATCCCCCCAGCTCTCTCTTTCTGTCTCGCCGCAGGTCGCTGGGTTTGCCCCATGTAGGGCTTTGTGTCTAACAGAAGTAAGCCAAACAGCCTCAGGCTGTTTTTCTCACCGAATTCTTTTAATTATTCTCATTTTTACTCTGCGGTAGTCTCTCCTGCTTTTGTATGTCGGTCCATTTGCGTTGTTTTCTTGTACACAAATTTCATTTTCAATCATGGTCTCAGTCACCCTCCACACTTGAGACTGCTGTCCTTTGTTTAAGTTCAAATTTAGATGTTTCCGTCCTTTGGAATTTGTCCTTCCTTCAATCTTTCTCCTTCACTGAGGTTGAGTGACAAGCTGTCCAGGCAAGATACATAGGGTATCGGTTTGAGAGAGCTGCTGTGGAGGCTAAAGTACTTCCTCACTATTTAACAAGCTCACTGACAGCTTGGAATAACACAGTCCTCATGGACACATGATGCCTCCTAGGAGTACATGAGGAAGAAGAGAAGATGGCAGCAGCCGGGGGGGTTTCAATGTCGATCCTTTAATTAGAATTACATTTACCACAGTCATGGTCAATGTAAAAAATATAAAGACCTTGTGAAATATAGTATGAATTAACTACATAGGGGCTATATATTTTCTGTTAGCATATTTATAAATTCCACACACTCAGTACAATTATCTGTATAGTACAGTCCTGCCAACTGGACCATTTCCAGTAGGACTTTATTGTATATTTTCTTTGATGATTTTCATAATCTGTTTTTTTTTTCTCTCAACATTTTTGTGTTTGTTGATTAGATTTTGAGAGTTGACTTGATTTACCAAACTTGGTATGGAGCCAGAGGGGTTTCAGATATACTTCAGACAAACATTTTGGCTGCCCCAGTGGAAGAAACTTTGCAATGGGATTGGCCTTGCACTGAACTAATTAGGACCTTTACTCCAATTAACCCAAAATTTTGTTTTGTTTGTTCTGCGGAGCAACGCTCCACCGGTATTTTATGGAAACTGTTTGACATTTGAGGGGAATACACCTATTCGCTTCCTTGCCAGAGTTAAATGGAAAGATCAATACCACTCTCATATCTGTGCAGTAAATATGAAGCTGGAACCAGACTGAAGGAACGTTAGCTTAGCTTAGCTTAGCCAAAAAACTCAAATGTTTTGTCCAGTTTTAACAAAACATGGCACAAATACTTAAAATCCTTTATCTTCATCTACTCTCATGTCATACAAAACCTGCAGCCTGATCTGTTTTTTGTATTATAGCAACCCAATTTTTCATACTTCCTTGACCTTTTCACATCACTGCCCTGTGGGTTTTGTCTTCTCTCCATAACCTGACTCTCCTAGCCCACGTGGACTCACTAACACCTCTATAACAACTCTGTATTTCTTTGTGACATGGCTCTGCTGTCAACTACATGCTATTCCTTTCCCTAACCCATTTCTCTGCCTCCAGGTAGCTACCTATTTCTCTGCCTCCTCTACTTGCGGGCCCGGGGGGACTAGCTTGAACATCTGTGCATCTTCCCCTGTGCCACACTTCTCCTGGCACAGTAAACATGTTCTCCTCCTGCTCCTTGTCCTCCTCATTTCCCCTCCTCTGCTGTGTTTTCCCTGAGGGACATCTTGCTGTCTGACCGTGTCACATGGGATTCTTCACAACCAAAACCAAACATGGCCTCCCACTCTCAGGATGCACTAGATTTACTTTACTTTGCATGGGATGTTTTCCTTGCATTTCTGCACAACCCCATTAAGCCTAATGAGCCCGTGTCAGTCTACTCCAGCAGCAATAGACATTTTCAGCTGCCACAACAATAGCTGAATAACGAGAATTGTTTGTTTTTCATAGCAGCCCTGAGCAGCGGCATGATGGTAAGACTTCCATTTGACATCCTGCTGCTGTTCTTTTGAGATATACCTCCTTATTTCAGTTGCTAAATTAAGGAGAAAATACTATTTTTCCCCTCTTCTTCTACCCAGTGGTCTCATACTGTTACTCCCCAAACCTCCTTGACCTCTTGAGCATCCGGATTGTGAGTGCAGGAGATGCTCAGTAGGAAATCCAAGCTCTTCTTTCATTCTTCTGAGAGATGAAGGGCCTAGGGCTTCAGAGGGGGATGCACCAAGGCACAGCCAGGGAGCCATTTTATACCCAGAAGCATTCTGCAAAAGCAACTCCATAACCGTTAAGGAGCTGGTATGTGGCTGTAAAATAACCCCTGGAGTATGTGGGCACAGGGAGAGATGAGTAACTTCAGAAAGTCCAGGGGAGATTCTTGATAAAAACCTTGACTCTGTCCTGTCATTCCCATACTGCAGTCCCACACATGCTGCACAGGGCCAAATGGCAGGGAAGAATAGCTATTCCTCCACTCACAGGTCCTGCTTCATGCTGCTTTCACTGCACGTTGCCAGCCAAAGCAATTTGTCTGGCAAGCACTTAGCCAGTGTGGCGCAGTGGGCAACATGGGGCCACTGGGAGTTTTGTAGCTCACCTCACACATTCTCTCTTACTCTATGTGTTCATTTTCCTCCATCACACGTCTTCTTATCCATCTAAACCTCCCTCCCTCTCTCTGTCCTCGTTGGAACTTATTTAAAATAGGACCTGGTAGCAGTTTACATGTGTGCTTGTGTGTGTGTGTGTCTTCAGCTGCTTCTCCTCTGAGGCATGCTGTACATGTTGTTATCTGGGAACCATTGCACACGTGTGTTTGTGTATGAAAGTGGGAGTTTGTGTGTGTGTGAAGCATTCATCTGTGTCTGCAAACAGTGGCCCCCTCTCACAGCACTGCCTTTAACAAACACGCAGATAAGATGCAGCTGATGAAACAGTTTTAGATCTCAGAGAGGGAAGGATGCACGTGTTGTCCATTACCGACTTCCCCGTCCTTGAGTTTCTCATCCGTCTCTCCCCCTCTTGTTTGCTGTCTCCTTCTTCCTTCTCCCTTCTCACATTTACTTGCTCATTGTCTCTTTTTTTCCTTCCCCTCTTTCTCTCCTGTCTCTTACTGGGAGGTCAGAAGCCCACTGCTTTGAAACACTGTCCTGCAACTGGTAAAGAGCTTTACTTTTATATCCTAAAAATACACAGATGGTATTATACTGTGTATAATACCTGCTGGCTGCAATTAAGTGAGAGACTGTATTGATTCTAGACCAGAGTCTAATAGCAGGCAGTTGTAAGTATTTCTAAGTGTCAGCTATAATGTGCTTTCACTTCCAGATGCACTAAGTGGTGTTGGGCCACTAACGCTCATATTCTGTTTGGGTCAAATTTGACCCATTTTCAAGTTTAGACGTGTGAAACATACCTTTAATTTTTTTCGGATCACAACAAGGCTTCATTACATCCTCAACAATTACCTACTGAACACAATAAAACATATTTCATCATAATCTTTCTTTTTTCTTTAAACGCCTACAAAAATGTACATCTGTAGTATTGTGGGTCACATTTGGCCCAGTATTAATTATGGGTTCTTTATGCAGGAAAATGTATGGCCTCTCATAGTAATATATTAAAATAAAATAGATACATTCTGCCTATTTTTAACTAAATAGGATTTGTATATTGTAAATTAAATGCAGTCTAAGGTAGATAAACTATCAAAGTTTATATGTATTATGATTATGGGTGAATAATAAGTTCCTTAGAAGATAAAACATTTCACTGGGTGATAATTTGTGTTTTTTTTTCTAGTGCCTGACTCATGTTTGAATTCATTAATTGTGTAAACACTTTTTGAACGAGCAGGTATAAAGTGAGTGGGCTACCAAAGAAAAATACACCGAATTCTTTTCTATGATTTGAACCACTTGGACCTCAATATGCTGTAGCAGTACTTCATTTTAAAGCACAGAGAATCTGTTCATCTATGTGCAGCTTGGGACATGGAGGATGTTCCTTCAAACACACACCGGACTCTTTCTAAAAACTATATTCAGTATTAAGATCACATTTTTTGCTCTACTATCGAAAAAAAAAGAACATTTTCTGTGTCAGTATCTTCAAACAAAGCACGATAAGCAGATTACTCTTGCTGCATCAGGAAAGAGACGCGAGAATAAAAAAAAAAACCACTTGTTTATTTGCACTCGATGCAAGGGGAATTATCCCACTGGTAGTTTTCTCCCTCATTTTAGGAAAAATGGAGGCTCAACACTAGATTGATTTGTGAAAACTACTGCCTGGCTAGAGCAGAACCAACCCTTTGTTTGGTGCATATAAAGTATGAGAAGTATACTGAATGTGTAGCTCACATAAAACATTTTCGTCACATTCCCTTTTTCTGTTTTCAATCTTTCTGTTTTGTTGCTTGTGTTGCCTTTGGCTCTGCAAATACCCTCAGTCTCCAATAATCCCCCATATACCAGGCAGCCTCCCTCCTCTCCCCTCACCTTTTTTCAATTTAATCTTGTCTTTCAACAAATCACCCTTTTGTCCTCAATGAGAAAGTTCCATGTGTCTTAAATTACTCTGTACCCCACAATCTTGACCTCTGCACTTCCACACAGCCTCTTTCATTTCTCTGGAGCTTTGTTTGGCCTGTAGGAATCCTTGCTCTTTCAGTCTTCATAGGTGAAAGAACAAACTGTGGTGGTCCACTAAATTCTGAAGGTGAGCCATGTGAGTGCAGCTACACACAGGGAAGCTGTCCCCCTCTCCATGGGATGCGTGTCAAGATGTGTTTCCAGGTCTATGTGTGTGTTTCTTGAAAAACAGTGTGATTTCCCAGGACAAGGACTGAAATCTCTCCACTTTTACCGTCACAGTCACATATATACACAAATACAGCGTCTGATATGAAGGCTGAAAGGTTGAGTAATTATCTAAATCGATGATTCCCAAATGAGATCCGCAGTTACTTGGTGTTATGTGGAAAGATTGTGGCAGTAGTAGTAATTTGATGAGTGGTGATTTGAAAAAGTAGAAATTACAGTTTAAATTAAGAGAACAAACAAAAAAAACATCCTCATACTGAGTTAGCTTGAACACCTGAACAACAGGTTCATGCAGACTAGTTAACGAACACAGAAAAGCTGAAAGAGTTAGCTAAAAGTAGAGGATAAATGGTTAAATACACTGGAAGTAAAACGGACAGTTTAAACAAAAAGTAGTAGATAAACTGTTGAAATAAATGCCGGGGTGGATGAAGGGGTACTTGAGTTCATCTGACAGGACTGTGATGGTACTACTGACAAAAAAAAAGTCTAGTGTCTGCCATTGTGTGCACATTTGTGAGAGAGAAAGGCGTATTTGAGTGTGTTTGTAGCTTGTTTTCAAGTCTAAGTTGTATGTTGTACCTGTTGGCCGGTGTGGAGAACACCCCCAGGATGATGTCCCTGCCGTGCATCCTGATGATGGGACTGGTGGAGTGCAGCAGGTTAAAGTAGAAGTGGGAATCACCGGGGACGGAGCAGTTCAGACGGGCCTTCAGGAACGACGTCCACTGCTTCTCAAGGACGCGCTGAGACCCGCCCTGGTCCCGTTTACACACCCGCGCCACACGTGACACCACCACCTGTGACAAGTGAGGTGCAGAGAAGCAGATGCACGCATAGCCCGCATATAACTTCAATGATAATCTGGGGAGTTAGGAAATATTTCATCTTCAAAAAGGTGTATTTAAAAGCCCTTTTCAACTCCGGCGTGATCTCTAAAGAGTCATTTGCATGCTATTTGCAATGCGGAAACCTTGTTTTGACAGATCATTGTTTTATAATGGTAAATTTAATGTCAATTATTCATGAAAATGTCAGTGCATCTCAAAATTGCTTCTTTGAACACCCTCATCCACAGAACAGTGATGCTGTTTAAGTATCCATTTACTCTGCTTTCTGTAAACATGTCAAAGCCAGAGACCTTGTGCATGCACTTCTCCCCAGATGTGAATTGCTAATTTACGAGAGCAACGGGTTTCCTGATGCTGATACTTTCTGTATAAAGATGTATACCCAGCTCTGGTAAGGGCAGGAAATATAGCGAGTTGCTATGAAAAAAAAAAAAAAAGGCTTTTCTCAGGTTAATACAGACATGAGATGTTTGCTCAGACCGTGATTTGTTGGATTAGATATGCAGACAAACAAATACGAGGAAGAAAGGTCAGTGTAGCTGTGGGAAAAGAGCTGATATTCACATTCAAATAATAGCAGCAGAGAGATATTAGACCCGCATCTCCTTTCATGGAGATGCATTTTAATGACACATTCACATATTCCTCTATGGCCCTTTTAAAAGATGCTTTGGAAGGACCAGCAGTTCCTCTGTGAGAATACTGAGAGTTCAGAAAGAAAAGAGGCGTTTTTATCACAATGACTTCTGTACCTTCTCCAGGTAATTGAACTCCATGGCTATCTCTCTGAAGAAGAAGTAGATGTGAGGTCCCCACTCCACAGCACTGACGAAATATGGCTCTATATTGTGTGAGAGGGAGAGAAATAGTGAGAGAGAAAGAGAGAGAGAAGCAGGAAGCACATACGATAGGAGACATGTGGAGAGTAAAAGTTTGATGAAATATAGATGGAGCATGAGAAAGTATAGAGAAAACAGCGTCTCCATTTGCGAATACATCATTCACTCCCATGACACCGAGGTAACATGAGGGCAGTGGGAATGAGGCAGAGGCCATGCTTAATTTCATTACATGGTGAAAGGGGATTTCACACCAAACAATAAGTGCATTATGGCCCCCTGATGTTTCTGAGAAATGAGTTTCACGCTATGCATTTTCGTGCTATTACACTGGGGGATGGGCTACAACCTGCATGTCTGATATTGTGTATTTTTCTACTGTCCCACTGTCTTCGTTATGTTTGACTGTAGACTGACCATGATGTGGATGCTCCCAACTCTGTCAGGGAGCAGTAAGTGTGACAGCTTCGTGTCCAGTGACCTGAATATGGAGTTGTCAGCCTGCTGACTCAGCTCTCTGTAACTGACACGAGAATCGATCCTGTATGCTGCTAAGTGATGTGGACACACACTCAACCCATCAGACTCTGACGAGAACATCAACAACAGGCACGATGCTGACGAGAAGACATACTTGAGAAAATTACACTAATGCACCTACACTTGATAAAACACAAACAAACACATCTTGACAAGCATACCAAGACACGCACAGACAGGCGCGCACACACAGACACACACAGGTACCTCTGAACCATTTGGAGTCGTGCTTGACGGTGCGCAGAGCGGGACTGTCCCCAAGGCTACGATAGATCACCGCATCAATAGCCAGGAAGTCTGTCACTGTGGCTGTAAACAGATTCCCCTCTGACAAACACACACAAGTATGCACACACTGGTGAGTTGGACGGCCCGGCAAAGCAACAGCATAACCACAAACAATAAAGCTGAAGGCAATGTTACCATTTTCTGAAAGTCCTGCATCATAAATGTGACACGACTGACCAGTCAACAATGTAATTGTAGTAACATTATTGCAACTTTGCAGCACTCCCTTGCACAAAACAGTATTTTTATTTTTATTTTACTGCTAGCTAATATGAGATAATGGTGCTGATGTCTGAACAGTAATGGCTCCCTACAGTCTCAGCCACAAAACACTGTTGATTTGGTTATACTGAAGTGTTTAAAGCTGATGAAGTAAACAAACTGAAGAATCACAGTGGCTCAGTTTTGCAGAGCTTATGCAGCGTATTCAAGCGTCTAAATATCTGTCATGGAGGAGCAATGATATTCCTCAAAGATAATTACTGCTGCAACCACTAAAACTAAGTGTGTGACAGCACACGATGTCACAGCGCCGTGTGATCCACACGCAGGTGAGACTGAAACAAGAAGATTGAAACCAAAAGGTGTGTCTTACCTGCAAACAGAGCTACATTGGCATGTTTGGGGTCATAGGGGCATCTCGCCATTCCACTGACTGTGTCTCCGACCATCTCCAGAGTGTCTCCCTGTTACACCGCACACACAAACACACACACACAGATGCACACATCCATCATAAAACTCCAAACAATACGAATGCATCTAAAGTAGCATCATGAAAACAAGGCACAAGAGAATGGCAATTAGGGAGTGTTACCATAAGTGCAAACTAATGATTCGCTTGTGGCAATTAGGCACAGCAGCAACAACAAGAGTCACGTTCTCATACATAAATAAAACAGATACACACACAGAGACACAGAGACACAGACACACAGGGGTCCACACACCCACATACAGTCACGTTGATGATTCAAACACGTTTCCAGTTCTCACAAACATACACATACATGTTTATACAGAGAAATCTCTGCTTCTCTCTCATTTTCGCAAACACATACACTTAAAAAGAAGCCTCAAGCAAAGTATTTCAGCAGCACAGCGTAATTCTCATCCACGGCCGAAAATGATATAATTCATAGGTGTCATTTCATTAAAACCCTGCTATAAATAAAACAGTAGCTAGCAACGTTAACTAGTCCCCAGAGAAAAAGACAGCCTAACAGGCAGAGACAGGTGTGTTATACACTGTTGAATGTCATTAGTGGCTGACAGATAATGGGCCAGGTACGTCTCAGCGTTCCACTGTTGCACTGTTTGAAATGTGAGAGGATGAAAATAACACTTATCTGAAAAAAGCCTTTGATAGTTAAAGGCTTTTTTCCCCCTCTCTTTCTCTCTCCAGCTCAACAGCCTTCATGCCTCATCTAATATTCCTGCTGAATGATGTGAAATCAGCCGAGCTAATGATTAATATTTATGTGTAGTTTTTTTTGGTTTTTTTTCTTCCACAAGTTTGAAACTGTTACTGTAATTGAGCGAGACGGGGATTGGTTGGGGAGTGGAGGACATTCAGATGCATGGTGGAAGATTCAGGTGAGTTGCTGCTCGATGGATACACACCATCAGAGTCCGACAAATGTATTTTGGACAAAGTGGAAGAAACACTCAGAATACACTGCAGATAATTGAATCAGGTCAGTCAACATTTACACTTGTAGCTTGAACCCTGGTGTCTCTTGAAATCTGCCTCCAACTGTGGAATTGCTTTGTTTTCTCAAACACAAGTAAAATCAATCAAACCGGGTAAACAAGTCACGTCTACGCCACCTTTATTCTCCGAATACCTTCCTCTTCTCCCCTCATTGTGTTCGCCTTGATTATCCGTCGTCTCTGACTCTCTATGATAACAAGCTCGGCGGACCACAAAGTTTAACCACCGAGAAACAACAACTGTTGTATCTCAGGAAAACAAGGCGCCGGAGCTGCCAGACAACAATGGATAAATAACACCTGAAGAGGAAGTCAACACCAGCTCAAGCGCTAAACAAACAACTTTAATCAAGCTGTGAATTTTCACCAGAACAGATGTACTAATTGTACTATGGAAACGAGGCCTCTTGTTTCCATAGTACAATAGATAAGCTGTTTATCAATGATGTCAAACTCACTGACTGCACCAGTCACAGGTTTGGGACTGGTGGAGCATGTTTAGTCTTTACTTACAGTATAGTTGGCACAGAGTGGGTTGAAGGCGTTGGTCCCACACACAAACAGGCCTCCTTGTCTGCTGAGCAGCACCTTCATGAAGTTACGGCATTCATCCTGCAGGAAAGAGATAAATAAAGAGAGGGAGAGCTTAATAAGCAGTGAGGGGTAAAACTGAACAGAAGAAAGGCAAAATGATGGAGTGAATAGGGGAAAACTGAGTTTATTTTTCAGAGACTGATTATGCAGACCGCGCTGTGAAATGAAGCTTTTCAGTTGCCTGATGTGTGGAATTATCACACCATTAACGCTGTCAATCATATTGATACAGTCTGAACGTAGCCTGCAGAGACTTTAAGTGTCTACCCCCTTCACACATGCACACACATACACGGTTGATGTTGATTGACAGATGGTAATCCAAACCAGCCTCAGGATTTTAAAACAAGCAACAGATTTAAGGGTAATTTCTCTGCCGCGAGGTGTCAAACTATGATGCCCATCTAATGACTAAATAAACCCGAGTCACAGTTACATTCCCTCATGCTTGTGCTTTGAAATGAGATGTCGTGTAAGCACCACATGACTTAATGGCTGCTTTTGCCCCACAGAGCCAGATAGTAATAAATGTTGGTTTAGTAAAAACAGAGAAGAATTACATTCAAGTTAATCTCCTGTCTCGACAACAGTATAATGTGTCAGTGCGTTCATGGTATAAATTACTGAACACGTGACCTCAGACGCACACTTGACATTGATTGTGATGATCACACAATTCTGAACCTACAGCACAGGTTCAATCACTTTTAGTTTTCTTAACGGAACCATTTAACTTTTAGCTAATTCAACCATTTCTCCTTAACTTTGAGCTAAATAGTTCAAATGTTTACCCACTACTTCTAGTTGAGTGAAGGCCAGGAACACAAGGGAAAGGAAGGGACCCAAATGTAGACGCAGGCCCATTAATGATTATAATAACAAAAGGAACAAGCTTACAGGAAGATGGGTGAGAAGTCCATGCAGACAGGAAAAAAACACAGAAACATAAACCCAGATTTCTTACGTGAATTAAAGAGCAAAGGAAACAAATCCATAGAAACATGGAGGAGCAAACAGAGACAAACCAATAAGGAGAGACTTAAATACACAGGAGGTAATTGGAAACAGGTGACACAAATCTGGGCGGGGCAGACAGAAAGGTGGGAAAAACACAAAGACAGGAAGCAACACCAGAACAGATACCAGATACACAAGGAACATAACTTCAAAATAAAACAGGAAATACTGAACAAACCAAAGAAACCAAACTGGAGTCCACAAAAGAATCATTGCAGGGGCTGATCATGACATTATCTAATTATTTAACTCTTTGGTCCTAACTTTTAGCCATCTATCCACAAGTTTTTTCATTACTCTTGCATTCTATTTTATCCGTTACTTTTATATTAATATTTCAATGAGTTTTGCATTTTCCCACTACTTTTACATAACATTTTGAGCAGGTTATTTATTACTTTTAGCTAGCTATCTATTTCAACCATTTATCCACTAGCCAACTGTTTTGTTCTGTTTTTATTTAATTAGTTGAGCTACATTAAAATCTGTCTGCTTACCCCCTGGGAATTGTCGCCGTTTCCCATTGGGTACAAAAACCCATTTATCATTGACCAACAGCATGGACCAACTTTTTACTAGCTTTTCACATAATTCCTGTTGATAGTCTATGTTTATGCGTCGGACTGAGATAGGGATGCAATATAAGAAAAAAAAAAGAATAAAATCTAAAAGAAAAAAATTGAAAATGTGTATGTTTGAACACTCTGTGATTGATATATTCCAAACCTTTTTGGCTTTTGACCCCTTTAAAATGAAGCAATATCGATTTATGACCTCTCACCACAGGGTCTGCCTTAGGGGTGAGAAGTTTGATTAAGGAGTTATTTTATCTTCTCAGGTTGTTTGATTTTAGGATTTTACAGCCTGAGGAGGAAAAAGTTTTCAGTCTGTTACAAGAAGATAAAAAATAAAAAGTCAGAAAAAAAAAAACACTTATAGTATAGGTAACACAAAGGCTTTTTGTTCTTTCTTTTATCATCTTGTGACCCCTAAGACTTTTCTTGGGACCCTATGGGGAGTCTCAGTCCCCATGTTGAGAACCACTGTCTCGAGGGCTTTACAGCCAAACGGTAACATGATAAGAAACAAACAAAACCTGTCAACACAGCAGTGAATGCAGGAGTTTACGTTTTTCCATGAGTATTAAACCTAAATTCCAGTCGTGACCTTTGACATTAAAAAAGGTACCGACAGCAGTTTGTCTTTGCAAGGCTGAGTCTGCCACCTGTGTGCATGAGTGCAGAGTGATTGGTGATGTACAGTAGATCACTGGCAGACAGAAGCCAGCAACCCCCTCCCCAAACGAGTCTCCCAGCCAGGATGGCACCAGCTCTACACACAGACACACGCACACCAGCTGGGGCCTACTTCAAGACCACCACCCGCACTGATGTCATTGGACAGAGAAGTAGGGCTGGATCAGAAGTAGTGGTGATAGTGGGTATGTCAAATGACTATGTATGTGTGTGTGCGCATGTGTGCGCGCGAATGAGATCAGAGGGATAGCAGTGATATTAGAGACGGATGAGTGTTATTCCAGATGCTTCACCCTACGCCCCTCTACCCCTCCACCTTCCCACTTCACTCTCTGCAGGGTTCTCGTTTTTCAATAGCAAAAACAGGAAAGAAGGAAGTGTTTTCATGTATGAGTGTAAAGATTGTGCGTGTGTGTGTGTGTGTCAAGTGCAAAAGGGAATTTCTAATGGTGCGGCACTATGTGACAAATTAAGGAGCGAAAGCAGCAGTATATGTATGTGTGTCACTCCCCCATGAACAGCATGTGTTCATGTGTGTCTGGCGCATACATCTGTGTGTGCGTGCATGCTTGGATTTGTGTGTGTATCTGTGCATCACAGCACAGATGCATGCTCATGTGCAGGAATCATTTACATGCTGTTTGTCAGTGGGGTTGTAGTCTGTCAGCTTGGTCAGAGCTGTAATCACAAAGCCAGATGAAGCACTCTTAATAACAACCCAGTCCTACTGCCAGCATCTCGGAGAGGGGAGTAAATACTTCGAAGAGCCAAACCACTACACAAATGTGGGAAATTGGCAGTGCTTGTACACATAAAGTGAAACATTTCATGACTAGAGGATAAAAACAAGGGTTGGATCCTTTCTAACATTTCAGCTATTGAGTTTTGATTTCCATTTGCACTTTACAAACATCATCACAATTCATCCCCTGCTGCATACATGCATTTCATTAACCCTCATTCATCAATTCCAGGGTGCAAATTGGCACTTTCAGGTATGGGTCTTTCTTTATTAAAGCCCAATTCACTCAGCAGGATTAGGGTTTTATTCTGGTTTCTACATTAAAAACAAAGCAAGCCAATTATAAAGGATCAAGCAGTGAATCATTGAATTAAACAATTATATATAAATCAAAATGCTGTACATCCTGGTGCCTCCTTCTTCTCCCCTCTGCCTCCTCCCCTCTCTCTGCTCCCTCACTCCCTGGGCAGAATCCAGACAAAACGCCACCTGTGCAGGCTGGCAACCCTTTCACAGACCCAGACGACTGCAGCCCTCCTCCTCCTCTTCCTCCACCTCCTCCTGCTCTTCTTACTGACAGTGGCAGATCTGCCTGGGCTCTGAAAAATTAATCTGCTGCACAGATGAGTTACACAGGAGCACAGGCCTCAGTGCAAATATGGACTTAGTTGTGAATGGACAGGGAGATTTAAAGAAGATCAAGAGAAAGAGTGTGGAAAGACGGGGAGAGTTGGTGCACAAACACGCAGATGTGTGTCTATGAGCAAGTTTGCATTCGTGAATCTGCATTTATATGATCTAGACAATATGCAGCCGGCAGGTATTTTAATCAGTTTCTTGTTCTTGAGGCAGATATTAGCCAGGCCAGTCTGCAGATGTACATATGTTGACCGAGCAAATGCATTTCTCGTCTTTTTAATTTTCAGCACAGATGCAGGCACAATGACACCCGTATCCAAAAGCATTCATAGACATATAATTGCAAGTGATTGCACACACACATACACACACACAGTCAGAGGATTGACAACAACTTCTCTGTTGCCACAACACATCTGCTCCAAACAACCTGCATCAGTCAGACACCATTAAAAATGAGGAGGCTCCACCCTCTGCATCTGCTTTTCATCTATTGTCCGGAACTCAACCTCTAGACTGGGATGATAAACAACCTTTGTTTATTCAGTGTTTGCTCTAACGATGAGATTTTATCCCAAAACCTAATTAAGATGGCGTTTTACCTCCAGCTACAATGAGCATTCCTGTGTTTGGTCTGACCAAAACACAAAACAGGTTCATGTGTCGTAAAATCTCCTGCTCATTTCACTGCTTTAGGAGCAACCGCAGCATTTTTCATACTCTAATAAAATATAATAAGTAATCGTGAGTTATTATTTAGTAATGTTCATACAATAAGAGCCATTTAAGGAAGCACATCAGGGGGTCATATTTAGCAAGCTGCTCCTCTAAATCTCTAAAGTTTCCATTACATGCCTGGCTGGTCCCCTGATGTTAGCGACCAGGGAGAAGAGAGCGTTCCTCTGCCAAGAGCCGCCATTGAGCCAGAACTCTCCCACACATACTCAAACACACACACACACACACACACACACACACACACACACACACACACACACACACACACACACACACACACA
>JBBMJY010000022.1:7092851-7105239 GCA_037833715.1 Toxotes lorentzi | reverse complement strand
ACACACACACACACACACACACACACACACACACACACACACACACACACACACACACACACACACACACACATACCGCATACACAATAGACACTCACACATACACATACACAAAGATCTGGCAAGCCCTCGTCTCCACTCATTAACAACAGGCCTGTCATTTCCATAAAAATCCCTGATGCACAATTTTGACTGAAAACAGAGTGACTCTCCATGACAGGAAGAAAGTGTGTGTATGTTTATGTGCATGTGGGCGGAGGATAAATTAACAGCGGTACCAAATTAGCAGCAATGTGCTGTTCGGAGTGCTGTGGTCTTACTCAGCATGTTAAAGCTAATCCGCGTCCCTCCGCAACCCTTCTTCTCTGTTTGATGGTAATTCTGGCTGAACACACCACAGGCCACAAACAAACATCAGACACCAGAGGGAGGGAGAGAGGAAGAGAAAGTGAGATAATAGAGATACGAGGAAGAAATAAAGAGAAAGAGAGAGAGAGGAGAGAAAGACAGACAGAAACACAGAAAACCAGAGGATTTTTTTCCAGGCCCATCAGCCATGTGGCAGCCTCAGCGGTGGAGTCAACCTGCAGCAAGACCTACAGATCGTGGGGTCAGCTGGCCTCCACTCCCTGGTGGTAACATACACACCCCAGACATTTACTACAAACACAACCACACACACCGCACTTCAATCCTTGACCGCAACACTTAACCTGGACAGCTCTCTGTCTGGCAACCTGCTGAGAAAACACATTAACCTCACTGTGATTAATAAAGCTGATACTGTGTACCTGCCGGTAAGAACATTAGCTTTTGGGATTCATATGGAGAAAAGCACATAATATCTAAACCTTTGTTAGGCCTTATAATGACATCAAACATGCTTTGTCACTCAAGTACACATAGTAAATGCAGTTCACAGCTGTAGATTCCCAGGTCCAAATCCATAGTATACACTATAATTACAACATATACAACATAACACAAAAACCGAGGATTAATCAATGTAGAAAGCCACCGGGAAACTAAAATAATGGATATGTTGCAGGAACATCTGGAAAGCTGATGTGAAGTTTATTTGCGTTGTGCATCATTTGCCATGATAAGGGTCTAGCAACAGAAAACTCATTCTTACATCATTGTATTGGAACTATGTCTGCAGAGCCTTTTTTACTCTGTTTGATATTTTTGGCTTTTTTTGTACCTTAGCTTTGAGTTGTGAGTGTGATAATCTTCTCAACATTACAACCGTTTAACAATAGACTGCTGGGATACCATAAAGGCTGAACTGAAATGTATCTTGTCCCAAGTGTGGGACAACCTGCTGAGAAAAAAAAAACAGCTAACAAAACCCACAATCTACAGCAGACTGTAAAATCAGCTCAGAGATTTAATAATACCAAATGTCTCACGTCAAAAGGCAGAGAAACCAGATACTTTATGTACATGGAGCATCGAGGAGATTAAAAAAAAATATGACCACAACTACAAGGAATGAAAGTGACTCCAAATGTGGTATTTCAAACAGATTCATTTAGGAGCCAAAAAAAAAAAAGACTGTGAAACCAAATCTTCAGACAGTCCAACACAGAAAAGGCATTTGGGTTGGACGATTGAAAACCCAGAGCTCCTCCGAGAGCACGATCAACGCAATATTGATCAAACAATCTCGCTAAGTGCCACTTATAATGATGCCCAACAGCGTTCTATATGGAATCGCCTTTGTTTGCATGTACATGCCACGCTGGCTTGGCCTGATGTGTTGGCACAGAGCCACCTCTGGGGAACGTCTCACCATCTACCTCTTGCTCTCTTTTTGCTTTCATTGGAAGAGAAAGGGAAGGGGTGAAAGCAGGCGAGGCAATGACAGCAAGAGACAATGAAAATGGCAAATACAAGAGAGATAAAGAGACAGCGGAAAGCAAAGGACAAAGGAAAATATGACGGGGATACGCAGAGTGAGTGACAGCGAGCCCGACTGTTGCGTTCATCAACAATCATTGGGTCAACTCGGGAGCAGAAAAAAGGCAAAAGAATTAGGATATTGAATTTTCAGCCTAATTAAGGAGAATACTATGCCCTTTGTGATCAACCAAGCAGAAATATTTAATTAGAAAACCAATTACAAGGTGGCCAATGTATCACATCTGACACAACCATCCCCCAAGCAGAACAGGACATTTTCAGGAGGTGAAGAGGAGGAGATAAAGGGGGAGGGGGTTGAGAGATGGCGAGGGAGGCACACAGAAAATGACTCCGTGACAGATGTGTTTGCAGAGATTTTCCTTTTAATTGTCTTTATGTATGTGTAGGAGAGAGAGATGAATAGAGACCATTTTGGAAAAAAAACTTGAAAGACACTTGAAAGCAAAAATATGAATGAACATACAGTACGCATAATGTATATGAGAGGTGGTGATCCCACCTACGTGCATGTAAGAACCGGCATGTTGTGTGTATGAATTGTTAAATATTCAGTCAGCACAGTTGAACTCCAACACGATAATCAAAACAGCAACCAGAGGGGGAGTAACAAAAACAACACCTGTAGCAATGTGATGTAATCCAGTACAAACGTCCTTTGGTAAACACTATATCTGGGCAATTAATCAGGGGAATACTGGTACTGTGAAATAAAAATACATCTTAAATCATTTATTTTCTAGGTCTTAAAGCTAAATGATACCATTTTATTAACCTTTGTGAAAATCCCCAAACTTATGTAATTCTACAGTGCAAGAAGGCCAAATAATCAAATATGAAGAAAAGAAGGCTCTGCACATTTTAGGTCCAATTCATGTATTTAATAATAAAGCCAAGCTTCATCAAGGTAAATGTCTGACAAAAGCTTAATCCCACATCTTAATAATAATAACATTAGAGCACACCTGTGTTTTGACATGCAAGTTCAAATGGGAGCTGAAGTTATTAACATTAGCTCCCAAGTGCTTTGGTCAATAAAACGATGAGTGAATCATTTTACTTATTTGGTCAACGTGTTAACATTATAATCCAAATAGCTTTACTAAAGCACTGATCCCTTTATTTTTTTCTATTGACATTGAGGTATTTGTTTAAATATATCACAATATTTGAGTTTAGGATTATCACCTCCAGTGAGGCAATTTCTATGAATGGTCTCGCAGATGAATTTCCATAGAATGTACCATGGGTATTGGTAGCCTGTGGTGTTTTTGACCACTAGCACTATGCACTATGTGCCTGGCATCGGCAACCAACATATTTTATGCCAATGTTTGTTTCACATCACTCAGCTGATCGACAGGTAAGTAGCAATGCACTAACAATGGCAGGTTTAAAATGTGGGTGAAAGGAGGGTACCTTTAAAATGTTGCATTTTCTGTTGACACTGTGTAAGAGAAGTGTTGACTCAACTCTACAGTCATTTCTGAGGCTGTAGCCTGTGGTGTTTGTTTTTGCATCAGTATGGTTAGATATGTGTAGCTCCAGTTTTTCCTTATTTTTTCAGCGATTGCTATTTGTAATGGAAATCAATACAATTTAGTTATATTTTAATAGTGAAAAAAACACAACCATAGTGATTTAAAAATATCTGTGTTGGCTTTTAGAAACCTATATCGGTCCTACTCTTGTGAATGTGCGTGAGACTGGATGTGCTTGTGTGTACATGCATATGCACACACAAGCACATCCATTCATATGCGTCTGAGCCCAGAGAGCTGACTGAGACGACCTGGCAGTGTTCTTATCTTCCTCACATTGCCGTGTGACTCACAGCATTACCAGGCAGCACAGTCATTAGGGGCAAGAAGACCTTTCATATCTCAGTCAGCCCCACAGCTCTCCTCAGGGCCGGCCAACAGGGAGCAACACACCTCCCCCTCTCCTCTCCTCTTTTCTCCTCTCCTCTCCTCCTTCTTTATCTACCCACGTCCTCTCTCTCACCTCCCCTCCTCCTCCTCTCCTCCTCTCAGCCTAGCTTTTTGTCTCTGTCCCTCTATTCTCCATTGTGTGTCTGTCTGGCACTGTCTCACACAGATTTAATGTCAGGTGTTCTCTCAGTGTGTTAAATAAGTCATTTTTTTTGCTGCCTTCAGGGGACAGAGCCCATGTTTCCCCCCGTCAACCACAACCATCACCACTACACACACACTCTCTCTCTCTCTCTCTCTCACACACACACACACACACACACACACACACACGTAAACACTGAATACGGACTGTTTATGTGTGTCAGACAGCGGCTCGGGATGTGTGTGTGTTGGAGATATGAGAGGTATTCAGGCATGGGCTGCTGGGATGTTTCACCCAATCTCTTCCTCGCTGCCTCAGTTTCCTGACGCCCACTCGCATTTTCTGGGGGCACAAACTGAATTCCTAACTCATAATGGTGGAACAAGTGGTGTATAGGTAGGAGTGGCTCTGATTGCGTCTGATCGATTAATATGTTTGTGTGTGTCTATCTGTGTGTGTGGGTGTGTGAGATTGGTTAGATGAGCAGGGACAATGAGATAATACACGGTTATAGCCCCCCCTCCTTTCTTGAGTTCTGGAGGTTGCGCCAGCGGGCATGATAGTCAGATAACTGACACAATGAAACTAAAGCTCCAGGCAGAAAGGTAAAACATGTGCCATAATTTAGATGATCAAAGCTTGTGTGTGTGTGTGTGGTTGTGTGTGAGAAAGAGAGATAGTGCGAGCTAAAAAGCTCTGAGTGACAAGATCTAATTTCAGCATCCACTACACCTGATCCATTGTCATTCTACAGTATATGATGTCTGCAAATGTACTGTAAATTCTTATTGTCTGGGGCTTTACCAGCTTTCATTGAAAAAATATGAAAGCTGAAAAGAAACAGATTGGTTCAAAATGATTTTCATCTAGATTTTATGCCCGCTGTGCACTCAGACTTTGGTATATTTCAGGCTGCTGTTCATTCCTGTTTACAGCAAATGATGCAGTGAGATGAGAAACAAATCAAGCTTCAAAATCAATAAATCAGTACAGTGCTAAGTACAAAGTACTGCTCTGTCACTTCAGTAAAAGTAATGTTTCGTTATTATTTATGATTAAGGCTGCTATTAATTAATTAATATACATTTTTTTAACAAAGGATCAAATGACTGCTTGTATGTGAAAGGAGTAAGTGAAAAAGAATCTGTTAATGCAGGTGTGATGTGCTGTTCTCGTGCTATTATTGCAAAGTATAATTGTAAACTAATTGGGAGAGTCAGAGAAAAATAGAGAAAAGATTTGTTTGAAAGGGAAAGATGGAGGGACAGAAACTAAACACCATCTCACCTCATGTTTGCCCTTCATCCGGCAGATCCTGATGTCATTCTTGTTAGACTCCCATGTTCTTTTCTGCACATTAAATAGCAGACAGATACACACTGCTGGTTAGCTACATTTGCATTTCCCTGTAGTAGAAAATGACATTTTCCAGCCTAATGATAAGTAATACGGCAACCTGGAGGATGTAAATGCTATGAGTGTCTCGTCCAGAGGGTGCTCACCTTACTGTAGAACATCTCGTCTCCTGCAACGATGTCCAACTCCACACGGAAAAGGTCATCCCTGGAAAGAGAGCGAGATAGAGAGTGGCAGTCAGCCAACACAGCACTCTCCAAAGCTTAAGGTACAGCAAGACACTGCACTAAGCAAACCACGAACACCAGTTCCTATACAGGAACAAGTACAGCTTGGATATTATTGCCAACTCAGGACAGTGCAAGTCGATGCAGAATTTCTTTTGGATGAAATCCAGGCCACGCACTTAATACAAACCCTGAGCAAGAATATTTCCACTATATATCGAATCTGTGTGGTTTTTACTACTAAATAATTCCCTACCTTGTATATAATCTTGCCATAGTGCGAGAAGCAATGTAATGCAATCATATTAGAGACATTTATTCCTTTAAAGTTGATCAGACCCGCAGAGATTAGGGAACAGCTTTGCAAAGTCTTCCATTTCTCCCAATATACATGAGAAATGGAACCCGACTGCATAATGATGTCTCATATTTCCCTTTCGCCTTTTGCCTCCGCTCATTAAACTTGACTTGCTGCATTGAATTTGCTGCGAGGCACCCGAATTCGGCTTATCAGTCTTATTCAAAGGACTGAAATTGAATTAATGGATGATTTAATCAAGCTGTTATACTGATGTTTGCACACCCCCACATGCTGCCTACACGTGGTCCAAAACCATGCATGTATTCATGATATTCCAAATGCTTCTTTCTTGCACTGTTAATCTACTGATAATTCTTCAGTAACCTTGGGTGTTCCTGTGAAAATGCTCACTAAATGAGGGTTGGGCTAGGCAGCTAACAGCTGACATTTGCATATTGATGAAGGCCTTGGTATCTATTGGGATGGATCTGAAGCTTGGGCTTCATCCGAGCAAAGGGCCAGGCCCTGAACAGGCTAATCTATAAACCTGCCATAGCCGTGTTACTGCAGTAGGTTCCATCCCATCTCTGATCTGCCTCCCATCTGTGTTTCATGTTCTCTCTTGGTTCCTTCTTTTTCTTTGACAAAGGGAGGAGTTATCGTGTGTGGGCATCCATGTGCAAGTGCTTGCGCATATAAGTGTATGATTGCGTGTGTATCATTGTGCATTTGCATTTGTTTTTTTGAAAGAGAGAGCTGTGACAATGTGTGCTTAATGAGAGCACAGGTAGGCCAAGTGCCATCATGTTACTACTCTCCTGAATAATTCATCATCACTGCCTGTTGGTGTTTTTAGAAGATTCCTGCTCTTTCTCAACCTCGCAGACCAGGACAACGGCTGAGTGGCGAAGAAGTGCGAAATCGCCAAACACTTGCTCGGCACGTTCCTGCTTAACAGGTCAGAGTTTAAGCGTTCTCCAAACAGTGGAGTGGGCCAGAGTGTGAGGCGTAATCTCATCCAGGCTGCTTCAGCATTGTCTCAGCATTAACATAATGAATATAGCAACAGGCCTCCTAGTCAGAGTGCCTGGCACTCAGCACTGGTGCCTGTGATAGTGCAGAGGAGGGGGAATTATTTACGCTGCTGCCTCTCTTTCTCTCTCTCCATCTCTTCTCTTTCCTGCTCCAGGTTGTTTGAATGATGCAAAGCCTGTGGCCTGTATGCTTTTGTTTGTTTATATGTGTGTTAGTGGATTTAATGTGTGTTGCGTGTAGAAGAAGGTTAGGGTTCCCGGTAAGGACTAACACATTAACTGTGTAAAGATTTCATTATTCTTTATGTTGCAGGATGTGCACACAGCCTTGAAACCCCTCAACTCATTGGCTCATAACTTACAAAGGTGCCTCAGCTCACAAGTCCTTGTCCTTAAACCCACAAATCAAAACTCTCCTATTTCCCTCCCCTTGTCTCGCCTTGCGTATGTGTGTGTGTAGTGTGCGTGTGCCTGAGCTGTTATTTCATAAACGCCTCTGACCCTTTTTAACCTGGCTAATACAAAGTCAACAGAGACTCAAGAGAAACTGTCAACATTTCCTAAATTTCTTACTTGCCCAGCTTGTGAACTTTCTCCTTTTGGCTGGCCAAACAAAAGCAGACTCGGGTCAGGTCGAGACCTCTTAAGCCACTAAGTTTTCCTGTATTTCCCACTCTCCTTCTTGCTAGCTGCAGTATTGTGGTTTAGTGTGAGCAGCGCTGAGCCTTTCTGAGCTTGCCAATAGAGTGAACAGGAGAAGCTGCTCTGCTGCATGAAAGTGAAATAGAAAGATTTGACATGACCACCTAGTTACCTCGACAGAGTGCTTTGTCGCATACATGTGTGTGACTGTGCACCAGGTAATCTGTACATGTGCCCCACTTCCCGCTTACCAACATACTCACTCTGACCACTTAATATGAAATGATTTCAAAACTGAGAAGTTATTTCTGAAGAAAAAAAATTTCAAAAATTACAGGCTCCAACTTGCCAAATATGTTTTTTTTTTCTTTATTAGCAAACTGCATTTTTTGAACTACTGCCAGAAAGAGATGTCACCATGGGCTCTTGGTGTATTTTTTCCACTACTTCCTAATACTCAGACACAGATACACAGACCAAACCACTCACGAATTAGTCAAGAAAATAACTGGAAGGTTAATTGATAATAACAAAATTAATAACTAATAAAATTAAAAAAAATTGCAGTTTAAAAAACATCAGTCTGTGCTTGTCTTCGGTCATTTCATTGGTTAAGTAGCCCACATTCATTTGTTGTACATGACCTGCCAAAACAGTATGAGCATTAGTTCTGCACACATTATTGTACCAATATATGGTGTGGAATCAGTGTCTATGGAATGTGTCCATTTGGGTGTCTTCACCTGTGTGTCTATGTCTCTTCCCACATACTTGTCCCTGTCTGCATTGCAAACTTTCTCTCCCAGCCTCACTACAGCTGAGCAGGCTGACAGCTTTACCCCCTTGAAGCTTCCCAGTGTTTTCCACAGCTGATCGTCCCCCTGTCCGTCTGCCATGAGTCATTTGACCTGTCTGTGACCACTGCATGACCTCCAGCGACCTCTGAGGTCAGCGTCTGTGGGCTAATCAACTGAGCAACCTTCCAACCTGGCAGTAAGTCAGCACACTTTCCCTTTCCAGCTAGTTTGCGAAAGCCCCTTATGCGTCATCAGAATTGGACCAGTTAATCGAGAGTTGGCTGTGTTCCTTTGGTCATCTTGTCAATAAGTAAACACTCTCCAATTGGTTCATATTTGTGTGGATTAGCCCTTTGGATCTGACTGAGTGCTGAAGACCACAGGATCCACAGCTGCTCATCATGACAGGGGATTAATGCAGCAAGGTGCTTTCCTCCACCTGCCACCAGCCAAACACATAGTTTACTTTCATTTAGCAAGGATGGGAAGAGGACAGGGAGAGGAAGCTGCTCTCAGCAGGTGCTTGGTGCAGGGATTTAGCAGCGCTTGCAGTCTGAGGAGCAGCTATGCTAATGGTGACAGGATTTGGGGATGAGTGAGGAGTCTTATCAGGCCATGCACTCTGTAGGAGCTTTTGGCAGTCATACCTGCCACCACAGGTACTTATTTATACATTACATAAAATTCTGCCTTCCTGCTGGGCTGTCTCTGGCTCGCACATGCATTTGCACATGGATCTTTTTCTTTCTAGACTGATCATTTTCTCAGCCACAAACACTATTAGCCACTTACAAGAAATACATAAATGCACTCCTGAAACTCTCATTCTCTGTATCTCTGTAGCTGCCATCAACACAAATCGCCTTTCTCGCCTTTCTCGTCTGTCAGTCTCGCATTTCATTATCATCCGGTTGGCAGAGACATTCATATCAGTTTACCTCTGCTGTTCACTAAAAATTTCTGCAGCTGTAAATTGAAATGAACACATTTTTTTTTAAACTGTTTCATGGCTCTGGTTAAAATTTAAAGCAGACCTTCAGACTACAGTAGCCGGAGTTGTCTGTGGGCAGTTTTATTATCTGGCTCTGTACATGTGTGTGCTTATAGACCCTCTCAGTGCAGACAGAATGGCTGGAACCATGTTACATGGTTTGATATATTTACTACCAACTCTCAGTAGTGAGGTTAGACCAGCTGGAGGCTAGGGACTGGGTCATTTCCTGGACCACTGCAGCGTCTCTTATTGGAAACCACTTCAGTCTTCTTTCAGTCTGCCACTACAACAAGTAACCAGTGCCATATGTGTAAACCAACTGTGTCTCATTTTTTAAGCATGTTTCAAGCTAAATTAATTTTCGGACAACATGGGCAGTAAATCTAGAGGTGCATGTTTTTTGTTAGCTCAGTCTGTTTCAGGTCGGCTCCTGAATGGCTCCGGGGAGCAGCAGATGTAGCTTTACAATGTAAACCTGGTGCGGCTGAGCAAGCTGTCCTCGTCTGGCCCTCCTGACCACCAGGGCTACTGTCTGTCCATGATCAGCACATTTAGCAGACTGACAGACATATGGGGACCATCATCATATGGAAACCAAACTAGAACAGATTTCTCAGGCCAAATATCAGCCTTCAGATGCAGATACTGGACCAGATTGTTTAAAAAAAAACTGTCTGGAGTTTCCATAGTGAGCTCACTACAATTATGAATGTTTGCAATCTAGTCCATGCGTTTTTGCAACAGTCAGTTTATGAAACATGTGACCAGCTACTAATACATTTGTGGCACTGTCTTAAAAACTACCATAACTGACCTTTATGTTTTAACATTTAAAGGGTACACACCCATGGTTTACCCTCACAGGTCTTATCATGCTTGACTGATATTGATTGACATTTCCATGACTCCTTAGTTTTGATCTTCCTGTTTGGGAAAGACAAACCTTTATTAGCTCATGGACCTTGGTGGCCTCACGTTACTCTCATGCAACTTTAAACAGAAGTTTATTCAACCAGAAAAACAAACATCTATGTCACTCTCCGTTGTTTATTTGTTAATTATTTAACTCATTTGTTGATTCAGTTTTTTGTGTACAGTGGAAGGCTAATGAAAAATGGAAGCACTAAAACTAAAACTACTGGCCTTGTTAAGTACTGTTTATGTACTATAGTCTTAATACCACATCTGGGTGTACTTTATGTTGAAACACTGACTAAAGTGTTGGACCAACCAAATGACATTTCTATTTTGTGCTGCCACAACTGATAAACATAAGAGGTAAATCTTAGCCCTCTGTAGCAATACTGATGGTACGTTTTATTAATAAATGTAGGTCTGGGGCTCAGACACTGTAACTAGCTGCGAAAATAATGTTCAGTGTATGTGGGTAATGTTGCATAGCAGCAAATGTAATGACAATCTAGCAGATCTTAAAGCCAAAAATTGCTCTGACAGAACTATATTTGTACTTGCATATGGGTTTGGTGCAGTCAATTTAGCACATATCACACAGGTCCCAGATTTCTCATAGCTCATGCTAATGTATGGCCATAAATGAATAGCAAATGTGTTTTTCAACATGTCTGTGTGTGCTAGCGTGTCTCGTACCTGGCTCCAATGTACAGAGTTCGATTGACTTGCAGGATCCTCTGGATGTGTAGAGGCTCTTGTCTCAGCCATGTTCGGTGGGGCCGGCCCAGAAACACGGGGTATCTTCTCACCACTGTCAGTGAACGGGAGACAGAAACACACGATGACTGATGCCAAACTGACATCCATCTTTGACAAAGGTAGTCAAAATAAAAGTGGTTTTGTGTTAAGCTTGTTTTGACAGCTCAGCAGCAGGAACACGGTGATGTGGGGACAAAGTCTGAAACCTGCAATTGAAACAGCAGCATGTCTGATACATTGAGCAGACAGAGACACAGAGCAGAGAACAAACAAATAATCTTTTGAAAATGAAAGATGTCTGAACTATACTGCATATGTCGCTGTTACATTCACAAGTTTTGTTTTGCTGACTGATTTTTCATCAGTTTAGATGAACTGCTCATTTACATGCTGCTTTTTCTTGACAAGCTTGGCAATACATGTTCCACCAACTGATTCAGATAATTCAAAAAGTGAGAGACACAGAGACAGGTGACATTAAAAAAAAACATAAAAAAAACATCAAAAACGTACAACAAAATGTTCAAAGAGTTTCAGAGGACAAGGATTTCTGTACAAGGGAAACCTTAAGGGAGAGAATTCAAAGATAAAAGTGGTGGAGCATGTTCAGCTACGTTTTTATCACGTCCCACAGACGTGACACCGTGTAAATATAAAAGTGAAGAGAGAAGCAGAAATAACAGTTACATATAAATCAGATGGATTACTGGTGGAAAACCAGCATGGCTATCTGTTTGTGACCTTGACCGAGGAGAGTGAGACAGTATTTTCATCTGATATCCTCTCATCCTCTCTCTGTCCTGCCGTCATCACTTTTTTATATCCCGCCCTATAGTCTGTTTCCTTTTCTTATTCACCTCTATGTTTTGTCTGCTTCTGCTTTATTTCTATCCTGTAATTCCTTTCTATAGTACCTACATGCCTGTGTCCTGGGATCCATTGTGATTCATTTGTTTCTCTCCTTGTCGTTCGCCTTTCCTTTCCTGTCCCCCTCCACACTTTACTCTATTTGTCTTGTCTGTCCATCCAGATGAGCTTGTGTTTTGTACTATAACTTATACCTGCCGTAAACCAAAGCAGTCGCTCCAGTGAAGCTCTTGGGAAGCCTGACAACCTCTACACTCAACTGTGTGGTATTGATACGTGAGGAAGGGTCTGGACTCAGCTGGGAAACCATCAATCAATATTATTGAACCGCTATCAATCAAGGTCTGGCCTGGACTGGAGACTGCCAAGCTGATATGGAGACTCAAAGTCTGAGTGTGTAAGGAGCTCTGACTCTTGAGAGTCTGTGTGTGTGTGTGTGTGTGTGTGTGTGTGTGTGTGTGTGTGTGTGTGTGTGTGTGTGTGTGTGTGGGTGTGTGTGT
>JBBMJY010000022.1:7055920-7081833 GCA_037833715.1 Toxotes lorentzi | reverse complement strand
CCCCCCCCCCCCCCCCCCCCCCCCCCCCCCCCCCCCCCCCCCCCCCCCCCCCCCCCCCCCCACAAAAAAACCTATATACGTCTTGGGCTTCACAATGACATCTCTGTATGCTAATGGTGTTTACCTTCTGTTCCTCTATCTACCCTCCCTGTACAGTGCATGAGGCTCTGCCAGATGAAGCCACTGCTCGGTTTCTACTGTCAGGTTCGGCACAATCAAAACAAAGTTGATGGTGAAATAATTCACTGTGCAGAATCGCTCCATAAGCCACAAGCTATATACCATTCAGGAATAACACATCCCTCAGCTGTGTCCAGATGTTTTATTTATAATGGCAAATTTCACAGGAAAATCATCTTGTCAAACGCTCCACTGTGAACACCCCCGTCATAAACAGTATCTAAAAGCAATTTTCTTTCCCGACAGAGACAGGGAGGCACAGTATCTTCTCCCAGTGGAAGGCCGACAGAGCAGGACTGGCACTGGTAAAGATAGAAAAGCATACCTACGAGTCCCCCAGCCTTCGATTTCACACTGACGGTCGCGTACACATGCACCCGAGCTGTGAATGCAAGCTTGCGCACATACTCATAAATGCATCTCCCTACCCTTCCTTCCTCTTTTCACCATCTCCTCTCACCTTCTATTTCCTTTCCCACTCTATCTTCTCACTCTCACAACAAATCAGCCACCTGCTCATCCAATTTAGTCAGATAAATTCCACCTGTATCACTTTCAATGCAAGTTCACGCACTACAGTAACTCTGGGTTCCCTTTTCTGCTTTATCTCTCCCTGTTCCTTTGAATGTCACATCTCATGTGGTACACACACACACACACACACACACTCTCTCACACACTGCGGTGTCAATCAACAGACGTCTGTCTCCAGTTGACAACTGTGCACACAAGGCAGCTGCGAACAAAGACACATTCCTACGTGTGTGACGAGCAGTAGATCCAAACTCTAAACAAACAAACAAACAGAAAGAAACACACACACACACAACAGACACACACATATACGCACTACCATTGCATTGCAGGCATAACTCCCAGGCCTGGCTGTGTGCAAGTTTGATCCCTCTCACCGTGTCTGAGGAGCATGTTAATCAGCGAGGGAGGCTGCCAGCTCAGCCATATATGTCTCTATCTTTCTTGCTCTCACTCCCCATGTCTTCGTCTCTTTGCCTCTATCTGCATCTATTCTCTCCAATCTGTCTTCGCTCGTGTCAAACCCTGTTTCCCCACCTCTACCTCACTGTATTTATCTCACATTCCTCCCCTTCTCCTCCTGCTCTTGCTCGAGCTCTCATCCCATCACTGCAAATCATGTCTTTCTTTTTGCTCTTACATTTTAATGCATCTCCACCCTGGGTTAGACTGATGGGATTTAAGACACTAAAGACTGGATGGTTTATTTAGAAGGGCTCAGTGAAGATAGCTCACTTCTACCCACCAGCCTGACATTTTATTGCCCTCTTCTTTCCCCTCTTCTTGTCACCCTCTGCTTCTCCCTCACCCCTCCGCTCTAAGGCTTTGGGATCTGCGTGTGCCTGTGTTAAAGTGGATTTGGTTATGGTGACTGAATCAGGGTGGGAGGCTGTGGGATGCTGGATGAGTTTCACAGGATGAGTTTTAAAGAGTGAGCTCTGAAAGCTGAAGGGCAGAGAGAAAGAGGAAGGGAGGACGAGGAAGATGGTAAGAGGAGAGACAGTTGTGCGGAGAGAGATATAGCAGTTGCAGTTGTGTGTTTGTTTCCTAAGGAGATTTCTACCCAAGCACACAGTTATAAGTCATGAAGCGGGGGAGTGAGGGGAGGTGGTCATCTCAGTGCAGACAGCGATAACAATGGTGAGACAGATGATGAGGGAGTAGAGTGAAAGGGGGGACAGAAAAGGGAAGGGAAGAGAAGAGAAGGAGCATATGAAGAAGTGTGGTGAGTGCAGTTAATTTAGAGAGAAGAGTGTGTCCATTCAATAGCTCCACATGTAGAATAAAAGCACAAAAGAGGCCCTTTAGCTTTATTAAACAATGCTGCAAGGCTGAGACAAAAATTAAAAGAGATGTTGCTTCCTTTACCTAAATGACCCAGGCAGGCGGTCAAAGAAGACGTGTCATGGTTGACAGCATCTTTTCTTTATTTTACCCCACAAGGCTCTCGAGCTTGGCCTCCATCCGTCGAGCCGCACTTAAAAATAAATGTATTCACATGACACACTTCGCAGATAACATCTCATTGGGGCTTTTCTCTGCTCAGTCAGCCAGTAGCATCCATTCCTATTTGCATAACACAGGCTCAAGCTTGAGCCTCCTCGCGAGTCTACGATCGCTGGGATGTTCAGCGCAAATCAATAAAAGCCATTTTCCTTGGAAGTCAATGGCCCCTGCTCTGATTGTCAAGTTAATTCAATAAAACCAGAGGCGAAACAATGAGTGAAGAGAAATACCTTGGTAAACTCCCAGTTTCAGGACACAGAATTAACATGAGAAAAGTGCTTACAGAGGAGCCGCTCAGGTGAGGAACGCAGGACACTCGTGGTATTGATTAAAAAGGTTGGAATATCGTACATGCTCAAGTATATGTGAGGTTGAAAAGCTGTATGGTAGAGCTATTCACTCTCTGTGTTACCTATCATGAAGTCAGTGGAGAGGAATGAAACAGCTCATCTGGGCCTTTTAAATCCCACATAACAAAAACAAGAATCCAACACACAGCTCCATCAACCCTCTCTCTCATCTCCCCATTAAAGCACCAGTCTGGTACACAGATTCTTTGTGCTCCTTCCACTCTGGCAGATTGGTAGCTACAGACATTATTTTGTTCTCGGAATAACAGGGTAAGTGGCTCGTTCACTGATTGGTCTTTCTCCGGGCTTTTGAGCAACAGGGTATAATGCTGCGGAGCCAAACAGACAGGAGACTAATCCCCCTGCTGTGGCTGTTGACAGAGGCTGCCATTTAAAAACACTGAGAAGAGGACAAACAGCAAGGCGTTGAGGAAAACTGCCCAGCTTGCTTTCACCAGAAATTTTCTTCCAGCACTCTTAACGTGTGGGAATATACTGACGAATACTCTGGAATTTTAGTTTACCCCAAAAAATTTAAGTGAAGGGGTATGCTTTAGGGAATTGTTGTCCAATTCTGCACGAAAAGAAAATTCCTCCTCTGGATACTCTTACAGAATTGCATATCCTCAATCTGTGATGCTCAGTGAGTTCCAGGAGCTGTTTTGTGACGAGTCAATTTGCATGTACCCACTTTTCTTAAGACCAGTTTGGTCTACTTCTGCTGAAGTTTCCTACATTTGAACAGCCCTGAGCGAATGTAAACATGCATGCATGCAGTGTGTGTAGGTGGACACAACGAAAGCTGTAGTACAGTAACAAACTCATCAAAAACACAACATGGCCTCAGGCTGCCTTGTTTTCGAGACTGTGGTGGCCACTGTCAGTGGAGAAACTAGTGTCACTGCCTCTTCTCACAATGTCTGACTATATGCTGGACTAGTATAGAAACTCAAGCACTCACTGTGTGATTGGGATTGACACAAATTCAGCTAGACACGTTCTTGTCATAGCTTTTTACTGAGGAAAAAATACAGTTAGATTTGCTCTGTTCAAGCAGCTTTCCTGCCCACTCAGATAACCATCTCAAACTGGGCAAAAACAATACCACCCTGTGGGAAATGATTGAATGGAGCCAAGTCATCACATTGTTGTTCAGTGTTAGCTGCACACATGACACAACACACGCACAGTATATGATTGAAAATGCCTGATACATATAATATACAGGAGTGATCATGGCAGCAAGTGAATTATCTTAAAATGAATAATGTATGAGTTCATTTTCAGCTGGTCAGTGAACAGCAGGGAGGCAGCAGCTGATGATCGGCTGATCTGTGCAGCACATGTTCATGTTCCCGCCCGAACATAAGCTCCATAAGGCGACATTTATCATTTACGTGTTGGTTGGTTGATAATTGATCTGCTTTTAAACTGTTAGATGTGTCACCATGCTGAACATGCCTTGATGTTTTGCCATGCTTTCTACCGTTGGTCAGTCATCTGCAGCAAAATGAAAAAAAAAAAAAAAGTACAAAGTCACAGCTGCCCAGTTAGGAATAGATTATTTTCAAGTAAAACTTTACAAAAAAAAGTACAGTAGACTATAATGTGTGGTTTTAGTGGTTCCTCCTGCAACACATAACACTGGCTGCCTGAAAATGAAAACATGTCCAGAAAACATTGTGAACACATGTGAGAAGTACCGTAAAGATTTTGGAACACATGAAAGTAGGGTGCATGTCCTGTACTGTCAGTGCACACAGCAATTAAAAGTGAAGCAATGCTCCGGGCCTGGATTGATCCTGCAACAACAACTTGCCTGTTTATTGACAGATCTCCAGGGTTTCATTGCTGCACAGATGCCCTGAGGCCACTTTGCTGGGCCCCAGCTCTCTCTCTCCCTCTCTCTCCCTTTCTCTCTCTCTTTTTGTGTATCCCTCCCCCGTGCTCCCTGCTCTTTGTGGCCATGTGAGAAACACTACTGTTCAATATTGCCTTTCTAATGTCAGGTTTGGTTTTCCTACCAACAAAGAAATCCAGCCTCTGAGCATGAAGCCTGTTATTATTTAATACCAGCACTGACATAACAGTTTGATAAAGGCCCACCTTGCCTCTGCTCTGCATCTGAATAAAGTTTTTGACATTAATTCTGTGCAATGTCTGAACAGAACTTCTTGCATTAATATGATATGCAAAGAACTTCTGGCACAAACATCTGGATGCCAAACCTGGACCAATTACCCACACTTTAAATACTGTTCTGTTTTATAGCAACTTTTGTGTGTTAATTTTGTAGGTTTGGTTATAATTAACCTACATTTATTATACATTTATTATAATAAATATTGATAAATGTAGGTTTAGTCACAATTAACCTACATTTATTTTAATAAATATTGATAACATCTCAATCATTAAAGTATATGCTGGGAACACAACCAATCTGATGAGGCATGAGAGAATGGACAGGTGATAGACCAGCCAAGACTTTAGCTAGATTATGAAAAACACTTCTTCTTTTTTTTAGCCACACTAGCACACTGTGTCTTGTTTGGTCCACTTGATCCATTGACCACTTTGATCTGGAATGAAATTAAACTATTTATATCTAAACTTATTTAATGAATTTCTATGAAATTTTGTAAAGATAGTCACTGTTCCCAGATGATGTATCCTAATGACTTTTTGCCTCTCGTGCCATCATCAGGTCCAGATTTCAGTGTCTCTGAACATGGTAAACATTGACGTCATTGTGAGCATGTAAGCATGCTGCTGACAGGAGCTTTAAGCTCTAGTTAAGAAGTAAATAATCCTTCATTGTACAGGACTAACAAAGGAAAGCATGGCAGTTAATGTGAATGATGACAAAAAAAAAAGGATCCAGATTGTATAAAATTAAAATTTCCCTTTAAATGTGTGATGCCAAATCATTCTAAGGCTATATGGTGCTGTCAAAAAAGGATTCCCAGCATAAAACAGCTGCACTACTATAATTAGGGCTGATGAAGCTGTGGTGAAGACATACAGTAGCTCTGTTTACACAGGACTCAAGTCCTCAGCAAAACATTCTCCATCTGGAGCCAACATGGCCGTGGAAACACCACGTACAGCTGAAGGACAGCTGTCAAGCCTGGAAACCCTCACTGAAAGGTGATAAAAAAACAAAGAGAGAGAGAATTGATATCCATCTAGAGGTGAGGATGGGGAGAAAGGTAAAAATAAGGAAATAGGGAGAATGAAGAAGGAGAGAGAGAGAGGAGTGAGAGAGAGAAGGAGCACATAAATGAATTTTAGAGTCAGAGCGAGATGACACAGGGAGATAAAAACAAAAATAGAGGGTCGGATTGGAACGGCTGGAGACAAATGGAAAGATAGTGGAAAGGCAGTGTGGTAATGCCGTGCTCTCGCTGAAACAGTTTGGCTCATGACAAGATAAGGACAGCCATCACAGTCTGAGCCTCCATCTTTACTCATCCTGAGTGCTGGCTGAATAACACTCCTTTTAAACCTGTTTTTCCCACATCCCTTATCAGGAGGTGCTGTTGTTGTTTAAAATTACACACAGACTTTTAACTCTAACTCACACAAACCACAAAGAAACACACAAATGATTAGCTGTTACAGTGGCATTAAATGGAATTTAAAGACCGTTGCAAAAGGACAGACACAGTTCATCAATTTGTGTGCTCTCTGAATTAGACCGCTGGCTTTATGAGTCTGAGGCCATAATGGCTGGTTCATTTTGCTCTCTCTTCTCTCTCTCTCTCTCTCAACTCATGTTGCAGACTGATCACAGAGCACAGGGGAGGACTATATGTTGCTATATGTTGTAGCCGCTGTGAGCTTTGAAATGGCTGCCCAGTGCTAATCAGAATGAGTCATGCTGTGGGAAATCTGTCAGAGAGATGACCAAAAAAAAAAAAAGGCAGTAAGGGGCAAAGAGATGAAGGAATTAACAACGAGGTTTGAATTACCAAACATCCAATTATATGATGTTCATTAACGTAAACATCCACCTCTCGCTGTGCTCTCACTCATTTCTTTCCTGTGTGTGCTTCCTCCTCTTTATGTCTTGCTCTTGCTCTCCCTGCTCCGACAGTCAAGCCTTGCTGCGTTCCTCAATGCCAACGGGCGCTATGGCAACAAGACATTGACTCTGGCAGAGTCTCAGTGAATATAGGAATCAACATATGTGTGTGTTTGTGTGTGTTCCTGAATCTCTTTGAATACATGCAGGCATATTTGCCACCTTCTATGGAGGGATTAAGGCCTTGCCTTTGTGCAATACACAGTGCTAGAGGTTTGGTGATGTAGGGCAGGGCTACTTGATGAACTACGGTGATTGGCGAGCAAACTGCTACCACATTAGCAATCCTTTCTCTTTTCTCTGTACTTTGCTGGTTACTCCCCGTGGCATTTTTTATTTTTGGATCATATATAATTTAATTTAAAAAACAAAAAAGTTTCTTAGGTGTGAGGGAAAAAAACACCCCAAGCTAGGATTGCTTGTTAATTGTTGTGTCATAGTTGTCGAGAAACTAGCCAAGCAGTTTATACTCCAACACTGGTGGCTAAATAAACCTGGATCATGCAACAGGCTAACGTTCCGATAGCTTTCTGTCTCTCCCTCAAAGGTCAACATAGTCAAGAAGATTTGCTATTGGTCAGTGGCACAAACTTGTTTGACAAACTTCACCAAAGCTTTTTCACCCAATTCACATTTTTAAATGCTTGTTTGACCGGGTTTTTATTTTGTGGTAAATCTGCGATATCCTCAGGTCATATTTCTACATTTTTGTTTTACAGAATAAGGTTTTCACCATCATTAGTCACAGTTTATCAACCTTTATATTTATTGCAACATCACAAAAGTGCAATAAGTAATGAAAAAACAAGCTATAGAGAAAAAAAACACTTTGCATCTTCTCTTCTGCACAAAAGTCACTTTAAATGTTTCTTGTTATTCTAGGAAGAAGTAAAAATAGAATAAGTCAAAACAGAATATCGAGCTCTCATGAGCTCTTTTTCTCTTACAAAGCATTGTCTGGGCAGTCCACACATGCTGATGCCTCTGGCCATGTTTCCCTGCAAATGCATCAAGTTATCAAGTACTGTAAGGCCTAATGATAGCAAACTTCCCACACACAAAAAAGTTGAGAGCTCTCATTCTGAATTAAAACTTGTCTGAGAGGATGTGAAAACAAACACAGCCTTTCTCTTAAGGCACCAAAACAAAGGCAACAAGAGCAGAAATGCACTTGGGACCTCAAAATACACAAAATATGTTTACTTGATACCAAGATATGTTTGGTTTTAGCTTCCAATGGTGTTAATATGCAGTTGCTGCTGAAAGTGTAGAGCTGTCCAGATGCTGGGATGCATTTTCTATTAGCTGGTCTTCCTGTAAGGGTGAGGGGATCTGGTTAAACCAAAAGCACCAGATGCTGTTTATAGTGATCAAAGATGGTGAAAAAGAAACAAGATGAGGAGACAGGCCGGGTGTGTAGGGAAGTTCAGATTTTCTGTTCCAGTTCTAACTTTCTCTGATTATAAGTGACACTGATGAGTAGATGGGGAGCAACTGAGTGAAATAGTTTACTATTCAAGAAAATGCATTTGGACTTGGTGCAACAGCTCCACAGGCATCTTCCCAGTCAGACAGCCTCCTCATACTGGACAGAGGAAAACACCAGGAAGAATATAATGAACAGAGCATACAGGGACAATATAGATCCAAATGTCAAAAAACTAACAATATGACCTGCAACGCTTTGTTCCAGCAGAAGTCTTATCACAGATACAAGGATATTTAAGAGGTAAAATTCATGGTTGAATGTAGACCTTTAAGGAAAAAAATTAATTCTCATTTCTCACAGAATTTTCATTCTTACTGTTTGCTTCACAGCATTTTTTTGTCTGTTGTCTGCAGGTGCCATTGATAGTTATTACAGAATGCAGCTTTTAAATGAGAGAGATAGCCTGGGGGTAGAGGGTGGATTTCTGGGAAACTGTCTAACTCACATTAGACTATAGTGTAAGAGCAAAACTACTTGCTTCACCCGAGAGATTGGTCTGACACATCTTTACAACCAGCCCCGGTTGATGAGTGCTTAAAAGTCAATTTTAAAAGCAAGTGAAAATAATTGAACTGGAAATATGGGTGAGAGCTAATTTCCTTTCATGCTTCACCTGGATGGAGGGATGGGCTGTGAGATTCTAATCTCAGGGAGTGTGCACGAGAGAGTGAGCGCATGTGCGTGTGTTTGTGATGAGCAGGACAGCACCATCCACCCACTTTTTATAGCCACTTACTGGACAGCAGCCTAGCAACAACACGTTCTTTGCATGTTGTAAAAGTGTAATCAGACATGGCGTCAATTAACAGCATGGGTATAGACAGTCCATCCAGGCCTTTCACTGCACAGTTGGCCTGAACTTCAAGGCTGCTGAGTTGAGGAACATGTGGGAGGCCGTGTAAGAAGCCCATATGTTCAGAGACAGAAGATATTTGTGTGGGGTGTGTGTGTGTGTGTGTGTGTGTAATCCCTTGGATGTATGGGGGCGTCCCAGTGGCTGCACCTTCTGGTGATTGTCTGAAACAACAGGGTTCAGGCTCAAACGCAACTCCTGCCATGCTGCAAAATCTGACCCTCTTGAAAAAAATAAAAAATAAAAAGTTAAAAGTGGGTTAGACCTCTAAATCTCTTCTGGGGGGGACAAAAATGAGACACAGGATCCTGCTGATGGGGGAGACGTGTTGAACAACTGACCGTAGCGAGAAGCAGTGGCAGAGGGGTGGGAGGCGGGAGGTGAGAAAAGATGAGGAGTAACAGACGGGAAAGAGGAGAAAAGCGTGGAGAGGAAGGAGAGAGAGAACAAAAGAGAAAAGGCAGAGGACAGGCAGGCGATGGAGGCAGAGGGAAAAGGAGGGCGAGAACAGACAACGGGGTCTGGCACTCCGGCGCGCTGGCACCTTGGCACCGGCCCAAGCATTGGTCTGTGTGGGCAGAGTAACGATTGATGCAGAGTGATCGCAAGGCTTTCCCACCGTGCTGCCCGTGTCACGTGAAATGTTCACACGCCGACGCACGCACCAGTGTCTCTCAGACACACATCCCACATTTCCCAGCCAGCCAGTCACTTTTTAATGCTGTCACCAGAGACAGCCCTGCGTTGGCAGGGCTGTCTCTCCTTCCTTCCCTCATGCGATTCACCGTCTGTCCATCTTTTTCTGTCTTTCCTTCCTTGCAATTTTGTTCATCTGTTCTGCCAGTATCTAACAGGTCTCTATTGATCATCCTATTTCCTCTTTATCTTTAATCAAAAGGCTGGAAACTCTGTTGTTTAATTGATGAGTCTCTGCGAGAGGCCCACTCACTGGCTCCCACAGAACCCGCTCTCATTCATAATTAATAAACTACTGCTAATTATCCAAGCGCTGCTCCACACCATGCACGTCCTATATATGAAGGGAAGAAGAGAGGGGAGACAGAGACAGCAGCAGGCAGGGAGTGAAAGCGAGAAAAAGATAAAATGAGGAGGAAAAAATGGCTGGAATGAGAGGCAGAGTGGAGATGTGGGACTTGCAAAAGAGAATAAGAAAAAAAAAAACAGAAAGATTTTGGGCAAGAGGGAGGAGAGGATGAGACCTGTCACCTGTGGCTCCCATCCACATCCAATCTATCTCCATTTCATCATCTCTCTCATCTCCATCACATCACACACTTTCTCTCCCCCTTTTCATCTTCTTATTAAAGTGCTCCAACTTTTATGGGCTCAGAGAAAATAGAGAAAAAGGGAATGAGAGAGAGAGAGAGGAGGTGGCAACAAAGACAGGCTGATAATAGAAAAAATTTGTATGATTTGAGAAGGAATAATGCGTTAGAGGCTTATGTATTTATTTATCCTTGCATGTATCTCTACACCAAACTTCATCTGTTGAGTGTTAACTTCTGAAATTTTCAGAAAGCGTTTCAGGTCCCGTCGAGGGTTCTTAAAGTGAGCGAACTCCTGGCAGAGAGCGGGTAGTTTGGGCTCAGATGGATGAAGCGGCTGTCTCTAATATGGGCCCATCTGGAGCTGGATTGACCTGTCTGCCTACCTACCACAGCCTAATGCTGATTGATAAATGGGCAGTGAGGTGCTGGCTGTGGTTGGCTGAGGCTGGAGGCAAGGAAACTGGACGGCACATCATGTTTTGGATACAGAACCTGAGCCACTGCTGTTCAGTGCTGCTGGGGACACATCTGTAAAGAGGTGTGAGGGGAGGAGGGAATTTGGGTGGTTTGTGTGTGTGTTTACATAAGCATGTGTAGAAAGAGTTGCATAAAGAAATCTCTGGTAAGCTTAAAATCTTGATTGCCTGGACTGGAGGCCTTTAAATCAATAAAGCAAACAGAAACAAACACATGCACTGACACACAGACTGAATAAACTCCAGAGCTCCAGTCTATTAATTGCTCTCTTATGTCTGTTAATCCACAGATGTATCTATTTATCTAATTTAAGGCAATTCTAATAGTATACTTTGGCTGCCCACACACAAATTATAGGATTTACTGGTTTAACTACAGCCTATAAAACTGTTTTTATAATGCAAAACTCAACTTCAGGATGATTTTAACAAGTTAAAAATACATTATTAAATTAGTTCGTGAGATGGTTCGAGAATTTGCACATAGCTTTCAGTGCCAGCTCTTATTCCTTTTACTGTTCACACTAGCCTTTTGTCATTTCTTTCCCCCCTCATATTCATTCTTGCCTGCAGCCCTTACTCCATCTCGTCTTTTAGCTCCTTGCTCCATTTCTCAGACAAAAAAAAAATATGTTAGGAGAGGAATGAGCTAATGTGATGGGAGGCAAGCACACTCAAAAATACCTGACTTATACATATTCATACACCTTCACCTCAAATCACTCACAAACCAAGTTACTAAAGACAAAAAAGTGTTCAAGGAGCACAAATGTGAGTTACACCAAACTAGTTGCACTTTCATACATTTTTTAGCAGCAATTTTATTTTTTTTTCTGCTCACTCAGGCACTCCCACTTTCAATTCAGTGACCAGAGATTAAATTACAAACTCTCACAGACACACCTCCTCTTCCCTCTATCATCTTGGCACTGTTCCATCTCTTTCTTTGCCTCAGGCAGGTTAGACCTTGACAAGCCTCCATATCCCCAAACTCCTCCACAGCCTCCTACTTCTCGCTATTTCTGTCTCCTTCACTGCCTGATGTCTCTTAACCCCCCACTTCCCCGCACCCTCTCCTCAACCAAGGCCTGTTACTAACCCCCCCATCAATTTTGACTCTGGCTCTCTTTACCCAGAATTCAAAGTGTCTTCACTCGAACCCATCAAGTGACAGTGACCTTGGCTTTCTGAACTGAAATAGAAGACAGATAAAGAGTCACTGACTGCCTCCCAACACTAACAGCCACCCACCACCCATACAGCCTGCCCCTTACTCTCAAATTACACTCTAATGGTCTAAATGGCGCATTCCCCATGAGATCCAGGGCGGACTCCAAGGGGCCAGGGTGAAGGGTCCAGTTGACAATTTATGAGTCAACTAAAGGTCATCGGTAAACCCTGTGCCTCAATTATGAAGCTTCACTTAGCAACTTGTGCAGCAGTTTAATCAAATCTAGTCCAACAAATTCCTCTCTCACAAGCATGAAGACAAGTTTTCGGAGCACTGCCATATACATCAAACAGGGAACATTATGCGTCTGTTGCAATCTGCAGCCAAAAGGCAGGGCCAGATAAAATGGTATCTCCTGTGACATGCTGCTTTCCCAACTGACTCATTTGCTGTTTGGCAACAAAAAAAGGACTATAAAAATGCACAAATCAATCCAGTGAGTGTGTGAAAAAAACAACCCATTTTCTAACCTCTGCTGCAAAAACACTGCTTTTTCCTCTGTGAAATCAAAAAGAAGCAAATCTGGAATTTACCCTCTCCTTCTGCCCTATGGGGTGTTTGCAAATGGAGCAGGTGGTATTATTTCATTATGCCAGAGCCAATGTGTCATAGTTATCAGGGGCTATCTGCTTTCCTGCCATGGATTACCATAGTGAGCGGGGCTCTTGTTCTGTTTTCACACTCTAATGCCAACCTGTAGCCTGACTGACTCCCATTCAAGTTTGTCCTAATGACAGAATTGAAGCAGTGAGCCTTAGATGAACGGCTAATGTACCTTTCAGTTTGATTTTGTATTATTCATTTCACTTTAAGTCCAGTAAAATGAAAATTAGTGTCCACATCTGACAGACAATGAGACACACAATGGCACTATGGTAAAAATTAGAGGAATATTTTCAGTATTGCCTTGCCAAGAGTTAGTTGAGAAGATTGATACCACTCAAATTTCTGTACAGTAAAAAGCAAGTTACTGTTAGAAGTGGGCTAGCTAAGCTTAGCATAAATTCTAGAAGTGGGGGAACTAGCTAATAAATAAACAAAAAGAGTATTAGAGTAAAAGAGTGCGTTAGCTTCATATTAACTGTACAGACATGAATGTGGTATCAAACTTCTCATACCATTATATACAAGTGTATTGTGTAAAACAATTACTTTAAGAAATCGCCCTTACAGTTGCAAAGTCAAAAGTAAAGATACAGTTTGCAGATGCACCACTTTAACTTTAGAAAGTTAAACCAATGTCATTTTTATTAGGTTCTGTGTGGTGACACAGCATTTTTGTCTCAGACAGCAGTCCAAGGTTGAACAGTCCTGAAACTCTGACTAGTTCCTGTTTTTTTCAGTCTCTCCCTCAGGGTACTGGGTCTTCTCAGACAGACAAGCAGAGGATGCAGAGATATGATGGACTCCAATTGATACATGGCAGCCAATATTTGTTTTGTGTTGAGAGACAAGCTGTGTGGGTCAGAAAATACAGAAGAAGACGGGAAAGAAATACATACACAGAGTGCTCTCCAATCCCTTGTCACTGGCGGATTCCTATCTGAACAGTTTTTTTTTCCCTTTGGATTCTGAGTAAAACAAACTGAAACACTTCTGCTAAATTGTTCTGCTGTCAGCCAAGTCAACTTCTAGATATTTGTCCGACTGTAAAACAGTATCACTGAAGTGTAACATCAGTAGAGAGTTAGGTGCGTGCTGCGAATACAAAGAAGACACATGTAGTTCATACTTGCACAGACCAGCAGATGTTACAAAGATATGACAAACTGTGTCGCGGCTCATATTCATGTAATGCTGAGACGCATTACCCTGCAGGTCAGGAACACCTCCATGATTGGCCGTGTCGCCTGAGCAAACACTGCTAACACAGTATGTCGTCTTCAAACAGATGCCAGATCCCCCAGAGACAGCTCCACCAGCGTCCAATCCCCACCCACGCACACCCACGAGTCCCAGTACACATTTGCACACTTGCACTCACACAAAGACATACACAACTCTGAGCCAACGGTCTCAGATTGGAGCTAAATATAGGCGGTGAGGTAGGGCTATAGGTAGTTGTCAGATGAGGCCCCATTATCAGCCTCTGACTGTGAGGCCCTTGTGTTCTTCCATAATGAACAGCTACTGCACCTGTCTCTCTGCCTGGCCTCCTCTACACATGGGCACTCAGGTCAGACTAAATATAGCTGTGTTCCCTCTCTCTCTCTGTTGCCCGACACTGCACCGCTGTGCACACGCACCCCACACTCCCACCCCCCTCTTTTAAACTTCTCATTTGGCGCAAACTAGGAACAGTGGTCAGGCCTGCCTACAGAGTCACACTATCACTCTCTCATCTCATCCCCTTTTATAGAAACATGATGACATTACAGTGGGCAGGAATAACAAACAGGGATCTATTGGCACCAGAGAGGTGGCCATCAAACATTATCCCCATCTGATTACAGTGGTGATGTCTGTTTGTGTGAGTCTATATTTGGACAGCTGGGAAACAGTCGATCATGAGCGGAGGGTCACTGTGAAGCTGACAAATTTTAAACTCCATATTAAACATGGGCTAATTACTTCTGGTAATTTCTTTTCAATCTAGAAAGTTACAAATTACTTTTTTAAAAGTGAATTTAATACGAAATTATACAACAATCTCAGTAAAAATCAAATTATAAAACAATTTACTTTATTTACTTAGAAGGATTTTGCCGCAATAAGCAGCCTATTTGAGTTTTCTCTCCATTTTCCCCTCCACTTTCTGTTTTGTGAAGTATATTATAAACGTTGCTCACCGCAGGATGAACTTGTTTACTGTAAGCTGCATTGAACAGTGTGTTTTGGCAGAACACACAAAAACTTTTGGAACTTCTGCTGAACTTTTGGCGTCAGTTTGAACAGATATGCTCCTTTACAGTTCCGATTTTTTGGAATGGAAAGGACACACAGATACTGATTTTTTTTTTTCAGTTGTCTGTTACTGTATAAAAATACACAACTTGACTCAGTCAACTCTTGAAGGATAGGTTCACAGTTTTTCAAGGCAGTCTAAAAACAATAGTCAGGTGCCCATAAGAACACTGAAACTATTTTTGCTTGCTGTAGTTGTTCCCCTTCATCATGATGAGAGATTCTTTCCTAATGTGCTTCCAATGTAAGTGATCTGGGGCAAAATCAACTGCCCTCTAAAAATATATTAAAAAGTTTATCTGAAATTAGCCATATTACCATCCACTGTTCCACCTGTGGGACACCAGCACTATGTAGAACTTGTAACAGATCGCCATTACAACAAAACTTAATTCATCATGTAACATACAGTATGTTTCTGATCAGAGCCTTCTTGGTCATACTGATGTTTCTGCTGTATCCAATATAGTATACAACAGATACCTTGAAAAAAAATGTACTGCCTTCCTACTTTTAAAACTAAAAGTCTGACTGCAGTGCAATAAATTCTTCAAACAAATATGTCCAAATTTATTGCAAGGGTCTGAAGATACAAAATACTAAGCTGAAAATCTGATTATGACCACACTTTTTAGCTGGCCTTCAGTCAGCAAAAGCAAAGGATTTCATGGTTTAGTGCTTTGATTGATGTTTGTTCTCCTGAATATCTGCAAGGTTGTTCAGAGAGCTCTAATAATGTGAATTAGAGGAGAATAGATGGTTGTTGCCCTGTGATTCTATTCTCAGTCCCCAAAGGTGACATAAAGATTTGACGAAGGATTGGTTTCTTAATATAGGTTTGCAGACCTGTGAGAGTTTGTTGCAATTCTGTGCTTGAATATTAATTCCCGGGAGAAAAGTGAGGATATTACTGACAGTCATATTATGCTCATTCTCCTCTCCTTTATTCTGCCACTGACAAAATGTCCAGTACTGCAGGCAGTAGAAACATCTGCAGTGCCAGCACCCCAGAGGAGAATGACTTTCCAAGGTAATAAAAAATGAGATGGAGTGATTAGGGAAATGCCAGTGAATGGTTGCGAGACATCCCAGCTCACCCCTTCTCCTTACAAATGCCAGTCAGAGTTGCTTCTGACAGTGGACATGCATCACCTGCTCAACCTCTACAACAAGCAGCTAAAACTTATCTCATTCCGAAAAAAGTAAATACAATCACATAAATTGAAAACTGCAATAATGATAGAAACATTACTGTCCTACATCTTCATCTCCACACATCAATTTGCCAGCGAAGCAAGGCAGTGTGTATCAGAAATGGGCCAAAACATTCTGTGATGATAAAATTGACTACACCACAGTGCACTCTGTGGCCTTCTCTCCCCCGTCTCTGTTACCCTGGAAACTGTTGTCCATGTAGGAAGGAGCAATTCTATTACAGCGGCTGGGCCAGCCAGCAAATAGAACTATAAAACATGACTTAACAGTTACAGAGACTGAGAGGAAGCACAGATGAAGAGGGCAAAGGAAATATATAGAGAAGAAGGAGAGGAAAAGGGGACACAGGGGGAAACAAGAACAAACGATGAACATAGATTAAAAGGAGAAGAGCACAGCGGGGTTGGCGGACACAGAAAGGAGTTCAGAAGCGGAGGCAACCTGCAGAAATATGGAGACTAGCAGAGAATACTGAAGATTACATCCAATCCCCTGACCCTGAGTCATATAGATAGGAGAACATAGAAATGTAAGACAACTGAGGAATTTGCCTAATAACAATATTAGAGGAGACACTCAGCACAGCTATGATAATGACTGCTATCGAAGTATGTCTGATTACACACAGAACGTGTGAGAGGATGGAGAGTGGGGAACAGGGCCAGGAGCAGTAAGCCGGTTAAGCAGATTGCCTGATCTAACTATGCTTCCCTACATCTATTCACATCCTCTCAAAGCCTCGTCTTTGCCATCCATCTCTCAACCACCACCCCTCCCCAACCCATAATGGACCCATTGAGTCACTCCATTTGTCTCCCATCACATGCCCAAAGCCAAATCCTTTCCTTTATTCTTTCTTTTTTTCTTTTCCTTTGTTTTTTTTTTTTTTGCTGCCCCTAACGCCCCCACATCGTCTCACACCATTTCCATCAAGGGTAAGTTATCACGCTCGTGGCAAGAGGCAATGATCATGCTCGTGCATGTGTGTGTGAGTGAGTGTGTGTGTGTGTGTGTGTGTGAGTGAGTGTGTGTGTGAGGAGACAGACAGTAGGAGAAGGTCAGCATGGAGCCTGCGGGGAGACACAAGAGAGGAGCGACTGGCAGGGATCAAATACTAATCGATACCAAACACATACACACACACACACACACTCTCTCTCTCTCTCACAGGGTCTTACACTTAACTAAGCTTTGTCCCTTTCACACTCTTGTGCCCGTCAGGGACGGTGTAAGAGTGTGTGTTCGTGTGTGTGTGTGTGTTTGCTGGTTTCAGGTTTCTCTTTTTTAGCCAGTGGTGAGGGAATGAATCTCCGATGTGACATCGTCTTTGAGAGACTTGTTCCTGTGCGTGACCCTCAGATGCCTGGGAATCATTGCAGGGCGGATCGTGTTCCCGGCTGGCTTAGGCCCGGCTTACTTTGTTCTAATGTAAACTACGCTAGGTGGTAAAGCAACACTGCCCAGGGCTATACTATCTGACTGGGGTAAAATTACTCTTCCAAATCTATTTCAGTGCTTTTGTGTGATCGGCTGAAATTGCACAATGGAAGTAGAAGTGAGTCAGTCTTAAGGCTATAAACATACCCACCAGTCTGCATCTTCAAAACCTGTCAAGGAATGTAGCTGTTTAAAGATATTCCTCAAATCAATTTGATCCCAACTTGTCATTTTTGTCTGCCAGGTTACAAACAGTGCTGGTTAGGTTAGAGAGACAACATCAGCATCAAAGTCCTACTCAGAGAATGTGACCAAGGGATTACTTAGCCACATATTGTGATTCAGATATGCTTACTTAATTGGTTACTTTTAGATCTATTAAGTGAAATGATAAACTGAGGCCCCAGTGCTGAGAGATTTTCTTGTGCTGCATTAATTTTGTAATTTAAGTAGAGCAATTCACTGAAAAGAAGAGCACCTGTCTTGCATTTGAAATACTATCACACTGGATATAGAGTTGTTTCCATTCTTAGTTTCATGATGTAAAAATAAAAGAAGAAGTTGTGACATTTACTTGGAAAAACAGCATTGGATCACTACATTTAAAACCCTATTAAATATATAAATATTATGCTGCAGCTTATAGTTGCTGCTCGTTGTCATAGTAATGCAGCACTTTTTCCGGCAAGTGATGCACAGTGGTCAGAAGAGAAGAGTGACTGACAGATTTTAATAAAAAACAAACAATGGAAATATTGGTCACTAAATAGAGCGGACACAGACAACCAAAAGACAACTGCTTTTTGAGGTTAGTGAGAGCAAGAAGTTAGTGAGAGCAAGAAGGGAAACTCTGTCCAATGCAGCAATTGTGCCAGATAAACTCTGAGGAGTTATCTTGAGACAAAATCACTCTCTTTAGCCAGCAAAAATACTGAGTCCATCAAATGGCTGAGGGAAGTAAATGAAAAACAGAATCAGTACACTATGTGCCTGTTTTTTTGTCCTTGAAAATGTAAAGTAAAATGGAAACCATTTTTACGTTTGAACAGAATAAAAGAAAAACATCTGATCAGTTAGGATAGCAGATTTTTATAAAGCTGCACAGCTTAAATCAACTTTTCCTTCTTAATCCCCTGAGTGACTAAGAATAGGCCAAGTATTTTACTTACTATGGATCCAAAATCATATGTCAGACATTTCACATCAGTGTTGTTTGTTCTGTTATTTTGTTAACATAAATTATTACAACAGATGGTATTATTCAATCAAAAAAGGAAAAAAGAAAAAAAAAGAAAAAAGAAAAAACTCACCACAAAGACGAGCCATGTTTTTAAAAAGTTTGGGTTCCACTATAAAGGTACAAAGGTATAAAATCAACCAAATTATGAAATTGGTTCGCAGCGTGTTAGGAATTATTTTCTTTTGAAAACCTGCCCTTTTGCAAAGGTGTAAAACCTGTGTTACTGCTTGCTTTAAAAGTATTCCAAAGAGCAATCCTCTATTTTGTCTGTCCTCTATCAGCAATCAGAAAACATAATGGAAATGAACACAGCTGGAATGCAGTTTAGAGGTGTTCCATAACCAAACCCTGCTCTCAAATTCAACAGCAGCAGCTGTTTGTACAATACTTTGTTCATGTGCTGCCAGTTGACTGGACGGGAGACGAGTCCTGATCTTCTGTTTGTGAGAGGATGGAAAGGCCCTATGCCAAAGTTTGACAGAGTATGGAAATTTCAGAGAAAGACCCCCAAAAACAGAAAACAAAAAAAAAAAACAAGTTAGACTGAACAATGTAGAGAGACAGAGAAAGGAAGGAAGGAGGAGGGAGTAGATGTGAAAAGGTTTCACAAAGGGGAGAGACACAGGAACAAAGACACAGAAAGAGGAGGTAGAATAGGCTTAAACGGTGAAAAGGTGAAACTAGATTGTGGTATTTCAGCACCTTCACCACCTCACAGTCTCCTCTCCGGAGATTTTATTCTCTTTCCTCTTTCCATTACTTTAACTTTAAATTGAGGAAATTGTGTGTGTGTGTGTGTGTGTGTGTGTGTGTGTGTGTGTGTGTGTGTGTGTGTGTGTGTGTGTGGGGAGCTGTGTGGAGGAGCAGGAGTTTGAGGAAAACCACTACACCGCTGTGCACTCCTACTAATGAACACCTAACTGTTTCTCTGCTCCCACTCTACATGTCACTTTGTCTGATGCATTATTTCCATCTCTAGTAACTAGCATGTGTTCCAAATAACTACTCCTCACTCAACTAGCCGCCCACCCTGTTGTACTGCATGCTGTCATATTAACTACCTACCACTTCACCTGCTGCTGCCTGTCTCTTATCCTTTAAACCAGGTCGCAGTATTTTACTAGATCTACTATTTCAGCATCACTTGGTGCCCATTTAGCCAGAAATGCTCTACCATCAGGTGTCACTGGGGTGACACTGGGGGGGCCATCTAGTAGAGCACGTGTCACCTATCGAGGCGCGGTCCTTACCACAGAGGCCTGGGCCTGAATCCTTTCTTGTTTCTCTCCTATCACTGTCACTTAAAAGCAGAAATCCCAAAAAGTTTTAATAAGATCATTCTTTGGCAGATGCAGTTAATCAATAAGGGCTGATTGAGACAATACCATTTAAATGTGCTGGTCTTTCCAGTTGTCAGACTTTATCCCTGCTGACCGCTGTGCACTAACCATTGACTCTGAGCAGATGAAATCTCAGCAAATCAATGGCCTTGTATTAAAGAGACTCTGCAGTCGAACTTCCTCCCCTGTTTCTCTGTTTTCTGGATAGTAAAAGTTCATTTGATAAAAGTCAGACATCGAAACATTAAATGCCTCTTTCATTATTCCACTGTCCACTGGCAATTATTAGAACTAATGTCCTTGATAGCACATTCAGATGGATACGGGAACCAAGATACAATACAATCCATAAACTATATTTTCCACCCCTGAAGAGCAGGTGCAGATTTGTAGGATTATTTTAGGATCTTGTGTTCATATGGAAGTGAAAATTTGATCAACCTCCATTACATATCAGTATGACATAATTTCAAAACCAAAAATTGCAGAAAGGTAGCCTGTTGTAAATTAAATAGCTCATCATTTTGGTGGAGGTGAGGTTGAACCTGAAATTGGCTGATTTGCTGAGAGTTAGATGGCAAGATCAAATCTACAGACAGCAGCTGGTTAGAAAAGCTTGGCAGAAAGACTTGAAACAGGGGGAAACGGCTAGCCTGGCTCTGTCCAAAGGTAAAGAAATCTGCCTACCAGAACCTCTAAAGCCCATTCCAATAAATCTAATACATTATATCTTAATCGCTTAATCCACACAAAAACCTGCTGTATCTGACACACTTCAGATACAGCAGGTGGAGCAGGTACAGAAAATAGATGAATGAATGGATAATTTGGGCTACTGCAATATTTTTCAGGTATTTTTTTCGAAGTTTGCTACTCCTTGGCAGCTGAGCCAATAATCTCTAGCTCCTCGCCTCACTTCATCCACTTTCTCTTCTTGTTGCTCCAGTCAGCTCAAATACTTTTATTTTTAACTGTCCTCCTGTGTTTCACTTTTCACTCTGTCTGTCCATCAGTCTGTCTGTCTGCATTCCAGGGAGAAATAAGAAAAACAGAGCTATCTGCTGTTCTGCTGTACAGTCCCCTAATCAGGGGCTTTGCTAGGTCTAAACAACACTCCCACAGCATACAGAGGAACAGGGGGAAGAGGAGGCAGAGAGGAGCAGAGGGAGAGAGAGGTACACAGACTAAGAGAGACAGAAGAGAGAGAGAGAAGAGGGAGAGAGAGAGGAAAAGACACCATCCTACCCCATAATCCGCTGCTATCCCACTTGAATCCTACAGCACGAACCTGTTTTTATTGCAGTGAATGGAAGAATACCAATGGAAATGCACCTGTGTGTAGAGAGCACTTAACTGCACGGCCAGTCCTTGCTCTGGGTGGTGGCTCTCCCCTTTGGTTGCACTAATTTCATTAAATTATTCTGCCTGGTAATCTCCAAATAAATGTCTCTGAATCAATAATTCCTTTTCTTTGTCAGTACAAAACCGTTTTTTTTTTCTGACTTTTTTGTCAAGATGAGAACAAAACCTGAGCACTGAGCACTGACACTGACACTGAGGACACAGTGGTTAAAACTGTGAACTGCTGGCAAAATATTTGAAGTTGCAGCACAAAATGAATCATTCATTTCCTCTCTTCATATTTAAGCGAGATTATGTCTGTAATAGGAGGTGCGAGATGTCTTCATCAACTTCAGAGTCTTTGTAATCAAGTGCGTCAACAACCCGTTACAATTATGGAGTCATTATTTCTGAAATAGCCTCCAGCCCTCTGTAATCTTGACAAGTGACGTTTTCTAATCAGTTGTTGAAATCCTTTCTCTCTGTCACACACATGAAACTTATCTCCTTGGGAGCAGAGCCATCCGAAGGCTTGCTTACATACAGCTGATTACTACAGTGAATATATTATCTGCTAACAGGCCTCCAAGGATTGGTTGAATTTGGGGAGAGATGAATTAAATTCAAATCAATAAGTAAATTAGAAGTTCAGTAAATAATGCTACTGCCTTTTAAACTGCCAAGGGAGTTGCGATTAAAGCGTGTAACTCAGTGCCAGTGAGCAAGGTCTCACTCTTTAATGTGATTATTCGGCTCAAATTCTAAAATTCTGTCTAATCCAATTCCACAAAGTTGCACTGAAATGTAAGTCCAGGTTGGTTTTGACAAATTAGAGACAAAACAACGCATGACTTTAGGAGAAAATCTTCCATTACGCAGAGCGACTGAGCAAATAAAAGGGATATTACACTGCAATTTACGCACTAAAGCGATTTAAGTCCAGGCAAGTTTCAGACTCTTTTGTTTTTAAGAGAAGCCAAATCCCCTTCATTTTTATTACCCAGGATTCCACCTGCCTGCCAGCCGTCCCTCGCACTCGACGCCTGTCTCTGAGCGTGTCGACGGGATGCGGCATTTCTTCGGCTGCACCGAGACAAGCAGGGGATGAAGTGTGTGACAACTCGTGTTTACTCCACTCACAGTCGCTGCGTGAGGGAGACGGAGGAAAAAGGGAGGAGACGTGCGGAGACGGAGCTGGAGTAGCATAAACAGTGACAAGAGAGACAGACAGACAGAAAGGCGGACAGAGAGAAAGAAAAGAAAGGTGCTGGGTGTTCATTGCTTGGCTAGACTGTGATTAGTCGAATATATGTGGAGGACGTGGTATGGCTGTAAAGAGAGAGGGTGAGCAAGGCAGAGATAGAGAGAGAGAGGGGATGGGGGGGTAAAGGGATTGGTAACCATCATCTTGGAGATCAAAGGCCTGTCTTCTTGTTCTGCCTGCAGCCCACTACAGCTTGGAAGAAGGGAACAGGATAGTGTGAAGAAGGAGGGGGTCTACATCAAGACGCTGACTGGAAAAACTTTACTTTTTCTTGCTCACTTTGCCTCTCGCATCCTGATGCTGTCTCCCTCATTAACAACAACCTTCCATCAGCCTCTCAACACGCACACAAACAAAGCACAAGCAGACTGAACACACGCACGCACGCACGCACACACATAAGGAGGGCTACAAGAAAATTACGGAGTTAATGAAGCAGAGGTCACCCGCTCTCACCCCAACAGCTGGGGGGAATCAGTGATGTGACCTTGATCTGTTTGACTCGTACAGACCACTTTGGCCAATCATCTCGGTCATCACCTCTACTATTCTCTTCACTTCACTCTCTCCCCCCTTCTTCTCTCTCTTGCTATGAGCACACACAAAGATAAAGCACTTCCCCTTCTTAACCTGAGAGGGGGATTAAAGGGTGAAAAATTCATAGATATTCTCTGCAATCTTCAGTGCTGAGCTCAGCTGTGTCGAGTACTGCAGCGTCAGAAAGTACTCTGCTGAAACTTCTCTACAAGAAGTTTGACTCCTCCGAACCACTGCTGAGCGTCTGCACGAAACCGCCTGCACATTTTTAGCATTCATCTCAGAGGCACTTGAAATCCAAACATCTGCTTGTGCCAAAACACCACCACCAGCAGACGATGGACAAACGGCCGGCAGCAGCATTAAGGTATTTTAAATGTGCTCTGGGAGCAGAGCAGAGCAGAGCTAGAGCACGATAGAGAAAGAGGGAAAAAAAGAGACAAGAAGGAATGACAGAATTGGAGGATGAAGACGGAGCCAAATTAATTCAGGGTGCAGAGTTGTGGCAGCATGGAAATCAATCATGACAGCTCTTTATCATATCAGAGGAAAGACATTATTGGTTATTGTACTTCACCCTTAACCAAGAGAAGTCTTTGAGAAGCCACAGAGAAAAACTGTTTCCTGAGAAATATTGTGAATTCCCCAATAGTTACTCAATTTAAATGCTAATTGTATTTGCATTGAGTGTATATGAAATTTTATGACAGACCTAGTAGTGGTAGCAGATGGTGGTGTTAAAAAAACAGTGAAAGTAACTGTGATGCTGCCTTCCCTTTCCTCTTTTTCTGGCTGCCATAAATCTCCTGTTTGACATGACATGAAGGAAATGGAGGATCTGCTGTGTAAACATGACCTTTGACCCCTGTTTATTCAATACTCCATCAGAATGACAGTCAGGCAGCCCCCCCACCCAAAAAAAAACCTGCGGCGCTAATAGGAGAGTTTCCATTAGGGCTGTCTCAGGCTGGAGCTGTGGCGGGTCACGGTAGATGGAGAGGGGAGAGATTGAGGTCTCCCATGTCTTACAGCGTGACAAACAGCTAAATAAAATGCTCCTGATGGCTGTGAGACGAAGAGCCATCTGCTGGGGCCAGCTCCTTGGAGACAACTGGATGCTCATGCACTTGTTCAGTCAAGAGTTTTTTTTTTTGAGTGGACAGGAAGTGGAAAAGCTTTAGTCCTAAAATTTCAGTCACAACCTTACTCAAGAAACCTGGTGTTCTGGAGGAAGGGCAGGAAAAGGTGGGCCATCCTGTAACCCGGTAATATCGTCTGGTCCCTATTGTACCCCTGGCAGTTTGAAGCTGATTCAGTTTCCTTAATCAGAAACTACTCAGCCCTTAGGGTGTGATACTAACTTTGTGCGAGAGAAAAGGAGAGAAATGGAAGGTGAGGGAGAGAAGGGGGGCGACGAAGTTAACAGGACAAATGGGAGTCATATGTATTGCTGGGCTGTGTGGCCAAAGAAAACACGTGTTAGGGAACTTTGTTAAACAACCGTTCCCCGTCCTTTGGCAGTTCTCTAAAGGTTCTCTGGTATTTCTTTGGCATCAGTCCCTGCACCTCTGATCCTTGTACGAAGGCCAAACAACACAATCCCCATCCTAAAACCCACATAGCAGAATCAGACTTGATCAACACTAGCTCTGTGATCCCACTTCATTATATTGGTGGTATTACCACAAGCAGTCACACGTTTCATGTACAAATAGAAGCAGCAGCAGTGAGTAGTGTTGTGAGGCAACTCTGATGTATTGTGGTTTCTATAATGTGTTTTCAAGAAGCACACACTGTCTACACAAGACGTTATCTGCAGCATCAAGTCTCAGGTTTAGAATAACACTTGAGCAGCTAGTAGCTTTAAAGCAACTGTCTCTCTTCTGCCTTCCAGTATCAAAACAGCTCATATGCATGCAGAGCAGTTCAACATAAAGAGCAGCATAAATGTGGTGGACTGCTGGGAGGCATTCAGCAAATAAGAACCCAAGGTGCTGCTTGATAGGTCGATTAGGATGACTGAGGCCTGTAAGAAAAGCCCCTTCGTTTAGCAGGAGGCGTGGCGGCTTTTAATTTAAAGGCATTACAGTCTCGCTGCGTTCAAGCCAATCTGTTTTCTCAGACGAGACTTCCTAATTGCAGGTTAGACATGCTGTAAATGTCTGATCTTATACCAATTTAATTACTATAAATCAATCAGGAAGTCTGCATAACTGCCTACATAAAAAACCAATTAAAGCTTTGGGTTAGGCTATAAACACACACAGCAACAGATCATCTGTTGTTAGCCACTTTTTCCTGCATAACGGCCTGCTTTCAGTAACTAGCTGGGTGGCTAATGGAACCAAAGCCGATATAAACACAAATTGTCAAGCCGTGAATCAGGTGAAATAATATAAACACCCTAAACTTGACTTATCTCATAGATATGCCTTCATCTCACCTGAGTAGTGTTAAATAAAGAAAAGGGGCCATATTTAAAAGCACTCACACCCTGTCAAGCTCTCTGCCATTGGAGTGTTTTCATTTCAACTGTAAATTGCACTGGGACTTAAGTGGCAGGGAGTGTGTGTGTGTATGTGTGTGTGTGTGTGTGTGTGTGTGTGTGTGTGTGTGTGTGTGTGTGTGTGTGTGTGTGTG
>JBBMJY010000022.1:7040692-7055820 GCA_037833715.1 Toxotes lorentzi | reverse complement strand
GTGTGTGTGTGTGTGTGTGTGTGTGTGTGTGTGTGTGTGTGTGTGTGTGTGTGTGTGTGTGTGTGTGTGTGTGCTACGTGCCTGGTGAGTAGAAAGGAGTCCTGTAGTGAAGCACCCTCTACCAGTCTCTCTCATCTCCCACTGAGAGGGCAAGATGCCATCTGCAGATGCTCTGACGTGTTTGTTAGGGGACATAGAGTTAAATGAGATTGAAGTCAAATAGTCAAACAGTGTCTTCCTGTGTCTGTCTCTTTCTTTTTCACCTCACTGTGTAGTGATAATTTACTGAGGCCTCGCTGCGGTAAGCAGATATATGCCTTTTTGGAAGTGTGTGTGTGTGTGTGTGTGTGTGTGTGTGTGAGAGAGAGAGAGAGAGAGAGAGAGAGAGACAGTGAGAGAGGCATGGCACCTTTAATATGTGTTTTTTAGAGCTGCTGTTTAAAGTGAGTCAGCCCACAGTGACAGAGGAGAAGTGAAAAGACTGAGATCTGTTGGAACCTAAGTATATCCCATTATCAGCTGACACTGTGTACAGTAGATTTCTTTATAGAGGTGGGGCTGGGCCGTGATCTGTCTACACACTTGGCAGGCTGAGACACTACATCTCTACCAGAATGGAAGTCAAGCCATTCAAGTGCCGAGACTCTGAGGACCCGCTTTGTCCTCTGTTTTATGCTAGTTTAACGTACAACCGACAGAGAGAAGAGCCAAGAAAGGAAAAGAAGAAAACTTTGTGAGAGGAACAAGCTGGATCTAGTAGTCCATGAGAGATGCGATTTGTTTTTTTTTTCTCAATGTTGTCCTCATTTTGTGTGGGTTTTTTTTCAAGCCTGCTGAAGCCTAGAAATAACAGTTTTACTGCCCAACTGCATCGCTGACATTTAGAATCAGAGAGACCTGACAGAGCAAAAATAGTTCAAATGCAAACTGCAAGGAAAAGAGAGGACGACAAGCACTGACAGTCACACCTGTAACAGTCAAACCCATCAAAAAAAACCAAATGTAGAACAGAGTTCTCGTGTACCTGCTCCGAACCCCATTTTTATTCAGTCTCACTCTGCAGGTGATTAACACCAAAGCCCCGCGGCCTTAAGAAATGCCAAGAAAGCAACACTTCTGACTTCACAGGAGATCCTCTTACTGCACTCATGCACCCAGAGATGGATGACGGATGGCACACCCATGCCCTCACCCTTGTCATATCATTACTTAATCCCCTCGGTAGCAATTACCTCAGAGGGGAACAAAATCTGGTGCTAGGCAACTATTACTGACATGGCAGCTCAATGAGCAACACAGCTTACTTTTCTGTGAGGCCAATTTGCAGAGCAGCCGCAACAAGGCCTAATGAAGGGAAATGTTTAGATCGGCAGACACAGACTGCTGTCACACAGGCAGGAGATGAACATCTCAGCATGAAGTAAGAGGCAAAGAGAGGGGGCGAATTTTATAATGGGGGGTGGTATTGTGGGTTAAAGTAGCAAAGATGCACTGAATGTGGGGGAGTGAAGGGGGCAGGCTTAGGAAGGGGAAGAATAATATTGAGTGTACAGGCAGTGATTTAAAAAGCACACAGAGCAAAGCTGGAGCATGGTGGTAAGGACACAAGCTAGAGCACCGGAAAGAGCCATAGTGACAGCAATGGATGCCGTTTCATAATGAGAAGGGACAGGGCAAACAGGAGGGCAAAGCTAAAAAGTCAGGGCACAGGAGGGCAGGCAATATACAAGACCAGGATGGCAAATTGTGTTGCAATGAGGGGTCATAGGATGTCTGCACACTCTGCAGGTTGTGTGCTGGAGTCAGCAATGACAGAGCAACCCCCCCCCCATCCCCACACACACACACGCCATACATACACACAGTGGCCAGGGCATAATCTGTCTCCCAAAACCACGGGATGCCGTTTAGAAAATACTCAGCAAAATAACACTGGGAAAAGGCAGGAGGAGACAAACAGACAGACAGTGAGACAGATAAATCACAGCAGGTTAGACATCTTTTGGCATATCATACTGCTAATTTGCCGGCTCTCTGAGAGGAGAAGACATGAATTTGAGGAAATTACTATGAAAAATGAAGATAGTAATTAAGATAGAAAAATGTTAAAACGATTGAGACAAAGTGTTTCCTTTAAAACAATTATACACCGCCTTCCTTCCCCGAGTGAAAATGAGGCCCCCAGACTGACAGTGAGAACAAATGAGGCGGTGGGGAAGCGGTCGGGGGTTCGTTTGGGGACGGTGTGGATGTTAATCATTTCCACCACTGGTTTACAAGAACCCAGCATGCTGCGTCTGCCAACGCTCCTGTTTTTTAACCATACTCATCAACATTCTCCTTCGGCTGCAATAAACAGACTCACATACACAACAACAACACGTCCACAACCACGTGTGCGCACACATACACACTAGTACATTTCTCAGTGGAATCACATTCTATGACAGACCAAGCTCGCAGGGAGTCTCCTATAAATGCACAGCATGGAGGAAAACGCCCATAAATGACAGAAAATACACTGAATGTGTATCAGAGAGTGAGGGGATATAAAGTAAATGCAGTGACTTTTGATAAAGCTGATTTTTCATCCTTCCACAACAAAAAAAACTTCAAATGATACTGAAATCGGTACCTTCCTTCTTTCTTTCCCCTAGCCGATAAGATTCCCAACCTTTGTTGCTGGGAGAAAAGCAAACAGCCTGAAACTACCTGTGAGATTTTTTTTTCTCTCCAGAGCTTCTCTGACGAGGGGAGGGGGAGAGAAAACGTTCTCCCCATTCCTGTTTATCAGCCTGGAGAATCAGTTTCAGTCCTTTTGGTTAATTAACTAAGTGGTGTCTCTAGGCCCTGTCTACGCACTGCTAGGTGCCAAAACTCCATCAAGCCACCCAAGTGTCTCCAGCACTCTAGCTTCAGGGAGACCGCCCCAGGTCTCAGGATGATAATTGCAAAAGCAGGGGGGGGGGGGGGTAGAACATGCACACACTGAAATAATTACAAAAATGCAAAGAGGGGAACATTGCTTTCCCCTCAGCTCTTGTTTTCTTCATCCCTCACGCCCACTCATTTTGCCGCCTTCTCAGTTCTAAAGCACTTTATTCTAATTTAATGGAGGTTTGTTTTCAAGCCTTTCTCTTTGTCAGCCTCGATCTGTAGCTCTGATCTTATGGCCTCTCCATTCTGCTACTCAAAGCTCCGCTACATCCCAAACTTGGACATGCAGAGTGAAGCAAAAACCTTCATCCAAACTCCAGCAATCTTTCTTATTTATCCCATCTTATTCTCCTTCTCCACCTCATGCTGTTCCCTCCGCTGCTCCAAATTCTACAATTTGCCCTGCTGGGCCTTGGCAAGAGGCAGCTGCGGTCTTCCTCCAACCAAACTTCGATTGGCCCACTTCAGGCTCTCACTCTAGGGTCATTTATTTCTTTCCTTCTCTGGCATGTACCAAGCTGCATTCTTCCAAAGGCACTTATGCGGCAATGGAAATCATTTTGGAAGTGACCCAGGCTCTTCTCCTTTTTGTGCCCCAGCTGACGCCCACAGAGAGAACACAGTGGACAAGCGGGAGGAGAGGAGAAACTTCTTGTAGTATGGCCTTTGGACAAACTCCAGGTCAGCTGGATAGTGGGGTAGGAAACTCGGCAGAAACACAAACTCATATACACACACAGAGGCAAACACTGTGCTTTGTGTTTTTTTCTGAAAGCCCCACTCTGCTCAGCTTTGTACAAAGGTCCCTGTGGAGAGGCACACAGCTTCTCTGGCTGAGCTGGTCTTCTTCCAGTTGAACTCACACACTGTAGTAAGTGAAAGGCCATTAGCCCGCATTTACTGTCACTGACCTAAGACTTCACCTGCTTCACTAACTCTACTGACACAATCTAGATAATTGATTCTGATAGCCAGGGGCTTCAGTCAGGTCAATGGCAGAAAGACAGAGGGCAGTAATAAAATGACATAGGAGAACGGACTCTGGCCGGCGCGCAGAATTAAGCCAGATTCTTAACCCCACTTTCACACCAAACACAAAGTGTAACATTGCATAGAGCAAGGCCACTGAGTGCACCTGAGCAGTTTAAATTCCATTGCTGACTTATTGAATATCCCAGTGAGTATTTACTAAACATTATTAGCTTGTTTGTATACGAAACGTTCCTAAGTCACTCACTCACTCACTCACTCACTCACTCTTTTTTTCATATTCAAACTTGTATTGGAAGCGGAGGGTAGTCACACAGTCTGTAAATTTATTCTCCACTGGCTCCTCAAGAGATTTGTCACTGTTTTTTGACATGGAGGTCTATAAATACTATGGGGAATGAAGCCTAATAGTGGTCAAGCCTGATCTGATCATATGTCTCTCATAAAAGGCATCAACCATCCAAAGCAGTGACTCTATTATTGCCCAGTTAAAGCACCAGTCTACGTTTCACACACTGACACACTCAGTTACATTAGAAATGGATTGTGGCCCATTAGCTCCATTCTCCTGGAATAACAGGTTTTTGAAGCTTGATACCCTGGGTAGTTTCAGAGAGCCCATTAAAGACATGATTAAACTACTGATACCGTTATTACTTCCTTTATGTTTTCATGCACTCAGTTAATTTCTTTGTCTTTCTTTTTACGTTGTCTTGGGGGGCACCGGGGCCTCTCGTTTTTAAATTCTAAACTTGACTCTTGCTCCTAAATGTGTCCCTGCTCTATAAATAAAGATAGACATGAGCTGAATTAAGCAGATGTGATGCCTGTTCTATATTAAGCCTACAGTACGTATCTAATGGTGGGAGGCTGCGGTGGTCTATATTAAGGAGCACACTGATTAAAAATACGCCTGAAACAGCAATAGACGGGCTTAGAAAAACATCCATTTTGCTATCCTGAGGGGAGCTAACTTTTCTGAAATAACAGGCTATTTATGTTGAGTTTCGGTTGTAATGAAACACATTACGGCTGCAGTCGGGGACAGTGTGACGGCTCTGGGGGTCTGTGTTTTCCTTTCCTCTGAAGTCTATCTGCATTTTCAACAGTCCCTGCACAACATCTAATTATAATAAAAATGGCTTTTATACATTAAATGTTACTACCTTTTTTTCACCCATTCAGAGATACTTTTAGCGCACTGAGAAAACCAAGACAGTCATTTTCTTGTTTTCATTCCACAGTCGGATTTTCTAGCGGGATATTTTCTGTATTGTTGTGATCTTTTGCTAACAATAAACACAAGAGGAAACGTTATATACTATAAAAACAACTTTCTATCAGAACACCACTGTGTCTTCTACAAATACCTGTTACAATGTCCTACTATAAAAACCTTTCTGAAACATTTTATTTCTGTACTTTTGCAAAGTCTCCATCGTGCATCCAGTTCATAACGTTGTCAAGTTCCAACCAGGAGTAAAGAACGGTTAAATAAGTGTGTGATCAAAACCATCAACAATGTTCAACATCAGCTAAATCTCTCTCTTTCACGAGCATAGAAACAACACTGCAAAGCTCAGAAATACAGTGACACAACACACCGGCGGAGCATGCACAAACACAACCTCACATGCTAAATCACCATCTAAATAAGATGGAAATTCGTTTCTGACAGAGAATGAGATGTCAAAGGTCTGTTCGCAGCTGTCAGAATGATCTAAGACACAAATGACTCAACATGAGTGGGCATTCTGATTTTTCACACTTGTGTGCCAGTAAACACTTTGGCCGGTTGGCTCACGACTGTGGCCCACTCTTTCCAAGTGTATAATCAGTCACATTAATGAGAATGGTAATGTGATGCAGAAGAATTAGTCCAGGTCCTCAGGGTTGAGTCTCAGGAGGCCTTGGAAGAGAAACTAGCTGCCTTGTCCGTAGACTCGCTGAGCCTTGAAAAATCAAGCAATCCTGCTCTGAGCTTTCCTGAGCAAGGCTACAGAGACGCCTGACAACAAAAACAAAATGTCCTGACGTATACACAGACTAAACAACAATATTTTGCCTCTGAAACCGCTTTGACCAAATCAATATTGCTCTCCTGTTAATCATGCTGATGCAAGCTGTTGTGGGGGGTAGAAAAAGAGCTCTGGGACACACCTATGAACACACACACACACACACACATGCACACACACAATGCATTTCCATGAGCTAGGAGCTGTGTTTATGAACAAAAACCCAGGCTATTTCTATAACTAGCCTCCCCTGTGTGTGGTGTGCGTCCCCTGGTACTTAGATGAAGGAAAACTAGTTCACCAAAATACAGCGACAGCTCAAGGAAAGTGGTCTGCTTTAAAATTTATCACTACATCCACTTACACAGACACTCCTAAGCCTTAAGTCTAACTAAATATCAGCTCCTCAGTGAAAACATCAGGGGCTGTTAGCTGAGCTGCTTTTACAGCAGACCGTGTGCACGCAAGCTTGTGTTTGTGTGTTTTTATTTCTTTATCCAGTTTGATTTGCACATCATCCTCTCTCTCTCTTCTCCTTCTCTCCAGGCTCTTCATTAGTTTGTGCATAGGTGCTAATGAGTGATACCTAAAACTTGCCAGAGGCTCAGCTCTACCACCCAGCCCAGCTCAGGGTGGGCTATGGTGAGCATCACCTCTCCTCTGCCCAGTGTAGCCAGTGGTGCTAAGGTGCATTAATGAGCCACTGAGCCAGCTTCAATGTGTGTCTATGTGTATCTGCATGTGTGCGTGTTATGTGCATGTGTGTGGGGGCTGATGAGTCCCCCCCCCCCCCCTTCTCCTCCAGTATCCACTATCCAGGAATCTATTCATTTCAATCAGGTGAGTGTTCCAGCAAGAGTCCTTGATTGCTGGCAGAGGGACCTCGTCCACACACACACACACACACACACACACACACACATTCAGGCACAAGCATGCTTTCCACTCATTCCCCTATCTGTTCTGTTTCATACTTTTACATTTGTAATCCTCGCTCATTTGTAATTTTGCTACTGCATGTTAGCCTCAAGAGAGAGAAACTAATTTCAGGAGTGAAAAGGGGATTATCAGATGCAAACGAAATCTCCCCACCTCCAGACAAAGATATTGATGTAGACTTTTCATGGGAACAAAAAGTGTCTCAAAGCCTGCTTCAGCATGGATGGCAACTCTCAAGGAAGAAACAAGTCAACTGCCTGCCACACTGGCAATTACCCCTTATCAGTGCCAGGGAACTGACTTGACAATGGCAAGGAAATGCTGAGCTGATGGCACGTAAAGCACAAGCAGAAGTGACTGCGGAGAGCATAATCAGCTTCCCTTCTTTCCTTTTTGTGAATTTTGCAAAGTGACAAACATATAAATAAGAAGTGAGGTGGCCATGGTGGCCATTATGTATCTACTTGTGTGTGCACATATTAGATAAGACATGTGAAGCATCCTTGCTGTTAAAACCAAGGAGTGTTATTATATTGATGAAGGCTCCTTGCAGTAGACTCAGATCTGCCAAAACAAATAATCCCCATCACATTTTCACTGGCCTCATTGTATTAATGCCAGACCAGCAAAAGGAACACTGTCATATTAACCTACCCACCTACCCTCAGACACAAACGGCGCCACACACACACACTTTGACACACAAACCCCAGCCTTCTTGACTACTAAATAAGCAGAGGAAACCATGGAGACACACACCAAAGACGAAGAGACGGAGATGAAGAGAGGAAAAAGCATCTATGTTTGGAGCCAGCTGGTTATAGCATGCAAGGCAGTAAATTAACCATCTGATTAAGATTTGAAAAGCGGCAAAGGAAATGAACATGTATCCAATTAACAGAAGAGACACCAATAAATACTGAGCTTTCAGCAGTTGTTACCTCCGCCTTGAAAACAGCTCCAGAGAGTGAGTCTTAAATTCACCACTTTGGCGTCATTTACCCTATATAGTTATGATCTATGTTGCTGCATTTGTCGACTTCACCTTTGGTGTCAGAGCCTGGTCAAACAGAGATGAGAGGCAGTGAAAAAGGTGGATGAAAAGACCGTAAGAGTAATTGGTACCAATGTCTTTAGAGTCATATGAAAGGGGACAGAAATGCGAACTAAGGAGCAAACAGTGGAGCCCCTGAGCTTTCGCTCCATTATAGTGTGAGCCTGGAGCTGGCCTCCTATTACGGCCTAAGCCCTGCAGAGCTTCAAAGGTACTTTGTTGTGGCTGTTAATGGTGCTGATGACAGCAGAGGGGATCTGTGTGCCAGGTGAAGTGGCACGAGCCAAAAAGGCTGAGAAATGAGTCTTTTTTTTTTTTTTTTTAATTAATAAAGACTGCCCAGAATGTACAGCAGGCAAGACATAAAAACTAAAAAAAAAATGTCACACAAGACTAACTGCCGTCTTTAACATTTGGCAGGAACAGTGCTCACCAGTGTTTCTGTAACTAAGCACTCAGCTCGCCCCCTCAGGGTAGCACAATTAAAGACACGCTTACTGAGAGTCATCAATAACGTAAAAATTGAGGAGAGAAAAAAAAACGGTTCCATTATGAGTTAGGAGCACGCTGGGAAGACAGGAGGCAGATCTGAAAGTTTATTCACTGGCTGCATATTTCTATGATGATCTGGGTTATTTTGGCCGAGGCCTCTGTTTACTTGCTGTTACAGCAACAACGTGGATTTTATTGCTATTCTTCTCCAGCATACATGCAAGTGGAAAAACTCAGTCAATGCTTTTCCCTTATTACAGCACCCTTAATGTTTCATGGTACATGACATATCTCAGGCCTGCAAGAGCTGGCTCTCAGGCATTTTCTCTCTTGTTTATTACTTCAGTTTAGGCTCTGGGATTGAGTTTCCCTCTGTTGCTGCTGCTGCTGCTGCTGCTGCGCAGAGCCAGGGAAGAGCGTGGCTGGTTTTGAAATGAAACAGACAGAACAAGCAAGGCTATTTATAAGAAGCAAGCGGATAATTGTTGAAAAGGTTAGTGCAATCACAGCAGGTGACAAGTGAGCTGCGTGTTGATGCGTACAACAAGATGTTGAGGCAGCACAGTGATGATGACGCCAGGTAAGGACGGGGTCGGAAAGAGCAGTTGATCAGAGGAGGGTTACTGATGAGGAGTTCTGTCACAATCAATAAACAGAGAGCTAAAAACAAGCAGATAGCTACCACACAACCAAATTAGAACCAACACTTCATTTTGGCCTTATTAAAAGGCCAATACACAGACATCGTAAGTCAATAAGGTGCCTCTGCTCCTCGTACTATATTTAGAAGAACAGGCAATACACAACAATGGCAAAGAACACATAATAACAGCAACAAATCAATGTTTCCATTTCATACAGTAACATCCCATAATTGTGCTAAAAAAAATGAATTCTGAAATGACAAGGGAGAGGATTAAAGGAATGTTTGAAGTGTTGTCACATCAAACACACACCGGCATAAACTGGAAAGGGACTTTTTGAGTAATTTTGTGTTTATTTAGATTATATATATACACACACATAATTTTCCACATACTCAGACAAAGACGCAAGATGCACCGAAACCAGAGTTGGGAAGAGTACAGCCAGGCTGTAGCCAATATGAATGAAAAGTGGAGCAGAAATATTTAACAGTGGAGCACCGTAGGTGTCCTAACAGAAATACTTAAAATAATGTCAGTGTAAATGGACATTTTCATGGCACAAATACATATTCCACCAGCTGGCGAAGTGAATATTTTGATTATTAATGTCCTCATTCACTCACTCATTCGTCCATTTCCTGCACAGTTCCTTGCTGAACAAATTCACTCATTACAAACATTTATTCCCACCTGAGTTTGTCCCCCAACGTCTCCTCTGCCTGTCTCACTCAGCAGGCAGAGAAACCAAGTTAGCTGAGCTCACGGACGTGAAGGACCATGTATCATTTGACGACAGAGGCTGATAGATGCCTGACAGACTGCCAAACCCTGGGATGTGCTACATGAGTCAAGCACAAACACTCCTCCGTCGTGCAGATATGTGTTTACACATGTATCCATCATCGCCATGTGGGAGGTGTGTGTGTCTGTGTGCCTGTGTATATGTATGTGTGTGTCATGCTGGTCTGAGCAAGAAGAGCCTTATAAGCGTCCATCTCTGTGGTGCCGTGGGACGATGGAGGTGGCCAAACTCAGGCTCCAGGGCTGGATGATGAGGTGGGAGGATGTGGGATGACAGGGTCTGTTTCGGATGTTTAGAGCAAATCAAGCCATCAAGAACGGGGGACCGTGAATGTGCACAAAAGGACCTACTGACTAGGTAGCACAACAGCACAAAAAAAACACCTTTTCCTGTCTTTTGCCTTCTCCTCTCCACAGAAACAACAAGCGAACAAGAAAATGAAAGCAAATGGCAAAGCCTGGCCTGAGCTCTGAATGTCACAGTCAGTCATTGCAGCCTCCCTCTCTAAGTGATGCAGACAGAGACCCATTCTGATTGCCCCACCAGTCAAGCCGAAGGGTGAAAAACATTTACATGCAAATACGAATGACCCACTAGCTACTGTGAGCACGCTAGCTATGGTATTCTGAATGCACAGCAACCACAGAAAAACCTGGCACTGAAGACTTGCCAATCAACAGCTCTATTGTAACTGCACACAGGCTTTAGAGGTAGCTGTTATGTGTGTAGGATATCAATTATTTTTTGCTTTTGTGGCTTATTGGTTTGTGACTGCAATTGTTACCGCTCCTCGTATCAAGTAAAATTAATGTTAATGAATTCAGAACAGGGCATAATGTACTGCATTAACAGATTTGCTGTGAAGAAGCTTAAATCCTTTCTATCATTTCCAAATAACTCCTCAGCATACAGACCGTCTACCATCCTCACAGAATCCACTCATCTCTGACAGCCGCATTAATACCATGTAATCAACCATCCACTTTCAGTTTGAACAATTATAATCCATAACCCATCATAACAAACATGCCTCCCTGTCATATTGAGCGGTTAGTATCAGGGGACAGATTGCTCGTGGACTGGCAGGGTCTCCATGGGTCTTGGACATGGGGAGACCCTGGCTGTTTTCCTGACTGTCACCCACGGCTGGGATACTTGGATTGGGAACCCGCCTGCTGTCACCAGACCTGTTGCCTCCAGATGGGTCCTGGGTCTGATTCTGCGATTCCCACCCTCAGAGAAGACGCTCCATCCTCCTCCTCTGTTCCTTATTTCATCTCTTTGTCTTCTCATCCAGTGACAAGCACATCAAGCTCGACCTTCCCTTCATCACTTCACCACTTCTTAGAAAAGACCAAATCACCATCTTTTTGTTCTTTAACCTTGACATTCAGCTTTTAGCTCCATGTGATGCTTTCATCTCATCACTCACTCATTGGCTCCAGTTTCTTGGCTAAAATCCTCCCCTGTGTGTGTGTGTGTGTGTGGTGTGAGTGTGTATTTGAGTGCATGCACACATGCTTGGGAGATGAGCAGACGCACTGCACAGCGAGACCTCTTTGATTCCGCACAGCAGAGACCCACAGCGAGGCTGTACATTAATTGGTGCTTCTGAGCCGTTAATTTAGGCGAGTACATTCAAGGACCCACTTTCCCTCCACTTTTCCACAGTAACCGAGGCTGAACAAGGATCCTCTCAAGACTCTTCCACTATTTTCCACCTCTCCTCCCTGTTCTCAACTCATGGCCTTCTCTCTGCTTGATGCCTCTCTACTCTCTCCCAATTACCTTATAGTCCAGCTTTACCCGTAAACCATCTTGTCAGTGCCCCTTCTTGCCCCACCTGCTCTTCGTTCTCTCTTCACTTCACCATCACCGGGTGAAGAGAGACCACAGGTCGCAGTCTCTGCTCCGTTCTTCCACTTCGCCAACTGCCCCGCGTCCAGTGCCAGTAAGCCAGAGTTTTCTTTTTGTTTTTTTTCAGCATGACTGACTCCCCCAGGTCACTGAACACATTAAGCTGTTAATTACCTCAAAGCACAAAACTAGTGGTAACTTGGCAGCAAACTGAGCAGACATCTACTTTTTTTTTTTTTAGAGTACAGTTACAAACCTAAAACCAGAACGCCAGTGAGACAAGCAGAGATGACAGCAACAACAGCTGAAGCTGCAGCTCAAGTGGTAAACAATTCTGTCAACAGCAGGAACAGACAACGCCAATGAGGACATTCTTATTTTATTTTTGCAGCTTCTCTGCGACCATAAAACTGCAGGGTAGAGCCATTTGGGCTGGAAGTTCCCCTAAGAAATGAATCAGCCATAAAATAGCAGCAGGATAATACCAGTCTGGCCCACAGGGCATGGTTTCTTCAGATTCATGCTGGGCTGATGCGGGAAATGATTCAGGATGTGTGTGACCAGCATCCTCTCCACAATGTATCCCACCATACAGTAGTTATACTGTGCCTTGTTTGTTATCTGCCGAGCGATCATAGCAACCTGACATGGGAAATAAAACTGAGGAGGTGTACAAACTCTGTCTGTAAATGCTATAATAGAAATAAGTGTTGCTATTTATATCATGACAGAGAAGAAAAATATTATAATTGCGGTATGGCTGCTGGCACTGAATACGCTGCTCCTGGCTTTGGTTTTGTGGTGGCTTGTTACTTAGCTGTGAATGTGTTTTTTGTGTGTGTCTGTGCATGTCTGGGAATATGCAAGTGTGCACATCAGTGTTCCAGTGTGTATTCATGTATTCTGGGTGGTACACGGGGACAGGCCTGTCCTTGCTCTTCCTGATCATGGCCCCTCATTAGTCTCTTCTCTTGTTAACAAAGTGGCGCTCTGCGGACACCAAGACTTCATAAGAGTGTGAGAGAGACAGACAAAGTGTGGTGTGTGTGTGTGTGTGTGTGTGTGTGTGTGTGTGTGTGTGTGTGTGTGTGTGTGTGTGTTTGTGTGTGTTTAATGTCCATCCATCTCCTCTGAATGGTGCTGTTTGTGGTCAGGAAGTGCAAAGGGCCCTCATTTTTTCCAGTACCTATGGGCTACCAACACGAACTGGAGTGAAATGGTGAGACTACTCATTGCTGCCATTTGAGGCCACTAGTGTACATATATACATATTCAATATATATATGTACACTATATACATTTTGAATGAATGCAGTGAGGTTTCTAATTTAATTCTCTGGACAGTCCAGGAGAAGACCTCTACCACCAAACCATGAGATCAGTAAGATACTGAACCCCAAAGAGAGCTTCATCTGTTTAGTATTGCACACCTATTGATCCTATGTGGCTCCACCCTCTTTTCATTTGTTCCATTTCTGGACCAATGAATGTATGTGAACACATACATAAAGCAGAGTGTGTGGAGCTTGGACAGCCTGGATCTCAGCCCACAGACAGAATGGTAACCGGTACTGGCCTGAGGTGATCACAGAGTAAGCTACTAACTGAAAGTTAAGGCATGATTTGGACTTAAAGGCCTTAACAGAGTCTGATGTCAGCAGGGAGATGAATCCATGGTAGAGGTTTAGTAGGTAGTAGGTTTAGAAGCCAACACCAATTTACAGTCTCAAAATCTCAAAACAGAGACTGTCTGGGATTAAAGATCATGTTTAACTGGGTCTGAAACGCTCCAGAAGAATTGATTTTGTATCTAATTTTATCCATTTTTCTGTGTAGAAAAAAAGTCTAAAAAAACTCTTGTCCATGTCTCTAATACACTGACTGCCTTCAAGCTTTTGATGACCAGCTCCTGGGGTAACATGACAGTGTTGTAGGACTTGAGCCTTCAAGTGTTGAGGTACTTCTAACTGCTGGTGCATTTACCTCATGGTTAACTCCACACAAGCCTGATACAGAGCACAATCCTCCACACAATCTTCCTCACTGTCCATTTCTGACCAAGCCAACAATCGAACTGAGATTTCTGAGATTTGGGTCAGTTACTTGCCATTGCATTCAGTCTTAACCATTCAGTCTGAACCATCCAGTCTTAACCATTCAGTCTTAACAATCCAGTCTGAACCATTCAGTCTGAACCATCCAGTCTGAACCATCCAGTCTGAACCATCCAGTCTGAACCATCCAGTCTGAACCATCCAGTCTGAACCATCCAGTCTTAACCATCCAGTCTTAACCATCCAGTCTTAACCATTCAGTCTTAACCTCGATTAGGTTTGTCAGAGGATGAAAAGCCTAATGACTTGACGTGATCTCCTGACTTTTCATCCAGCACCACCATAGGGTTGTGGTTATGAGTTAAATGTATCCAATCAGCCCATCCGATCAAACATGATTCACACATTCGCTTTGCCTTCAGGAAGAACTGTAATAGGCACTGCCTTAGAAATTAGCTCATGGCACCACTGTGCCTAAGTACAGTGCAGCTGGTATGGCTGTGGACTCTCAGTCTTGTTGATCAGCCCTGAGCTGAAAGAGTTCTGATTCAGGCCCAACGACGCAGCTGAGTGAGCAACACTAAGGAAAAGTTAGCCAGGCTCTCAGTGGCCTGTCAGTAACTGGTGCAGCCGTAAGGCTTAGTGGTAATGAAGCCTTTAGACTAGACAACAAATCATTTTACCAGTAACAGGTTCTTACAAGATTTTTTGCCCAGTTAATGAACATTACAAGAATTATTGTGAATTTGCATTGTAGCATCTCTCTTGGTGTTTCTGCAGTCAGTCTTTAAGAGTGAACTTTGTCTATGAGAGACGTGTCTCTTCCTTCTTTAGGGGAGCGTTTGATTTGTTTCACCTGATGTATGCTGAGCAGCTTGAAGCGAGCTGGTATCCAACACAGAGAGGGTGGAAAGAGTTAAGATGGACGGGCGGTCTTCACTTTAATCTTCATCATAGAAGCTAAAGAGGACTAATGATACCTGCTCTCTCCTCCTCCCATGCCTCCTTCCATCCCTTTGTCCTTCCTCATTTCCACACCTCCATCCTTAACCCCCAACCCTCCCTTCCTTACTTGCTTCTCCTTACTCTCTCTCTGTACCACTCTCTCTCTCTCAGTTTTTTCTTCCTTCTCTTCATCCTTCTCTCTATACTTCGTCATTCCAGCCTTCCCTCCTCTCTCAGCCTTTTCTATTTGCATCCTTCCATCCATTCTCTCCTGAGACACAGCCAGGTGTTACCACAGTGATAAATGGATCCTTGCGTGCCTTGTGTGTGTGTGTGTGTGTGTGTGTGTGTGTGTGTGTGTGTGTGTGTGTGTGTGTGTGTGTGTGTGTGTGT